>CAMRHE010000015.1:5805000-6500000 GCA_947044405.1 Leptodactylus fallax
CCTTCCCGACATCTGCCGTGCGACTACGGCGGATGCCAGGTCCTTAAAGATGGCGGCTAATCTGACTCAATAACTTGGCTGCAAGTGTAAGGATGTGAGAGTTTCCTGTAGTCTCTATACTAACTACTAATTTACACCAGAAATATATTGTCAGATAGTGTTCAACTCAACTGAGGAGGTGTAGATAAGATTCCAGATTCTTTAATCCAGGTAAATCTTGTAAAACCTCAAATAGCAGCAGTAGTAGCAGTAAGTGAAAAATGATGATGCATTTCCAGGAGCTGAGTAGACATTTTACAACAAAAACAAGTGAACTAGAGCACAGAGAGAGGGGAGGATCTACTGCATCACAGCTAGGGGTACAAAGAGAGAGGAAGGACAAACTTCACAGACACTCAATATCACAGATACATGTCAGTGAATTAAACAAAGTCCACGGCTTTAGTTCATGGAGGGATGCTCCCCGCCATGAGCTGTCGATGGTGTCCTTATCTTTTATGTGATGTCTCCTCTTGGAAGAAGCACCAGTTCGTTAATTGGACGGAAGAAAACTCGCACTGAACCTCCCTTGGTCACCTTGACCTCCACTTTGAGTCTTCCCGTCACCACTAGGGACAGCTTTCACAATGGATGACCAGGTCAAGAAACGCTCAAAGCGATGTAACTTCTGCTTTGCCTTTGGAATAACAAAAGTGTAGAGCGTGGAGGTCATAGGCCTAATTTCCTTGCCAGACTCAAGATCCACTAAGTCATAGACAGCATTGGTAATTGTCATGCAGGGATCTTCATACAGGAAACTTGGAGGCGACAGCCACATATGGTCTAGAAGGTGTGCTGTTGCTGCAGGCCTTGTACCACGGTCAGCTTGGTTAAGTTGTGTGGAGACGTAATGCCACTGATCAGGGGCAGAGAAACTTCGGATATGTTCTACTCTGTTGTCAACATACACATAAAATTGTCTTGTTTGATTGTGTATATAGCCAAGGACAACTTTGCTTTCAGTGTAGAATGTAAATGAATCAATGGCAATGTCCATTTTGTCTCTTATTGCTTCAGCAATTTCTACTGCAAGCACAGCTGCACAAAGTTCGAGTTGTGGAATGCAGTGTGCAGGTTTTGGGGTCAGTTTGGCCTTACCTAGAACAAATCTACAGTGTGGCTCATGATTGGTTCCTAATATCCTCAGGCCACTGCAGCTATAGCTTCTACCGATGCAAGATGTGGATTTCCTTCCTTACTGCAGCTGAAAGGGAGCTGGGTGCATAACAACGTGGAACCTGGAGTTGTTCCAATACTTCCAAAGAGCCTTTCCATTTTTCCCACCTTTGTTGTTTCTCAGCAGGCAGTGGAGTGTCCCAGTCCATGTTCAGTGGTAAGCTGTCTTAGTAGTAGCCTTGAATGGTGATGGGAGCAATGAAACCAAGGGGATCATAAATGTTGTTCACAACAGATAAAACTCCTTGCTTGGTGAAAGGTTTGTCACAAGCTAACACTTGGAATGTGAATGTGTCTTGTTCAATGTTCCACAGCAATCCTAGACTGCGTTGCATAGGCGGAGTATCAGAACTGAGATCAAGATCCTTCAAGTTGATTGTGTGATTATCAGAGGGAAATGCTTTCATTACCTCCAGATTATTAGAGATGATCTTGTGAAGTCTGAGGTTTGCTACAGACATTTCCTGTGTACTGGGGAGGAGATCAATCACTACTTCACTTGTAGGTAAGGATTTAAGACCATCATCAACATAGAAGTTCTTTTCAAAAAACTGATAAGCGTCAGAGCCATACTTTTTCTTACCTTCATGGGCGGTCCTTTTCAGTCCATAGATCGTTACTGCAGGAGATGGGCTAGTGCCAAAGACATCCAAAGACATGTACCTTCATCTGGTAATCTATGACTTCATTGTTGACATCATTGTCCTTGTGCCATAGGAACCTGAGTTTCTGTCATCTTCCTTAACGATGAAGCAATGAAACATCTGCTGGATACGGCCATCACAGCAACAGGTTCTTGTCTGAAGCGGATTAGGACTCCTAAGAGGCTGTTGTTTAGGTTAGGACCAGTGAGTAGCAGGTTGTTGAGAGATGCCTTCATACTGTGAGCTAGATTCGAACACAACCCTGATTTGTTCAGATTTGCAAGGCTAATACACTCCAAATGATGGAAGGTACCGGCATTCTTCTCCTTTTAGTGGAGGTGCAGGTTCTGCATAATCTCTCTCAAATACCTTCTGCATGAAATTACAAAGTGTTTCTCCATCTCTGTTTTCCTCTTGAGGGTATGTTTTTAGCGAGGAAAATCTAGAAACTCCTTGCTTTAGATTGTTTGATAGTTTTGATCTTGGGGAGTGGAAGGGTAAATGTGTTACCCAGCTGTTCGAATTATCTTGAATGAATTCCTTGTCCATAAGTTTGAGAAATTCTTTATCTGCTATAGCCGGTGCCACCTTGGTGTCATCACTTGTTGTATTGAACACTGCTAAGCCAAGGGTGTTGTCCCCGAGCAGAAAAGTATTCACGTTGTCTTGGTGATTATGCAGCCACTTATTGTTGCTTATATTCTCTTTCACTTGGTAGTGATGTAGACATGGCTGAAAATAAGTGCTGCGACCATTTGGTAAGATATGCATCTTAAATGAGAAAATCTTGGTGGGCCTTTCATCCTATGCAGATGTTACCTATGATAACCCATCCTAGATCAAGGCACTGGGCAAATGGTGCATCATTTGGTCCATTAACTTGCTGGCATATTTTGTGCAGTCTGAGTGTCTCTAGCAGAAGTAGAATGTCTGCATTTTTGTCAAGGACTGGTATTTCGTTGGCTATAGCCCTTAGATGAGGGTGATGGAAAGCCGCCTCTGGTGTGGGTATCTCCTCACTGTTGGATGGTATCTGGTTGCACTCAACAAGTGTGGGCAAAGGTATCTCTAGATTGCCTTTGAGAGAAGCGATTACGAGTCCACTGGCTGTTCTCCCAAAAACCTCTGATATGCCACTACACGTACCCAAGGTATATGGATAAGTATCACCCTTTAAGTTAAACAGATTAGAGTTCTGACCTTGCAAGTGATCGGTTGCTCTGGTCGTCCAAGATGGTGTACACCCTCAGAGTCCTTTCTGGCTAACCCTTGGTGTATATATTGACTAGGCATATCGTTGCACAAGACTTGTACATAAGCCTGCGGAGAAGACCTTTGTGACATGAGGAAGATACTGTGGTAGTATTTGCTGCTTGATCTGTGTTGTCCCCGCCATGCTTTGTTGGGGAAAGAGAACCTCTAGGTGGCGTGGCACTAGCCTCGGATGGATGAAGAGCTTGTACATGGTCCTCACTGCCACACTCTATACAATTAATAGCAACTTTAGTCTCTAGCAACTTGTTCAGTAGAGGCACAACATTTGAAACCTATCCCTAGTTTCTTTAGAAGCTCTCTACATTCCTGGATTGGTTTCCTCCTGAAGCCAATACACTTCTTGAATGGATGAGGCTTCTTGTGAATAGGACACAGATGGTTAGGATTTTCTACCTTTTCATCTTGGTGGTTCTTGCAACTGCTCTCTATAGGAGCAGGAGCTGGAGCTGATGTACAGTAGCTGTAGGAAGAATGTCAGTCTTTCACCAAACCTGGGGCTCTGCGATTTTCTGTTGCTAGAATGTGAGCTGTCGTACTTAATAGGAGGTGAACCAGGAACACTGGGTTCCCCATAGGAAAAGCTTGGATCATTCTTGGATTCTGAAATGTTCTTGATAAACTCACAGAAGTGGGAAAATGGAGGAAAGGAAACTCTATTCTCACTTTTGTATCTTGACCCAACTGTGGTCCACCTTTCTTGAATGTTATATGGTAACTTGGAGACTATTGGGTTTATCCCACGAGCAGTGTCCAGGTAACTGAGGCCCGGTAGGAGAGTGTCTGTATGCTTTAGCCAGTAGGAGCTCCATGAGTAAGTCACTAAGTTCTCGAAATTTCTGATGATCCTTATCAGATATCTTTGGAAACTCTTGCAATCGTTTGTACAGAGCAGTCTCTATTGCTTCAGGATTGCCATAGGTTTTCTCCAGTCTTTCCCAAGCAGCAGTAAGTGTTGGCAGCGGATTAATCTTTGACTGTCCAGGCGTTCAACAGTAAACAGATATTTGAGGAACAAGAATAATACACTGTATTCTGTAACTTATGATCTCAGCTACTTGTCTGTGAGCTCCATGTGCTCTGCTCTGTGCTGTAGCTACAAAAAGAGAAACAGCGAGGAACTTCCTGGTTTTGTTACTCTAGCCCTCACCTTTTTAACAGAGCTTTATTAACCCCTTAACACTATGCCTAGAGACAGAACCTTATGCAGTTAAAACGTATAAACAGTAGTTGTTGCAATACAGGTAATGATAAACATTATTTCAACAGTAAGGCCTGCTGTGGGGTTGTGAATGTGGACAGATCTGAGTCTTTTAGCACGTTCTGTGGTCTGGGCCAAGCCACCGGATAAGAAAGTCTAGTTCTTCAGCTGCATTAATGCTGAGGTCACTAATTGCGGTTTTGAAGGCACATTTCCAGCCTTTGTAGTTCTCAGGTTGGTTATCAAACCTTGAGTCCAGTCTTAGTAAGGTCACGGCGAACCATGTACCTTGTAAACTCTGACATGTCTGTTCTCTCAGACTTTACATATTGAATTGCTGGCTGAGTAGCGGTGATTACGTTGTTAGTGGGATTCTAGTTAACAGACATAGGTAGAAATGGGGCTTTGTAGGCATTCAGCCTAGGAGCTAGCTTAAAGTCCATAGGTTTAGCCACATGTGGGTGTGAAACTGGATGGTTACTTGCAGTCTGGTGGTATGGTGGCACATTAGTGTTTACCTGAGTATCGGTATATTGAATTTGCAGAGGTGCAAGGCTTTGGGGATCCATGAAGGAAGAAGAAACTGGATGCTGGACAGGCAGGACATTGTACTGATCTTGAATGCTGTGTGCTGCCGCTCTGGAGAGCTGTTGTTCCTGACAGTAACATTTGTAGCAAATAGGGGTTCACTGTCTTGGCTTATTACATAGCCTCTTGTGCGTTTGAGGGGATCCTCTGCTTCCACATCACACAAACTGGTGCTGTCATTTTCATTTCCACTGATGGCCTGTTCTAAAACCCTTAACCTTGCCATGGCTGTAGCGTGTTCACACTGTTTCTCTAGAGCTTCCACCTCTACCTTTTTTTGAGCTACATTAGCTTCCATCTCTGCTTTCTGTTGTGAAAAGGCCACCTGTATCTTAGTAGCTTCCACCTCTGCATGTGCTTTGATAAGTTTCTCACTGAGTATGGAAGATTTTGAGGATCATGACTTAGATGTACATTTTGAATGCCTGGTAGACTCAGAAACGTGGGATGCCATTTCCTGCAGTTGCTCAATTCTTGTCTCTGTTCTTAACTTGGTTTCATGTACTAAGCTGTCTCGTTCTGAATTGAGATGCTAGCTAGTTTTTTCAATATGCTTTCATACTCCTCAGCCTTCATTTTATACATTTTCATGCATACCACAAAGCTGTCGCAAAGCTCCTTCTAGTGGTGATACATGGTGTGCAGGCAAGCACATGGCAGATATTTTAGTCTGTATTTTCTGCCACCATTTTGAGAGTTCACAAAGTTCATGCTTTAAACTTTCTAGACTCTTTTAACTTTCCATGAAGGTTTAGTAGCGCGTCTAGCCTTCTCACTGGACTGCAGACTGACGACCATGCTACCTTGTGCTTCAGGGTATCCTTCAGCCATGACACAACACAAGCAGGATAAATATGAACTATGCTGGAGTGAGATTGCTGCTTGCTAGAGGCTGAGGGGTCTGAGCTGCAGATGCAAATTACCCACTGCTGATTCCTTCTGTCTCTGCAGGTAACTTGCTGTGACTGACTGTATCTCAGAAGCTTGTGAACTGTCTTACAGCTGTCTCTGGGAGTCTTTATGCATCATTTTTCACTATTCTGACTCAATAACTTGGCTCTAAGTGTATGGTTGTGAGAGTGTCCTGTAGTCTCTCTACCTGTGATGGCGAACCTATGGCACGCGTGCAAGAGAGGGCACGCCATCGCCATGATCACTCACTAATGGGGAATCCGGTACAGGATACTCTTTTAGTGAGCGATCGCTTCGCTGTCAGTTTAGGCCGTGGTCCACAGGACCACGGCTTACACTGATTGCAGAGTGTAACCTCTGTTCCAACGCAGGCGTGATGACGTAATTCATCAGGGCGCACGATCACAAGAAGGACGACGCTCTTCGTGGGACTAGGTAAGTAGCCTAAACTACTGTGTGGGGGCCCACTGTGGAGCATATAATACTGTGTGGGAGCCACTGTGGGCATATAATACTGTCTGGAGGCCATTGTGGAGCATACAATACTGTTTGGGGGCCACTTTGGAGCGCACTATACTGTGTGGGGGCCTTTCACTATTTATATCACACAGTATCTGTTTTATAGTAGACATGTGGTGATATTACAGGCTGTAATAAAATTGCACGGTAACCATAAAACAGATCCTGGTTAAATTGCCGTGTTGGCACTTTGTGATAAATTAGTGGGTTTTGGGTTGCAGTTTGGGCACTCGGTTTCTAAAAGGTTCACCATCACTGCTCTATACTAACCAGTAACTTACACCAGAAATATATTGTCATAGTGTTCAATTCAACTGAGGAGGCGTAGATGAGATTCCAGATGCTTTAATCCAGGTAAATCTTGCAAAACCTCATATAACAGTAGTAGTAGCAGCAGTAGTAGGTGAAAAATGATGATGCATTTCCAGGAGCTGAGCAGACATGTTACAACAAAAACAAGTGAACTAGAGCACAGAGAGGGGAGGATCTACTGCATCACAGCTAGGGGTACAAAAAGAGGAAGGACAAACTTCACAGACATTCAATATCACAGATACATGTCAGTGAATTAAACCAAATCCTGGGACATGACAGCGGCCACTCTGCTGTAATGTACCGCGGAGACCTGGAGTTAATACCCACAATCAGAGTCTACTCAGATCACTGGCATTGTTGAGTGTGACCCAAGCCAGCACAACTGTCCCCGGGGCCGATCCCCCACCGTCCCCGTACCTTTGTCATTGCAGGTCGGCTCCCGCTCCTGTTCCTTTGACAGCCGGAAGCCTTATGAAGGTTCCCAGGCCTGTCATAGGAATATTACTATTGAGGTTACTATTGAGTAATGTAGAGAATACATATAAAACTAAAAGATTACTGTGAAACACATACACGTTAGGTATCCTTGTATCCAAAAACGCCCACTCTACAAACTTATAAAACTCTTTTTCCTGTATGATGAACACCATAGCGGGGGAAAAAAGTGCCGAACTGCCGTGTTTTTTTTTTTTTTTTTTTGCTGTTTTGCCTATGATAAAAATTAAAATAAAAAATGATCAAATCTGTGATTGTTGTTTATTGGGGGAAAAAAAGCCCTATCCCTTTTTGTTCGGAGAAAAAAAGACCCTGTCTTATTTTCGGAGAAATATGGTATAACCATCAGTGGTATCTGATGTTACCGTGCCCAGATGCCAGGGGATCACAGGTCACATCAACAAACTAAAACTTGTCAAAAAGGTTTTTCAAGCTTTTTTTTTTTTTTTTTTTTTTTTAATGGTCTGATCCTTAGGATAGGTCATCAATCAAATATGAACAGGGTTGACTCAGGACCACTGCTGATCAGATGTTTGGATTGCTAGCTTCACTCTCTATGTATCTCTTCACAGGCCATATATCATGTGACTAGAACGGAGCTGCAAATCCAAGCATGGCAGCTATATAATGTACAGTGCATATATGTTTTCAGTGAAGAGACCACAGGGCTCACGCTACCACTGAAGTCCCTTCAAACAGCTGATTGATAGAGGGTCCTGGGTGTCAGACTCCCATTCTTTCATGACCTATCATAGGGAGAGGCCATCAATCTGTAATTCTGGAATACCCCTTTAAAATTTTATGTCCTTTTTGATTTTCCATAATGGCTGGCAGTCTGTGCAGAGTAAATTTATTACCCCTGCCCTCTAGTGCTCTGGAGTAAGATTTTATTCACAGTCCACCACTGTCAAAAAGGTCAACCCTTTAATGGCAAAAAATCAGTAGGTCAGCAGCATAAAATCAAGGAGGGATTATCTGGTAGAAGCTGTGGCATGAAAATTGACACGATTACTGTGTGGAGGGCACTGATGGGGTGGGATGGAGAAGTCTTCCTGCAATCTGAGACCAGACAGAGAAGGAAAAGAGTCTACATGCCTCAAAAAATGTACGGACAAATTACTGTTATGCAAAGTTGCACAAGGGGACTCAAGCTGAGCTTTTGCATTATGGCCAGTGAGCCTTTAGCTACACACCTGAATTACACTACAGATATAGTGACACTTAACTTGGCACTTAACTTAGTATTAACTACTGTATGCTGTGGCTTTAACTTAACCTTTTAATTCAAATGTGAAATTGTTGCAAAAGTGGAATTGAATTTTTATTTTACTTAATTTCCTATGAGGTTCAACTCTGGTCTTGGACCAACAGTTTTGTACAGTCATGGCCAAAAGTTTTGAGAATGACACAAATATTATATTTTCACATGATCTGCTGCCCTCTGGTTTTTATGTGTGTTTGTCAGATGTTTTTATCACATACAGAAATATAATTGCATTCATATTATGAGTAACAGAAGCTTATATTGACAGTTAGAATGAGTTAATGCAGCAAGTCAATATTTGCAGTGTTGACCCTTCTTCTTCAGGACCTCTGCAATTCTCCCTGGCATGCTCTCAATCAACTTCTGGACCAAATCCTGACTGATAGCAGTCCATTCTTGCAGAATCAATGCTTTAATTTTGTCTGAATTTGTTGGTTTTTGTTTATCCACTCGTCTTTTGATGATTGACCACAAGTTCTCAATGGGATTAAGACCTGGGGAGTTTCCAGGTCATGGACCCAAAATCTCTATGTTTTGTTCCCTGAGCCATTTAGTTATCACCTTTGCTTTATGGCAAGGTGCTCCATCATGCTGGAAAAGGCATTGTTGAGCGCCAAACTGCTCTTGGACGGTTGGGAGAAGTTGCTCTTGGAGGACATTCTGGTACCATTCTTTATTCATGGCTGTGTTTTTAGGCAAGACTGTGAGAGAGCCGATTCCCTTGGCTGAGAAGCAACCCCACACATGAATGGTTTCAGGATGCTTTACAGTTGGCATGAGACAAGACTGGTGGTAGCGCTCACCTCTTCTTCTCCGAATAAGCTGTTTTCCAGATGTTCCAAACAAATCGAAAAGGGGATTCATCAGAGAAAATGACTTTACCCCAGTCCTCAGCAGTCCACTCCCTGTACCTTTTGCAGAATATCAGTCTGTCCCTGATGTTTTTTCTGGAGAGAAGTGGCTTCTTTGCTGCCCTCCTTGAGACCAGGCCTTGCTCCAAGAGTCTCCGCCTCACAGTGCGTGCAGATGCACTCACACCTGCCTGCTGCCATTCCTCAGCAAGCTCTGCACTGCTGGTAGCCCGATCCCGCAGCTGAAACACTTTTAAGAGACGGTCCTGCCGCTTGCTGGTCTTTCTTGGGCGCCCTGGAGCCTTTTTGGCACCAATGGAACCTCTCTCCTTGAAGTTCTTGATGATGCGATAGATTGTTGACTGAGGTGCAATCTTTCTAGCTGCAATACTCTTCCCAGTTAGGCCATTTTTGTGCAGTGCAATGATGACTGCACGTGTTTCTTTAGAGATAACCATGGTTAACAGAAGAGAAACAATGATGGCAAGCACCAGCCTCCTTTTAAAGTGTCCAGTGGTGTCATTCTTACTTAATCATGACAGATTGATCTCCAGCCCTGTCCTCATCAACACCCACACCTGTGTTAATGGAGCAATCACTGAAACGATGTTAGGTGGTTCTTTTAAGGCAGGGCTGCAATGATGTTGAAATGTGTTTTGGGGGATAAAGTTCATTTTCTAGGCAAATATTGACTTTGCAAGTAATTGCTGTTAAGCTGATCACTCTTTATAACATTCTGGAGTATATGCAGATTGCCATTAGAAAAACTGAAGCAGTAGACTTTGTAAAAATTAATATTTGTATCATTCTCAAAACTTTTGGCCATGACTGTACACTGAAGGCAAGAAACTTAAATTTTTCTGACCTAAGACTATAACAGTAGTTTCCCAGCATAATATATACAGGTACATAGCTATATCTCTGTCTATACCTGCATATTGTATGTGTGTGTGTTTTGTTTTTTCTTATAAAAAAAAAATAAATTACAATATGCTGGCATAGACAGAGATATCTCTATGTACCTGTATATTATGCAGGGAAACAAAATCACTTTTGAAGTAATGGATCACAAAAATTCACCTGTTTAGAATGTCTAGAGCTGTGGCTCTGTCATTAGGTTGTTTCCTGCCATGCAAGAGGCTGCAAGAACAATTTGCTCATTAATATTCACTGCACTGAGCTGAGATCCCTTTCAGCGAGTGTTAATAAGCCGGTAGCCGGGTAAAGGAGTATGTTGCCTGAAATCTCGGGAGACTCCAGGCAAACTTGGGTGACATCTGCTGTATGTATCCACAGGTGTGTGTGTGTGTGTGTGTGTGTGTGTGTGTGTGTGTGTGTATATATATCATACAGACATCCATAAAAGTGTGAATCTCTCTTGCGCCAGGCCACCATTTTAGCTGATGTTTCCTGATCATCATATAATATTTAAAAAAAAAAAAAAAAAAAAAAGTTGATAGAAATACACGTGCTTACCTCTGTAAATAACCCCCAGTCAAATGAACCCAATTCAGTGCTCCTGTATGTCTTCACCCCAAATTTCATTATTTTTTAGCCCTGGGAATAAAAATTGATACTGGGTATAGGGAACTGGGTTTAAAAAAAAAAAAAATAAATTAAAAAAAAAAATTAACAAATGAGTTGGTGAACCTAATGGTTACATAAGCAAATCTGTATACAGATCAATTTTTGGAAACTCTCCCCACTTATTATGCAAAAGGCCAAATGTAGCATCCCAATAATGCTACAGAGATGCAAAAATTTGGGAGCCTCCTTTACTATAAGGGTTAACAAGAAACCAACCATATGGTTCCATTGGTCCACAGAACTTTTCATATGCCAATGTATAGGCCTGTAATAGTGAGAATTTGATTTGAAGCAATATTTAAAATTTCTCTTGCAGCAGTAACAGTCAGTGCCCTGTCCCTGCTGACCCCACCCAGGACTGATTACATTACGGCACTACTGACTCATTTTAATAAGAAATATTCAGAGGCTGGGTCAGCAATGAAGAATAAAGTCGCATGGAAGATAGTAGCAGTGGGCAGCGAATGTCGGGGAACAAGCTGAGGTCATAAATCTGTTAAGCCGTGCACGAAAGCACTGCCAATGTTTAACTTGCATAATTGATGTAATACTTTATGCTAGAACATAGGTTGCCATTTTAAGTCTGTTTCCTGACATTAATGGTTATATAGGCTCAATTGGAAAGTGGTGTTTAGCACTTTGGTGATCAGCTTGGTGGTAAACTTCCTGTCAGTAACCTAAGGATCCATGAGAAATCTCTCAAGAGATTTAAAAAAAAAAAATAAAATAAATCACTTGAAAAGAGCAAACCAAGACACACAACCCATGAACAGGTGTTTGGAATGTTTTTGTTTGGAATGTTTTGTTAGGCATGCACTTTTAACCCTGGAAGGAAGAAAAGGTTTTTAATGACAAACTACTTTACAGTGACATTGCCTTTGCAGTAGTGAATGTATACATTTTAGCTGCACTTGTAGTCCTTTAGGACATGCGTACAAGCTTCAAAATTTAATATTTAATAACTTGTTGCAGCATGGTCACTTACAAAAACCGTTAACTATATTTTGCTACATCTGTACAGAGGGTGAATATGAAACTGTTAATTTTGAAAACTAACATTTTAAAAAATATGTAGTCTACAAAGTTCTATTGCCTCCATCTTGTCTTATAAATGTAAAGCACTTCCAAATCCGTGCTCCTTAATCCATTTGTGGAATCTTTGCACATACTTTTTAATCTTGACTAGTAAATACCTTTTTAAAATGTGCTGTTTGTGTTTTTTTTTTTTTTTTTTATTCTCTTATACTCTTCAAAACAAAAAGGAAAATGAAAGTCTTATACCTCTTTCTCCTTGTGATGGTAAACCCAGAAAACATGGTCAAAAGAAATCTGCTAATCGTAAAATTGCCCGGGTAAAGATGCTGGAATCTGAAATTGGAACTGAGACCCCTACAGTCAGGACCAAACGTAGAAAGAGAAAGGTGAGCTTGTAAAAGTCAGTCTATCATAATCTTGCATCCTTTCTGATGTATAAATCATACATATATTTATTTAACCCCTTTTATAGTGAAGTTATTTGAACATTTGGTATGCAATCAGTTGCTATGACTGCAGGTAACCACACAGGGGTGGGACTCACTGTAGCAATCATAGAGGCTGATATGGATCCCATGCCTTGAGCCTATGCTATCCAGCAATCTTTGACTTCAACTGTATCTGTGTCCTCAGGACAAGGGTCCACAAGGATCAATATGCGGGGGTGGGGTGGGGACAGGTGGATCATTATGCTTTTGTGGGGGCACTAAAGAGGGGTCAACAGACTTTCTTGGGCACTGGCGTAACTAGGAATGGCTGGGCCCCAAGGAGAACATTTGACATGGGGTCCCCCGCACAAACCGCATTCCTGTGCACACTATTATGCCCCATAGAGGCCCCTGCACACAGTAGTATGCCCCATAGTGGCCCCTGCACACAGTAGTAAGCCCCATAGTGGACCACCCATTAACTATTATTATACTCTGGGGTCTTTTCAGACCCCAGAGTATAATGATCGGAGACCCAGGGGAGGATACAAACATAAAAAAACAATGCTACTTACCTCTTCCTCGCTCCGGTGCGCTACTTCAGCCATCTTCAATGTTGGACCAGATCCCACGTGATCCAAGCCGGCATCACAACGCATAATGACGTCAGCTGATGTCTGGGATGTCACCAAACAGGCCCGAAGCCTGTCGGAGCGCAGGAGAGGTAAGTTACAGTATTTTTTATGTTCTCTCACCTCCCCTGGGACCCTGATAGTTATACTCAGGGGTCTGAAAAGACCCCAGAGGATAATGATAGCAGTGTTTATGGGGTTCACGGTAGCGGCTGCCCCTTAATGTCCCAGGCCCTGTGGTAGCTGCTACCTCAGTATTTACGCCCCTGTTCTTGGGCATCCAGCCGGATTCCTCCCATCAGAGATTGTTCCTGCCCATAGAAAAAGTTCTTGCAGTCAAGAACACAGTAACAGTGCTCTTCCTTTCTCACAGACAGTCTTTCAGGGAAGTTATGTCAGTGCTGGGACTAATGACCTTGACTATTCCATCAGTCAAATGGGCCCAGTTTCATTCTCAACCTCTACAGCAGACGATTTTCAGTCTGTAGGACAGCTTCCCTAGGTCTCTGGACTCCACATTTCACTTTTCTTCTGAGGCTAGATTCTCTCTCCTATGGTGCATGAATCCAGAAAACCTGCAGTCTGGGGTTCCTTGGACCGTTTCATCTCCCCTAGTATTAAAAACTGATGCCAACTCCTGGGGCTAGGGAATTCATCTGAGAGAGAAAATATAGCAAGGCAGATGTGTCATAAGGCTATAGTCACATGACAGTGAATGGTGGCCGTGTGTGTGTGTGGTGTTTTTTTTTTTTTTTTATGTCACTTGGCAGCATTAAATTGTATTGAAATGAATAGGAGTTATTCACATAACCGTTATTTCAATGGATCATCAAAATATAGGGAATATCCTATTTTTGTCCATCTTCACAGAACCCTCCATGCACTAAAAATGTATGGGAAATTTGTGAAAACGGGTACCCATTGGGTGCAACATGACTGTGAACACACCAGAGTCCTTTCTGACAAGACAGCAGTTTCTTATATAAATCGGCAAAGGTAAATGAAGTGGTCAGCCCTGTCAATCTCAATTTTCAGTTGGTCAGAACTCAATCTCCAACGCCACATAAGAACCCATGTCAGGCAGGTAGAGTGGTACCTTCCCTAGGAAGTGTGTTTGCACATTTCAGACCACTAAAGACCTTTTTGCTGACAGATGGAGATTTGCCTTCTCTCCCCTTTGCCGGAGTCCTGAAATCTTTAAAAAAAATAGATAGATAAATGGTCAAAGGTACAAGGCAATTAAATGGTTTCTCTCCTTGCCAGAATCTACACACTTGGCCGCTTTCCTAGAGGAAAGTGTCCAGAACCTCCAGTTAGCAGACTTGAATTTATGAGGTTAATTTTTATCTGGAAGGGGCTTGTCTGATTGGGTATTGGGCACTATTGTGTGCGAGCCAATAAAAAGACTGTTGCTTTTATTATCTACCTGAGAGTCTGGCGTTCCTTCTGCAGGTTTTCAGGCTTTGAGCAGTTTCCTTTGTCTGTCCCAACATGTTCCTTAGTTTGGATTTTTACAGGCAGGTCTGGATAAAAAGTTAAGGCCTAGGCTCAGAATGCTGCCCTCGGGTGCCGCCTTTGACTGTAGACTAGCAGACGGGCATAGCTAAAGGATCATGGGCCAAGGTGCAATAATTCACTTTGAGATGGGACAGGGGGCCCTCCAATTTATGGCATCCCAATCCACAACTGCCAATGATGCCCATCCTCTGTCTTGCTGAACAGCAAAACAGTCACTGTGGTGCTTATATGGTATGTCCAGAGCAGATAATTTAACAATGTTGTTTATATCCTGTGCATTACTAATGTGCCAGCTGATTAAAACTTTTTGTGGGAGTACTTTTTTTTTTTTTTTTTTTTAAATAAGTGACAAAATTACCAGTTGCATCAATACAAAACACTTCCTAATATGTATCTTGTTTAGATTTGGAACCATTTATTTTCAGGTCATTGACCACAGCTGACATTTTGTTTATAAGCTCCCTACCCCTCCATGTGAGCAGTTCACCCAGGAAACAAAATGTCACATTAGCACGTCACCGCCTTACTGCTTAAAGCCACTCTTACTGGCCACAGGTGTTGGAGAAATTTATTACCTGGCCAGATATGCAGTGCTGCATGGACGGAATATAAAATGACTCAACACCAACCCCACAGAGGGAGTTTGGTATTTCATTCCAGGGGAGAGTGGAGAAAGGAGGGGTACACATAGTGAGAGAAGGAAGATGAATCATGGGTGTGATTATACGAGACTCAGATATGGATTTATTGTACTAATATTTGCTCATATAGTGTGGTGGGATCTGTAATCAGCAACCCTTTGATCCCCAGAGAGTCACTGACACAGGCCTTTATTTGCCTAAGACTGCTACACTCATTAACCTGGCAGGGGTTCCTGCAGAAAGGATGTGCTCGGGAAGCACTTTGCATATCGTCTACAGACAGACCGGAGCCAGCTTTACTTCAAAGGGATTATGGTTTTATGACAATATCTGGCCTGGGGGACATCTTACAGTCACCCCGATAAATCCCATAGATGCGTCAGGTCAAGGCATATGCTCAGAGTACACACATGTCACAGTTCAAAGCCCGGAAAAGGTCCAGACACTGATCTTCTTACCCAAAGAGGATTGGGGTGTCAACCTTGGGGTTTACGTGTTGGGGATCTTGCCATGAACCCTATCATATTGCCGGCCCGACTCTACAGTTATCGGGCGAAGAATTATAAAGAAAAATGATTATGGGAGATGTAGGAAGGGGGCAGGGCTCCTCCTCCTGGTGACCTCACTTAGGGAGGAGACCAGGGGACGTAAAAGGTCTCAGACCAGGTTCAGAGGCTCTCTTGTCTTTAGTCTTTCTCTACTGTCTTTGTGATGTGCTGTTTCTGGAGGAGAGGTGTGGGAGAGGTCAAGTTGGAGACTTCCACCATGTGCTCTACCATGCGTCCTAGCATTGAGACCTGAGACCTTTTTGTTAACCTGGAAGAGGTGTAACAGCATGTAGGGAACACATGCTTTGCTTAAGAAAGAACCCTGCAGCCAGCACATGGGCTTAGAGAAACTGTCTATCTACTTGTTCTGGAAACTGTCTTCTGCCACTTGTTCTGCTGAAAGCGACCCGAAATATCATGCCTGGATGCATGCTTTTGGACTTTTGAAGTATGTGCCCTAAGCTCATCATCTGGAGCCAGAGAACCAATCAGACTTGTGTTGGTAATATCTTTTTCTTCTGTTTATTCCCATTTTTATTTTGTGCACCATGTCATGTTGCTTTCCACTTGTATTTGCCCCTAATCGTTACATGTATTCTCTGTATGTGTTAAGTGTCTAGTACCGACCCATTTAGGGGTTAATAAATAAAATTTAGAAAGCTCATCTTTGTATTATCCTATCGGCCCAGAACACTCACTGGAGGTGGGTGTGAGGTAATTGAACCAATCTCAGGTGTGCAGGAGGCGGCTTAGGTAGGATGAGATCCTTCACAATGGGAAATGTATTTTTTCCACAAATACACTGCAGGACTCAGTCAACTTCTTACCTTTACAGACTGTCTGCTCTTCTGGACTGTTACTGAGTAAAAATGGACAGCAAACATGGTGGGAACAAGCAGATGGGGGGCACAAATTTATCTATTCACAAAACCAGGCTACATGAATGAATGTGTGGGGATTCTGTGAGGGTTGACCTGTCTGTGCAGCTACAGGAATCTGCTAGAGCTGCTTTAGCATATACTATGTGGTACAGGAGTCTCATCGTTGTGACCCCCTATGGGTATCAGGAGTGTCTCTTCAGCTGCTGCTTCTTTAAGGTTGCCGTGACACCTTTGGGAAGCTTTTAGGTCAAGGCATAGAAGTATATAACTGAAAAGCTTCTCTAAGTTGTCATGGCAACCTTAAAGAAGCAGCAGCTGAAGAGGCCTTTTTTTAAGACCCCTCCTTCTTGATACAGGTGCTGAATAATTTTGTTTGTTCACTAGTTTGGCTCTTACTGTCTGTTTTATACCTGCTTGATCTCTGACCACTAGCTTGCTCTTTGGATTCCTCTTTTGTCTCTTGATTCTGTTGAGATGTTCCCCGCTGGATTTGTGACCCTTGGCTAGTTTCCTGCATATTGATTTTGTTTTCTGTATCTGCTTACTATGTTCTCTCCTGGTTTTTGACTCTGCTAGTGTGACTTCTCTGCATCCACCCCACTCTGTAAGTTTACTGGACTTTGCGTTGGTTTCTGCAGCAGTGCATTTATTAGTACATTTCTGTTTGGTGACAATTCAGTTTCCTAGATCCAGCTCAAGTCCATCTCTCCTTGCGGCGAGTTCTGGTGAAGGCGTCTAGGGGTCTGTCTTGGCTTGGAGAGGGGTGCTAGCTTTAGATGGCTGTCTCTACTGCTCGCAGTTATCGACCAATTACTTGCTGTTGCTTTTATTTTGGCCTTGCATCTAACCATAATAGGCATGTCACTGCTAGTGGAGTACTCTTAGATCAGGAGATTTATGGTTGTTACAGAGTATCCTAACACTTCCAGTAGACTAGTGTTTCCCAACGTTTTAAGACTAAGAGCAGAACCGGATAATTTTTTTTTTTTTTTTTTTCTTGGAGCTCCCTGCCAAATAACTTTTATGAAAATACCAAAAAACATCCTAAGGGTGCAGATAATTTTGCATCAAGGCATGTGGTCATCTTCCAAATCAGTTTGTCATGGTCCTGTGGTGGATTTCCAAGGCACTCCTGGGTGCTGTGATACCCCAGTTGGGAATTGGTGAAGCAGACAGGTATTTCCCCCCCCCCCCCACATTCCCTCGTAGTTCTTATAACACTTTCCCATTACCCATTGTGGAAATATCTAGGGTTAAGTTCTTAGCTTGCAAAATGGTTCTTCTCAGGATCTCAGCTCAGATTCAGACTTTTTCCTTCCATCCTCCTTATAACATCATCTCTGAGGATAGAGTATCTATTAGGTCCCTGCCTTTGCCCTGCTTCCAGCCTTTGGGGGTTTGAGAAAAATTAAAAAAAAAAAAAAAAATCAGGAAGTTTCCCACCTTCTGATCTGACCTGACCCTAAGAATCCTAAAGAAAAATTCTGTTGTTTAGTTGTTGGAGATCTTCTAAAGTATTTAGAAGTTTCTTCAGTAGAGGGAAGAGGAAGTGCTACTTTTAAAGTAACAGTCAGTAAACTTTAAAGGTGTTTACTACTTCCATATTTAGATGGATTTAATGGAATATTGCTTTAGCCTACTCCTCAGATTCATTCTTCTCCAATTGGGCTTTGGCGGTCACCTCGTGAGTGCAAAGGGAAGACTATACTCTGGCTCAGATTTACTGTGTGGCCACATGAGCTATCTGCACTCCACTTACTGGTAAGTTTCTGTGGAGCCCATGCCAGATCCCAATATTTTTTTTTTTTTCCCCATTCCCTTTGTTGGTTAGCTATTTTCTTTGCCTACAAACCAGTAGTTAGGAACCTAATTTTTCAGACTCTGTATTGCCCCTTTTTTCTTTTTGCTTTTGATTATGTAGTTTTCCACTCCTTGGTGTTTGGATTATTATGGATCTGTAATCTACAACCATAATATAATAAACAAGAAATAGCTATACAGTGCTTTAAAGGGTTTTTCTGCACCCCTACTGATTTAGATGTTTGACGAAACTACACTATTCAAATGAGTGCTGCAGTCTCTTAAAGGGAATCTGTCACCAACATTTACTCCACCAAACCAGCACTGCCACATACTATGGGGCCGATCCATTATATCTTCCGTTTTGTAGTTTCACCCATGCTTTGCATTAAAAATGTACTTTTTCAGACCACCTCTGGCTATGTAAATTAGCAACGTGTCGTCATGCGGGCCAGTTGTAACACCGCCTCTGTACACTTTTGTTGCCACCACCTCCTGCCTCTTTTCCTTGTAAAATACTGTATACTTGGGTGAATTCTTACTCATGTGTTGACCCATAAAGTAACATTATTGGAGGACTCTGCTTCCTATTAAAATATGGAATTTTATTTAAGTCTTTATGGAAAAATAGATACAGGAAAAACTTCCAGAATAAACAAATATCAGTCAATGTCTTATTAGCTTACATCATGTGAAAAGCTCATGGTTAGGTTTCTTTAATCTGGATCTCTTGCAGTTCCATTTTGGTTCATGCTTGTTCATCTGTGTGTTGGCATTTGTGGGACAATCCTGACATCTCTCAAGGTGTCAGAGAAAGACAGACAGACCCAGACATCTGTCAATCATTTATATTCATGAGAAGGGGTGTTCCCCAGCATCCTTAAACTTTTTACAACTGTCTTTGGAAAAAACTAAAATAAGTGTACCCTTACCACACCTATGCACCTTAAGATAGAAGGGTGTTGTCAACAACGTAGAATTAATCCTTAAAAGTCATGAATATTGTAATCCAATAATATTTAAAAGTATTCTTGCAGCAAATCCTGGGCCTGCGCTTTCAAATCAAGCGGCACTGAGTGTGTGATGTCACATCTGCTATTCCATGCCTGCATGTTTGATTGCACAGGCGTGGGATTTTGTAGCCCTGTAGAAGAGATAGAAGCCATCATTCACACAAGTTGGGGGGGTGTGGCCGGACAGCTCCTCATGAATAAGCTGGACTGTTCGCCACAGAATAGCGCACATCGGACCTTTCTTGCCTAATTTGCATACACGGTAGGAAATCTTTAGGTGTTAATTATAAACCACCTGGGGAATGCTGAGTTAACATCTTAGAAGACTTACAATGTACATTTGAACATGTTTGCGGCCATGTCTTTATTTAGGGGTGAAAATCTGAGGTGACAGGTTTCCTTTAACTAATTGCCAAGCATAACATAAGTCATGTCCTGTCTTATCTTAATGATAGTCATCAGTATTTTAGTCCCTGAAAACACCTTAAATAATAACGCTCTATATTGAGGAAGGGAAGCTCACACTTATTCAGATGAATGTTTTCCTCTTCATGCACTGTATGTATCGCCACAGACGACATGTAATGGTCTGTTTTCATCTATGTAATGAAAAGGAATGGAGATGAATAAGGTGGCTAGCTTAGAAGCCAATGTGCCAAAGAGGTCAGGAATTGTAGCCTAGACCTAATCAGACCTGTGGTGATTGGTGTTGTATGGCTGGACCAAAGAAGCGTGACATAATTTTAATACATGGATGTTCGTGGAATGAAAGGGTTAGTACAACTCTTTTAAAATGTTGCTTTAATTAAATAAATATATATAAAAAAAAAAAAAACATAACTTGCCCCTTGCTGTTTGAGGGCAGGTCACTGCTTCCGGCAATCATAGGTCTCGATGGTGATCTGTATACAAACTGCATGTCACTGACCATGTGAATAAGGTTTCTATTGAAATAGATATGTGAAATTTTTAATTTTTCATTCTTGATTTTGCTGTACTTAGAGTCATGAAAATGAAACTATTGCCACTGGAGCTAATGTTCAGAAGAAACCAATGAAAAGGGGCAAAAAGAAAAATACAAAGTGAAAAAAAAAAAAATCAGGATTACCTTTATTTGAACATTTTATATATTCTGCCAGTCATTATTTGGTTGTGAATGCTTTATATATTTTTAAGCTTGTTTTCTGACACTATACTAGGAGCAATTTTTTTACAGAAGAAATTTTTAACAATGTAACATTAAAATATTGTTTAAGCAAATTTGTTAATTTAATCTGTGATGCTAAATGTTAACTTAATAAAGTTTAGTAGATGGTTAACAAGTTGCTTGTGGACGTTCCAGTGATTGATGCTTGCTAAGTTTCAGGAGAGATTACAAACTGGTCAACAAGAGGTATTTTTTATTGCCAATTTCTATCTTTAGTTTCAAAGTAGTATACATGATATAAAGTTTCTTAAAGTGTGCTAAGGCAACATGGAGGATGTGGTTTCCACAGCAAACACCTGTCACTACTGGCAATGAATAGTGATGGCACAGATTGCAGTTGTTAAACCACTTTGTTAGTAATTTGCTACTGTGGCCTCAAAGTAGTTTGATTGCCTGGGGGCTGCCATCTCTGGACCAATATGTGTCTCCACAGCATCGTAGGGGGTTGACTGGATGTTATGAGAGTCTAATAAAATGAATGAAATCTAATAACTCCCCTCCCCCCCGACCTATTTTACATAGAAAAGCATATAAACAAAAAAAATAAAAGTTAAATGGTAGGCATCAAAATCCCAAAATGACCTATAAAAGTATTTATCCTGTATGGTGTATGCCATAATGGGGTAAACATTTGTAACATAGTTTGGATTCTTAACCCCTTGAAGACACAGCCCCACTTTTCAAATCTTATTTTTGTGGAAAGAACTTTGGAACACTTTAACTTACCCAAGTGGTTTTGAGACTATTGTTTTTTGGCACATTGTAATTCATGTTAGTGGTAAACTTGGCATTTGACAGTCATACCACCCAAATTGGTTAAAAATTATGTATCATATCTCTGCTTTATGCTGACCTCATATTTTAATTTATTTTGGACAATAGACTGCTTCCAAGTTTAGAAGCAATTTTCCAAATATACAATAACCTTTCTAAAACCCATTTATTAGGGACCACATCAATTCTGAAGGTTATTTTAAAGGACTAATTCCCCCCCACCCCATAAATTAACCTCTCAAAACTGTAGTCCTTTAAATAATTAAAACAGCATTTGGGATATTTGTTAGCCCTTTAAGCATTTCACTCTAATTTAAAACCAAATGAAGGCGGGAAACTGTGCAATGTTAGGAAACCCAGCGACTTGCAAAATGCCCTTCATCTGCTAAACGTTCCACCTCTCAAGATCACCATATGGATGCTGGTCCTAGACCAGTACAGAGATCTTCCTCATTTGCTGCAATCGGCTACAAGGTCCAAAGTGGAGTAGCCCAAATCTACTAGAACAAATAAACCACCAGATTTTGGACTGTGCACATTTTGTCAGTTTTTCTGAACTCCTACGGTTGATAGAAATAGAAATATACTGTGAATACTGATTTGCCTAAAGTCAATACAGGTTTTTGAAGTTTCTATGTTTTCATATGTTTGCTTCACAAGTTATTACTGTTGAAACTGTTTGCATATTGAGGGTTTTGTGCACCCCCTTTCAGCTATTTATATACTACTATTACTCTCTCAGGGGCCTCAAATAATGTCTCTTCTAGGTTTTGGCAGGAGAGCCTGTATACTCCCATCAGACCTTTTGACTTTACCACCCTCAGAGTGCTCTGCAGACTATAGGGTCACCCAGAGTGTTTATACAAGGGGGAATTATGAACATAAGAGGGGGGTCACTTATATTAGAGGACATTAGATGGGCAGTATTTATGTCAAGGGGCACCAGGGGCATAATATAAGAGAGCAATTAATTTAATAAAGGTGGCATTGGAGTTTTCTTTCTGCTTTCCAGCTTGTTTTTATTAATCTATCCTAAGGACCCCCACTGATCAGCTGTTTGAAGGGGCCATGGCATCTGTTTACTTCACGCGGTCTCTATAAAATAGACGGCATGCAATGCAATTGCAAACTTGTTGCATATGTGTATAGGACACAGCTGTAGCTACATTGCAGACCAGGTATGAAATAAATACAAGGGCATTTGCACAAGTTCCATGATCTCTTCAAACAGCTGATCAGTAGGGGTGTCCTTTGTGTTGGAACCACAGTCTGAGGCACCACATAGCGGGCCACAGCAAAAGAGGAATGTGGGAAAAATCACGGTGGCAATGCATTGTGGGTTTTCCCGCAGTGATTTTCACAGGTTTCCTCTGTGGACTTTCTGCTTCAATTATACCTATAAGAAAACCGCTGACGTTTACTTAGGTATAACTGACATGCCGCAATTTCCAAAACTGCAACGGTTTTGAAAACCGTTTTTTTTTTAATTCTTCGGAATTTCCGATATGGCTAAACTGCGGAATTTATGCCACGTGGGGCCCCTGCTTCAATTAGAAAAAAACATGGGGCATTATTAAGGGGAAATGTTTAAAGGGGTTACACAGGGACATTATTTAAAGATGCACTCGTGGGTATTCACTCTGGGGGATTGTCATACAGTGCCTTGAGAAAGTATTCGGCCCCCTTGAACTTTTGAACCTTTTGCCACATTTCAGGCTTCAAACATAAGGATATAAAATTTTAATTTTTTTGGTGAAGAATCAACAAGTGGGACATAATCGTGAAGTGGAACGAAATTTATTGGTTATTTTAAACTTTTGTAAAAAATAAAAAACTGAAAAGTGGGGCGTGCAATATTATTCAGCCCCTTTACTTTCAGTGCAGCAAACTCACTCCAGAAGTTCAGTGAGGATCTCTGAATGATCCAATGTTGTCCTAAATGACTGATGATGATAAATGTAATCCACCTGTGTGTAATCAAGTCTCCGTATAAATGCTCCTGCTCTGTGATAGTCTCAGGGTTCTTTTTAAAGCGCAGAGAGCATCATGAAGACCAAGGAACACACCAGGCAGGTCCGTGATACTGTTGTGGAGAAGTTTAAAGCCGGATTTGGATACAAAAAGATTTCCCAAGCTTTAAACATCCCAAAGAGCACTGTGCAAGCGATCATATTGAAATGGAAGGAGTATCAGACCACTGCAAATCTACCAAGACCCGGCCGTCCCTGTAAACTTTCATCTCAAAGAAGGAGAAGACTGATCAGAGATGCAGCCAAGAGGCCCATGATCACTCTGGATGAACTGCAGAGATCTACAGCTGAGGTGGCAAAGTCTGTCCATAGAACAACAATCAGTCGTACACTGCACAAATCTGGCCTTTATGGAAGAGTGGCAAGAAGAAAGCCATTTCTCAAAGATATCCATAAAAAGTCTCGTTTAAAGTTTGCCACAAGCCACCTGGGAGACACACCAAACGTGGAAGAAGGTGCTCTGGTCAGATGAAAACAAAATCAAACTTTTTGGCCACAATGCAAAACGATATGTTTGGCGTAAAAGCAACACAGCTCATCACCCTGAATACACCATCCCCACTGTCAAACATGGTGGTGGCAGCATCATGGTTTGGGCCTGCTTTTCTTCAGCAGGGACAGGGAAGATGGTTAAAATTGATGGGAAGATGGATGGAGCCAAATACAGGACCATTCTGGAAGAAAACCTGTTGGAGTCTGCAAAAGACCTGAGACTGGGACGGAGATTTATCTTCCAACAAGACAATGATCCCAAACATAAAGCAAAATCTGCAATGGAATGGTTCGCAAATAAACGTATCCAGGTGTTAGAATGGCCAAGTCAAAGTCCAGACCTGAATCCAATCGAGAATCTGTGGAAAGAGCTGAAAACTGCTGTTCACAAACGCTCTCCATCCAACCTCACTGAGCTCCAGCTGTTTTCCAAGGAAGAATGGGCAAAAATTTCAGTCTCTTGATGTGCAAAACTGATAGAGACATACCCCAAGCGACTTGTAGCTGTAATCGCAGCAAAAGGTGGAGCTACAAAGTATTAACTTAAGGGGGCCGAATAATTTGGCACGCCCCACTTTTCAGTTTTTTATTTTTTACAAAAGTTTAAAATATCCAATAAATTTTGTTCCACTTCATGATTGTGTCCCACTTGTTGTTGATTCTTCACCAAAAAATTAAAATGTTATATCCTTATGTTTGAAGCCTGAAATGTGGCAAAAGGTTGAAAAGTTCAAGGGGGCCGAATACTTTCGCAAGGCACTGTATATGCTATAATTTGGGGTAGAAGCAGAATGGAGATTTTAAGTAGGTAATAGAGACGGGCAAACATCTCAAGATTTATTTTGGTTTCGGGTGGTTTGGTCCCAAGATTTGTTTCAGGTCAAACAAGTTTGGTATGAACCACACCTTAAATTGGCTTAAAACATAGCGTAGAACACTCTTGGGGCTCCCAGGAACCTATCTATTCAATTTCTAACTCTCTAAAGCAAACACGGCCTAGGTTATGTCAAAGTTAAAATATGTATGTCTATGAAAAAACAGATGGTAGGCAGAGAATACAAACTCAGAGTTTAAGCATACAATGCGCTGACACTCTCTTTTAAGCATTTAACACTCTCCAAAAATTACCCCTTTTTTTTTTTTTTTTTTTTTTTGGGAAAAGGTGATTTTAGATACACATGACCGTTATATTGCACAATAAGCCTGTTTTGATGGCTTGTAAGCACTACAGGCACTTATTGTTAATTGGGTGAAGATGTTGGGGCTGTGAGTTGATTGAAAAGTGATGAAGAAAAAAACACCAAAAATTATCCTGCGATGGGAGCAGATGTGAAATCCAGTGTGGTGACAGTGGTGATAGCTGTGGCAAGATGTGTGACAGTGCAGCAGGGCGTAAAATGAAGTACCAACCTGCAGGACATGTCTGCATGAGTGGTGGCAGTTTAGGTAGCTGTGACAACGTTTTTGGCAGTGTAGCAGGGCATAGTATGATGGACCAGGCCACAGGACATGTCTTCCTGAGTGGTGGCAGTGGTGGTAGCTATTTAGGAATAGCAATCGGCAGCAGTACAGTAAATGGAAGATTATGATAAAGGGAGTTGGTGACACCCTATTCAGAGGCATCAATCAAAGGTGTTTGAAAATCCTCATAGATCCATGCCTAATTGATTTTGATAAAAGTATTTTTTCCATGCTACCTGTGGATCATTTCGTCCTTTTAGGTGTTGCAATGCCACAGGCAGCACTGAACACCCTCTCAGCCATAACACTTGAGGACAAGATAAAACTCTCATGGCAAACTGGGCCAACTCCTTCCACTGATCTAACCTATTGGCCCAGAATTCCACAGGGTCAGAGTTATCAGCTGGACTATAGGTGCACTCTAGGTATGACTACCTGCTGGTGGTGTCGGTGGGTGTCAGTTGGCACTGCCAGCTGAAAAAATTTCTGGTTTATCATCTTACAGATACTGTACTGGGCCTGGCTGCTACTGTTGCTTTTACACCTCCTGACACTGGTGGCACTAGTAGAGAAGGTAGAGCACTGGATAAGTGAGGTGGATTAGGAGTGGGCAGAAGCCACTTGGGTACATGTGCAACTCGCAGTTGCAGTGGTCTCCCTAAATGCTACAGCAAGCTGGTTAAACAGCCTATCCTGATTAATATTCCAATTTCTCTTTCCTTTGGGAGGCAGGGAAGAATTCCCCCATTTTGTCTTTATAGCAAGAGTCTAAGAGCACTGCCATCCAGTACTTATCTCTTTGTTTCATGCTAATAATGTCGCTGTGTAAGTGTTCTTGGCCAGCGTGGCTGTCGTCATTATCATCATCTTGAAACAAATAAGGGTCAGTTTTCTCCTTTGGCTATGCCTGTGACATATCTAGGACCCCCTCTGCATCCAAGGGAGAGTCTTCCTTCTCTTCCATCCTCCTCTATCAACATAGGGCGATGATGTTGACTAAGAGGTGGAAACTGTTCCTCCTCTTCCAACCGTCTTGAATAAGTGTAAGCGTTTCCTTTAAGATACACGATAGAGGGATCATACCACTGGTACTACAGTCTTCCCTGCTGATAAAATTGGTGGCTTGTGAAGCTGGTACACTTCCCTCATGAGCCTACAATGACATATCTCAAAGTAACACATTTGTCCCTGTAGTCTGCTACATGCAATAATCACTCACAGCCTTCTGCTGCTCATACAAATGCTCCAGCGTCTTTAAGATTGAGTTCCACCGATAAGACAGTGCAAAAGCAGACAGTTTTGTCGCTGGGTTTTTTTTTTTTTTATGATGTAAGAACTGTTGAAATGTGGAGAGATTTTTCTGACCATGAGGAGCACCTCTTTTAAGCCACTATACAGGTTAATAAACCAGCAGATTAAGGACATGCGCCATACAAGGACAATCTGTGATTCCTCCTAACTGCAGCGCAGTAATAATATTGGTGCCATCATTGCTGGCAATGCTGCCCAGTTGGAGTTGTCGAGGAGCAATCCAGCGGGATACTTGCTGAAGGATACAGCAAAGCAGCTTCTCTAATACAGGTTTATTAATTGCTAAACTGCATGGCAGAACTTTGCCTTATCCCTTTATGGGAGTAGAATTCCACTCAAACTGTGCACTGGTATTGGAAGAGTGGCAGTGGTGTGTAAAACTGGCAACTATAGAATTTGCTAACAAATTTGTGGCACAATGTCTGCCACTTGAAAAGTGATGTGGTAAAAAATTGACTTAATAAAAAGCCACCAAAAATTGTCCCTTTACGACAGCAGATGCAGTACCAATGAGTGACAATTGCAATATTTGATGAAAAATTTGTGACATGCTAATATCAGCGGTGTGCCTGGCATGGCAGCTTAAAAAGCTAGAATATATTATGAAGAATCAGGATTATCCTCCTGGTTATCCCTGTATGGGAGCACATGAAAACATCAACATTGTGTTGGTAGAGTGGCAATTTACAGAATTTGAAGGAAAATTCAGGGCACACTATCAACGTGCCTGCCATTTTAATAAAGTAATAAACAAATGAGTGAATAAAAGTCACCAAAAAAAACCACTTAATGGGAGCATGTGTGCACCAAGTAGTGTCATGTGAGTGACAATTTATATAATTTAAAAAAAATTTGGGGCAAACTATCGGTGTAGCTACTGCCTACTAATTTCCCATTTAAAACAGCTAGACTATCTTCCAAAACTTATGTCGCAAGGTAGAAGTAGTTGTTTTTCTTCCTCTCACAGTTATTCATTCCATTGTGTCTGTGGTTTGCTGCATTCAGTAATAATATACCCCTGCTGAAATTGACACTCCAGCATGTACCACATTGCCACTCAATGTGCACTTCACCTTACAACCATGAAATGAGGGAGGGGAGTAAAAGCAATTGCGTGAACTGGTGAAGTTGGGAATGGGAAATGGTCTAGTCTGGAGGAAGGCTGATGGGACTGGCCTGGTGTTGAAATTGTGCCTGCCCTGCATCCATGAGGTAATGTCAGTAGTAGTACTAGGAAGCAGTGGGCCATGATAACTATGTATTTTCCCTGCCCATAAGTGCTTCACCATGTATTGGCGGTGGCGTGCACCTAATCCCACATGGATATATACAAGGAGAGGTCAACATGTCGATATCAAGCAGGTAAAACTTTCCTCAAGAAATAATGATGTCTAGCTATTTTCCATTGAGACTATGTGCCGTCATCAATTGGCAAAACGCAGAGGATTCCACTAAGTGGCATGGCAGCGACTGCACTGCAAGTAACTTGGCCAGGTGAGAGTTAAGGTTGCAGACCAGCTCGATGACTAGGTGCAGATTGCTGTTTACTGGACACACATTCCTTTATGAATGATGACTGATGTTAGAGTGGAGAAGGAGGAGAAGAAGATGGATAATGAATGATAATGATGATGACCATTTGCTAGGTGTGGATGAGGCCTACCTACAAAGACAATCACAGGAAGAAGGCATAGAACAGTCTTGATCACTTGGTGCCACTGCCATTTCCATTTTGCCAAATGGAAATCCTTCACGTGTACCAGCATGCCTATGGCTAATTACACTGGACAACAAATTTTTACAAAAGTTTTGCTTCCTTGAAAATTTCAGGTGATTATGGTAAACCCATTCAAGCTAAGCAGAAATATAATTTCGGATAATCTGTATCAGGTAGAAATTTTGAGAAACATGAAATTAAGTGTTAGTGATTATGAAGCATGTAAATGTTACCAGCTGCATTAGTTCAAATGAATGAAAAGTGTTTTGCTGCTGATTTTATTTTGTACTCAATGACTGGTGCATCCCATATTAGTGTTCAGCAATAGTCAGCTAGCATTGATGGATTCCAGTATCCTTGATAACCCTTTTCCATCATGGCAATATCCTGGTGAAACTTTTCGCCATGTTCATCACTGACTGCACCAAGATTTGCAGAGAAAAAAATCCAAATGAGAATGCAGACAATGAATTTTCAATGACATGTTGCACTTCATCGCTTTGTAAGCTTCAAGAAGGTTGTCAACCAATTCGATGTACAGGTGCATCGCAATAAATTAGAATATCTTTGAAACATTTCTTTCTTTCAGTAATTAGATTAAAAGAGTGACCTCCTTATATTTTCTAGATTCTTTACACAGAGTATTCTATTTCAAGTGTTTTATTTCTGTAAATTTTGATTATGGATTACAGGTAATGAAAACCAAAATCTAAGAAAATTAGAATATTGTAAAAAAAAAGTTCAGTATTGTAAATTCAGTGTGTCACCTGCCAAGGTTTCCTAAGCCTTTGGTCCCTCAGTCTGGTTCAGTAGGACACACAATCATGGAAGATGCTGATTATGAATTGTATTACTGAAATGAACGTTTCAAAAATATTCTAATTTATTGAGATGCACCTGTAGTTTGGTGCTCGATAGTTGCCAAGAAAAATCTCTGAAACATCCTTGAAAGATTTCCAAGCAATTTTCTCAGGCCCCACCAGCAGCTCTTAGAAGTGCTTGTCATTCATGATGTGTCGGTTTTGTAGACCAACAAAAATGTCTTTCTTAATCTTGGCATCAGTGATTCCTGGGAACGTTTGTCTCAAATAGCGAAAACCTTCTGCTTCCTTGTTCATTGCTTTCACAAAATTTTTCATGAGCCCGAGTTTTATGTGAAGTGGAGGCAGAAATATCATTGCTGGGTCCACAAGTGCTTTATGTGCAATATTTTTCTGCCCTGGAGTCAACTGGTTACAGATTGGCCACTTCCTTATACTGTAATGTGACTGCTTAGCATTGCTGTCCAATTTGCAAATGAAACAGCAGTACTTGGTACAAGTTAGGAGCGTAAATACCAGGGTAGCTGCGGTAGCGGCTGCCACAGGGCCCAGAACATTATGGGGCCCGGGACCTGGAGCCCTGTGGCAGCCACTACCGCAAACCCCACAAACACTGCTATCGTTATACTCCAGGGTCTTTTCAGACCTCGGAGTATTACGATCGGGGGCCCAGGGGAGGTGAGGGAACATAAAAAACACTGTAACTCACCTCACCTACGCTCCGCAGGCTTCGGGCCTGTTTGGTGACGTCCTAGACGTCAGCCGACATCATTATGAATCGTGACGCCGGCCTGGATCACGCGAGATCTGGTCCAACATTGAAGATGACTGAAGTAGCGCACAAGAGTGCAGCGGAGCCAGGGAGAGGTAAGTGACATTGTTTTTTATATTTGTATCCTACCCTGGATCTCCGATCATTATACTCTGGGGTCTGAAAATATCCCAGAGTATAATAATCGTTCATGGGTGGTCCACAAAGGGACATAATACTGTGTGCATGGGCCACTATGGGACATAATACTGTGTGCAGGGGCCACTATGGGGCATACTACTGTGTTCAGGGGCCACTATGGGGCATACTACTGTGTGCAGGGGCCACTATGGGGCATACTACTGTGTGCAGAGTCCACTATGTAGCATAATTTTGTGTGCAGGGGCCACTATGGGCATAATACTGTGTGCAGGGGTCACTATGGGGCATAATACTGTGTGCAGGGGCCACTATTCTGCATAATACTGTGTGCAGGGGCCACTATGGGGCATAATAGTGTGTGCAGGGGCCACTATGGCGCATAATAGTGTGCGCAGGAATGCGGTTTGTGCGGGGGGGGGGCTCATGTCAAATGTTTGCCTTTGGGCCCAGCCATTCCTAGTTACGCCACTGGTACAAGTGCATTTCAATAAATTAGAATATCATCAAAAAGTTTTTTTGTTTTTTTTTAGTAATTCAATTTAAAAAGTGAAACACATATATTATATTGAGTCATTACAAACAGTGAACTTTTTCAAGTGTTTATGTTAATGTTGATGATTATGGCTTACAGCCAAAGAAAACCCAAAAGTCATTATCTCAGAAAATTAGATTATTATATAAGACCAACTGTAAAAAAATTTAACACAGAAATGTTGGCCAAGTGAAAAGTATGTACAGTAAATGCATTCAATACTTGGTTGGGGCTCCTTTTGCATGAATGACTGCATCAATGTTGCGGGGCATGGAGGCGATCATCCTGTGGCACTGCAGAGGTGTTATGGAAGCCCAGGTTGCTTTGATAGCAGCCTTCAGCTCATCTGCATTGTTGGGTCTGGTATCTCTCATTTTCCTCTTGACAATACCTCTTGACAATAAGGTCAGGCAAGTTTGCTGGCCAATGAAGCACAGGGATACTGTGGTTATTAAACCAGGTATTGGTACTTTTGGCAGTGTGGACAGATGCCAAGTCCTGTTGGAAAATGAAAATTCCATCTCCAAAAAGCTTGTCGGCAGAGGGAAGCATGAAGTGCTCTAGAATTTCCTGGTAGACGGCTGTGTTGACTTTGGTCTTGATAAAACACAGTGGACCTACACAAGCAGACGACATGGATCCCCAAACCATCACTGATTGTGGAAACTTCACACTAGACTTCAAGCTGCTTGGATTGTGTGCCTCACCACTCTTCCTCCAGACTCTGGGACCTTGATTTCCAAATGAAATGCAAAATTTACTTTCATCTGAAAACAACACCTTTGACCACTGAGCAACAGTCCAGTTCTTTCTCTCCTTGGCCCAGGTAAGACGCTTCTGGCATTGTCTATTGGTCATGAGTGGCTTGACACATGGGATGCGACACTTGTAGCCCATGTCCTGGATGTGTGGTGGCTCTTGAAGCACTGACTCCAGCAGCAGTCTCCCCCAAATTTTTGAATGATCTTTTCTTAACAATCCTATGCAGACTGCGGTTATCCCAGTTGCTTGTGCACTTTTTTCTACCACACTTTTTCCTTCCACTCAACTTTCCATTAATATGCTTTGATACAGCACTCTGTGAACAGCCAGCTTCTTTAGCAATGGCCTTTTTGTGGCTTACCCTCCTTGCGGAGTGTGTCAATGACTGTCTTCTGGACATCTGTCAAGTCAGCAGTCTTCCCCATGATTGTTCGCCTACTAAACCAGACTAAGGGGCCTTTTTAAACACTTAGGAAGCCTTTGCAGGTGTTTTTGGTTAATTATTCTAATTTGCTGAGATGACTTTTGGGTTTTTCTTGCCTGTAAGCGATAATCATCAACATTAACATAAATAAACACTTGAAAAAGTTCACTCTGTAATGACTCAATATAATATATGTGCTTCACTTTTTCAATTGAATTAGTAAAAAAAAAAAAAAAACTTTTTGATGATATTCTAATTTATTGAGATGCACTTGTATATCTGAGCTGCAATCTAAACAGCAGTGCCACTACTTTTAAATTTCCACAGATGTTCCAGTTGTAGTTGCTGTACTTGATGTGTTTCAACGACAATTCCATGTTCTTGTATGTTACTTTCGTGTCTGCAGCATAGCCAACAGGTATTGAAGGATGAACATTACCATTGTGTAACAAGACAGCTTTGAGACTTAACACTGATGAGTCAATAAAGAGATGCCACTGATTTGGCTCATGCACGCGTCCCAAAGCTGTGAACAACCCATCAATGATTGTGCAGAAGCACAGGTTGTCAAACTGTTCAAAAAACTGTGTTAAGTCATCTTGGCGGCTTCGAAAGACAGAAAGTTTTGTACCAGGTGACATCAAATACCATCCTTGAAGTCTTGAAGCCAGTAACTCTGCATTTGCTTTTGACAAACGTAAGTCCCGGACCAAGTCATTCAGTTCTGGCTGTGTTATAAGATTAGGCTCACCAGACATACATGGCTCAAAGTTTGAATCAACTTCGTTCCCCATCTCTGACCTATGGACTGCAACATCTTCATCAGCTGCCTCCTCTAGGCTCCATGTCTCTGGTGGCTTTGGTACTGGAAGAGTGTCATCATGAGGCACTGGTCTCATAGCTGAAGGCAAATTGGGATATTCAATGCATTTTTTATTCTTAGCAGAGAAACCAGAGACATCGGTTAGACAGAAGTAACAGTCGGTCACATGATCCTTCGGTTTCTGCCATATCAGCAAACGGCATTGACTTGCGAGAACCTCTCAGCCAACCTCTAAGATCAACAGCACATCTTGCACAACAGATGTGAGGAGCCCAGGATTTGTCTTGTTCACCAATATTGCATCCAAAGTACAGCTTATAGGCTTTGATGATAAGAGCTGTCACTGTGCCTCTTTGAGGCTTAAGCTTGTACTCACCACAAATGTAACAGAAGGTATTGTGACTGTTCTGACACTGATGAGACAATTTAGCTATATCAGATCATGCTGGAGTAGTTTATAGCTGCTTAGATTTGAAACAACTTGCAGAATCTTTGCAAGCAGATATTACAGCCTCTGCAGGCAGCGATCAGACATATCTAGACATGTGTAGGTGTGCCTAGTCTGTAACCATTCCACTGAAGTTTTGCAACTTCAATGAAATGCAAGGAATTCATGCCTTTGCTTGCCTATAAATTACATAACAGCACAGCACATATATTCTGGATAATACTTGAACAGCCTGAAAATCTGAAAAAAAAAAAAATGCTAAAACAGAAGATTTCTGAAAAACGGCATTTGTGACAGGAAAATTTTGAGGCAATTTTCATGATCAGCAGCTCAAATTACATAAGAAAAACTCAAAAGTGTTCAGGAAGCAAAATCTTCGTTATCCAGTGTTATCAGCTTGCATCTTGCCATCAATTTGTCATTTGGTAATGTACAAACAAATTGTCATTCTGGAGATGACCACAACTAGCTGCGCCACCAAAACTGGTAGCAGTGGGAACGTGCCTGTCAGTGCGATCACCACCCAATCTTGCCTTTGATCTTGTCTTTGATCTTCCCCAGGCAGGTCTTTTGGATGTTGGGGCTGCACGTTGGGTAGAGTTTTTACTAATGCAGTTGCCACCACCCTCTTCCTGTGATGTCACCCTGTCATCCTCACCCTGTTGCCGAGTGTTATCTTTATGAATGATTGGATTCAGTAATGTCGTTATCGTCTCCACTTTTTTGTGACTCATCATGGTCAATTCTGATATTGTGTTTACTTTTTTAAGAAAAAACTATTTCAAGAAAATTAGCAAAGCACTAATATCAATAAAAGGGTCACTTGGTCAGTATTATTAGACTAGTAATGCATCAGTCAGCCAATAATTTCTTTTCCATTAAAATGACAGCAGTCTGTATGTATATACAGTGCCTTGCGAAAGTATTCGGCCCCCTTGAACTTTTCAACCTTTTGCCACATTTCAGGCTTCAAACATAAAGATATAAAATTTTAATTTTTTGGTGAAGAAACAACAAGTGGGACACAATTGTTAAGTGGAACGAAATTTATTGGTTATTTTAAACTTTTGTAAAAAATAAAAAACTGAAAAGTGGGGCGTGCAATATTATTCGGCCCCTTTACTTTCAGTGCAGCAAACTCACTCCAGAAGTTCAGTGAGGATCTCTGAATGATCCAATGTTGTCCTAAATGACTGATGATGATAAATATAATCCACCTGTGTGTAATCAAGTCTCCGTATAAATGCACCTGCTCTGTGATAGTCTCAGGGTTCTGTTTAAAGCGCAGAGAGCATTATGAAGACCAAGGAACACACCAGGCAGGTCCGTGATACTGTTGTGGAGAAGTTTAAAGCTGGATTTGGATACAAAAAGATTTCCCAAACTTTAAACATCCCAAGGAGCACTGTGCAAGCGATCATATTGAAATGGAAGGAGTATCAGACCACTGCAAATCTACAAAGACCCGGCCGTCCCTCTAAACTTTCATCTCAAACAAGGAGAATACTGATCAGAGATGCAGCCAAGAGGCCCATGATCACTCTGGATGAACTTCAGAGATCTACAGCTGATGTGGGAGAGTCTGTCCATAGGACAACAATCAGTCGTACACTGCACAAATCTGGCCTTTATGGAAGAGTGGCAAGAAGAAAGCCATTTCTCAAAGATATCCATAAAAAGTCTTGTTTAAAGTTTGCCACAAGCCACCTGAGAGACACACCAAACATGTTGAAGAAGGTGCTCTGGTCAGATAAAAATCGAACTTTTTGGCCACAATGCAAAACGATATGTTTGGCGTGAAAGCAACACAGCTCATCACCCTGAACACACCATCCCCACTGTCAAACATGGTAGTGGCAGCATCATGGTTTGGGCCTGCTTTTCTTCAGTAGGAACAGGGAAGATGGTTAAAATTGATGGGAAGATGGATGGAGCCAAATACAGGACCATTCTGGAAGAAAACCTGTTGGAGTCTGCAAAAGACCTGAGACTGGGACGGAGATTTATCTTCCAACAAGACAATGATCCCAAACATAAAGCAAAATCTGCAATGGAATGGTTCGCAAATAAACGTATCCAGGTGTTAGAATGGCCAAGTCAAAGTCCAGACCTGAATCCAATCGAGAATCTGTGGAAAGAGCTGAAAACTGCTGTTCACAAACGCTCTCCATCCAACCTCACTGAGCTGAAGCTGTTTTCCAAGGAAGAATGGGCAAGAATTTCAGTCTCTCGATGTGCAAAACTGATAGAGACATACCCCAAGCAACTTGCAGCTGTAATCGCAGCAAAAGGTGGCGCTACAAAGTATTAACTTAAGGGGGCCAAATAATTTGGCATGCCCCACTTTTCAGTTTTTTATTTTTTACAAAAGTTTAAAATATCCAATAAATTTCATTCCACTTCACGATTGTGTCCCACTTGTTGATTTTTCACCAAAAAATTAAAATATTATATCCTTATGTTTGAAGCCTGAAATGTGGCAAAAGGTTGAAAAGTTCAAGGGGGCCGAATACTTTCGCAAGGCACTGTATATCGGGTATTCCCCCAAAAAACCTTAACAAAGAGAGATTTTTCAGATTAGCATGCTGCCAGAAGATATATTGCTGAATAACAACAAAAAAGCTTAAACTATAGATATTGTTTTTATATTTTGCGCTGGTGGAGTCAGCTCTATTCAAAAAGTTGTAAAATTCCAGTATCATATGAAAAAAATAGTCTTATAAAAGATAACTTTTAATTTACATGGTTTAAAAACATACAAAACAATCCACCCAAAGCAACTGCTTATGTGTTTCAGGGCATGCTGCCCCTTACTCATAGCATACTGCTACTGATTAACAAAGTGAATTTAAAACAATAACGGACCACACACAATCAAAAAATTAACCCTTGGTTATCAAGTAACACACATAGCACAACTAATGCAGAGACAAAAAAGAAACAAAGAAATATATAAAACATAGAAGTAATACAATACTACAGTATAACGCAATCATGATTTTAATATACAATAATTTAGCATGGACAAATGAAGAATAATGCAATGAATTCCATAAATATAAACAAAACTGCAATAAATAAACAAAGTTTTGATATATAAAATGCAATGCAAAATCCCTCAGATGAATCAATTAGCCTGAATGATACCTAATCCTTTCTCTATTTAAAATAATCGGAAATTCCATAAGTGACATACAATGCAAAATATAACACTCACCATATCTATGGATTATCCCGATATTGCGATGCCAATAAATTGTCACTATTCCCTGTGAACAACTGAAAGTACTGTGTAGTCATGTGTTTGGTCATGTGACGGTGGCCAATAAAGGATCAGTGTCAGAAGCAGTGAGTTTTGGGAGGGAAAGGGAATTCAAAAAGGCCTGAATTTGGCTGTGCTTGGAGGTGGGGTCTAAGGGAGATGAATTTGTGGCATTCAGATTATATAGGTTAGAGTAGAACTTCTGAAAAGTGGCAGCAATCTTGGATCTAACCAGAGATCCATCCTGTATTTTGATTGCTGCTATATGGGACTTTGCCTTATCTTTCTTGATCATCGCTGACATCAGTTTGCTTCCCTTGTCCCTGTGGGCATATAGTTTTGCTCTAAAATTGAGGAGATGATTTGCCGCCGAGCAATTTAAGGTCTGTTTCAACTGTTCTCTTAAGGCCAGTAAGTTCTTGTGCGCTCTAGAAAAATCCTGAAGTTTGTGCAGACGCTCTTGGCAATCTGGGCTAACAGGGAATCTACCTCCTTTTGTTGTTGTTTCTTAACTGCCAATGCATTAGAAATGAGGAAGCCCCTAATATAGGCTTTATGTGCCTCCCACACAGTGGACTCCGAGACCTCAGGCGTACAATTGGTCTCAAAGAAGTGAACCAGCGCCCGATTTGTCTCCTGGCGCACAGACTCCCCATCGAGCAAAAACTCGTTAAGCCTCCAAGTCCACTGAGCAGAGGTAAGGCTGGGAAAATTCAGGACCATTGAGATTGGGGCGTGGTCCGAGACGCTGATACAATCGATACTCGATTTCAAGGAGTGGGCAGTTAAGGAGGACGAGCATAGAAGATAGTCCAACCTCTGATAGGACTTGTGAGGTACAGAGTAAAATGAGTAGTCTTTGGTACGAGGATTATGTAAGCGCCACATATCAATGAGGCGCATCTTGTGCAGAGCAGAGTGCACTCTTCTCAGATCCCTCTGAGTTATGGAAGATCTCCACGAGGAGGAATCCAATAGTGGGTCTAAAATCAGGTTCAGATCTCCTTCCAACAGGATCTCGCCAACTGCGAACGAGGAGAGGTCCAGAAGTGCCACTACGATCCACTCAACCTGATTATGGTTGGGTACATATAAGTTCGCAATGGTCACAGGATGTGAAGCCAGGGTCCCCCTAACAAAGAGAAGCCTGCCATCTGCATCAGTGTGAGTTTGCTGGCAAATGATTGGAGTAGAGAGCCAAATCGCCACAGAAACTCCTTTCGAGGCCGACATGGGATGACAGCTATAAAACCATTGGCTAAACAGTCCTTTGGGCATTTTAGGAACCTTATTGTTTCTAAAGTGGGTCTCCTGCAAAAGGAGTATATCAGTTTTAAATTTGAGGATCAGGTTCATAATGGAGGGGCGCTTGTTTGGGGAGTTAAGTCACTTCACATTAAATGTGGTTACAGTAACTGAAAACATCTTCAATTCTCGTTTCAGTCAAGAGAGAGGGGAACAGGGGAGGGGAGTGTAACTGTGAGTTGCAGGGGGGTGTAATGTAGTTGGGAAGCGGCTGGGGACTATATCAGCGCTTAATTACCAAGTAGTGTGTGCAATGCAACAAAACAATAGTTTCAAAATGTCCGTGTGGCAGTGGGGGAACGGAGGGTACCCTAATTGGTGTCAAGCCTGCATGACACCATTCTTAACAGAAATTAGTTGTCTAGTAGGGGCAACTGGGGGTGGGAAGGGCAGACAATAACAACAGTAATAGAGGCTCCAGTGTCCTGCGGAAAACAGAAGGCCCAAGGGCCAACCTGAAATGACTCGGATGACCCAAGAACAATTCTGCCAGCCGCATCCTAAAAAATACAATGGAAAAGAGAAATATAAGGCACAAGAGAAATTAAAGCTAATCAACATCTAGCATATGTGTTGCACTATATAAGTCTGGAAAGCAAAAGAAGTGGTACTGCCTCCCCAGGGTCCAGCACTGGCCAAGACCACAGCTCACCACTGCGAAAAAGGCTATATCTGAACGAATTTGAAGAGATCAGGACGAGTCCAGTCGGGGTTTCCCCATTGGAGATTTGGGCTTCAGCAGGTTTAGATGGGGTAACACCGGCAAATCTCTCGTAGCAAGGCCCGCAGACGGCAACTAGGAGAGAATGTCCAGTGTTTCAATATCGAGGTAGGACCACATAGCCGGGAGGTCTGCAGGAGAATGAACGACCAGTCTCTTGGTGCCCAGCAGAATAACAAGATCAAACGGGTATAGCCATGCATACTGTATGATATGAGTACGCAATGCCTCCAATAGAGGCTTCAGCAACCTCCTCTTGAACAGGGTAGAAGAAGCAACATCTTGGTACAGGGATAACTCAGTGTCGTCATATAGAATCTTTTGTTTATTTCTGGCGGCCGTCAGTATCGCCACCGTATCAATATACGATAGTAAGCCACAAATGATATCTTGTGACGGGTTGCCTTGCTTGGGGTGAGGACGCAGGGCCCTATGTATCCTTTCTATCACCACCTGCGTGGCTCTTTCAGGGCCTAGTAAATCACAGAAGAGCTGGGCGGCCATATTGGGCCTTTCAATCTTATATTCCTGCTTCTATTTTCCTGATCTTCTATCAGGGTGAGTGATTGTTCTATTAGATCCTTGTGTAAGTTAAGATGCTCAGAGCAGAGACCACTGCTGTGTGAGACTTAATGGAGGAGTAGGCCTCTTCCAGATTAGATATTCTGTGACTTGTGGACTGGATCATTTATGGCCCACTGGGTTAATATGGTGCCTGCCCAGACACACCAGCAACTTGAACAGGTGACACAGTTTCTGCAATCACGTTCTCATGCCATACAGTGACGCAGTGGCAATGGCATTAGGAAGACATACAGTGACCCAGCAGTGGCTGCAGCATGAGGAGGCCATACAGTGACCTGGTGGCAGCAGCTTGAGAAGGATGCAGAGTGACCAAGTGGAAATGGCATGAGGATGCCATACAGTGACCTTGTGGCTGCGGCTTGAGAAGGCCATACAGTGACCCAGTGGCAGCGGCATGAGGAGGGCATACAGTGATCCAGTGGCTGCGGCATGAGGAGTCCATACACTGACCCAGTGGCAGCAGCAGGAGAAGGACGCAGTGACCCAGTGGAAATGGCATGAGAGTGACTGAAATTCTTGCCCATTCTTCCTTGGAAAACAGCTCGAGCTCAGTGAGGTTGGATGGAGAGCATTTGTGAACAGCAGTTTTCTGCTCTTTCCACAGATTCTCGATTGGATTCAGGTCTGGACTTTGACTTGGCCATTCTAACACCTGGATACGTTTATTTGCGAACCATTCCATTGTAGATTTTGCTTTATGTTTGGGATCATTGTCTTGTTGGAAGATAAATCTCCGTCCCAGTCTCAGGTCTTTTGCAGACTCCAACAGGTTTTCTTCCAGAATGGTCCTGCATTTGGCTTCATCCATCTTCCCATCAATTTTAACCATCTTCCCTGTCCCTGCTGAAGAAAAGCAGGCCCAAACCATGATGCTGCCACCACCATGTTTGACAGTGGGGATGGTGTGTTCAGGGTGATGAGCTGTGTTGCTTTCACGCCAAACATATCGTTTTGCATTGTGGCCAAAAAGTTCGATTTTGGTTTCATCTGACCAGAACACCTTCTTCCACGTTTGGTGTGTCTCCCAGGTGGCTTGTGGCAAACTTTAAACGAGACTTTTTATGGCTATCTTTGAGAAATGGCTTTCTTCTTGCCACTCTTCCATAAAGGCCAGATTTGTGCAGTGTACGACTGATTGTTGTCCTATGGACAGACTCTCCCACCTCAGCTGTAGATCTCTGCAGTTCATCCAGAGTGATCATGGGCCTCTTGGCTGCATCTCTGATCAGTCTTCTCCTTGTTTGAGATGAAAGTTTAGAGGGACGGCCGGGTCTTGGTAGATTTACAGTGGTCTGATACTCCTTCCATTTCAATATGATCACTTGCACAGTGCTCCTTGGGATGTTTAAAGTTTGGGAAATCTTTTTGTATCCAAATCCAGCTTTAAACTTCTCCACAACAGTATCACGGACCTGCCTGGTGTGTTCCTTGGTCTTCATGATGCTCTCTGCGCTTTAAACAGAACCCTGAGACTATCACAGAGCAGGTGCATTTATACGGAGACTTGATTACACACAGGTGGATTATATTTATCATCATCAGTCATTTAGGACAACATTGGATCATTCAGAGATCCTCACTGAATTTCTGGAGTGAGTTTGCTGCACTGAAAGTAAAGGGGCTGAATAATATTGCACGCCCCACTTTTCAGTTTTTTATTTTTTACAAAAGTTTAAAATAACCAATAAATTTTGTTCCATTTCACAATTGTGTCCCACTTGCTGTTGATTCTTCACCAAAAAATTAAAATTTTATATCTTTATGTTTGAAGTCTGAAATGTGGCAAAAGGTTGAAAAGTTCAAGGGGGCCGAATACTTTCGCAAGGCACTGTAGTAGCAGCGTTAGAAGGGCATATGGTGACCCAGAGGCTGCAGCATGAGGAGGGCATACGGTGACCCAGTGGCAGCGGCATGAGGAAGGGCATACAGTGACCCAGTGGCAGCGGCATGAGAAGGGTATACGGTGACACAGTGGCAGCGGCATGAGGAGGGCATATAGTGACCCGGTGGCAGCAGCATGAGGAGGGCATACAGTGTCCCAGTAGCTGCGGCATGAGGAGGGCATACAGTGACCCAGTGGCTGCAGCATGAGGAGGCCATACAGTGACCCGGTGGCAGCAGCATGAGAAGGACGCAGTGACCCAGTGGAAACGGCATGAGGATGCCATACAGTGACTCAGTGGCAGCGGCATGAAGAGGACATACAGTGACACAGTGGCAGCGGCATGAGGAGGGCATACAGTGACCCAGTGGCAGCAGCATGAGGAGGGCATACAATGACCCAGTAGCTGCGGCATGAGGAGGGCATACAGTGACCCAGTGGCAGCAGCATGAGAAGGACACAGTGACCCAGTGGAAACAACATGAGGATGCCATATAGTGACCCAGTGACAGCAACATGTGGAGACCATACAGTGACCCAGTGGCAGCGGCATGAGGAGGGCATACAGTGACCCAGTGGCTGCGGCATGAGGAGGGCATACAGTGACCCAGTGGCTGCGGCATGAGGAGGCCATACAGTGACTCAGCCTTACAGGTAGATGTTAGTGCCAGGTAGAAAGAAACGTGCAGAGTCCCAACATCCTACTGTAGCGTGAAAGAGCGCACTCTTTTTACACCTTCATCTGCCAATTCCACATATATGTCTACAGAGTGGCAAGGCGACATGATGTTGAGGTGGCAGCAGCATAAGGAGGCCATACAGTGACCCAGTGGCAGTGGCATTAGGAGGCCATACAGTGACCCGGTGGCAGCAGCTCAGCAACTTGAGAAGGATGCAGAGTGACCCAGTGGAAATGGCATAAGGATGCCATACAGTGACCCTGTGGCTGCGGCATGAGAAGGCCATACAGTGACCCAGTGGCTGCGGCATGAGAAGGACGCAGTGACCCAGTGGAAATGGCATGAGGATGCCATACAGTGACTTTGTGGCACTAACATGAGGAGACCATACAGTGACCCAGTGGTTGCGGCATGAAGCGGGCATACAGTGACCCAGTGGCTGTGGCATGGGGAGGTCATACAGTGACCCAGTGGCAGCGGCATGAGGACGCCATACAGTGACCCAGTGGCTGCGGCATGAGGAGGATATTCAGTGATATTCAAGTTGAGCGCTCAGGGCCCCATCGGTCGGATATGCGAGAGGATGGACGATGGCGCAGATAGGCAGTGGCCAACTTGCTATATAGCATGTCTCTATAGTAGTTCAGTTTGTCCTCCCTCTCAGCGGGTGTAAAAAAGTCCCCCATTGTTCCCTGGTAGCGAGGGTCTAACATGGTGGAGAGCCAGTAGTCATCCCTCTGTTGAATGGTGACAATTCGGCTGTCACTGCGCAAGGGAGTCAGCATACATCGGGCCATTTGCGCAAGTGACTCCGAGGGACTCCCTGTATCCATCTCTCCTGCATACTACCACGGTGTGTCTGGGTCATCTGCCTCATCCGCCTTCTCTCCCTCTTGCTGTTTCGGTTGCTCCTTCTCCTCTTCTCCACCCATTTGGCTACACATTGTTTGTGCTCCAATGTCCTCCTCATCCTCCTCCTCCTACAGTTCAGCCCCCACAGGGCTCATGTGGCCTTGAGATGTAGACGCCACATCTCCAGTCACCTGACCAGCCACATTGATAAGCATCTTTTCCAGGATGTGAATCAGTGGAATGACGTTGTTCATCCCGTAGTCCTGGCGACTAACTAAGTGGCCTCCTCAAAGGGAACTAGCAAATGGCAGATGTCACGCATGAGCTGCCACTGGCTAACGTTAAAGTTACACAGGTGAGTACCTCTGTCCGCTTGGATCAACAAGAAATCGTTTATGGCTTTTCTCTGTTCACGGTCTACGAGTGGCTGAAGTGCATGCAAAGTTTCCTTGACATTTTTAGGATGTCTTGTAGATGGGTGGAACACTTACGGAAATGCTTGACAACCAGATTGAACATGTGCGCCATGCAGGGCGCAGAGCTCATCCCTCCTTGACGCAGTGCTGACACCATGTTCTTCCCGTTGTCAGGTCACCATTGTTGTGATTTTAAGTTCTCTTAGACCATGTCTTACACCATGTCTGATGAAGGGAGCTAGTACTTCCGAAAGCGTACTTATCAAATATACTCAGTTAGCCTCTAAAAGGTATCGCCTGATTTCTTCACTCTTCCACTAAGTTCTCTTAGAGAAGCCAGGATTCAATTTCTTGATTGAGGACACGGAGCAGTTCCTTGCCTGTGTGACTTTGTTCACCCAGGCAAACGAGGTGTAGAACAGCGTGACACCGCTGTGCCCTGCACATGTGGTATGCTGGAGGAGCACTGTGAATTGTCCCTGCAGTGAAAGCTGAGGACACAGTGGAGGATGAGGCGGACATTGTTGCAGGACCAACAGCATGAGAACGTGATTGCAGAAACTGTGTCACCTGTTCAAGTTGCTGGTGTGTCTGAGCAGGCACCACATTAACCCAGTGGGCCGTAAATGACATATATTGTCCTTGACCATAGTTACAGCTCCACATGTCGGCACTGCCGTGCACTTTGACAGACACCGACAGGCTCAAGGACTGGCCCATCTTCTGTTCTACATATCTGTGCAGGGCTGGTACTGCCTTCTTGGCAAAGAAATTACGGCTTGGGACTCTCAACCTTGGCTCACTGCAAGCCATCAGTTCTCTGAAAGGTGCAGAGTCCACCAATTGGAAAGGGAGTGACTGCAGCACCAGCAACTTGGACAGGAGCACGTTCAGCTTCTGCACCGTTGGATGAGTGCACTCATACGGTTGTCTCTTAGATATAGATCAGGGGTAGGCAACCTTTTTTGTTCGGTGTACCGATTTTAATTAAAAAATCAAAGATGAGGTACTCGGAGTGCCGGTCAATAATTGTAAGTCTGATGACCCCTAAACTAAGGTCCTATATCACAAACCATAACACAGAAGTGCTGCCACCAGATGCTCTAGGACACATGTGCTTACTGCTATTTCCTGGAACGCACCTGTACTTTCCGATTAGAAGCAATGAAAGTACATATGCATCCCCCAATTAGTGGTAAATGTATGTGTCCAGGAGCACTGTATGGTGGCATCCTTATGGTGAATACCTACTATGTATCTGGATGCAGATATAGTCTTAGGCCACTGGAACTTTTACATCAATGTAAAACTGCGTTCACATGGTGCATTTTTGCACAAAAAAAAATGCCTGTGTTTTCTGTGCAAAATCACATCCTTAATGCAGAAAACACACAGTTATACAGAATAATGTCCCATAGCGGCCCCTGCACACGGTATTATGTCCCATAGCGGCCCCTACACAAGGTATTATATCCCATAACAGCCTCTGCACACTGTATTATGTCACATAGTGGCCCTTGCACATGGTATTATGTCATATAGTGGTCCCAGCACACGGTATTATGTCACATAGTGGCCTCTGCACACCGTATTATGCCACATAGTGACCCCAACACACGATATTATGTCATATAGTGGCCCCAGCACACGGTATTAGGTCCCATAGCGGTTCCTTCACACGATATTATGTCCCATAGTGGCCTCTGCACACGGTATTATGTCCCATAGTGGCCTCTGCACATGGTATTAGGTCCCATAGCTGTCCCTGCACACGGTATTAGGTCCCATAGCGGTCCCTGCACACGGTATTAGGTCCCATAGCGGTCCCTGCACACGGTATTAGGTCCCATAGCGGTCCCTGCACACGGTATTAGGTCCCATAGCGGTCCCTGCACACGGTATTAGGTCCCATAGCTGTACCCGCACACGGTATTATGTTCCATAGTGGCCTCTGCACATGGTATTGGGTCCCATGGCGGTCTCTGCACACGGTATTAGGTCCCATAGCGGTCTGTGCACACGGTATTAGGTCCCATAGCGGTCCCTGCACACGGTATTAGGTCCCATAGCGGTCCCTGCACATGGTATTAGGTCCCATAGTGGCCCCTGAACACAGTATTAGGTCCCATAGCGGTCCCTGCACATGGTATTAGGTCCCATAGCGGTCCTTGCACACGGTATTAGGTCACATAGCGTTCCCTGCACACGGTATTAGGTCCCATAGCGGTCCCTGCACACGGTATTATGTCCCATAGTGGCCTCTGCACACGGTATTAGGTCCCATAGTGATCCCTGCACACGGTATTAGGTCCCATAGCGGTCCCTGCACACGGTATTAGGTCCCATAGCGGTCCCTGCACACTGTATTATGTACCATAGCTCTCTTCAGACCCCCGAGTATAAGTCCAAGAGAAGTGACAAACATAAAAAAACAATGCTACTCACCTTTTTCCACACTCCGCAGCCGCTCTGTTCTCTTCGGCGCTTCTGACTGTAGTCAGCGACCGCTGATTGAGTCTCTGGGGTCACGTTGCGTCATTATGCGTAATGACGTCAGACGCAGACATGACCTCTTTAGGCCCTGTTAGCTGTCAGAAGCGCCTGCAGATCGCACAGCCGCCGCGTAGCGCAGGGAGCAAGGTGAGTATCATTGTTTTTTATGTTTCATAACTTCTCCTGAGTCTCCGTTTATTATACTCAGGGGTCTGAAGAGACCCCACAGTATAATAATAGCAGTTTCGTTTCGGCCATGTTTGGTCCGATCGAAGCTGCTGGGTGAGGACTCCACTGCCGTGCTAGGGAAATAAGCCTCGCGTGCCACTCTTGGCATGCGTGCCGGGGGTTGCCGACCCCTGATATAGATTCTCTGATCGATTGCTGATGCAATGACTGACTAGGAAGAGGAGCAGGAGCATCACGACCAGCAGATGATGGGATGGACACACAGCTTCCTTCGGCTGAGGTGGTGGAGCCTTGACTGCCTGAAATGGGGTGCGTACCACTGGGTGATGCAACGGTTCTTGTGGCAGGCTGGACCACCACATTGGAGCCATGGCATATTTTGACGCAGGGCTGTGGTGTCAACATTGGCACCCTGGCCACACATCAACTTCTGCCCACAGATTGAACATATGGCCATGTTCACCTCCCCTGGCGGCTTAACAAAAAATTGCCATACCGCCAAGTCGGTGATTTTATCCCCACTCCGCACTAACTGACTGCTACTGCCACTGTCTCTGTGAACCCCTGCTCTACTGCTTTCTTGGCAGGTAGGCCCTGAAACACGTGGTCTACCCCTGGCACGTTTGGATCCCGACCTCCCACTGCTGCCACCATGCTGACTCCGCCACTGCCTCGTGCGCAAGCTGCCACCCTCTTCTCCCGATGACGACGAAGCCCCTTCGTCACCTGACTCCCAATAGCGATCGTCATCCACTAATGTCTGCAGGTCACTGATGTCCTCCTCAACAGTCTCTGAGCCAGGAGCCTGACCACTCGCAACACCAGCTCCCACACCACTCTCCTCATCACTACTTGCCCGCCTACCGGAGGAAGCGACGGATGTTTCCTCCAGATCTTGGCTTGGCAGTAGCTGCTGACTGTCCTGTAGTAGCTCCTTCTCACTGTATAGTGGATCTGAACCCACAGCATAGAGGACTTCTCTAGCTGAGAGAACAGAAAAGAACAGAGGCAGGTTCAGGACACCTGAGGGTACAGGGCTTGCTCCCGTCCATGCCAACTAAGGGTTTTGTCTGACGAACCCACTGACTCTTGGCTGGGGGTGTCTGATGTGACTTGGGATGAAGTGGATGACCGAGTCAACCATTCTACAACCTTTGGGTTGCTGGGCAAGACACGACCGCTAGCTAACACTGGGAGCTCAGTCCTCTGTAAGTGACCCCTGCTGCCATGCCCCCTTACTCTGCTGCGACCTATGCCTGTGTCAGAAACTTTAGGCCTGTGGGCCTCCCCTGTGCATGGCCTGTCGCTTCTCTGTCTGACATACTGTTAGATGAAAAAATGTAATTGCAAAGGAAATAAACACAGGGCTAAAAGGCCTGTAATTTTCTACTTTGAAGAGAACGGCAAATATGCCCCTTATTTCTTTCTCCACTAATGAACACCTTCAAAAAAAGCATGATAAAGGCAGAGATTATTAGATAAGAATTATCATTTTTTTGGCAGTACTGTAGTGCAAAATCGCCTGTAATTTTATACTTGGAACAGAACAGCGAATATGCCCCTTATTTGCTTTCACACTAATAAACACCTTCAAATAAGTGTTAGAATAATAGCTAACTGCAGAGATTAGTGGCTAAAAATTATTGATTTTTGCCACTACTGTATTTTGAAATGGCCTGTAATTTTATACTGGGAACAAAATGGCGAATATGGCCCTTATTTGTTTCCCCACTAATAATCGCCTTGAAAAAGTCATTAGAACAGATGACTGCAGAGATAACTGGATAATAATTCAGTTTTATTTCGCATAGTAGTACTGACAAATGGCATGTAATGTTATGCTATCAAAGAACAGTGAATTAGCCCCTTATAATAAATGCCTTGAAAAAGGCATTAGAACAGATAACTGCATATATTAGTGGATGATAATTCACTATTTTTTGATGTACTGCACTGCAAAAGGCTTGTTGTGTTCCACCTTGAAGACGCAGGTATGAGTAATGAGCAGCAGTATAACGGCAGTGAGTGCTGCAATGTGTATTATAATTCTTGCTGTTAATGACGCTGCAACCACCCCAAATTCTTTTTTCAGTTCTTCCCTATACTTTCCCTACATTTGTAATCCTCTTTCCCTGAACTTCTATCTGTTTTCTAAGTCTTTCCCTAGCTTCTGCTGACGTCTGTCCCTGCAGTAATAGCAATGTGAAATGACTGTACCTAAAATGGCAGATGGTATTTATAGGGCTGTGACATCACAGGTCCGGCTGGCTGCTGATTAGCTGCATACATGGCATTGTGGGTGATCCTGCGTTCTCAGGTCTCCTTGCCCCTTGTCCTAACATGCAGCAGCCATTTTATTAAAAAATGCGATTCGATGCATCGAAGCATGAGGAAATCTGGAATCGAGGCAAATCGAAGATTTAATGAAAATTCGGATCAAATTCCACTTCTGCAGCTTCGATTCGCTCATCTCTAGAAGAGAGCATTAGTATCCCAGATGTGAATGCACAGCGGAAGGTGAAAAGTGAATATGTAAACTGTGCAGAGTGAATTGGGAAAACCAAATTCCCTACAATTTCCCCAGTAGCTCCTATGATTGGGGGGGGGGGGGGGGTCATTCTGGGGGTCACTTCTGGTGTCTTTTCCATTATAAGCTCTAAATCTAGGGTGTCCCCAGATATACGCTCACACAGTTTATACATTCCCTTCCTACTGCAGCCAGTTTTGTCCTAAAGATATGGTGATTTTTGTTCTTTTTTGGTCGTCACATTGTACAAGCTATAATTTTTTTATTTTTCTTGTGATGTAGCCATGTAAGGGATTATTTTTGCTGGAGGAGATGCATTTTCTAATGTCACCATTTTGGGTGTCTATAATTTATTAACATAATCTTATTAATTCTGGGTGGAATAAAAAAAAAAAAATCAATTCTGGCATTACTTTTTAACATTTTAAATTATTTGCCCTTCACCATACAACATAACTAATATTTTGCTTTATTCTATGGGTCAGCTTCTGAGCAGGTGACATTAAATTGACGTACCAGCACATCATTCAGCGGTTAGATACACCTTCCCATGACGGTACGTCATTTTGCTTTAAGGGGTTAAGGTGTTCACCAAGCACTGTCTGGATATTGGCTGAGAGGTACTCAACACATGGCAAAATCAGCACTTCTTCAGTTTAGTTAAAAACTGAACAATTTGAGAATATTTGGGTCAAATCCAGTTTGTGACGAATCAGTTCATCCATCTCTTTTAAGATTCCATCACCTATCACCTCATCTAGCTTCTGAATGTGGATGTTAAGGTGTGGGTGAAGCTCATGGCAAAAGGACTAAATGTCTTCCTTCTCTAACTGATTAATGAAGAACAGTCCGGATTTCTACCTGGGAGGGAGGGCAACCATAATCCCACCAGAATCATTCATGCTATACTTCTATGCAATCGAGCAGACGATCCCACTAATCCTTCTTGGCACAGATGCTGAGAGGGCATTCAACCTCATAATCTGGATGTACATTGAAGGGGTTTTGGGGTGCTTTGGGATAGCAGAAATCTTTGTCTGAACAGTCATGTTCTTGTACAGGCAACTAAGTACCAAGATTAGGATTACCTTGTTGGGTCATTCCAAATTAGGAACAGCACCTTACAGGGTTACCCTCTATCCCTTATTTTGTTTCTATTGGTCATGCAGACTTTGCTCCAAGCCATATGAAAACATCCACAGATCGAGGTCTACGAATTGGAGAGGTAATGCATCACAATACTGCCTTTGCAAGTGATCTCCTATTGCTTATCAGTAACCCAAATAGGCTTTTCCATTCATTATAGACCTGTTTGACAAATTCGGGAGACTCTCTAATGTCAAAATTAATTACTCAAAGTTGGAAAACCTAAAAATTAGTTTGTGTTAGCCACATATAACAAATTCAATAGTCCTCCGAATTATTCTGACAATCTTTTCAATCTATTTGGGTTTACAATGAACTCGCGACCCCACACATTTATATCAAGTTAATTATGCAGCACTTATTACTAGAGTTAGATCCTGGCTACAGTTCTTGCACATGCCCACAGTGTCCTGGATAGGACAGAAAGATATTCTTACATGTTTCATTTTACCCAAGATTATATACCTACTACAGATGGTCCTGTTATCTCTCCTTCACACTTTATTTAATCAGGTTTGCACTGTTTGGTAATTTTTTGTGAAACGAGAGGAGGCCTAGACTAGAATATGACAGCCTAGTTTAGAAAGGCCCTTTGGTGGTTTCGACCTACCAGACATCCATACATATTATAATTCAACCCAATTGAAGAGGTGGTTACAATTAACAAACCATATCTGGGCACTAAGATTCTCCATGGCTGCCAGCAACCTTCATTCTATATGTTTGTAATACCTGATTCTCAGCATGTACCACATGCCACATGTCAAAACACACTAAAAAGCTTCAGATCAGCATCTCTAGACTCTGTTCACCTCGAACTGGTGGACCTAGGATGCCACTTGAATTTCCTTCAAGTGGGTGAACTAAAATTAAGACATCTTGCTATAAGGGGATGTTTACACATAGGAATTCGATGCAGATTTTTTTCTGCTTGACAAAAACCTATGCAGATTTTGGTGCTGAATTTGAAGCAGAATTTGGAGAAGAGTGTGACCATATTTAGCATATTTTGCTTTTATTGGGCAAATTCCGCGAGTAGATTTTAACAAATGTCACATACAATTCCACATCAAATGCTGCGCTGGCAGAAAAGGTGTATTTTCCACCTCCTATTCATTTTAATTTGATTTCTCAGGCAGACGATAATCAGAAGATACTTGTTGGATGTGTGGCAGAAGAGGAGCTACTCTGGATCATGTATATTAGTATTGCACTCTTATACAACCCTTTTGGAAATAAGCAGAGTCTTAACGAATTCTCAGCTGTGCTACAAAAGAATTCAACAGGAGGCCCAGGAGCAGGGAATCATAAGTGGATAGACCTCCTGCGCCTTAGCATGCGGCCGGAGGATGGCGCAGAAGTCCAAATGGGCAAGGATGTTACAATATTACTTCATTTATTAAAGAAACAAATACTGGCAGAAAAAGTTCTCTAAAAGTTTAGTTATGCTTTAACTGTTAACAGTTTTGTCATTTTCTGGATACTTTGTGACAGAAGTAACAGCCTCTTTCTGTTATTTGCTTGATGAACCAATAGTAATTGTTATATAATGAATTTGTCCTTCTTCCTTTCTTCATTCTTCCCCTTTCCCCTTTCATTCTTCCCCTTTCTCTCTCTCTAATTTCTATGCCTTCCTCCCCTGCTTTCTTCACCCCCCGTCCCACACTGTTTAGCTAAGATAGTATGTATCACTATACTGTGTTAATATTTTACAAGATGCCACTGTGTAATGTATCCTGCTTTACCAGATTTATTGTATCTGTTCATTGAGAGTCTTCATCCAGATTCTAGAGAGTAGAGATGTGTTCCAGCTCTGCTAGAAAGAATTGTGCATGAGGGAGATTGCAGCCCAAGATATTGCATGCTGACAGTTTTTTCACAGTAGTTTGGTGTGATTAGTGCCAGAGAGTCTGAGGTCATCCTCATCCAAGGGGTGTACAGAAAAAAAACAGAGAGAGAGTTAGAGAAACTGGAGTTATTGGCATGATATTATATTATTCTGGGCATATATTGCTAGAAAAAACATCACCTGGCTGATGCCTTCGAAGCTGTTGGTTGCTGTTTACACCATTACCCTGTGTGACCTGAGTCATTACCTGCACTACCATCAAGGGCCATTTCAACTTCCACCTTGCTCAGGAAGACCATGAAGAAGAACTCTGGGGAAACTATTATCTTTTCTATCAAGTGCCCTGAAGGCACATTCGGCTCTGCACTGGTGAGCTGTGAAAATTGGTCGAGTCTACTGGTCACCTGACAACTTCTTCCATTCCTACTGAAACTCCCAACCTCTGGTCCTTCTAGTAGGTTGCTACATTTAGGGAATGCAGTTTTTTACTGCTGACTGAGACCTGGCTATGGCATGATTTTCATGATAGCAATGTGAGCATTCAGTAGTCAACCTGTACCCTAGAGAGGCCTCTATGATTTTTGAGCACTGTCCACAGTCCCGCAGTGGGTGGAGCAAATCCCAGATTATTTTCCCACTAACTCCTAGGAATGAGGGGCATTCTGGGGGTTCAGTTCTTTTGTTCCTTCCCTCATAAACCATAAACTTGTTGGTGTACTCTGAGCTGCTCTTGCACAGTTTGTACATTTTAATACCGTACTTTTAAAGCCTCCCTTTGAAACTGATCAGGGACTCATCTATAGAAATGTTCTGATCTGTGATGTATGCCTCAGTAAATTTAGCACTGAAGTGGTCAATGACTAATTTTGAATAGGCAGTAAAAGTTGATGGGCATTTCAGGGCAGGCACTGTGCATTATTGCTATAAATACAGAAACTTCAGGATCACTACATAGTGTGTCTAATTCTGTCTATTACTATGCTCATAAGCAGCACAAGAAGCCAGAATATTTTTATCTCTGCTGCATTTATAGGGATCCACCTCAGGGGCCTAGCATATGAAGAGGTGGCATTACGTCCAGTAAATTGTTGGGCATACAAATTTGTTTGGGCCACCATAAAATTTATAAAGTCCTCATAAATCAGGAAGATGTGGCTCATAATTTTAGGAGGATGGGGTCCTCATCTGGTCATGAATTTCAGTAATTGCCCCGCAATTGTGCTGGGGCACACCCTTCTTTCATCACTGGATGATGAGGAGGAAGGGGATGTGAATAAACAATGTATTTGTCAATAAAAGTTTAAAAACTTAAAGTGGTTGTCTGGGGAGTGTAGAATCACTTACCTGTTCCGGCAAACTCATGATTAACCTGGGAGTTCCAGGGGTCACAACATTGCTTTTGATCACGTGATCCCCGGGGTCAGGACAAGGCATGAACCCCAGGGTATATCATCAAGAGTCTGCTGGAACAGGTAAGTGATTCTACATTCCCAGGACACCCTCTATAAGAAATACTTATAATTGTATTTCAGTATAGTATAGAAACACCTCGTTGTTCTATGGTATACATAATTTACTGTTCATCTAATATGTTGAATAGAAAAAAGATAGAAAACAATTCTGTTGGTAACTAATCCTTAAGAGTCAAAACTATACACAACTTTGTGAACAGAATAATAGGAGGGGTTAAAAAATCTGGAGCATGAACATGACTGGGACATAACTCAGGGACATGTCTTTAGGTTGGCTAATGGCTGGATACTATATATTTTGTAGTTTTTAAAGATTAGAAAAGTTAAAAACAAAACCAATATAAAAGGAATAGAACAGATGTTGTCGGTGGCCCTCAAAAAAGTCAACGTTATTGCAAATGCAACCTTTTGGTGTTGTTTTTTCTTGACTTCTTTCTACCATCAAACATGGTATGTTTGACCAACAGCTGTCTAATGTCTAAGGCCAGCTTTATTCTTTGCTTTATATTTTTTAGGATCTTCTGCTTTTGGCTTATATCCTACATAGAAAATTACCCTGCAGCTACACTGCATAAACACTGCCTAACAGGGAAAGAATATAGTTTAAACATTTTCATTTATGTGGAAAATCTAATGAATAGAATTATTTCACAAGCCTTACAGATCTCAATAGTCACTGCATTATTATTGAAACATGAAATGCATAATTTTAATTCACACAATGTCACATTATAGAAAACGATGTTACATTTCACATAATGCTGTTATGCATATTGCATTTTCACTAGAAATGTCACTTTTCTATCTGGTTTTTAAAGGTCAGCTCTCATGGTTGATTTTTATTAACAAATATACTGTAAATACCAAAATGGTTCTATTTGTTTATTGTATTATGCTAGCAAGTTCATGAATGTCCAAAAGTGACATTTTCTAGAATTCCTTTTGGATGCAGTGCACAATAATAGGTTTGTGTCTTCATTAATGGAATATTAGTTTTTTCTTAAATATTGTGTGTAAAACAGAAATACATGAAAATTATACATAAACATTGCTTATAACTAAATATTAATTAGTCAATAAACTAATAAGCATTTATGCATCCCAATCATTTCTTCATGATTCATTCTGGAATACTGTATTTCTTATTATCTACTTTATATTTTTAGTACATCAAAGTTTTCATCATAGGGGCCACAGAAAAAAAGGACAATGTTGGATAAACTGTACAGTAAAATTATTGATAACAAATGCAGAATTTGGACTCACTGAGCAGTAGAATGGGTTTTCCAACAAGAGTAACTTATTCATTATCCACAGTCTGTGGATAGGGAATAAGCTGCTCTCACAGGCATATGTACTTTTCATAGTACATATACTGTTGTTTTCCTATGAATGTTGTACTTTAAAAAAAAAAAAAACTTCAGCAATCATGCAGATAAACCATCTGCACAGTAACTGTGACTTCATTCATCTTCTATGTGACTTCTCTTCCAATATGTGCACCCCCCAATAACTCCATTACATTTCTCAGGTGCACCTTGTTCTGTACACATCCTAAGTGCTATACTGACCATTTCTCCTAACAGGAATTATCCATGCACAATACATACTCCATTTATTAGGACTGGGCATTTATAGTTATGGAGCACTAACCTAACAGCTACTGTATAGTGAAGAAAAAGTAAAGCTGAGCATGTCGTAGTAGAGGAAGATTAGTCCATCTTCCTCTAGGACGAACATGCAGTATTTCAAAATCTTTTCAGACCAAGTACCCGTAGTGACAAAAGGTTCCAACCATGTACCCCTTAAGGCTGAGGTCACATGTTGCAGAAATGCTGCATTTTTTGTTGCTGGTTTTACAACCAGTTTTTTTTTGAGCCAATGCCAAAAGTGGCATCAAAAACAATGGAAAAATTAAAGGAAGCACTTATACTTCTTCCTTCTGTGAAATCCACTACTGACCTTGACTGAAAAAACAAAGCAAAACTCACCTTTGACCACCTGCAGCAGACCAATAGCCCCCCATTTATAGACCATTAGCCTTATTCACATGTCCATATATCACGTATGTGTAGCTTCCGCATTTTTTACAGACGCCATACGTATTTATTCATTTCAATGTGTTTATTGAGATTTAAGTGTGTTTTGTGGAATGCAGATATGCAAAAAAAAAAAATGAAGCACGTACTTTTTTTTCACTGATGCTGATGCATCACACCAATGAAAGTCTATGGGTGAATGAAAAAACATGGATGACATCCTTGTTTCTCACAGACTCAATGACTTACAAAATATGGAAAATAAAACCAAAAAACATTTGATCTAATTTTCACAGACGTGAAAAGCGGATCAACCACGGACAGTACACCATATGTAGATAAGCAGGGTTAGGTGCTGTTCATGAATAGCTGATGCGGACATGTGAATGAGGCCTTATTTATACTGACCCCCCAAAATATAAATACACTACAGACCTCCATGCAACAGTCAGATGGTGTAGAAAAGATTCATTATCATTAATAGTAGTGGCAACCTTGTGGCACTGATGCTGCAGTCCAGCGTGTCATTCAATCCCCTCTCCCTCACTGACTTCACCTCCTGCTGTTAGTTCTCACCCCCATTTCAGTAAATCTAGCAATCAGTCATCTGGCTACAGTCTGATCTTCACACGTGCCCAGGTGAGAAAGGAACTGAAAAAGATCAAGGCGGGTTAGGCCGCAGGGCCAAATGGCATCAGTGCCAGGCTACTTAAGACTTGCGGGGACCAGCTCTGTGGTGTTATTACATATATGTTCAACATGAGCCTGAAGCTGGGAATGGTACCACAACTGTGGAAATCATCTTGTGTGGTACCAGTTCCAAAGACACCTCATCCGATGGACCTTAATGACTACAGACCTGTAGCATTGACATCGCACCTGATGAAGAACTTAGAGAGATTGGTTCTCACACATCTCCGACCTCTAGTGAGCTCGGCTATGGATCCTCTCCAGTTTGCTTATTGGCAGGGCATTGGGGCCTTTTGCACAGAGCTCTTTCTCACCTGGATAAACCAGGGAACACTGTGAGAATAATGTTCTTTGATTTCTCCAGTGCTTTTAACACCATACAGCTGGGGCTACTGAGAGACAAGCTGGCCCTTGTTGGGGTGGACCAGCACCTCTCTAACTGGATCCTAGACTACCTCACAAACCGACCTCAGTATGTGAGAGCCCGGGACTGTGTGTCAGATACCGTGATAATAATACGGGGGCACCTCAGAGTACAGTTCTTGCCCCTTTCCTCTTCACACTGTACACTGCTGCTCTTAGGTGCAACTCATCTAGCTGCTACTTACAGAAGTATTCTGATGACTCTGAAAAGGTAGGCCTCATCACAGATGAAGATGACAGGGAGCACAGAGAATTGAACCGGGATTTTGTGGATTGGTGACAGTGGAACCACCTTAGGAATAATGCTGGGAAGACCAAGGAGATGGTGGTGGACTTTCGTAAGCGCAGATACCCTCCTAAACCAGTGGATGGGCATTGAGATAGTCAACACCTATAAGTACCTAGGGGTGCTCCTAAATAATAAGCTGGACTGGGCAGATCACTTGGATGCACTGTACAGGAAGGGGCACAGCAGGCTCTACCTGCTTAGGAGGCTGAAAGCCTTTGCAGTCCAGAGGGCACTTCTTAGGGCCTTTTTCAACTCTGTAGTGACATCAGCCATCTTCTTCGAAGTGGCCTGTTGGGGGAGTAGCATATCAACCAGGGATAAGAATAGGCTCGACAAGCTGATTAGAAGGGCCAGCTCTGTCCTTGGGAGCCACCTGGAACCAGTGCAGGTGGTAGGCGACAGATGGATACTGTCCGTGGTGAGCTCCATGCGGGAAAATAACTCCCATCCAATGCATGAGACCGTGATAGCGCTGGGCAGTACTGTCAGTGACCGACTGCTTCACCCTAAGTGTGAGAAGGAGCGCTATCTGAAGTCTTTCCTCCCTGCTGCAGTTAGGCTGTACAACTAACACCGACCTAAGCGGAGATCACTCCATACATATAACTACTTTTTTACCTGTACCTTTCTATCTGTACCTACTGTCACTGTAATGCCTCTACCTTGGAGCTTTTGTATATATTGTTTTTTGTGTTTATATTATCTACTGTATGCTGCTGTAACAAACTGAATTTCTCCATGGTGGAAATATTAAAGGATTATAATAGTCCATGCAAAAAGACTTAAAAAAAAAAAAGTCAATTTTAGTGGGGTAGGAGGGGTTAACCTCGCTAATAAAAAGCGAGCTGCTGGAGTTAAGCAATGACCATACAACAGTAATTACTACAACCATTCCCAATAAGTGGCAGGTGGCTAATTACACACCTAATGGAAGCAGCCTGACACACATCACTATATACAGGCAATACTAGTACAGTTGCCCACACATGATGGTGACCATGGCAGCATTAGACAGTAACATACATCACTCTTCACATAACATGTAATCACAAATTACAATACAAATGACAGGACAGCAGACACATGTTACAGCATCACATATGATGTAACAATGACATGACCATCATTGTAAACAGTTGCAATGGAGTTAGCATATTTTGGGGTTCTTTGCTAGGCTTTAGCAGAATCTTCTTCTTTTACTCCTCCTCCTCCAGGCTGGGCCCTGCACATACTCGCAGAACAATTTGCCAATGTGCAGTGATATCAGCAGCCTCTACACTTTCTCCATTCACCTTGATGCAATAATATTATCAGCCTGTGCTCAGGCTCCTTTCATACAGAACTGCTGAGAGGTGGGGACTACGCACAGGGGAGTCAATGGGACCGGAACTGTTACACTTTCCCAACTGTCACAGAGGCCACGATATTACACATTCAGGACAAAAGCAGCCCATGAGGCAGATAGGGAGTCTTACCTTTTCTTTCCAAGTGGCTGTGCATACCCCTGAAGCAGCAGTGTATACCACCTCTGATACATGTACCACGCCTTGGGAACCCCTGGACTAGAGGACCTATCCAGTGACAACAGTGCTCAAACTGCCTAAGGAAAATAGGAATTTAATTTAGCTTTTCCTAGTGACATATGTAATTTATCTAATTGCTTTCAATGGGTGACATTTAGCGAAGTACTTTTATATGAAATATGATTGTTGTTGAAATACCTCTTTAAAGTGCAATGTTTGTTCTCAGATAACAAGTAAAAAACTGTTCTATTCTATTCTTCCCTGCTATAATGTCCATAAGTATGGATGAGAACCACAAGTAACCATTGCTAGCTGTCCTATAGTGGGGAAAAAAAGTATTTAGTCAGCCACCAATTGTGCAAGTTCTCCCACTTAAAAAGATGGGAGAGGCCTGTAAATGACATCATAGGTAGACCTCAACTATGAGAGACAAAATGAGAAAACATATCTAGAAAATCACATTGTCTGATTTTTTAAGAATTTATTTGCAAATTATGGTGGAAAATAAGTATTTGGTCACCTACAAACAAGCAAGATTTCTGGCTCTCACAGACCTGTAACTTTTTCTTTAAGAGGCTCCTCTGTCCTCCACTCATTACCTGTAGTAATGGCATCTGTTTGAAATTGCTATCAGTATAAAAGACACCTGTCCACAACCTCAAACATTCACACTCCAAACTCCACTATGGTGAAGACCAAAGAGCTGTGGAAGGACACCAGAAACAAAATTGTAGACCTGCACCAGGCTGGGAAGACTGAATCTGCAATAGGCAAGCAGCTTGGTGTGATGAAATCAACTGTGGGAGCAATAATTAGAAAATGGAAGACATACAAGACCATTGATAATCTCCCTCGATCGGGGGCTCCATGGAAGATCTCACCCCGTGGGGTCAAAATGATCACAAGAACGGTGAGCAAAAATCCCAGAACCACATGGGGGAACCTAGTGAATGACCTGCAGAAAGCTGGGACTAACGTAACAAAGGCTACCATCAGTAACACACTATGCCGCCAGGGACTCAGATCCTGCAGTGCCAGACGTGTCCCCCTGCTTAAGCCAGTACATATCTGGGCCCATCTGAACTTTGCTAGAGAGCATTTGGATGTTCCAGAAGAGTATTGGGAGAATGTCATATGGTCAGATGAAACCAAAGTAGAACTATTTGGTAGAAACACAACTCGCCGTGTTTGGAGGAGAGTGAATGCTCAGTTGCATCCAAAGAATACCATACCTACTGTGAAGCATGGGGGTGGCAACATCATGCTTTGGGGCTGTTTCTCTGCAAAGGGACCAGGACGACTGATCCGTGTACATGAAAGAATGAATGGGGCCATGTACCGTGAGATTTTGAGTGCAAACCTCCTTCCATCAGCAAGGGCACTGAAAATGAAACGTGGCTGGGTCTTTCAGCATGACAATGCAATGATCCCAAGCACACCGCCAGGGCAACGAAGGAGTGGCTTCGTAAGAAGCATTTCAAGGTCCTGGAGTGGCCTAGCCAGTCTTCAGATCTCAACCCCATAGAAAACCTTTGGAGGGAGTTGAAAGTCCGTGTTGCCCAACGACAGCCCCAAAACATCACTGCTCTAGAAGAGATCTGCATAGAGGAATGGGCCAACATACAAGCAACAGTGTGTGCCAACCTTGTGATGACTTACAGAAAATGTTTGACCTCTGTCAATGCCAACAAAGGATATATAACAAAGTATTGAGATGAACTTTTGTTATTGACCAAATACTTATTTTTCACCATAATTTGCAAATAAATTCTTTAAAAATCAGACAATGTGATGTTCTGGATTAGTTTTCTCATTTTGTCTTTCATAGTTGAGGTCTACCTATGATGTCATTTACAGGCCTCAATCATCTTTTTAAGTGGGAGAACTTGCATAATTGGTGGCTAACTAAATACTTTTTTCCCCACTGTATATGATTTTTAGACATCCATAGCTAAAGGGAGAGATTGACGCTAGGTTCACACTTCTGCTAGGGTTTCCTTTCTTCGGGTCCGCTTAGGGACCCAAAAAACGGAAACCCAATCCACTTAAAAAGCGGTTAACCGCAGAAACCCACGGACCCCATACATTATAATGGGTTCAATTTTCCAGGACTTTTCTCTCCTCATTTTTCAAGTGGAATAGGGGACGGAATCGCTGAACGGTGAGCAAGCACAGATGTGAACCCAGCCTGAGGCATTACTCACACATGTAATTTTCAGCCATTTAAGTTTACTCTTTGATGACCAGACTAGTGTAACATGCTCAGTTATTTTTTCCAGTAGTAAAAAAATACCTTTACAAATACAGTAAATGGCATATTTTCTGTTCAGTAAATATTTTGTGTATACATTGTTGCTGTACCCTTTTACAACGTTTTCTCATATTTTAAAATGCCTTTACTCCATAATTTGATAATCTGAAAATGTTCTCACCCTGGTTTACAGCACAGACTCAACTGACAATCCTAAATCTCTAAAGACTTTTAACAGAACACTGAGCAGAGAACCATTGTGGAGACTTATCAAGGTTATAGTACCATTCTATTTATGTGCTACTTTTTGTTGGATGAAGCTGCTATGTTATTTAATTACTAATTTGTGTATTTTAATCTGTAAAAGTAATATTAAGAAATGTTTCATTATAATAATTTATTACTATGCATACATGAACAAAAAGTAATTATAGAGGCATGTTCATAGGATATGACACACATCTATTACATTTAAAAACTTTGAGTCTAGCATGTTATATTGCAACATGACCTTCTTGTCATCTGCTATGACTTGTCTTTTCATGGATGCTGGCTTTAATAGCTATTATAAAATGTTTGGAAGAAATAATAAAACTAAATATAAGTTTCAGTAAAAAATTGATGATGGGTGGTGAAGAGGAAATTCTTTTGTGTATTTGACCTGTACAATAAATAAACAAAATTATATTTGTCCAACAAACAGCTTATAACAAAGAATAAAACTATGTGTAACATAAAATAGCACATAACAATGAAAATATATGCACAAATTACAATCTTACTATGGTCTAGCCCTGGGAAAGTGCCATGTAAGTATGGAAGTTGGATATTCATAGCCAAGGTTAAATGTTGTTACCTTTATATGGCTACCAAATGTGTATGTGTGTGAGTGTGTATATAAAATACTGTATATACACATACATACACACACACACACACACACGCAAACACACTACTGTTCAACAGTTTTAGAACACCTCAATTTTTCCAATAGTTATTGAAATTTACATTGCTTAACGTCTCAAATATACTTGGAAATGAAAACATAGAAGAAATAAACACGTTAAGATGGATAAAAATAATTGTTTAACTTTATTTCAACTAATTAAATCTAGATTTTTGACTCTTCAAAGTAGCCACCTGTACACAATCAAGGGATTCTTTCTACAATACATTCAGATATTGTTCAGAAATTTCATTCCAATATTGTAGCAGAAGTTCCCACAAAAATGCTGCACTTGCAGGTTGTTATGCTTTCACCTTTCTGTCGAGTTCTTGCCAAACAAGCTCACTGGGTACAGCAGATGGTATTGTATGGTTGTAACGTCTCTGCCACGCTGTGGCGAAGGAGATGTGTTCAGTTTGGTTCTTTGTGTAAGTTTCTTGCTGCTCAGTCTGAACATGGTCCTAATCAGTATAATGGATTTCCAGCCCCGCCCGTGTTCTGAACATTTCTCTCTGGACGGTATAGAGTTAATCTCTTCCTGGCCTGTGTGATTGACAGCCTGTGTACCTATCAGGTCTGGGAGCTGGTCCCAGACTTTCTATAAACAGGTTGTCAGCCCTCACATAGTCGCCGGTTATTGCTCTGTCTTTGCCTGCTCTCTTTATTATATCCCTTGCTACCTTGTTACCTGATTTTCTGACCACTGGCTTTGACTCTGACTATTCTCTTGGATTTTGACTTTGTACTGCATTGCTCGTTTGTTACTGACCCCTTGGCTTGCTCACTCTGCTTCTGTGTTGTTTTTGTCTTGTCCTGTTCTGTGTGTCACTTACCCAGTATAGGGCTTGTCTTCAAGTTGTCCTTTTACCGTTTAAGGTAACTGAGGCAATAGGAAGGGACAGTGGCTGGGGTGAGATTAGGGCTCACTTGTCTCTGTCCTTCCTCCCAAACCCTGCAGTAGTGTCAGGGTTGCTACGGTTGGCAAGACCCTTACAATGGTCCATCAAAATGCTGTGGAAACCCTTGACTTTTGGATATGGGTTGGACCCTCACTCCTTCCTAAAACCATCCAAACTACAGTAAACATTGACTTTGAAATAAAAGCACAAAACACTTTATTTTGGGTGTCAAAATGGCCACAGCTTTATTTAAATCACAGAACTAAAATAATCACAGAAGGAGTCAGGTGAAGTGCTAGACCATTGGGATTCACGAATACTGTTAGATCCCCAGCTGTCTGACAAACAGCAGCCGGCCAGACAGCAATAAAGGGGGCGGCACGCTCCGGCTTGCAATTCTAGCAGAGCCAGTACACTTTAAGGGCACCAACAGCCCTGTGCTTAATCACGGTGCCCACCCCTGGATGACGTTACTATTACGACAACCTTCAGGCTGGCTATTTCCAAAGCTCAGCCTGTTCACCACCATGAGGTTTAACCTCCTCTATTAGTTAAAATAAGTCCACAATAACTTGCCTGCAACTTCCACCTGACTCCTCAACCGCAAAAGTAAAGCTGTGACAGTTTACTAATGGACCATGTGACATGTAACACTTTATTACATACAAATGACTCCCTTTATAATTGTTTTTTTTTTTTTTTGCTTAATATTATTTCAATTCATTTCCACACTTATTGCCAATGCCATGAACAAATAACTTAAATCTAAATGTTCAGGCAAATACTATGAAATATGGACTAAACATGGCAAACCCCCGACTCACGAAGAGTCATCCTACAGCACTCAGGAGAGGAAAAAACCCTGTGGAGGAAACCTCTAGGGAACCATGGCTGGAGGACTGTCCTTCCCTTGGGCTTAGAAGGATAACGCCAACTTTAACTCATAAAAGTAATCTTAGAATTGTATATATGGCCAGAAACACAATTAAGGTATCAAACAAAGAAATGATACAATAATACATACATTATACAGATAAACGTGAAAAAAGCAATTGTAAAATAGTGATTAAAAGAGAGCGGGTGGGAGGGAAATGTTTCCTCCAGTCCTTGTGGTGAGAGAAAGAGATGAATGAGACAGGAAGTTACATCTATTCCTAAACGCCTCCCTCCCTACAGTAACACACTAGCCACTATATACTCCTAGAGCTGAATATACACGCATATACTCTTAAATCTTAACCAGCCTGTATAAATCCACAAAACTACTGCACAAAGATGAACCTGCAGGAGTTATTGGTTCCCCCATCCCAAAGTCATGTCCCCCTTTGCTGATGGCTCCGGGGGTGTCTTTTTGTCTAGTGTGCCAGACACTTTGTGCAAGTTGCCAACACAACGGCACCATACTTTCTCCTACTCAACGACATACCAAAACCCTTCGTAATGGACCAAAGATTTCAAACTTCGATTCATCAGTCCGTTGGACCTTCTTACACTCTTTTATAGTCCACTAGAGGTGCTGCTTAGCCCAGACAAGTTTTTTTATTTTTATATTGAAATTTTAGCAGCGGCTTTCTTACTGATACTCAACCTGTCAAACCTATAGATAGAAGTCTTCTCTTCACAGTTGTAATGGAAACCTGTTTATTTTTGCTATACTAAGCTGTGCATGCATATCTTGTAATGTGAGGTACCGATCACAAAAAAACATTGACTCTCAAAAACTTGTATGATTGTGTAGTGGCCTTTGGTCTACCAGACTTCTTCCTGTCAGAGTTTCTTCCAGCTTCCAAGTGCCTTTTGATTGTATAGGAAACTGTATTGATTGCTAACTTGGCATTCTTGGTAATTGCTCTGTAGAGACAGACCTACACTTGTAAGGGTTACAATTGTCTCTGTCTATTGATAATTGCCCTTTTCTTGCCATTATGATAGCAATGTGATTAGTTTTGAAGATCAGAATTGTCCAAATCCTGCCCAAAATGGAGTTGTAATGTAGTGTTTCCAACACTGGTTATATAGAATCTGTGCTGAGCAGTGCATCGTGGACCCACTTTGCTACCAAACTGATTTTGATTGGGCCACCTCTAAGGTTGTTGCCCTAGCAGACTCTTTGGTTTCACCCTTTAACCCCCATATCACAAGGCATTATGGGAAAGGAGCTGGGGAGCTCATGCGCCCTCTATTGGATGTAACAGATCCTCAATTTGCTTTTGACTCACCGAGCCTTGAGACAGCAAAAGGGATCTTAGCCAAGCCAATTTCACTTATCTGCATACAGCGCTGTTTCCGGATTCTTGTCCTTCATCAGTACAGAGCAAAGTGAATTGGCTAGCTTAGTGGGAGGCAATGAGTGGGTTAGGGACAAGAATCTCTCACATTGAGGAGAGCACCAGTGAAGGTGTGTAGAGATTTTAATTGCCTTTTGCCCTCTACTTAGCATCTACATATCACAAGGCATTATGGGAAAGGAGCTGGGGAGCTCATGCGCCCTCTGTACTGATGAAGGACAACAATCCGGAAACAGCGCTGTATGCAGATAAGTGAAATTGGCTTGGCTAAGATCCCTTTTGCTGTCTCAAGGCTCGGTGAGTCAAAAGCAAATTGAGGATCTGTTACATCCAATAGAGGGCGCATGAGCTCCCCAGCTCCTTTCCCATAATGCCTTGTGATATGTAGATGCTAAGTAGAGGGCAAAAGGCAATTAAAATCTCTACACACCTTCACTGGTGCTCTCCTCAATGTGAGAGATTCTTGTCCTTTAACCCCCATTCAGGGATCTTATCTTCACTGTGGGGAGTCTGTCAGGCTGCTACCTACTAGGGTAGTCCTGTTTTGCTAGCAGTTGACCAAGCATACCCAATAGAAAGATAGGATGACTAGTTTGTGTAATTCTATTAGAACCAGATCAAAAAGACTAAAATAATAGTACACTAAAATGTAACTTTTATTAAACGGGTTATCCAGCTTCCAAAAATTATCTGCAAATACATCCACAGCAGTGCTAAATGCTCACTGTTCCCTTGTGCATCCCTTTCTTGGATTTATTTTACTTGAGACTCCTTGTATCACAGTTATTTAAATGCAGTGAACCTTTGAAGAAACTACATTTACCACGATTCATCACTCATTGTGTACCCGTCCCTTCTCAAGTCTCTCATTGGCAGGTAATAAATCACTCCCACATCTGAGGTCACATGCTATTGTGATGTTTCATTCATGCTCACTCCCCCTTCCCCCTGTGAGTGTCAAGCACACAAACTGAGAGCAGACAGATGAATTATGGGAACTGTAGTTTCTTCAGATTCACTGCATGTAAATAACAGTGATACAAGAAGTTTCAAGTGAAATAAAGCCAAGAAAGGGCTGCACAAAGAAATAATGAGTATTTAGCACTGCTGTGGATGCATTTGCAGATAATTTTTGGAAGCTGGATAACCCCTTTAAGTTCTCCATAAAATATCTACTATAGAAACATTAATTGAACACACACATCTAAGTTAATCTTGGATGGTCTAGTAAAAGGGGGGCCCCCTTATAGTATCACTAAGACTAATAATAGTCCTAAAAAGAGTGTATGATTCCTAAAAACAAAGCTAACTGGGGCAGTGTATCCCCAACACACGTGAGTGCTGACCGGTGGTCCCAAAATGGCTCTTGCTGTCTAAATCTCACAAGGACCCGTCTCAATTGTTCATAATTATCAGATGATCACAAAACAGTGTAGGCTGAATGTAACGTAATATACATCCAATTTATCCAACTGATAGCCTCACTACCCCAAGTGGATTGCCACTTATTAACGTTAAGGCAAACACCATAGGGGGTACTAGGAGGTGGTGAATAGGACAGAGGGAGGTGAGCAGTGCAGCAATCACTCCCTTTAACCACCCTAGTGAACAAAAAAAAAGGGTGGTGAAAAGTATAACACTCCCTTAAACCATCATAACAGCTGACGCATTTCTGCTAGTATCTGATACTAGTAAAAAGTATCACAAAGGTGAAAAAAAAGGGGGGTCCTGGCACCTAATTGGTATTAATACATTGAGATGGTGGGCAGTAGGTGCTTTCCTGTGTGGTGAACAAGTTTAGGAGCTGCTGCTGTTACTCAGTGACCACTCAACTGCGAGTTGGTGATAATAAAGTAAAATCAAAAGGAAACCGTAATAAAAACTGAGATAAAGACTAAGCGCTGCTCAATGAGATAAATATCACTGTTGATATTGAATAAATAATTCAAGTTTATTAGTTCCACTTGGACATACAGATGAAAGGCAACGTGTTTCGACGCAGTACTAGTGTCTTCTTCAAGCCAACTCAGGTAACGTGTGAAAAACAGCGGTCTTAAAAGAGTCAGTATCTTATACTAACTACCTCCTCAAAGATGAATAGCAAAATTCCTTGCTAATCTAACATAGCAATGTTGCCCCATATAGATATCCCGACTGTAATGTGTGGCCACCACGCATTACAGCCGGGAGATCTACATGGGGTAACATCAATGCTATTACCATACATACACAACATTAATTGTGGTCTCAATACACTTTTTAACAAACTTTCTATCCCCCAAAAAGCACAAATTATGGCTCTGTTCACATCTGCATCTTGGATTATGTTATAACTGCAAACCACAACACAGTGTTGGCTTTGTCTCATGACAGACACCACCTTAACCCAAAAGATCCCATTGACTTAGAATGTGATCTAGTGAGTTTTATCATTTCATGCTTTTACAATGGACATTTGTTGTAATGATTCCTCAGCAGTACAACAAGGATGAGGTACTTCAAGTCCCAGGGCAGAACAAATGTATACTGAACAGATTAATAAATGTTAGCAAATTAACAGGATGAAAACATTCACTGCTTATTTATCACTTATCTGTGTTTATTCACATACCAGCTGTTACAGAAGCAATATACATCACTTGGAGAAGACAGCAGCTACAGAGGGGTCGAAGGTCAGAGAGGAAAAACTTTAGGATATAGGGTTTTGCAAGTTTAGCAAGGGTTTTATTAATATAACTGATGTTTTGAGTTCTCAGCTGAGCAGTGGGCCCCCCCTTGAGGTCAGTGGGCCCTGCATCTGCCCAGGTTTGCAGAGTGATGACGCTGGGCCTGAGTCTGGATCTCTTTTTTGGAAACACCTTGTATATATTACGACATTGTTGGTGTCTAACAACTTATATGAAATAAACTTGCAACATATACAATTTTTTTTAAATTTAATACTTTAAACTGTCTAATATGTGTAAAATCCCACAAAGGGATTTTTTTTTTTTTTCTTTTTGCTGGGTTTTGGAGAATCACCAACCTTATATTGATGAGGTCATGTATAGGACTTTCTATACAAGCAGTTGTTTGGACTTATGTACTGTATGATTCTGACAACAATGGGTATGAAAAGATGGCTCTGGGGTTCTTCAGTAGACCTCAATTTGTGTGGCTGTATGAAATTTGAGAACTAAATACATCTCAGGTCATAGTACCGTATGTCGTAAAATGGAAAGGATTCCTCTTGGTGATCTATTATTACAGCACAGGTCAAACTATTAAAATGTTTTAATTTTTAGCATTACTATAGGCTTTTCTATGCTCTCTATTCTGTAGGTTGTTCTGCAGCATGTAAATAAACTAATACTTGGTATGCTTCTCCACTATTTTTTGTTTTTGTTCTAGGACATTAGACCATTTGAGAGTTATTCTCTGTAACATTTAGAAACTGGTCAAAAACTTATCATGCATTAGTACTGGGACTCTGTGTTAGGAGTTCAGATCCAGGTACAGGGTCAGATGTAGTCAGAATAGAGAGAAGCAGCAGAACTGAACCTAATGACCACTAACCAAAGTGCAACACACCCAGTATGAGCCAAAGCCAATCTCAGGATGTTTTCACCAGAGCTCCTAGTGCTGGATATGGACTTGGTAATCCCAGACCAGAGTTGACAACACAGAGAAATGTGCAACAAATTAATTAACTACAAGCAGAAACCAGAGAGCAGAATCGCAACCAACTCACCAGATGAAGAGTAAACGACAGAGCACGGTTGGCAGCGGAGCTAGCAGCGAAGTACAGGAGCGAGTGACAGAAGGAGAGGTCGAGGTATGTAGCCAGAGTCACAATGCCAGAGAGGGTAAATTCAGCAGAGTTGCAATCCAAAAGAGACGTCCAGGTACACAGTCTGAAGGTCAGAGCCAGAGAAGCACAAACAGCAATCAGGAACAGCAACAGGAACAGGAAGCAACAGCTATGAGAGCCAAAACAAATAGCATGTAAGAGAGAGATGGAGGAGATTATAAAGACCCGGACTAGCCTATAGATTAAAGCAGTTTCTTAAAGGGGAATTCGTCTCTGTGAATCCGGCAGACTTAAAGGGGCCACAGCAGATGTAACAACCCTAACACTCTGGGGAAAGATAGTAGATGTCACCACAGATATGGGATGAACTATATATATATAACGTACCGTGTTATGTAGTAATGGAAAAAACCTTCCAGGAAGGCTCTGGCGCAAATACCTTTAAATTATTGTTACCCAATTACCACTTTGTAGTGAGAGGCGGATATTCCTTTTTTGGGTATAAATAAGTCCATATTTTTATTAGCAGTAAATGACGCATTTCGGGGTTCGCAGACCCCTTTCTCAAATAAATAAAATTGATATAATTATATATATATATATATATATATATATATATATATACAGTATATATATCTAATTTTTTTTCTTTTTTTCCTTTCCTATACTGTGTTATGTGTTATGTGTGTATTTATGCATTTTCTTCCAGTTATATATTTTTTCATTCATTGGTGTAGTTGGAACATTAGTTCTTTGTGTAATTCTCTGTGCTAAGTCTGAGGGTTTCCTGTGTACTTTCTAATTTTCAATTCACAGCTCTGGCTACAGATGGGGAACTAAGGGCCGGGGGGGGGGGGGTCTCCAAGCGGACTCCATCGAACGGAAACCGAACCCAGATGTGAACCGGCCCTTAGTCCCAGTTTTTAATTCAATTGTGGTCAATATAATTGGCAAGCCCGCATGGGTGGTTTGTAAACAGACATCCTGACTACATGGTCAATCTGTAAGCATGTCAAAACTGTGTGAACAAAACACAGGACAATGTTTAAATATCACATCAAAAACATGTATATCAGAATTCATGTTTTAAAACCATCCATGCACCAAAAGATGGCTGGGGAATCCTAATCAGTTAGTGACATCAAAAGTCTGGATGTTGGGCATTAATAAGCACCCCAAATTATATATCTGGTGAATGAGGTATAATTTAATCATTCATGCTTAGTATGTCTGGACTTAAGAGTAAAAGTGTTTGACAACATCTATATATAGTACCCATCCAGAGTTATAGAAAATTCCCTAAACATGTTATATCTCTCTGGAGTTGGTGCATATCATCAGTCTACCCCAGTCACAGGTAGGAGGTTCTAAGAAGGAGACTGGGATTGAGGGTCCTTCAAAAAGGGTGATGTCAAGATCCCTAAGTCTCAGATATTTGGAGATACATTCCAGCTTGTAGATCTGTCCAATAATTCCTGCTGAGCTCCATGTCACACTTTAAAAAAGGTCTCACAGAAAATAAATGGTTTCAAACGATAAAACTTAACTTTTAATATTTTAAAATAAAAATTGCACAAAGGACGTCCACTAATCTACTAAAAGACAGCTCAATATGGCCATCGGCTACTCTATACACTGGAGCATACCATCAGTGCTCCAGGAACTGCAGTTGTAACTGCATTTTTGATAAATATTTATAGCAGCTTAGACCAACTGATTAGTTTATTAGCATTGGCTCCTGATGAACCTGATATAGATAACACAGGGGAAACGCGTAGAGCAAGTTTATTTTCTATTTTCTATTTTTGAGTTAGTTGACCACAAGCCATACCACTTGGGGGCATGAAGGACTGACAGGAGACTGGGGCAGTCTGAGTAGACTGGAGATTAGTTGGTGGAACTTGAATCACTAATGGAAATGGTAGCTGTATATCCCTGGAGTCAACATAGGGGATTTCAGTAATGGCTACAATATAAGGGTTTATTGAGTATAAGGGTCAGAATATCATAGTTTCCCTTATGTTCATAACATTTTAATGACAGGAAATGAAGTTACTGTGACCTGTACCTAGATTACTGGCATATGTACATACTACAGACTAGGGTTGTGGAGGTATATCATGGCTGTGCAGGAGTCTAGTCAGTGATGCTTTACAAATTGTGTGTGGGGACCAGGTGTTTGGGTTTTCCTAGCACTAAGAGCAACTGACAAAATACTGACCTGTTGTATGATGCAGCCGTGATACTATAACCTTAGTCTAAGGGTGGTGAAAGTATCTTATTACACCCTAGGTCCAGTGGAAAGTTGGAGAGTGTGAATACTGTCTAACATTTAAATCCTGAATAAACTTTGAATAGGCAGGCACAGACCATATTGATCTGTCTTTTAGTAGATTAGTGGACGTCCTTTGTGCAATTTTTATTTTAAAATATTAAAAGTTAAGTTTTATCGTTTGAAACCATTTATTTTCTGTGAGATATGAAGTAATAGGGAATGGTGTAGAACCCTCTGTGAGATTTTTTAAAAAAGGTCTGTTTTATTGTATTCCCTTTTTACTTTATATTGTTTACTTGTATATTTCTTTATTACATCTTTTTTGTTAAGCACTTTTTTGTTTATATAAAAAAACATTATTTAAAATTTAAGGTTGTCCTTGGTTCTAAACAGTCCCACAATTCCGAAGAGAGTAAATATCGCCTAGGCTTTTTACCACTTTGTTTGCTATTGGGTTCCCAGGGGTGCACTTGTGAGTGATCTGGGTATATCGTTGTCTTGCTTAACATAGAGTGTCAGCTTTTGGCAGCTAATTGAGTGGGTGTGTGCGGATCTGGAGTCGCTTCTCTCCTGTGTAGCCTAGTGTGATGGTAAGTGTGGAAGAGGAGTCCACCTTTATGGTGACATCCAAGGCCACATGTGCTTGTGTGGTGAGAGGGTCTATGGATTCCTGAGAGAATTGTTTTGCAGTGAGTGGGATATACAGTGCCTTGCAAAAGTATTCATACCCCTTGAACTTTTTCACATTTTGTCACCTTACAACCACAAACTTAAATGTATTTTCTTGAGATTTTAAGTGATAGACCAACACAAAGTAGCAGATAATTGTGAAGTGGAAGGAAAATGATACATGGTTTTCAAAATTTTAATCAAATAAAAACCTGAAAAGTGTAACGTGCAAAAGTATTCAGCCCCCCTATATCAATACTTTATAGAGCCACCTTTCGCTGCAATTACAGCTGCAAGTCTTTTGGGGTATGTCTCTACCAGCTTTGCACATCCAGAGACTGAGATTTTTGCCCATTCTTCTTTGCAAAATAGCTCAAGCTCAGCCAGATTGGATGGATAACGTCTGTGAACAGCAATTTTCATGTCTTGCCACAGGTGCACAATGGGATTTAGGTCTGGATTTTGACTGGGCCATTCTAACACATGAATATTCTTTGATCTAAACCATTCCACTGTAGCCCTGGCTGTATGTTTAGGATCATTGTCTTGCTGGAAGGTGAATCTCCTTCCCAGTCTCAAGTCTCTTTCAGCCTCCAACAGGTTTTCTTCCAGGATTACCCTGTATTTAGCAACATCCATCTTCCCATCAACTCTGAGCAGCTTCCCTGTCCCTACTGAAGAAAAGCCTCCCCACAGCATGATGCTGCCAACACCATGTTTCACAGTGGGGATGGTGTTTTCAGAGTGATGAGCAGTGTTACTTTTCCGCCACACATAGCCCTTTGCATTTAGGCCAAAAAGTTCAACTTTGGTCTCATCTGACCAGAGAACCTTCTTCCACATGTTTGCTGTGTCCCCTATATGGCTTGTGGCAAACTGCAAACGACACTTCTTATGTCTTTCTTTCAACAATGGTTTTCTTCTTACCTCTCTTCCATAAAGGCCAGATTTGTAGAGTGCACGACTTATAGTTGTCCTGTGGACAGATTCTCCCACATGAGCTGTATATTTCTGCAGCTCCTCCAGAGTGACCATGGGCCTCTTGGCTGATTCTCTGACTAGTGTTCTCCTTGCTTGATCTGTCAGTTTAGGTGGACGGTCATGTCTTGGTAGGTTTGCAGTTGTAGAATACTTTTTCCATTTTTGGTTGATGGATTGAACAGTACTTCATGGGATGATCAAAACTTGGGATATGTTTTTATAATCTAACCCTGCTTTAAACTTCTCCACAACTTTATCTCTGACCTGTCTGGTGAGTTCCTTGGTCTTCATGATGCTGTTTGTTCACTAGTGTTCTCTAACAAACCACTGAGGCCTTCACAGAACAGGTGTATTTATACTGGGACTAAATTACACACAGCTGGACTCTATTGACTAATTAAGTGACTTCTTAAGACAATTGATTGCACTAGATATTATTTAGGGGTATCAGAGTACAGGGGGCTGAATACTTTTGCATGCCACACTTTTCAGATTTTTGTTTGATTAAAATTTTGAAAATCATGTATCATTTTTGTTCCACTTCACAATTATCTGCTACTTTGTGTTGGTCTATCACTTAAAATCTCAATAAAATACATTTACGTTTGTGGTTGTAAGGTGACAAAATGTGAAAAAGTTCAAGGGGTATGAATACTTTACAAGGTTCATACAGAACTTGTTCGAAACAAATCAGGGACCCGAGCCACTGAACCCAAACACGAAATAGATCTTGAGAGGTTCACCCATTATGAATCCCTGTGATTGGCTGACAAAGTATAGTGCACAGATGTCATTCAGCAAAACTTGGTATGTGATGCAGTGTTTCATTAGGTGAAGGCAAGAGGGACAGTATTTGTTGCCCCTGACTGATCTGTATACAGCGCGTTATTGGCTGAAATGAACCTCCCCATTCACCTGTGCATGATGGATTGCTTAGCCTTGCAGTGCTTTGCAGTGTGCCTGATGGAAGGTAAACAAGCACACTTGGAGAGCACTGAAATGGTTAATGAGAGGGCTCTAGACTTATAGGCTAAGGTTTTGTTATCTTTTGAATCCTTATGTGATGTAGCTACAAGGAAGGGAGGGGTTTAAGGAAGCCCTTAAAATCAGGGACACGTAGGAGGGGGCTTGCCTTCTGCCAAGTGCTTGGTGAAAGGAACACCTGTTCACCCTGTCCTTTGGTGTCCAAGTACTGTTTTTTGGTTTCTGTTTTTTTCTTTATTTTGCAGTTGTTTCGTCATCACACTTTGGCGGGATACCATGCCCAGGAAGTATGGAAAAGACGCACTAACATGCCCGCTGTGCTCCAGCAGTGGCATTCGGGAACAAGAAGAACAATAGGGAGAAGAATTTTTGTTGGAGAGAAGATGGTTTACATCGGGCATGGAACCGTTGCTGTTACAGTTTGTTTGGTTTTATCGTTAAAATGTTTAAGGAATAGCAATAAAGCTGTGGCCTACCTACCCAGAATATTCCACAAACAACGGCATGAGAATGGTTCTTTATGCAGGAGGAGATTAAGACAGCTAGTCACATGGGAGAGTAAAGGGTGGGGTATGTCCAAGAAGTCCTGTGTAACAGCACTATTGTCAGCAGTGGTGCAGGCAGATGGATTGGTCTCCCCTTACTCCCCATCTACACTTAGGGCAGGAGACTGCAGCAGTTTTCTTTGTCAACTGTTTTTTTTTTTTGTGAACTACACAAAAACCCAGACATCAGACATTCAGATATTCTCTTTCAGCTGAAAGTGGCTGAAATACTGCTTGGTCTGTTGTCAATCCTAACAGCCCCAAGACACATGCCCCACCTGCCTTCAACCCTTGTTACACCTATGATAACCATGGTCCCTACTATGTTTTTCTTTTTAACCACAATAGTAGTAGATCCCAGTGAGGGGAAGTCTATTGGAGTGATCTTACCCAAAATGGCGGTGCCCAGGAGGCTCTGCTGATGCTGTCCGGTGGGAGGGGCTGTCTAGCTGACATCAGCGGCTGCTGGTTGGTCTCTGTTTGAACAGGTGGAAGGAGCTTGTCCGTTGCTATGCTGACACAGGTCTTTCCCGCCTTAGCGCTGGTTTGGCAGGCTGGCGGTTAACCTCTGTGGAGATGTCGAACTTTGAATGATGCAGCTCCGGCCGGAGGCTGGAGTTAACCCCTTGCAGGCTGGGCTCATGTGCACCAGTGATGTTGCAGCAGATAATACAGTCCAGTGATGGCTGAAAGTCCTCTGACATGCAATAAAAGTGGCACAAACTTGGCAAACAGTTCACAGTCTTTGCAAATAATCCAGGCAGCTAGCGACAAACAGTTCCAGGCACAAACACAGCGTTCACAGTAAATTCACAAGGAAAAGTCTCTGTTACAGCCAATAAAGGATTTGCTCACCAGTTGTAGATAAGGTGTTTCTAGGATCTTGACACCATAGTCTATGATGTTGTAAGGACAAGGGAGTCTCAATCCTGCCGACTACACCAAAAACGCTATGCCGCAACCCAGATGGAGGAGACCGGATGATGGGAGTTGTAGTGGCATATGGTGTGCCGCCTGCTAGGCCGAGCACACTCACCAAGCACTCCAGCCCTGCTCCTGGGCCAGACACAGTCGAGGGGGGTCCTACAGCACTACCGGATGGTGGTGGTAGTAGTTTCGGGTGCTTCCAGTTGGAGAGGGGACCTCTCCTCTCTCTGAGCCGATGTGGTGTTGATTGGAAGGGCCCTGATGGTTAGGCAGGCACGACTCAGGAGACAGCAGTACAGTTGAATAAAAAACAGTCTTTATTCAGCAACTGAACAGAAGTAACAGCAGCATTCCAATAGGTGTAGTAGTATGTCAGTGTCCAATTCCCCTGCTTTGGTTATAGGAGGGTGCCCAGGAATATTACAGTTTCTAGGACAAACTTCACCTCCAACTACTCCTCCTCTCCCTGTCAGGGAGTCCTGACAGGGTTCTGGTTACCTTCTGCTTAGGCCCAAGTGAGTACCTCCTGTCAGTATCCTCCGCTGTTTCTCCTGGCACGGTGTCCAAAATTGTAGACATCTGACCCCCCTTCTCAGGGCTGTCTCAGGGCTGATGATAATCCTCCTGGAGGCTGTGTAGGCGACCATTGGGTCTCAGTCCAGCTTCTGGTGGCAGGGATACTCTGCACACCTTTACTGCTCTGCTACTCACACTGAACTGAAACTACAGTCCCTGACAGAGGTTCTGTCGCTTATCCATGTTGTGGAATCAAAAGCTTATAACCTGACTTTAAATTCATCCATTGGTTTTAGAAATGACTCATATGAAAGTTTAAACCCTCCCAAATGATTTTTTGGTTAAGAAAATAAATTGGCTTCACTGCTGAAATATTCATCATTTAATGAACACAGAAAGGTCAGATTTTGGCAAGACAAAAGTTTTGTCGCACACATAAAGTAATGTGAAAATCAAACCAATAATTCTGTTCAAAAACAAAGATATGTTTCATAACATTGGTGAATGAAGTTGTGGTGCTATTAGAGCCATATTTAATATTTTGTGTGACTTCCATGAGCTTAAGGGACTGCATCCATGCGTTTCAACAATGATTTATACAATTTATTGATGAAGTCATCAGGAATAGCAAAGAATGCAGTCTTACATGACTCCCAGAGTTCATCAAGATTCTTTGGTTTTGTCTGCCAAGCTTCCTCTTTCATCCTACCCCAAACATGCTCAATGATGTTCATGTCTGGTGACTGGGCTGGCCAGTCCTGGAGCACCTTAATCTTCTTTGCCTTGAGGAACTTTAATGTAGAGATGGATGTATGAGAAGGAGCACCACCTGCTGCAAAATTTGACCCCTTTTATGATTGGGAATGTAAGAGGAAGCTAATACTTCTTGATATTTTAGGCTATTGATATTGCCTTCCACGTTGCAAGTGTTTCGAAAACCCCCATACCGAATGTAACCCCAGACCATGATCTTTCCACCACCAAACTTAACTGTTTTCTGGGTGTATCTTGGATCCATACGGGCTCCAGTAGGTCTCCTGCAGTATTTGCGGCAGCTGTTGTGTAATTCAACTGAAGATTCATTTGAGAAATCCACCTTCTGCCACTTTTCCAGCATCCATCCGTTTAGCAGGCTGTGGGCCTTGGCAAATACCACACGTTTTTTAATTGCCTTTTGTTTAGTGCTGGCTTCTGGGCACTGATTCGACCATGAGGCCATTTTGAGACAGAATCCTACAAACTGTTCTAGTTGACTCAGGGACTTGAGGTGACCAGGCCTGTTGGAGCTCTGCGGCAGTGGAAGAGGGGCTGGCTTTTGATTTTCTAACCAACAAATGTTCCTCCTGAGCAGTTGTCTTGCGGGGTCTGCCGGACCTGGGCTTGTCAAAAACATCTCCAGTCTGTTCAAATCTTTTTTTAATTCTTTGTACTTGACGCAGAGACACATTAAAGGTGCCAGCCACCTCTGCAGTGGATCTGGTCTTCAGCCTCTTGATAAACAAGGCTTTGGTCGCAGGGTTGATTTTTGGCATGTTGTCAGAGGTGAAGTTGCAGTTCAAGTGAAGGTCTGGGGTGCTGGAGTTCTTTTTATACACACCCACTAATTAACTGATCAATTAGTGAGCACAGGTGAGGCTTTAAACTAGGATTGGGTGCATTATATGACAAGGCGACAAAACTTTTGTCTTGCCAAAATCTGACCTTTCTGTGTTCATTAAATGATGAATATTTCAGCAGTGAAGCCAATTTATTTTCTTAACCAAAAAATCATTTGGGGGGGTTTCAGCTTTCATATGAGTCATTTCTAAAACCAATGGATGAATTTAAGTCAGGTTATAAGCTTTTGATTCCACAACATGGATAAGCGACAGAACTTCTGTCAGGGACTGTAGACTCAGAGCTCAACTGCAGGGGAAAAACAACAGGGAAAAGCTGCAAACAAGGATATGTAACACTTAACACAGAAGACGGGACACACCAACACAACCCAGAGGCACAAAAGAATAACAAGTTAAAGCATTGCCTTCTGGGATACTGCAATTGTCCTTTGGCTCTAATGTCCCCACAATTCTAGAAGAGAGTAACTATTGCTAGCCTTGCTACCTCTTTTATGTGCGTGGTGTGGGTACATTGGTTTCTCGTTTACCCAGTGGCAAGATTTGACAGCTCTGTGTGTAGATGTGCGATTGTAGTAGAAATGTGTATTCCTGGATTAAAGACCGCTAAACAATAGGCTCCTAATACAGTAATAACCGTTGTGTAAATATATGCATAAACATACCTTATTCAGCCAAAATGCAGGGAGACCAATCTCCAATAAGTGGGGCGCTGAGGACAGGTAGAAAGCGGGATACTGCTATGTAAGAGGCGCTGCCATGACTAAAAAGCACCCAAATCTAAATAGTAGACCGCATGGGGACGCTGATGACGTCAGCCATCTCCCGGACATGCGCAGTGTACATTAATCGACGGAAGTGGGGCAGGATCAACCGGAAATAGAGTATAGACAGCCACATACGGTGGCTCAAATGGGTCAAGATAGATAAATCTGTCGGTTGAGCACTAAAACACGCTATGGAATAATATAGAGATACAAAGTAGTATTATTTATTAAATCAACGGTCCAATTTCTCAAATTAGTGCTATTTTGTGCTAGAGACTTATGTCTAGTGTATACTACATATCTGTGAATACTCGGATTCGTAATGTGGACTATGAATAGGTATGGTATGCTTATGATGGTGAGACAGGATAGAGGAAAACTCCGGACAAGATAGAGAGTAGAGGTATAGAACGCGGGGAAAAGTATATAGAAAGGGAATAAGAAGAGGGGAAAGAAAAAGAAAAAGGAAAAATGGGGGAAAGAAAAAAAGGAAAAGGAAAAAGGGGGGACCCGTTAGATAAGGGAAAAAGGGGAAAAGAGGAAATGAAGGGGGGGGACCTGTTGGATACGGGAAAAGGGGAAAAAAAGTGGGAGGTTGTTTGAGAAAGGGGAAGGGCAAAAAACTTAAAAAAGGGGGAGTGTAAAAGTGGGGTAGGGCCATATGGCAGGCCCTAACCATGCTACAAACCCATATTGTGTGGTGAAGAAGGATACTGTAGAGGAAGATCCAGATGGAAAAGTGCAGAAATTCCAAAATGTCAACGTATCTATAAGACAGAATAAATAATTAATATATTTGTCATAACAATATATCCAAGTTACATAGTCAGAAACTGATAGCAGTCCTTAGATAAATGCCGAGAATTCATACTCCCGGTTTAGTCAAGGCAAATGGATGGTAAGTCTGCAGAAATGCTAGTCGTTGAGGCTTGGGGGTTCAGATGCTGTCTTATACTGCATTAATGCTCCTCAGAGATTGTGTCAGAACCGGAGATGGATAGCCAAGATCACGGAACTTGTTACTGATCTCTGATAATTGCATCTCCCTTTTTGTGGCATCATCTACAATGCAGGTTATGCGGGAGAATTGTGATTTAAGTAGGGATTTCTTCGTAGTCACTGAATGAAAGCTTGTGTAGCAGAGGAGGCTGTTTCTGTCTGTTTCTTTGATAAAAAGATCTGTGCCTAGGGTGTTATCTGTTTTTTTATATACTGTCGTGTCGAAAAAGCTGATGTTGGTGGAATCAACATGTAAGATGAATTGTAGTTTTGGCCATATGTTGTTTAAGTAGTTGGTGAATTGCTGTAAAGTATCGGGAGGACTTAACCAATTGCAGAAGATATCGTCGATATATCTCTTCCAAATTCAGGAGTATTGTAAGAAGATGAAATTTTCATTTGAAGAAGGACATATACCCATTAGCTTAAGGTGATGCCATATTGGAACCCATGGCGGTTCCCTGTTTCTGAATGTAAAAAGTGTCTTGGAACATAAAGTAGTTCTCCTCCAGTATTAATTGTAGGAGATCAAGGCACAGTTTAGTGACACTGGGATGTAAGTCTGAAGATTCAAATAGAATTCTGGCTGCATGAATGCCTTTCATGTGTTGAATGGAGGTGTAATGGGACACCACGTCTAATGTCACCAAGATGGAGTTTGGTGGTAATGTACTTTTATGTACTCCCCAAGATCCATAAGAGACGCCTCTTCTTGTGTAATAGGCCACAGGAAAATGGCCGAATGGACATGCGCAGTCAGCGCATGTCTCCCGATCTAAGGATGACGTCAAGAAGAGGCATCTGCTAAAGAAGAAGAGAGGCGGTAAGTTCAAAAATGCGTCTGAGGAGAGCACAGGGGAAGGCCCCTGTGCAGTTTCAGAACTGGGGGAACGCCCCCTGTGCATTCTGAAGATGCATTTGCATAAAGATAAAAATCAACATTTCTTCTAAACAGCGGCGAGGAATGAAACAGCAAAGGTAGGAGAAGAATAGCCTTTATAAAGGCTATTACAAAGTGGCTTCAGTTAAAACCATGTTTCCCCAATGATAGAATCCCTTTAATCGACCAAGACAATGCCACCATATGATCTGGGAATATTTATCTTCACTCTACTTATTGGTGGGTGGATTAATGTGTGTGCTAAAACAAGCACAGTACCTTGGAGTGCTCAGGGCACTAATCACAATGCTATACTTTGCAGGCATAATCTTTGGTTCATTTAGTAGGAATTCCGTCTTTTATCCATATACAAATGAGTCTCAACAGCCTTATGTGTAGGAGGGCCTCCCCAGTCTATCCTGACTGATTATGTCAGAGGAAAGAAGGATCAGGCATGTAGGAATTTCAATGCCTCAACCATTTGTTCTCAGGGTAAATGAGCCACCACCAGAGGAGTCTGGTAGTGGGTTACTGGTCTATCTTCATTCTTAACACATTCATGCTCAACTGAGCTGAGCATGCATGAAAAAAAAACATATTAGCCAGTTTGGCCATGACAATCATGGAAACTACCCATACACTTTACCCATGCACTTCATGTTCAGTGATATACAATGAAGGGCAAAGAATTGTTTGAGAGTGTTTTTGTTGCAGAAAGATCCTTCATGGACTAGAGACTATTTGACAAAAAATTTAAAAATGGTCAACTTCTTTCCAACATATGTCAATGTCATTCGTTAAGCTAAAATGATAGTTCATTGTTAATTTTCATCCTTCAAACCATTGTTTTGGTGGAGATTGTCTGTTTGAAACAACTTTAGCCTCTTACAGACGACCGTATGAATGGTCAGTATGCTATTCGGGGTTTTCCCGAATAAAACACTGACCCATTCATTTCTATGGGCCCATATACATGACCATGTGTGATGATGAGAGACCGCCAGCTAGGTATTTCCCAGATATGTATTTTGCGTCAGTGTGTTGTCACGTGCTCAGATTAATCCTACACCAGGTGGTAGGTTTACTGTGTATCCAACTCTTTGTGATCCCACAACTTTTTGGTCCCCAGAGAGTCACTTACACAAGCCTTTGTTTACATAACAGTGCTACACTCATAAATACGGCAGGGCGCCCTGCAGAAAGGAAGTGCTGGGGGAGCTCTCTGCACACAGTCCACAGACAAGATGGAGCCAGCTACACATCAAAAGGATTATGGTTTTATGACAATATCTGCCCTGGGGAACCTCTTACAGTCGCCCCGATAAATTCTCCAGATGTGTCAGGCTTAGGCACACGTCTAGAATACACACATATCAAAGCCCAGAAAAGGTCCAGACACTGATCTCCTAACCCAAAGGGGATTGGGGTGTCATTCTTGGTGTCTACACAATGGGGATGTCACCAAGAAGCCCATCAGACTTCTTGCTTTACAATACAGACACCCAGCAAGGAGGTATGAAAAATCCTGATTCTGAGATGAAAGGCTGTGGGGCGGGGCTTCTCTTTGGTGACATCACTTAGGAAGGAGATCTTTTTAGTTAAAAGGTCTCAGACCAGGAAGAGGGGGGGGGGCTTTTGCTTTTGTTGTTCCTGGAGGAAATGTGAGGGCAGGTCATGGTATAGACTTCAACCATGCGGCCTAACATTGAGGCCTGATACTCTTTGTTCTGGACAGCATGTAGGAGACACATGCTCACCTGCTCTGTAACTTGCTTAAGGAAGAACCCTGAAGCCTACCACATGGGCTCAGAGAAACGGACTATCTACTTGTTCTGGTATTTTTCTTTTATTTCCCTTTTTATTTTGTTGTGCTGTATTTTACTTTTATCCGTATTTGCTTAGTAATTAATATATATTCTGTATCTGTTAATGCTTAGTACCTGGGGTTAATAAATATATAAAATTTAGTAAGCTTGTTTCATATTATCCTATGAGCCCAGAACACTCACTGGTGGTGGGTGTGAGGTAATTGAAGTGATCTCAGGTGTGTCGAAAGCGGTTTCGGTAGGACGAGATCCTTCACAGTGGTGGCAGAGTTGTTGGATATAGGATAAACAGTATGTGTGTGTGTGGTATCACTCAGATGCTGGGGATTTGCGGCAAAATCCTATTAATCGAGCTCGGTACTAGGGCAAGCTGTAAGGTACGGTGAAAGTTTGGTACAGTGCTGTTCCCTTCCCTTTCTCTTTGTTTTTCTATCCTATCTTTTATTTGGCAATGGCTTCCAGTTGATGGCTAGTGGTCTCAGAAGAAGAACTAGAGGCCTGCAGCAGCTGGCTTCTAGAGAACTCCAGGTATTGGCTAATATGGAAGGTGTCACAGCCATGCAGGAGGTGGGGAAATGTCCTGAGTGTTGGGACAAGGAATCATTGCCAGGCCAAAAGGTACAGCAATTAGCCCTGTCCCAGAGATCACTTCACCTGGAGAGACCAGTAGCCCCAGCCCTATGGAGGGAATGGACTTATATTTGCAAATGGCCCTACAACTGCTGGGCCCCAGTGACTCTAACACTCGCCTACAATTGATCCTCCAATATCAAGAGAGGGAAGCTGCGGAACGTCGGGCCGAGAGGGAGGCCCATGAATGGCAGGCTGAGCGGGAGCATCAGCTTGAGCTAAAGAGGCTAGAAATCTCCCAGCAGGGGCACTCTTCCCCTGCACAAACTCCAGGAGCCCAAGCACCAAGGCCTCGATGTGAGGATTTTCCAGTCTTAGAACCAAACGGGGATTTGGACTCTTTCTTGCAGAGATATGAGAAGGTGTGCAGACAGTATCAGCTACCACAGACTGGGTCCATTACCTGGCTCCCCAGCTGGGAAAATCTCTGGATACTTATACAAATTTACCAGCTGAACAGGACAAGGACTATGAGTCCGTCAAAGCGGTGCTGATCCGGAAATACCGGCTCACCCCTGAGGTGTTCCGGCTAAAGTGTCGGGGCCTGCAAAAAAAAACCCATGGAGAGCCATGAGGATGCAGTGGCCCAGATGTGTGTGTGTGTGGTTCCGGCAGTGGACGAATGGCAAGTCCATCGCCACCAAGGAGGACCTCGTGGACCTCATGCTCCAAGAACAGTTCTTGAATATCTGTACCGAGGAGGTGCAGAGGTACATCCTGGACCGTGAACCCAAGGACATTCACACGGCTGCAGCAATGGCGGATCGTTATGTCGCCAACCAGATGTCACGGAAACCTGCCAGCGACGGCTGGAGGGGGGGTAAGACAAACTCTGCCCTGGGGGGGCCTTCTCCAGGCCGGAGGTTCCCACAGTCTCCTGTTTCCAAGTGGGGTAAGACAAATTCTGTCCTGGGTGGTGCCTCTACTCCCCCTGTCCCCAGAACTCTGGGTGCCCCAGCAACCTTCCCAAGCCCCAAGGAGAGGTCCGGCGGTGTCACGCCTGTAACCAGCCTGGACATTTGAAGGCAGAGCGCCCCAACCTCCCTGAGAACTCCCCTGCTTCCCAGGTCACAGCAGCTGTCTCATCTGTGTATTTGGTTGGGAGGGGGGAGTCACGACCCAAAGCCAACTGTCAGCTGGTCACTGTGGGGGATAAAGTGGTCATGGGATTTCGGGACACTGGGGTGGATGTTACTCTGGTGCAACCTGATTTGGTCCCTCTACACCAGGGGTAGGCAACCTTTTTTGTTTGGTGTGCCGATTTCAATTAAAAAATCAAAGTTGAGGTACTCGGAGTGCCGGTCAATAATTGTAAGTCTGACGACCCCTGCAAACAGTATTATGTCCCATAGCAGCCCCTGCATACGTTATTATGTCCCATAGCGGTATTAAGTCCCATAGCACACGGTATTATGTCCCATAACGGCCCCTGCAAACGGTATTATGTCCCATAGTGGCCCCTGCACATGGTATTATGTCCCATAGTGGCCCCTGCACATGGTATCATCTCCCATAGTGGCCCCTACACACGGTATTATGTCTCATAGCAGCCCTAGCACACGGTATTATGTCCCATAGTGGCCCCTGCACACGGTATATGTCCCATAGTGGCACCTACACACAGTATATGTCCCATAGTGGTCCCTGCACAAGGTATTATGTCCCATAGCGGCCCCTGCACACAGTATTATGTCCCATAGCGGCCCCTGCACACAGTATTATGTCCCATAGTGGCCCCTGCACATGGTATTATGTCCCATAGTGGCCCCTACACACGGTATTATGTCTCATAGCAGCCCTAGCACACGGTATTATGTCCCATTGTGGCCCCTGCACACGGTATATGTCCCATAGTGGCCCCTGCACACGGTATATGTCCAATAGTGGTCCCTGCACATGGTATTATGTCCCATAGCGGCCCCTGCACACAGTATTATGTCCCATAGTGGCCCCTGCACACAGTATTATGTACCATAGTGGCCCCTGCACATGGTATATGTCCCATAGTGGTCCCTGCACATGGTATTATGTCCCATAGCGGCCCCTGCACATGGTATTATGTCCCATAGCGGCCCCTGCACACGGTATAATATTGTAACTTTTATAATATTCTAATTGTCCCCACTCACTAGCTATAATTATACTGTGGGGTCTTTTCAGACCTCAGAGTATAATAAGTGGAGGGCCAAGAGAGATGAAAAACATAAAAAACACTGTTAACTCACCTTCCCTGGATCCGCAGCCGCTGTGTACTCTTCGGGTGCTTCTGCCTGTAGTCAGCGACCGCTGATTGAGTCTCAGGGGTCACGTCGCGTTATTATGCGTAATGACGTCGGACGTGACCCCCGAGGCTCTGTCAGCGGTCTCGTACATCAGGCAGAAGCGTCCGAAGAATGCACAGCCGCTGCGCATCGAGGGAAGGTGAGTTAACAGTGTTTTTTATGTTTGATCATCTCCCTGGGGGCTCCGCTTATTATACTCGGGGTCTGAAGAGACCCCACAGTATAATAACAGCAGTTTTGTTTCGGCCGTGTTTGGTCCGATCGAAACTGCTGGGTGAGGAATTAGGTCGCCGTGCCAGGGAAATAAGCCTCGGGTACCACTCTTGGCATGCGTGCTATGGGTTGCCGACCCCTGCTCTAGACAGTATTATCCCTGGGAAAAATCTGACCCTGAGGGGAATTGGACAAGAACCCTTAACTGTACACATGGCTTGTGTCCATCTGGACTGGGGTGCGGGAAAGGGAATGCGGGATGTGAAGCTAATGTCTGATCTGCCTGCTAATGTGCTGTTGGGGACAGATTTGGGGCCCCTTGCATCCCAATATGGGGTGGGAGGAACCCCATCTTGCTGTGATAAACTGTCTATGAATAATGATGATGTTAATGTAGTGCTGAAAACTGTTACACAGCGAGGGGGAGGGGCCATCTGCCTGCTCTCCTCTGACGTGTGCACAGCAGGAGAGTCCAGTGAAAATGAAAATGCAAATGATGCTGTTACGTCCGCGCACCCGTTCAAACTTCGCCGCCATCTGTTTTGTTACCTGTATTCTTATTACTGACCTCTGGCTTATCTTTGACTATTCTCTTGGATTTTGATTCTGTACTGCATTGCTCGACTGTTACCGACCCCTTGGCTAGCTTACCTCCCGTTTGTTGTTGTTTGTCCTGTTTGCCTTCTGTGTAGTCACTTATATTAAGAAGGGACCTCTCGACGAGTTGCTGGCTGCAGGGTTCACCAGCAGCTACTGGGGAATAGCTCCTCTAGCAATTCCCTTACAGATGCTTTGTTTACTCCTGTGCAAGAAGCTAGTGAGGTCTTAGCTGTGGACATGCACACATCTGTGGGGCTCTTAGCCTCAGATCAGCGCCCAACTGCTGACTATGTGCCAGGTGGTCAGGTAGGTCACGGGGCTCTCAAGGCTGATCCAGGTGAGGGGCGGACTGCTGGTATTGTGGTAGTAACCCGCAGCCAGAGTGCTAAAAGGGTGGAAGGCGTTCCAACCCTTGAGCCGTTCCCTATATCACCCGGAGTCAGTACTGAGACCACCGTGACTAGCCTCACCATATTGAAGCCGGAGGAGTCTGGCGGGTATGAGACATGCATGTCTCTTCTGTCTAGTTCTATTCCGGGAGTACCCGTGGCCCAAGTGCATATGGCCTGCGGTACAGGGGGTGGGATCCCAGAAGGGGGTATGTCAAGTGTCTTACCTGTCAATGTATTGTGGGGGGATGGTTTGTGGCAATATAATCTCTGTCATTTGCCCAAGGTATCACCATCAACCACCCAAGTACATGAGGCAAGGGGCATAGGCCCAGGGGGGCAGTGTGTCTGGGAGGGAGGACAGGGTCCGGTTAGACCTGTGCCAGAACCAGAGGTGTCCCCATGTAAGGAGGCTCAGGGGAAGGTGAGGAACCCCTGAGAACTAAGGGGCGCAGGTCCAGGGGGACAATGTTCACTGTCTTGTTGTGCCCCTCCCCCCAGGGTTCACCAGCAACTACTGGGGAATCACTCCTCTAGCAATTCCGTTACAGAATAGCAAGCCCTAAAAATACCTTTTGCTATTATCATGGGTTCTATTCAGGAACTTGCAGCCTGGATGGAGGCTGTGGCAGGCCTGGTAGCTAACTTGGCTAACCAGGTTCATACCCTTAACTGGAACCAAGCTGAGACTGCTACGTTACCAACTGCTGTGCTTTCTATTCCCAGGGTTAAGATGTTACTCCTGGATCGTTTTTCAGAGAACTGAGAAAAATTTGAGACATTCATGTCTTTATATTTTCGAGTTAACCCTCATGCGTCTCAGTCCCAGATGGTAGGTGTGGTTATTTCTCTCTTGGAGGGGGATCCACAGGCTTGGGCCCTTAAACTTTCCCCTGGGGCAGAGAAGTGGACAGATTTAGAAAGATATTTCAAGTCTCTGGGCGCTATTTATGCAGAGCCTGACCATATTGGACTTGCAGAGTCACAACTCCTTGCTATTCAGCAGGGCGAACGCTCTGCTGAGACTTATTGCTCTGAATTTCGTAAATATAGTATAATGACAGGTTGGTGTGAGTCAGCTTTGAGAGCTCTTTTTAAACTGAGTCTTAATGATTCAGTGAAGAATGTTTGGGTGGGTCACCCAGATCCTCCTACCTTAGAGCAGGCCATGGCCTTAGCTGTTCGCATTGACCGGAGGCTCCGGGACAGACACAAGAAGAGAGTAGGGCCTGATTCCTCTCAATTCTCTGTTTGTCCTTCTCTCTCTCATATGAATTCTGTCTTCCCTTCTACCATCACCGATGATGAACCTATGTAGCTTGGAATTCTGGATGTCAAGGCTAAACGAAAATATCGTCTTCAGAATAACCTCTGCCTGTATTGTGGTAAACCGGGTCATTTCATCCAACACTGCTCCTTAAAACCCAGCACACCAGTGGAAAAACTTCAGTGCCTGAGTGGTATTCGGAAGAACCACTCAGGCAATCAGGTACCTTCTGAAAGTTACCATAAGGTGATGCTACCAGTATCTCTGTCCTATGAGGACAAATCTGTATCTGGCCAGGCTCTTGTAGATTCGGGAGCTGGGGATAATTTTGTTAATTTGTCATTTATTTCTGCCTTGGGTTTAGATCTGTTATTGTTACACACTCCATTGTCAGTTACTGGAGCAGATTCTACCCCATTGGCTAGGGGTGGAGTCTGATACAGGTCCCCCCTAATCAGTCTTCAAGTAGGCTCTATTCATTCAGAGGTCATAAGTTTTCTGGTTATGGAGGGTCTGGCTTCAGATATGATTTTGGGCCTTCATAGGTTAGTCCTCCATAACCCCATTTTTGATTGGTCTAGGAGTGAGTTGGTGAAATGGGGGATCAGTGTTCTTCCCATTGTATAGCCTTGCATATATCTGATTGCGTCTCTGAAGAAACACTCTTACCTGACTTCCTGTCTGATTTATTGGATGTGTTTGATTAAAAATCTGCAGAATGCTTACCTCCACATAGACCTTATGACTGTGGTATTGATCTCCTTCCTGATTACAAATTTCCCAGGGGAAGGATCTTCAGTCTCTCAGCACCTGAACGTATGGCTATGCGGGAGTATATCCATGAGAGCTCTTGAAAGGGCATATCCGACTAACTAATTCTCCCATGGTTTCTTTTTTGTTGATAAAAAAGATGGGGGTTTGCGTCCATGCATTGATTACTGTGAACTAAATAAGATTACTGTCAGGAACCAGTACCTTCTTCCACTGATTCCTGATCTCTTCAATCAGATTGTGGGTGCCCGCTGGTTTTCCAAGATTGATCTCAGGAGGGGGCTTACAATCTGATCTGGATCAGGGAGTGAGATGAGTGGAAAACTGCATTTAACACCCCAGAGGGTCACTTTGAGTATTTGGTTATGCCCTTTGGGTTGTGTAATGCACCATCAGTTTTCCAACATTTTATCAATGATGTATTCAGAGACCTGCTGGGCCGTTATGTGGTTGTCTATCTGAATGATATCCTGGTTTTCTCTACAGATTGGGCTACATGTCAGGAATGTTTTGCTGTGGTTACGCCAAAATAATCCTGGGTTATGTCATTACCCCCAAATCTTTTTGTATGGATCCACTCAAGGTCATGGCTATAAAAAAATGGGAACACCCTTCTAGTCTTAAGGCGCTGCAACGCTTCCTGGGCTTTTCTAATTATTATCGGAAATTTATCAAAAATTTCTTTATTATTGCTAAGCCATTGACAGATCTCACTAAGAAAGGTGCCGATTTGACCAACTGGACTCTTGAGGCTGAACAGGCATTTGAGCAACTTAAGACATGATTTGTTGAAGCTCATGTCTTAGTACCAGAAGACTTGGATCAACCATTTATTGTGGAGGTTGATGCTTCAAAAGTGGGGATTGGTGCAGTTTTGTCTCAGAGCCCAGAGACCCTCACACAATTGCGATTTGTGGCCTTTTTCTCGAGGAAGTTCTCCACTTCAGAGTGCAATTATGACATGGGTAATCACAAACTCTTAGCTATTAAGTGGGAATTCGAAGAATGGAGACACTTCCTCGAAGGGGCTAAGCATAAAATCATAGTCATTACCAATCATAAGAATCTATTGTATTTGGATGGGACTAAACGACTATCTCCTAGGCAGGCTTGCTGGGCCTTGTTCTTAATGAGTTTTAACTTTGTTGTAACCTATCATCCAGGTACTAAAAACGTGTGAGCCGATGCCCTTTCTCACAGTTTTTGTGCCAGTGATGCTCCAGGAAACATCCCGGAAAAAATCCTGGCCCCTGGAGTGGTAGTTGCCACTATAAATCCTGATCTTGCCACATCTGTGGTTAATTCGCAAGATCTTGCTCCCAGAAATACTCCCACTGGGAAATTATTTGTACCCCCCAATCTTCTGCTCTCTCGCTCATACTGGTGGCCTAGTTGGTCCCAAGATGTACATGAGTTTGTCTCAGCCTGTGAGGTATGTGCTAGGATGAAGATACCTAGAAGGTTACCAGAGGGCCTTCTTCATCCTCTTCCTATACCTAAAAAACCGTGGTCCCATTTTTTGATGGACTTCCTTTCTCAAGGGAAGACTGTGGTATGGGTGGTGGTGGCTAGATTCTCTAAAATGTGCCATTTGATACCGCTGAAAAAGCTTCTTAGTGCTCAACACTTAGCCTCTCTGTTCATTAACCATATACTTCGTTTGCATGAGGTACCAGAGAATATTGTGTCTGATCGTGGAATACAATTTCTTTCCAGGTTTTGGAGGGAATTTTGTTGTCGTCTGGGAGTCTCTTTGTGTAATGATCAGGGGACTCTCGGATATCTATTTCTGTACAAATATGTATCTAGCTGTCCCCTTCCCTCCCCTTGGTGGACCATTTGTTCAAGCTCCCCCTCAGATCAGCTATTGTGAGCTGAATCCCTGTTGCTGGTTAATTGCTGTCCCTCTGTTGTATTGCCCTAAGTAATTAACACTCCTTTTCAAACATCCTACCTCTCCCCAGGAGATTTCCTGGTGAGCCACAGTACAGCCAGACAGGCTGGCACCGCTTATAGATCAGAGAGATCATAGTTTTATGCCCATATCTCCTAAGGGGGACACTCCATAGTTACCCCGATAAATTTTGTAGGTGCCCCAGAAAAAGACGCACGCAGTAAGTCCAATCTTGGCACTGTTGTAAGCCCCAAGACAGGTCCAGAGGTTCAACTCCCTACCCAAAGGGAATTGCAGTGCCATGCTTGGTATGTATACAAAGAGTATCTCACCTCGAGTCCCCACCTTCCACTTGCAGGACAATACGGTCACCTGATAAGGAATCAGAACCATTTTTTAGTTCAGGGGCTACAAGCTGGTAGGTGTAACTTCCCCTCCCCAGTGACATCACTTTGAGCGGGGGCAGGGACAACACAAAAGCCTGCCATGTGAGGGCCACATGGGCTTCTGCCTGTTGTTCTGCTGAAATTCGCATGTGTTGGACTTTTGAAGTACGTGCCCTGAGCTCTTCACCATCATCATCATCTAGAGCCAGAGACCTAATCACAGACTTGTGTTGGTAACATATTCTTTTCTTTCTGTTATCTCCCATTTTTATTTTGTTCACCGTGTCATGTTGCTTTCCACTTGTATTTGCTTGCTAATTGCTACATGTATTCTCTGTATGTGTTAAGTGTCTAGTGAAGACCCGTTTAGGGGTTAATAAATATATAAAATTTAGAAGGCTCGCCTTTCGTATTATCCTTAGGGCCCAGAACACTCACTGGAGGTGGGTGTGAGGTAATTGAAGTGATCTCAGGTGTGCCGGAAGCGGGTTTCGGTATGACGAGACCCTTCACACTTTGTCTTTTTCTTCCGCATTCCATCCGGAGACCAATGGACAGATGCAGAGACTCTACCTGTCTCTTGAACAATACCTGATGTGTTTTGTGTCTGATGCCCAGAAACGTTGGAGGAAGTTCCTTCCATTGGCGGAGTTTGCGGTAAATAATAGAAGGAACTCCACCACTAGGATGTCTCCATTTTACTGTAACTATGGTTATAACCCTAGGTACTCGTCTTTTCGTATCACTGAATCTATAAATCCTACTGCCGAACAGACTTATTGACGACTGTGCAAAGTATGGGCCCAGGCTCTACAGAACCTGGTAAAAGCCCAAGAAAATCAAAAAAGTCAGGCAAATAAGAGACGCTTACCGGGTCCTGATTACAAGGTGGGACATCGGGTTTGGCTGTCCATAAAAAAATTGCGCCTTAGGGTTTCATCTGCAAAATTTGTTCCGCGTTATATTGGGTCGTACACCATAATTGATGATATTAATCCGATGTCATTTAAACTAAGTCTTTCCGCATTACGCCTGTCATTCCTTCATCCACTCCACCCGAACCTGTGATAATTCAGAGGGAACTAGAATATGAGGTCAAGAAAATTCTAGATTTCCATTCGATACGGAACTCCGTCCAGTACCTGGTACATTGGAAGGGTTATGGCCCTGAGGAGCAGACGTCGGTCCCTGGAAAGAACCTTCATGCATCTCTTTCATCAACAGAACCCTTCTAAACCTGGATTGTCTGATGAGGGTCCGGTGGCCCCCTCATAAAAGGGGGGGTACTCTTACATCCGCACCCGTTCAAACTTCTGCGGCATCTGCCGCAACCCAGTCGGATGAGACCGGAGGATGGGAGTAGTAGTGGCGGATGCTGTGCCACCTGGCAGGCCGAGCATGCTCCCAAACGGCTCCAGTCCCACTCCTAGGCCGGACAAGGTCAAGGGGGGTCCTGCAGCACTACCGGATGGTGGTGGTAGTAGTTCTTTCCCCCGGGGCACTTCCAGTTGAAGAGGGGGACCTCTCCTACCTGAGCCGGTGTGGTGTTGGTCGGAAGAGCCCTGATGGTAAAGCAGGCACGACTCAGGATTCAGCGATGCTGGTAAACCAAACAGCTGTTTAGTAAGGCAACTGGAACAAAAGACAACGGCAGCTTCCAGATGGGGATAGTAGTCCTGCAGTGTCCTAACCCCAGCCTTGGTTCCAGGAGGGTGCCCAAAGACAGTATCGAGCTCCACAAGATGGCTTCCTCTACTCCTCCTCTGTGCCTCTCCCATCTTGCTATACTGGGGATAGAGTTACAGGGAGTCCTGACAGGGATCTGGTTACCTGGATACTAGGCCCGAATGCGACTCTCCTGTCAGGGTCCTCTCCAGCTCCTCCGGGCACGACACGAATCAAGTTCAGCCACTTGGAAATCTCCACTCTCTAGCTCTGAGCGGTCTTGAGATGAGCCTGGGGCTGATGTTATCCCTCCTGAGGCTGTGGTAGCGGCGGTTGGCCTTCAGTCCAGCCTGGTGGCAGGTCAGCTCTGCACACCTTGTCTGATCTACAGCATGCACTGAACTGAACCTCAACCGTCGCCGGGGAGATTATATCTCCTCACAACCCCGCCCAGTGGCCTGTGATAGGCCAGGGCTGAACCAAGTCTGGGTTTGAACACTGCAGGGGGAAAAATACAAAGGGAAAGCTGCACAAAAATACACTTAACACAGAACAAACTCACAGACATAAAACTCAGAGGCACACAATACAAACACACAAATGCAGTAGCACTCTGGGATGCTGCACATCCCGCCGCATGCTGTGGCCCAGGAGGCTTGTCTGGCTGTGATTCTTTCCTTTGGGTTTTTCTTGTATTTTCTGAACACTGTCCTATTTCCTCACCTCCTTAATTGATTTTCCACAACACCCATCTCCTTTACCTTTGTTTCCCTCTGCTCCACTAATAGTTAATTTTAGTCTTACCTGTGTGATTGACAGCCTATCATCCCATTAAGTCTGGGGTGGGTTCTTCCTTCCTATTTATTGTTAATGTTTTGTTACGTGTATTCTTATTACTGACCTCTGGCTTACCTTTGACTATTCTCTTGGATTTTGATTCTGTACTGCATTGCTCGACTGTTACGGACCACTTGGCTAGCTTACCTCCCTTTTGTTGTTGTTTGTTCTGTTTGCCTTCTGTGTAGCTACTGGGGAATCGCTCCTCTAGCAATTCCCTTACAGATGCTTTGTTTACTCCTGTGCAAGAAGCTAGTGACGTCTTAGCTGTAGACATGCACACATCTGTGGGGGCTCTTAGCCCCCTCCCTGTGATCCTGTCCACTGAAGCTCACTGTGAATTAACAATTACTAATTAATGTACTGTCAATGTAATTGCTTATGCTTGTTATGAAAATGTACAGAGTAGCTCCTCTGAGACACTGGAGGCAACTTCAACCACTTCACCCAGAGCCTCAGATCAGCGCCCAACTGCTGACTATGTGCCAGGTGGTCAGGTAGGTCACGGGGCTCTCAAGACTGATCCAGGTGAGGGGCAGACTGCTGGTATTGCGGTAGTAACCCGCAGCCAGAGTGCTAAAAGGGTGGAAGGTGTTCCGACCCTTGAGCCGTTCCCTATATCACCCGGAGTCAGTACTGAGACCACTGTGGCTAGCCTCACCACATTGAAGCCGGAGGAGTCCGGCGGATATGAGACATGCACGTCTCTTCTGCCTACTTCTATTCCGGGAGTAAACGTGGCCCAAGTGCATATGGCCTGCGGTACAGGGGGTGGGATCCCAGAAGGGGGTATGTCAAGTGTATTACCTGTCAATGTATTGTGGGGGGATGGTTTGTGGCAATATAATCTCTGTCATTTGCCCAAGGTATCACCATCAACCACCCAAGTACATGAGGCAAGGGGCATAGGCCCAGGGGGGCAGTGTGTCTGGGAGGGAGGGCAGGGTCCGGTTAGACCTGTGCCAGAACCAGAGGTGTCCCCATGTAAGGAGGCTCAGGGGAAGGTGAGGAACCCCTGAGAACTAAGGGGCGCAGGCCCAGGGGGACAATGTGTCTGGGAAAGAGGACAGGGTCTGGTTAGACCTGTGCCAGAACCAGAGGTGTCCCCCTGTAAGGAGGTTAAGGGGGAGGTATGGAATCCCCTAGAACTCTCCCATCTTGCTGCTAGTGCGGGATAAACCCTGAGAGACTGCCAGGGTGGGATCTCTGAACTGGTACCTCAAGGACCTGTGATTGTGAGTGGGGATCTGCGGGATGCCAGGATGAGGACCAAGAGCAGGTCAGAGGTAGCCAGGTGGGCATAGCCCAGAGCAGGAGCCTTAGAAGTGTCTCCACTCAGACTGGAGAGGAAGAGGGTATCAATGTGCCGGGAATAGGGTCAGGGACCAAAGCAGGTCCTGGCAGGATGAGGCCGCCGAGGTGCCTGTGGAAAGTGATCTTAGGCTCATCCTTCCTATGAGCATGCTTTAAAAGGGGGAGGTGTGATGATGAGAGACCGCCAGCTAGATGTTTTCCAGATATGTATTTTGCGTCAGTGTCACGTGTTCAAATTACTCCTACACCAGTTGGTAGGTATGCTGTGTATCCAACTCTTTGTGGTTCCACTACCCTTTGACCTCTAGAGAGTCACTTACACAGGCCTTTGTTTACATAACAGTGCTACACTCAATAATACAGCAGGGGGCCCTGCAGTAAGGATGTTCTGGGGGGGCCTCTCTGCACACAATCCACAGACAATATGGAGCCAGCTACACATCAAAAGGATTGTGGTTTTATGACAATATCTGCCCTGGGGAACCTCTTACAGTTGCCCTGATAAATTCCCCAGATGCGTCAGGCTTAGGCACATGTCTAGAATACACACATGTTACAGGTCAAAGCCCAGAAAAGGTCTAGACACTGATCTCCTTACCCAAAGGGTCAACACGATGTGGATCTCACCAAGAAGCCCATCAGACTTCTTGCTTTACAATACGGACACCCAGCAAGGAGGTATGAAAAATCCTGGTTCTGAGATGAAAAGCTGGGGGGGGGGGGCGGGACTTCTTTTTGGTGACATCACTTAGGGAGGAGACCTTTTTAGTTAAAAGTTCTCAGACCAGGAAGAGGGGTGCTTTTGCTTTTGTTGTTCCTGGAGGAGATGTGAGGGCAGGTCATGGTGTAGACTTCAGCCATGCACCCTAACCATGTGACCTAGCATTGAGGCATGAGACTCTTTGTTCTAGACAGCATGTAGGAGACACATGCTCAACTGCTCTGTAACTTGCTTAAGGAAGAACCCTGAAGCCTACCATATGGGCTCAGAGAAACGGACTATCCAGACTATCTCCTTGTTCTGGTATTTTTCTATCTTTTATTTCCCTTTTTATTTTGTTGTGCTGTATTTTACTTTTATCCGTACTTGCTTGGTAATTGATCTATATTCTGTATATGTTAATGCTTAGTACCGACTCACTGGGGTTAATAAATATATAAAATTTTCGTTTCGTATTATCCTATGAGCCCAGAACACTCAGTGGTGGTGGATGTGAGGTAATTGAAGCGATCTCGGGTGTGCCGAAAGCGGTTTTGGTAGGACGAGATCCTTCACACCGTGAATTGCACTGTCCCTTGTGTGGGCCGACAGTCTAGGCCGCAAAATATGAAACAGGTCCTATTCCTGTCCGATTTTGCAGCCCTACTTCCATGGCTCCTATTCATTGAATGAAAGGGGCCGCGGAAGCATGGCCAGTGCATGGGCGGCACACGGTCGTGTGCAACAAGCTTTAGACTAATGCGTATGGCCAAAGCAATACATTTCTATTTTCACAATCTAATAAAAAACATTTAGTCATGTAAAGGACTAGCCTCTGACTTGACCAATCTATTGTTCTTAGACTACATGCACATGACAGTGAAAAAGTAGACATTTGCCATCAGTGTATCATTTATTTTTCATCGATTTTGTGGCCATGTGTCAATTTTTAATGTCCATCTGTTTTGCTTGTGTTTCTAACTGTCAGAGAGAAAAAACAGATGAACTTCATTGGTCTTTTTTTTTCCCCGCTACGGTGTTCACCGTAAGTGGAAAATATTTTATAAGGTTGTAGACTGAGCTTTTTTAAGGCACAGGTATACCTAATGTGTATGTGTTTTAAATTTTTTATTTATTGTTATGTGTCATCTAGGGAAAGGGGAGGGATTTGAACTTTTACTTTTTTTATTTTTATCCCTTTGCAATGCATTGTAAAATTCCTATGCTTCTATTACAGGCTGCTTAGCACAGTCTGTAATAGAATTTATCTAATGACAAACCTGGGAGCCTTCCATGGCTGGTTGCCATATTTAAATGAGTATTCCCACGAACATAACCATTTTTAAATTTGTAGATAATTAAAACTTAAACACTTTTGCAAATAGATTTTCTCTAAATATCTTGTAGTCACAAGTTGTTGTCTTGATCAGTTGCCAGTGGATATAACCATGAATGCAGGACCTTTCTAAGAGGGGAAAACAAACCCGTAGCCAACCAAGGTAATCAAATACATGAGGGCAATGTATCTGTGATTAAATTTCAGGTACTTGAAGTAGTGACACCACTAATTAGAGGAGGTAATTATGACAGAAAATTATTGCAGAGTGAGTCTAGGTGGACTTACCTTTTGCAAACGATGAAACCATTCGGTCTTGATGACCAGTTGTCATTCCATTCCTTCCTGTAGTATAATATGTTTCTATATTGGGAATAATGCATGGGTCAGCCTATATAGCAGGACCTTTGGAAATATTTTCCCGGATAATATCTCCCCTCAAAAATGAATAAATATGATTGCCACATAAAAATTTTATGACATTGGGTGCTCACAGAGATGTAATAGGGATAGAAAAGAGGGTAGGGGAGTTTTATCAATAGATAATATTTTTTTTTCCCCTCATCACCACCGCAGGTGCAACTATCTTTTATAGTTGTCTCCTTTTTCTTCCTTCTTTTTTTCTTTCTGCACCACAATGATTGATAACTTTATGTGGTGGACGATATTAGAATGTGCCTTAATAAATAAACATGATGGCTCAGTTTCATCCATATGATATGCTTGATGTAAATAAAGAGTTCCTGTTGTTATGGAATCAGGGTACTAATATTACCTAGTAGCTTACAATTCTTTAGAGAGATTTCCTAATAATCAAAATAAGTGTGTCACTCTATATTATAGCCTAGCTGTCCCAGAATGTCATATCATTTATGACTATTTTGGCTATTAGATGAACAGGTGGTATGAGTGGACGATCCATAGTGGTATTAGGATCCATGTAGCTGCGATGGTATATATCAGCGATATACACATTTGCCTTACGTACCTCAGCATTTATCGTCATTTTTTTCAAATTATTGACATTTACCTCTAGCACGCAAGCCATCGTAATCTCCAAGCAACGAGGGATGCTTGCGAGTTTCATAAGTCCCGCCCACCGGTAACGCAGACCCATATCCATTGGACAGCACGACCCAGGGGAGAGGCGTGTCAGCTGCCCTGGAATGTGGGCGGACCCGTCCAATAGCGGTCTAGCAACAGGGAGGGCGTGACCGCTCTTTGGTCTATTTAAACAAGGTTAAGAATGGCCACGTTCACGGTCATACCAGTACCGATGTACGGCTGAGTTGGATGGTGACACTAGACGGTGGCCACCGACCACTCGCAACTTAGCTCGTATGCCAACATAATTAAGTTAGATAGCATAATACCCCTGATGAGCAGTGGAATATCTACTGTACCTGCGAAACGCATAGGAAATTATATATTTAGCTATCCGGAGGCAGTAAGGCTAGGTGTTCAGCTGGTGGAGAGATCACTATCATGTGGGTGGTTCCCCAATAGTTATCCTGATGACAGATTGTCATTCAGATGTATGTATTTATCTGAGACTACTGCAGGTGGTATGTGTTGCAAAACTCTGGCACCCTAATTTATGGTATTTGTTCAGGTAGACCTGGGCATTGTGGCAGCACAAATACATATGAACCACCCAAGCTCTAAATTGCAGTGTATGGTCTTGGAATAATTACACATGCGATAGTGTTATGAGTTTCACTCCAATTAGCCATTTGGGAAAATTTTCTGGTTGGTCCAGTATCTATGACTATCAAGTTGGGGTGAAAAAAATGCACTCTACATGTTGATTTTTTTTTTAATCAGAAATCAATTGAGCGGACGCACAACAAATGTGCGTATTGTCAGATCTATCACATACTTTTTATACGTGCTTAGAAATAAAAGTTACGTTTTAAGTTGTTCACTAATTAGAATTATTTTTGACGACATTTCTAAGGTCAGAAAATCAGCCATGATTTAGTTATTGTGGCTGGGATTCTGATACATGTAGTGTCCTATATGTTTATAAGGGGCTATATAATCTTTACAATTAATTCTGGTACAGTATTACATGGTTTTTTAATTCATTATCATAATTTCTTTAGCTCATTATATGTGCAGATCAATTTGTTTATATATCCGGTATGTTGTATTACATTTGGTATTTATCCTGGGTTTTAGGTTTCATATTACTTTTATGTATAAATTTATGGATGGTTTCATGGGTCATTAATATAGATATAAGTGTAAGCGCTACAATACAGCAGTTATGGGCGCTTCTGTCTAGCTGTTTCTAGTATTTTCATCGGTTCTGATCACTATTTCAACTTTTCTAGTAAATCAGCGTCTTATTGCGAGATTTCCGTGGTCTCGCGCATGCGCAGATACTTCATTTTTAGTTAACATCGCGGTATTTGCAGAAAATCTTCGCGCATGCGCGTTAAATCCAATATGGCGCTCCCCACCGCTAACAGACTTATTTAACTAATTATTTAGGGATTAAGCCTGCGTTATTTGTTTTCTATTGGTGTTTTGATACTTAAATAGCTGTGCATATCAAACGTATTTGTCCCTGGACGAAGCCTGGTGTATAGGCGAAACGCGCGTCGGGCATCTGCATGGTCTGGATAAGTAATCTTCTACATTTGCATATTTTCCTGTCAGTTATAGCCCCTGCTATTTTTGGGCTTTATTCATCACTCTTAGATTCTCTTTTCATGGTTATAGTAAGTTTTTAGGTAGAATTAGTTTCACCTTGTCATATATATATATATATATATATATATATATATATATATATACCTATATAAGAGTTTCATATTTATGATATTAGGCTTTATATGCATTTTGTATACTGTTATTTACATATTTACATACAGTACAGACCAAAAGTTTGGACACACCTTCTCATTCCAAGAGTTTTCTGTATTTTCATGACTATAAAAATTGTAGATTCACACTGAAGGCATCAAAACTATGAATTAACACATGTGGAATTATATACTTAACAAAAAAGTGTGAAACAACTGAAAATATGTCTTATATTCTAGGTTTTTCAAAGTAGCCACCTTTTGCTTTGATTACTGCTTTGCACACTCTTGGCATTCTCTTGATGAACTTCAAGAGGTAGTCACCTGAAATGGTCTTCCAACAGTCTTGAAGGAGTTCCCAGAGATGCTTAGCACTTGTTGGCCCTTTTGCCTTCACTCTGCGGTTCAGCTCACCCCAAACCATCTCGATTGGGTTCAGGTCTGGTGACTCTGGAGGCCAGGTCATCTGACGTAGCACCCCATCACTCTCCTTCTTGGTCAAATAGCCCTTACACAGTCTGGAGGTGTGTTTGGGGTCATTGTCCTGTTGAAAAATAAATGATGGTCCAACTAAACGCAAACCGAATGGAATAGCATGCCGCTGCAAGATGCTGTGGTAACCATGCTGGTTCAGTATTCCTTCAATTTTGGAATAAATCCCCAACAGTGTCACCAGCAAAGCACCCCGACACTATCACACCTCCTCCTCCATGCTTAACGGTGGGAACCAGGCATGTAGAGTCCATTCGTTCACCTTTTCTGCGTCGCACAAAGACACAGTGGTTGGAACCAAAGATCTCAAATTTGGACTCATCAGACCAAAGCACAGATTTCCACAGGTCTAATATCCATTCCTTGTGTTCTTTAGCCCAAACAAGTCTCTTCTGCTTGTTGCCTGTCCTTAGCAGTGGTTTCCTAGCAGCTATTTTACCATGAAGGCCTGCTGCACACAGTCTCCTCTTAACAGTTGTTGTAGAGATGTGTCTGCTGCTAGAACTCTGTGTGGCATTGACCTGGTCTCTAATCTGAGCTGCAGTTAACCTGCCATTTCTGAGGCTGGTGACTCAGATGAACTTATCCTCCGCAGCAGAGGTGACTCTTGGTCTTCCTTTCCTGGGGCGGTCTTCATGTGAGCCAGTTTCTTTGTAGCGCTTGATGGTTTTGGCCACTGCACTTGGGGACACTTTCAAAGTTTTCCCAATTTTTTGGACTGACTGACCTTCATTTCTCAAAGTAATGATGGCCACTCAGATTTCTTTACTTAGCTGCTTTTTTCTTGCCATAATACAAATTCTAACACTCCATTCAGTAGGACTATCAGCTGTGTATCCACCTGACTTCTGAACAACACAACTGATGGTCCCAACCCCATTTATAAGGCAAGAAATCCCACTTATTAAACCTGACAGGGCACCCCTGTGAAGTGAAAACCATTTCAGGTGACTACCTCTTGAAGCTCATCAAGAGAATGCCAAGAGTGTGCAAAGCAGTAATCAAAGCAAAAGGTGGCTACTTTGAAGAACCTAGAATATAAGACATATTTTCAGTTGTTTCACACTTTTTTGTTAAGTATATAATTCCACATGTGTTAATTCATAGTTTTGATGCCTTCAGTGTGAATCTACAATTTTTATAGTCATGAAAATACAGAAAATTCTTGCAATGAGAAGGTGTGTCCAAACTTTTGGTCAGTACTGTACTTACCATGCTACATGTTTGATCACTGGTATCAATATTAGACCTTACAAGTCTTTCCCCATTTTGTATTTGTATATGTATTGGTTGTTAATTATGTGTCCTAATTTATGTTTTTATTGGATACTAATAAATATTTATGTTTTATATTGGTGAGGTTATTTCTTTATTGCTTTACTTATGTAGTGTCCCTGCCTGATAACCCATCTACAATAAGAAAATCAAGGCTGGGTTCCTGATAAGTCCCAGACCATAGAAAATGTTTAACTTTTAATTACAAATAGAGATATAATTATGTTCATGGGAAAAGCCCCTTTAACTATGTGATATCCGCTATATTATTATGGTGGATATCGGGAAAGAGTTAAAAACTATAGACTTGTATTTTGTCCACCAGGCCAGAAAAGTTGACAAAAATAGCACATGTCCTTAGGGCCAGTTTTAGACAAAGTGGGGCCCTGGGAAAGTTTATAACTAGGGCCCTAAATTCTAAGACATACCCAGTGACGGAACTACTGCCAAAGTAGCTGCTATGGGGCCTGTGACTATAGGGGGCCTTGTGGGTCTCTGCTGATTTTGTTTTTTAAATAGGCCATTAACTGCTGGAGTTACTCATTATAGTAAATGTATTTTGGGCAATTGTGTCAATCTGCATATTGTTCTGTGTATGGAGGCAGTTTAGTTAGACTCTCATCATTATACTATCAGCATAGGGCTATTTGTTATATGATTGAATGAATGGTCTCATGTGTATTGAAGCATGGATCTGCACCATACAATTGTTAGTATATTTATCCAGTCGCTCTTGGAGAGTGGTGTGAGTGGATTTTTATTTTTTTTTTAATCTAAATCCCAATTGGGTATATAGGGTCCTTTTAATATTTCATTTTTAAAGAATAATATTAATACAAGTGAAGTTTTATGGATTAGTTGTCTCTGATATGTTTCTGTGAATTGGTCTATGTATGAGGAGACAGATTATATCTGTTGTGGTCAGTGAATTTGGGTTTCTTCTTTATTATAAAGCAAAGACCAGGTGCTCATGCCCCTTGCGCCTTAGTCAGAACGAGATCCAGGGTTGGCGATCCATTGCCACAAGAGCCAGAAGCCTGTTGAAGGCTCCCAGACTTTTCTCAGCATTACTTCAGTTACAGGCTGCTCTAGGGGGTCTAATAATTACAGTATAAAAAAAGTAAATAAAAAAATATATAAAATAATAAGAATTAAAAATTCTAATCACCCCCCCCCCCTTCCCTAGAATACATATAAAAGTAAAAAATTACTGTGAAACACAAAAACATTAAGTTTTCATGTGTTTAGAAATGCCCAAACTTATCCAAATATTTTTCTTGTACGGTGAATGCTGTAGTGGGAAAAAAAAATCATAAGTGCCAAACTGCCATTTTTTGCTGTTTCGACTCTGATAAAAATTTGAATAAAAAGTAATCAAAGCAATAGACATTCCCCAAAAAGCCCCACAATAAAGACACCCTATGCATCCCAGTACACAGATATATAAAAATGTTATGGGTGTCAGAATATGGCGACTTTAAGAAAAAATGTATTTGCAAAGTTTTGGATTTTTGTTAAGGGGTTTAAATGTAAATAAAACTATATAAATTTGGTATCCCTGGAATTGTACCGAACATAGAATATAGATGTCATTTTGGCTGCACAGTGAATGCCGTAAAAAAACTAAGCACAAGGTCGCACAAATGCACTTTTTCTCCAATTCCACCCCATTCTGAATTTTTTTCCAGCTTCCCAGTATATTTTACAGAATAATAAATGATACCATTATTAAGAACAATTTATCCAGTAAACAATAAGCCCTGATATGGCTCTGTGAATGGAAAAATAAAAAAGTTATAGGGTTTAGAAGGTGGGGAGTCAAAAACGAAAATCGAAAAATGCCTTTGGGACGGGTTAAAAAACAACTGTGCTTGAGGCCTTAATTTTGCAGTGTTCATGGGGTCATTACAGTCAGAGTTATTATTATATGGCTCACAATGTAATTTCCATATCAGCATGTCTTTGGAGTGAGTGAAAACCTAACCATATTTAAATTTGTAGACGTTTTTGCAAATATGAATTTTGCATAATTTTAAAGATCATCTCTAACCATGTTGATGGTTAATCTTTTATCTTAATAGGTTTCCAATGGATATGACCATGAATGCATGAACTTTCTGATCATATCCATTGGAAACCTATAGTCAGGAACTTGTCAGAAAACCAGCCATGATTTCCGCATTGTGGCTGTGTTATCTTCTTCTACATGTAGTGTCACTGCCTATGTAAGGACTACAGAAATCATGACTGGATTTCTGAAACACACCAGACCATAGAAAGTTACTGCATTCATGGTTGTATCCATTGGCAACTAATCTAGATGAAAGACTGTCACCACTAAGGTGGTTAGATAAAAACTTTAAAACTATACAAAAAGTTAAATTACTAATGTTTAGAAAAATGCTTACCTAGTAATTTTCTACAAATTTAAAATATGGCTATCTTCATGAGAAAACTCTTTTAAGTATTTTCCCAATTAAAAGTTTTCCAGAAGGTATAACATGTATATATAACAATTTGTTAATACAAATAACTAACTTGACTGATGGTTGTTGACATGCTATTCACACTGCCTTCTGTTACTTCCAAATACCTAAGCTTCAACTTCCATAAAACCTTACTCCTAGTTTATATTCTAGTATACCTAGTTTAGGTTTGCTTTTTTCCTGGTCTGTTTCCTTTCCAAAGTAAAGGTTTCTTGAGAGATTCTATACACATAACTTCTGAACATAGCATTGAGTTGTCATCTTGTAATAGGACTTAAAATCTCCTTCATCTCTCATCTCTCAACTTCATTATTGTGAATAAAACAACCATTATGCTGAGAGATGGGAATAAAGTCAACAGTTTTACAACCTAGTCTAAAGTGTGAAGCTATTATCAGTGTGTGAACAAGCACCAATAGGTGTCTCTGTTACATCACAACTGCCATCAGTAAAAAAAAAAAAAAAAAAAAAATCCATATTTCTCCTATATACTCCCACTTCTTTGCAGTTCATTTTTTTAGACAGAAAAAAATCCACATATACAGCACAAGACATATGTGAATAAAGCAGTTGCTATGCAAGGCTTGAAATTAAACTTCCATCTAATCTACAGGGAACAATGTGTCTTGGTTGTCACTGATCCATTGTCATCATGGCTAGAATTTCTGTGATTTGGAATAGAGCTACATGTACCAATAGCACACACACCCTGCAGCTACATTCTATACTAGCAAAAACACCATTTATTTTTCAAGACAGTAGTAGTTAATACACACTTGTTCACAGTACACACACCCTGCAGCTACATTCTATACTAGCAAAAACACCATTTATTTTTCAAGACAGTAGTAGTTAATACACACTTGTTCACAGTACATTGCAGAACGGTGGAAACATTTTACATACTATAAGGTAAGAAGTCATTTTAAGAAATCTTTTGGTTAGAATTGATAGGTCTATCTATCTAATCTTATGAAGATAGAATTGTGAATCCCTATGCTGCTCTATTTAACCATTAATGTCTTGACTTTTACCACTGCAATAATTGTGAGAGAAGTAAATTTTGATTTATAACAGAATGTTATATGAAAAGTTCATTTCACCTGAATATTAAGCTCTCAAATACCATCCTCAATTCACATTGGGCTGAAAGAAGAAAATTTCTTTTTCATCAATCTTTAAGCAGTCCTTCCATTTCCCTGGAAGCCCTTCCAGCATTTCTCAGGCTCATTTCACAGTCTCCTATTACTTCTTACTTCAAACTCCATTCCTGATGGAGAGAGGAGGAGGGTGCAACAACCACTTTTAACTGAGCAGTAATCTATTCTTCTACACAATGGCTGGCCTTTTAACTCTTTCAAGCTTGCTTTTGCCTGAGGCCTTCAATGCATTACTGTCTAACAGCATTGAATTTATACACCGCAGTATTGAAATTTAATACATTCAACATTAACAGGCTACCTGGCTTTCAGAAATATGCTGGTGCGCTGAATTTTCTCTTTCAAGTTCAAGAGTAAAATAAGGATTTAATTTTGATCTGGTTCAAAATGTTAACATTATAAGAACATAAAGCAAATATGGACGGAATGATGGAAGTTAAAACAAATGTGCATTTTTATCCAAAGGTTTTCCAGTGGCTTACATAATGTAAGTGAACATTTTCAAATTACCTGGATTTCTGCATTGATAACTAATAAAATGTGATCTGATTGCTATCTAAGGCACCATGTTGCAGAATGGAGCTAAAATATACTTCATAAAAAAAACGCAGCGGAAAAAACGTGTTTTTTCGCAGCGTTTTTCATTGCATTTTTGCGGCGTTTTTTCTTCCCTTATTAAATATATAGGGAAAATGCAAGTCTTACCACAGGTAAAAAAAATAGTATGAGTTTTTTGAAAACACAGCTTTTCTGCTGTGTTTTTTTTTTTTTCCACAGTGTGTGAATGGGATTAGCCACAATCTCATTCACTTTCCTGGTACTGTAAAATGCAGCATTTTTTTCTGCTGCCTTTCCACAGCAGGAAAAAAGCTGCGTTTATGCAACAGTGGGGCCTTAGCCTAAGTCACAATAAATCAATGGGACCTTGTTCTGTCTGTGATGGACATGGACAGCACATGACTGTGATTTACAGACTTGAGAATAAAGCCTTACTAAATGAATAACAGTTGTACTTTTTTATTGAGTAAACATCTACAGTACAAAGAGAAAAAGTAAGTCTGCTAGTGACTTCTCAAAGAGTTAATTTGCAAAAGATGTTTCAGGCTAAGGCCCCACGTAGTGGGCCACAGCAAAAAAGCGCTGCGGGAAAAACCACCGCAGCAACGCATTTACAGTTTTTCCCGCTGTGCTTTTCCTCTACAGACTTTCTGCTTCAATTATACCTATAGTGAAACTGCTAGCATTTCCGTAGGTATAATTAACATGCTGTGATTTCCAAAACTGCAAAGGTTGAAACACTACATAGTTCTCAAGTTCAACCAGGGGTTGGGAAAGGGCATGACATTCTATTCATTTCCATAAGCATCAATGATATTTTTCTCTAAAAAAGACATCTAAGCCTTTTTTTTAAAGCTGTCAGCTGTGACTGCTGTGACCAGCTCCTTGGGTAGGCTATTCCACAGATTCATAGTTCTTACAGTGAAGAAGCCTCGTCAGCTCTTAAGATTAAACTTTTTTTTTCTCCAGACGGAGGAAGTGCCCCCTTGTCATTTGAGGGGATTTTGCATACGAAAGTTTTTTCCCTATATTTTTTGTATGGGTCATTTATATAATTATACAAATTTATCAGGTTTTTTAAGGTTTATCTCCCCTTAAACGCCTCTTCTCCAGACTAAACAGATTAAACTCCTTTAGGCCAGGACACTAAAGGAGAAAAATACATTGCAGAAAAATATGCGCAGTGGAAATGCTGTGATTTGCAAAAACGTTGTGACTTTGGAAATCGCAGTATGTCAATTATACCTACGGAAATGCCGGCGGTTTTCCTATAGATATAATTGAAGTAGAAAGTCCACAGAGGACAACTGCAGACTTTCTGTGAAAAGTGCTGTGAGAAAAACCACAATGTGTTTCTGCCGCGATTTTTCCTGCATTGCTTTTTCACTGCGTCCCGCTAAATGGGGCCTTAGCCTTAATCTCTCCTCATAACCAAAATCCTCCATGCCCCTTTTCAGTTTTGTGGCCCTCCGAACCTTTTCCAACTCTACAACATCTTTTCTATGTACTGGTGCCCAGAACTGAACTGCATATTACAAATAGGACCACACCAATGATTTATATAGTGTTAATATCACATACCTGTTCTGTGAGTCCATATCCCTTTTAAAGCATGACTGTATGCTGGTGGCCTTAGAAGCAGCTGATTGACATTGTATGCTGTAATTTAACCTATGATCTACATGTACACCCAGGTTCTTCTCCACCAGAGACCCTCCCAGCGTTACTCCCCTTTGAACATATATTGAATGCAGATTATTTCTACCCAGATGCATAACATTACATTTATCCATAGTGAACCTCATTTGCCATATGGATACCCAAACACCCAATCTGTCCAAATCTGCTTGTAATCTACATATATATCCTTCATAGACTGTCCTGTATTATATAGTTTGGGGTCATCTGCAAAAATGCATTAATCCCATCTTCTATATCATTAATAAATAAATTAAATAACAGCGTACCCAGTACTGAACCGTGGGGTACACCAATTATAACAGAGGACCATTCTGAGATGCAGTCATAGACCACAACTCTCTGGATATGATCCTTCAACCACTTTTCAATCTATTTACAAACTATATTTTCCAAGCCAATGGAACTGATTTTAATCATTAAATGTCTATGAGGGACAGTGTCAAACTGTATCCACAGCCTCCCCTCTGTCCAGACTTCTACTCACCTCTTCATAAAAACAAATAATTTAGTCTGACAACTTTGTCTTTAGTAAAGCCATGGTGTCTGTCACTTATAATGTTACGTACAGTCACACACTCCTGTATAAATTTACTTAAGAGCCCCTAAAACAGTTTTCCCACAATGGATGTTTAGCTCCCTGGTCTGTAGTTACCTGGGGTAGACCTAGAGCCTTTTTTGAAAATGAGCATCACATTTGCCTTGCACCAGTCCCTTGGCACTGTACCAGTCACTAGAGAATCCCTAAAACTTAAGAATAGGGGTACAGCAATGATTGGACTAAGTTCTCTAAATACTCGTGGGTGTAATCCATCTGGACCCAAAGCCTTGCTCACGTTTAGTTTGTTTAGCTTGGCTTGGACCATTTCTATGTTTATCCACTTTAGTATAATGGTTGATGCATTACCAGCATTGGTGACACCTACATCAACTACTCCTGTTCTTCTGTATACATAGAGCTAAAGAACCCATTTGGCAGTGTAAGGGAATCGCTAGAGCAGCGATTCCCCAGTAACTGCTGGAGAAGTCTGGGGGGAGGAGCACAACAAGACAGTGGACGCTAAGCTGAATACCCCCACTGTCCCTGCCTACGTTCCCGATCTGTCCTAGGTGACAGCCAGCAACAAGTTGACAGTCCCTGCTTATAATAAGTGATTACACAGAACGCAGACAGGACGAACAACAACAAACGAGGTTAGCTAGCCAAGGGGTCAGTAACAATCGAGCAATGCAGTACAAAATCACAATCCAAGAGAAAAGTCAACGGTAAGCCAGTGGTCAGGAAATAAGAAGAACAGGTAACAAAGAACAAGGAATATAGCCAGTACACGTAATGCAATAGCAGGCGCCAATGAGAAAGTGGGCAAACAATAAATAGGGAGGAAGAACCCACCCCAGACTTGATAGGAGGATAGGCTGTCAATCACACAGGTAAGACTAAAGTTAACTCTTAGTGGAGACGGGGGAAAGCAAGGTGAAGGAGAAGGGTGTGGCGGAAAATCAATTAAGGAGGTGAGGGAATAGGACAGTGTTCAGACAATACAAGAAAAACCCAAAGGAAGGAATCACAACCGGAGACGCCTCCTGCGTCGCAGCGTGTGCCCGGAGGATGGTGCCAAAGCCCGGACAGGCAAGGATGTAACAGGAAGCTCTTCTTTTTCTTGATCCCCAGTGATCAACTTTCCGTTACCATTATTTAGGGGACCTAACTGTTTTGATCTTGGTTTTTTTTGCACTTATATATTTAAAGAAATTTTTTGGAGTTGGTTTTGCTTTCCATAGCCACCCTCATTTCATTATGTATTTTAGCTGATTTAACCCTTTTCCTGCCAGCCACCTAACTATACCTCCTCCCAGGGTGGCACTTCTGTTGCCAAGCACGTATCTAATACGTCTTTACTTCTAATGACGATATCTCAGGATCCGTTAGGTCTATTAAGAAGACCTGAGATTCATTTTAAAGATGAGAATCATCTTTAAAATGGTACCAATATCTTCATAATAGCCTTTACAGTTCTTGAGCGATTCACTGTTGAAAACGCTGTTCGGCATTGAGATCCCATTGCAGATCTCAATTCCTGACAGCGTTTTTAACAGCGATTTGCTCCGAATTTGCAAGGGGTATCATGAAGATCTTGGGATCATTTTAAAGCTGATTCTCATCTTTAAAATGAATCCAAGATCTTCTTAATGCTCCTAACAGATCCTGAGATATGGGGCTCTAAAGTGTCCTCCACCCTCCTGTCTCAGGAAGCATCTTAAGAGCTGCGGTAGGAGGAAGAGGGGGAGGAGCAGCCCTGCAGACTGCACAGAGATGAGAAATCATCATCATCATCATCTGTGCATAACCTGTATGTGACCCAGGGGGGGGGGGGATAGTAGGGACTTCTGTCCATGTTATCCCCTTTCCTATCAATCAGAGAGCATACTATACTTTTGCTCTCTGATTTTCACATAGAGGGATAATGTAATACCCCTCTGAGCCTTACTAGAGGGGTGCTCTTATATAATAACCCTCTGAACATAACCAGGAAGTTTATTGACGCTGTGACCAAGAGTTTACCATTGTCCAGGTTGCAGCGCCAAAAGAGTTGCACCAAACACTTACACAACACATGCACAAAGTCATCAATAAAGTTTACATTTCACCCAATCCTTGTCCTTTCCATAACTGATCTTTATACAGTACAAAATGCCTCTAGCGATATCCGTTACATGCTAAGATAGTAGCAATAACAATTATCACTAGAGATAAACGTATAAATTGCTACAATTTTTATAGGGGGATAGAAAATTATATTTTTATGTAAACTCCTATTTAATTTGCATGCACAAAATTGGTTGGCGCATTTCTGCGATTTTGGCGTTTCTTTAACACCCACACCTGTAAATATATATATATATATATATATATATATATATATATGTGTGGTATGTATGCACTCCTCACATATTGAAGTTTTTTGGAAAGTACATTTTGTTTGCAGAAAGGGACTGCTTGAGCATGTACTTTAGTGGCAAATTTGAATTTTTGTGCAATTTTTGTTTACAATCTCTGTTTGCTGCAAAGTTGCATGTAGGTGGTTGTATACAGTGGGAAAAAAAGTATTTAGTCAGCCACCAATTGTGCAAGTTCTCCCACTTAAAAAGAATTTATTTGCAAATTATGATGGAAAATAAGTATTTGGTCCCTACAAACAAGCAAGATTTCTGGCTCTCACAGACCTGTAACTTCTTCTTTAAGAGGCTCCTCTGTCCTCCACTCATTACCTGTAGTAATGGCACCTGTTTGACATTGTTATCAGTATAAAAGACACCTGTCCACAACCTCAAACAGTCACACTCCAAACTCCACTATGGTGAAGACCAAAGAGCTGTGGAAGGACACCAGAAACAAAATTGTAGACCTGCACCAGGCTGGGAAGACTGAATCTGCAATAGGCAAGCAGCTTGGTGTGAAGAAAACAATTGTGGGAGCAATAATTAGAAAATGTAAGACATACAAGACCACTGATAAGCTCCCTCGATCAGGGGCTCCATGCAAGATCTCACCCCGTGGGGTACAAATGATCACAAAAACGGTGAGCAAAAATCCCAGAACCACACGGGGGGACCTAGTGAATAACCTGCAGAAAGCTGGGACTAACGTAACAAAGGCTACCGTCAGTAACACACTACGCCGCCAGGGACTCAGATCCTGCAGTGCCAGACGTGTCCCCCTGCTTAAGCCAGTACATATCCGGGCCCATCTGAAGTTTGCTAGAGAGCATTTGGGAGAATGTCATATGGTCAGATGAAACCAAAGTAGAACTGTTTGGTAGAAACACAACTCGTTGCATCCAAAGAACACCATACCTACTGTGAAGCATGGGGGTGGCAACATCATGCTTTGGGGCTGTTTCTCTGCAAAGGGACCAGGACAATTGGTCCGTGTACATGAAAGAATGAATGGGGCCATGTATCGTGAGATTTTAAGTGCAAACCTCCTTCCATTAGCAAGGGCATTGAAGATGAAACGTGGCAGGTTTTCCAGCATGACAATGGTCCCAAGCACACCGCCAGGGCAACGAAGGAGTGGCTTTGTAAAAAGCATTTCAAGGTCCTGGAGTGGCCTAGCCAGTATCCAGACCTCAACCCCATAGAAAACCTTTGGAGGGAGTTGAAAGTCCGTGTTGCCCAGCGACAGCCCCAATACATCACTGCTCTAGAGGAGATCTGCATGGAGGAATGGGCCAACATACCAGCAACAGTGTGTGCCAACCTTGTGAAGACTTACAGAAAACGTTTGACCTCTGTCATTGCCAACAAAGGATATATAACAAAGTATTGAGATGAACTTTTGTTATTGACCAAATACTTATTTTCCACCATAATTTGCAAATAAATTCTTTGAAAATCAGACAATGTGATTTTCTGGATTTGTTTTCTCATTTTGTCTCTCATAGTTGAGGTCTACCTATGATGTCAATTACAGGCCTCTCTCATCTTTTTAAGTGGGAGAACTTGCACAATTGGTGGCTGACTAAATACTTTTTTTCCCCACTGTATGAAATATTAAGTTGTGTTTTTATATACGGTATGCTGTGCAATCTCCAAAAAGTTAGATTTTGGTATCACGGTCACAGTTTGCTAGGTGCAGTATAGATTTTATACTATACAAATTAGTACATATTAAATTAGATACATATTAGTGAAATACAGCAAAATCTTGCTTGTCTTCTTGTCAGTGTTTTTGAGAGTAAGAGCTCTTGTTGTAGCTGACGTTTGTGGTATATATAAAATGTGTACACCTTGATCTTTTATTGTAAATGTATTTTGTGTGTGAATGTACGATTGAATAGGAGTTTTAAGCGTAAATATATGTTATAGTGCATTTTTTTCAAAAAATTATTTGTGTTTGTCACAAAGTTACATGAAGGTGGATGTGGCTATTGATAACCAATTGAGACACATGTAATCTTCAGGTTGTCTACTTTCAAAAAATATGTAGGGTTTAGTGGTGCACTTGCTTTCTACGGTGTATAATACCTACATTTTATAGGATGATACTTTTTTAACATTTCCAACTTCAAAGCAGATTTTCGCTCATTCTAGTTCTAGTGATTTTCTGAAGTGTAGGCCTTAGTGATATGAATGAACTCTGCACTTTTTGTTTGGTTTCCACTTTTAGCAACTAATATACATTTATTTGCAATTTTTATAAAATTGCATGAAGGTGCTTGTTCGTATACAGTACCAAGTGGCATTCTGACAATGCTGCAGGTGTCTACTTTGAAAAAATATATAGGTATGAGGGGGTTGGATGATTTTTTAATGTTGCAATTTAGGTTTGATTTGTCTTTCTCAAAACTGTGAAAATTGCTCTGGCTACCGGAGGTGCAAAATTTCCAGAGACCCCTGGCAGTGAAAGGGTTTATTTCCCTTTTACAGTGCTTGGTATTTCTCAAAGGCTACAGCTGACCCTTCAGATTTATATTTTTTTAAATTTCTGTTTTTTATTGTTTATCGCTCTTTTATCTATAGCTGTAAGCCATGGGGGTGGGGTCAATTTAAGACATTTTTACTTGTTCCCTATTGGTATACATTTTACTATAGCTTTGCTAAATGTAGATGTAAATGTCACCCACTTAACCTCTGTATCACTACATGACAATAGCTGCTTCCTGAAGTACAACCCTTAACCTATGAAAATTGCCCTTTTTCAAATTGACGGATTTTGCTCTCCCAACCTTTGTTTGTTTTTTACAATTTAGGTGGAATCTGATTAGATTATGGTCACTATTACCAAGGTTTTCACATCTGTGTCATTTCTAACAAGTCTCGAATTATTTGAAATGATCAGATCCAACAGATCATCCCCTCTAGTTGGATTTTCGAGAAGCTGGACCATAAAATTGTCCTGCAACAAGTTGATGAATTTCCTCCCCTTTGAAGATAAAGTATAACCATCAATATCCAGGTAGTTAAAATCTCAAATCAAGACCATTGTATCCACTTGTGCCGCCCACTCAATTTGCTTATACAACTATCCCTCTAACTCCTCAGTTATGCTGAGGGGTCTATAGATTATGCCAAAACGTATTTTATCAGTGCTCACATCTTTATGCAATTACACCCACAAGTATTCCACATCCGCACAATCTTCTCCCACATTTGCCTCTTTTACACTCACTTTTATGCCACTTCTGACACACATACACACTCCACCTCCCTTCCTTCTAGCCCTGTCTTTGTGAAAGAGTGTAAAACCCAGAATAACAGCCCAATCATGTGAGAAATCTAGTCATGTCTCAGCCACATCAACTACATCAATGTAATCCTGTCAGACCAGGGCTTCAATCTCTCCAAGTTTGCCGCTAAGCTTCTGGCATTTGTGAGCATACCCTTTAACTTGCCATTCAAGTTCACACATTTATTTTCAGAAATGTTCATTCTTGAAGTTTTATGGCTAGATTAAAGTATACTGTTCAGTTGTAATAAATAGATCTCCATACCTACTATGCTAATCTCTCACCCCAGTCCACTTCTCCACCCACGATAGCCTGTCCCCTCTCTGACCTATCTACCCCTATATCTGCCTGGTCCTCCCCCTTGTTCCTAGTTTAAATGCTCTGCAACCCCCACTAGAATTCTCTCCCAGAGCAAAGCAGGTCCCCTTCCATTCAGGTGCAAGTTATCTGTGGAAAACAGCTTCTACCCCAAGTTAAAAGTCAGTCTATTGCTCTAGGAACCCAAAACCATCTTTCCTGCACAAGACTTGAGCCATGCATTTAATTCCCTAAGCTCCCGCTGCCTTTCCTGTGTAGCTCATGGCACAGGAAGTATTCCAGAGAATACAACCTTGGAGGTCTTCCTGAATCCCCTATAACTACTAACTGCCCTGGCCTACCTGCACTACCGTCCCCAATCCAACTACTATCTGGACTGTCCTCCTGACTGTTAGGGAGAGCAGTATTCGCTAGGGCTGCCATTTCGGTCACTGATATCCTCACATCATCACCCAACTTGGCAATTTTGCTTGGATGAACAGAAACAGGAGTGGCCTTTCTTTTCCTCTAGCCCCTTCCTCCTCTTCTATCTGTATTCATCCAGCTCCTTGCCTGGTCTTCCTGATGTGCCTCTAGCTCTCCAATCTCCATATCTAACCCACTAACTGCTTGCTCAGTGTGCAGCATGCTTCTGTCAATTGTCCTCAGTGTTGCGTTCTGCTCTTCCTGATCTCTAATTCAAGCTTCCAGATGGGCAACATTGTGTGCTCTGAAGTAAATGTGCAATTTTGCTAGTCATTATCCAAATTACAATAAACAGTAAAGTATCAAAGTATAGTAGGTTACCTACAGGTATGTTCACTCCTGCTTTCAACTCCGCTTTTTAACTCCACTTAGACCTCAGCCACTTAGTAAAGGAAGCCCAGAGTGAGGACATGAAAATGGAAGTGTAGGGATCAGAGGTGATTTTCCCTTAATCCCTTCTTGACATTCACTGTAATAATATGAAAAATGTCAGGAGCTGAGAGGCACCATAGATGCTGTGTCGAACAGAGTCCTTGCTAATTATGGACATTAACCCTTCAGATGCCTTGGTTAAATGGGACCAGGGCAGCTGTTTCCATGACAGCCAGGAGCCGATTGAGGACTCCCAGGCCTGTCATTAATATACTATTATTTTACACTGCCTTTGGCAGCTTATTAGTATTAGAAGTACCGTATTTTTCGGACTATAAGACGCACTTTTTTTTCCCCCCAAATTTGGGAGGAAAATGGGGAGGTGCGTCTTATAGTCCGAATGTGGGCGTTGGGGGGGGGGGTGGGAGGAGCGGGGTCGCAGCATCGCTCCACTCCTGCCGCCGCCGTCTTCCTGCAGCAGGGCTTCCTCCAGCGGCAGGAGTGGGGCGATGTGCGGGCCCTGGGATCGGAGGAGCAGGTGTCTCAGTGAACCAATCTCGGCATCCGCCATGCTATTATGGCAAATGCCGGGTCTGTAAAGATGATGGTGGCCGTTCTGTTGTATTGCAGTCTATGGGACTTGCAATCAAATGATTGCAGGGTGAAACCCTCTTAGGGGGAGCTAATAAAGTAGTAAAAAAAAAAATGTTTTAAAGTTTAAAAGTTTTAAAACAGGGGTCTCAAACTCAATTTACCTGGGGGCTGCTGGAGGTAGAGTCTGGGTGAGGCTGGGCCGCATCAGGTTTTCCACACCGGTAATATGCTCCATATTGGCCCCTGCACACGGTATTATGCTCCATAGTGGCCCCTTCACTTGTATTATGCTCCCTAGTGACCCCTGCACTTGTATTATGCTCACTAGTGGCCCCTGCACTTGTATTATGCTCCCTAGTGGCCCCTGCACTTGTATTATGCTCCCTAGTGGCCCCTGCACTTGTATTATGCTCCCTAGTGGCCCCTGCACTTGTATTATGCTCCCTAGTGGCCCCTGCACTAGTATTATGCTCCATAGTGGCCCCTACACTGGTATTAGGCTCCATAGTGGCCCCTGCACACGGTATTGTGCCCCATAGTTGCCCACCCAAGAACTATTATTATACTCTGGGTTCTTTTCAGAACACAGAGTATAATGATCGGAGACCCAGGGGAGGTGACAAACATAAAAACCAGTGTTACTTACCTATACTGGAAACCGGAGCACTCCCAGCAGCTTTCGGCCCTGTCTAATTAAGTCACGTGATGAGACCAGGGACGCGACCTGATGACGTCACCAGAGCGCCCAAGCCTACTTGGAGTGACAGCGGATCGCAGAAGAGGTGAGTTACAATGGTTTTTATGTTCCTTCACCTCCCCTGGGTCTCCGATTATTATACTCCGGGGTCTAAAAAGACCCCGGAGTATAATAATAGTAGTATTTGAGGCCCGCTGCCTCACTTACCGATGCCCGCGGCTGCTCACAGCGGCATCCACTTCCTCTTCTACGTCCCATAGCAGAAGGGGAATTGGAGGCGGCCACGAGCAGATGCCGGTTAGGGAAATAAATAGGCCGTGACCTGCCGGGGATACTCCAGCAGGTCACGGCCTATTTATATAAATAAAAAAAAACTTATCCTCAACTACCTGCGATGCCTTGATGCAGCCGCCGCCTCCTCCTCTTGTCCGAGACGTCTGTGTCTCAGCGTAGGAGGCGCGATGACGTCATTATATTGCTGCCTGCGCTGTGATGCAGACGTCTCGTAAGCCAGCCCAGGACAGTCCCGCTCAGCGTTGTTTTTTTTAAAGCGGCCTGTCCTGGGCTGGTTTACATTAGATAGTAAAAAATGCCACCCCCAGACAGCGCGCCCCTGGTGCCATTCGTATCAAACTCAGGCCGCACTAACATTAAACTTTGATATTGAGGTGGGGGCCGCAAACTATTGTCCCGAGGGCCGCAGTTGGCCCGTGGGCCGCGAGTTTAAGACCCCTATTTAAAAAAAAAAAAATAAAAAAGTTCTAAATCAGCCCCTTTCCCTAGAATATATATAAAAGTAGAAAATTACTGTGAAACACATAAACATTAGGTATCCCTGTGTCCGAAAACGCCCGGTCTACAAACTTATAAAAATATTTTTCCTGTGCGGTGAACATCATAGCGGGTTTTTTTCACAGTTTCACCTTTGATTTGAATAAAAAGTAATTTAAGCAATAGACATTTCCCAAAATGGTATAACTAAAAAGAACATTTGGCTACGCAAAAAAAGATGCCCTATGCCTCCCCGTACAGCAACAGGGCCACCTGTCAATGTGACTTTGCAGCTGTTGCAAAACTGTAACTCCCATATATGAAATATTTTACCATTTTTTGCTTCAAATTTTTTTTTCCCCTATTTTCCTCCTCTAAAACCTAGGTGCGTCTTATGGTCCGGTGCGTCTTATAGTCAGAAAAATATGGTAAATGGATTTCTAAATATACTGCAGTACATAAGTAAAAGTAGTAAAATGTTTTTAGAAAGTTTAAAAAAAATAAATAAAACTTAAAATCCCCACTTTTGATTTTTGTTAAGTTGTTAAGACATAACAAAAACTATATAAATTTAATATCAACATAATCATACTGTCCTGCCGAATAAAGGCAACATGTCATTTTTTTCTGCACAACGATCACTGTAAAAACAAAACCAATAAGAAAATAACATAATATTTCCACCCCATTCTGAATTTTTTCCCAGCTTTACACTACATTGCATGGAATATGAAATAGAAGCATTATGAAGTACAATTTGTCCTGCAAAAAATAAGTCCTCATACAGCTCTGTGAACATAAAAATAAAAAAGTTGGGAAGTATAAAATGAATAAAGGCTGTGGTGGGAAGGGGGGGAAAGACATGCAAAGCCTCATTACTGATGAATCTGTTCTTCTCAAAATGATTGGCTAGTTTGAATTATGCTTTGAGGCAAACAACTTATAGAGGACCTCAAAAGAAGTATTAAAAAGATGCTTGAATCTGAAAAATGCTATAAAAAACCTGGGAGTACCTATAAAGACCTGGGAGTACATGAATCTACAGCTAGGCCAATTATCCATAAATCATAGATGTTGTTACTTTCTCTAGGAATGGACTTTTTGCACAGAGTAAAGTGTTATTATGGGTGCTATTAGCCATCTGAGGTTTTACTTGTGTTAACACATATACTTTAATGAGAGTATAAAGCGCATGCGTAATAAGCTCCCTAATAGCAAAACAGGCAATCCTGAAGTAGGTGAGAAAGATCTACGGAACACTATGTGCAAACTTCAAATCCTCTGTTAATGTTGTTAGAAAAACGCTGAGTAGTGTTCATGGAAGGATAGAAGCTGGTAAAAAAAATTAAGGCACATTTCAATATTGCCTGAAACCACATAGATGTTCCACAATATTTTTGGGAAAATAATCTGCAAATGCGCAATGTTTACAGGAAAAAGAACATCACCACCAAACTTCATTGCAACTGTAAAGCACTGTAGATGGAACATCATGGTTTTAGGCTGTGTTGCTGCCTCACGGCCTGGATGCCTTATTCTCATTGAGGAGGATAACAAATTCAAAGGTGTATCAAAAAATTTTACAGGAAAATGTAATGTCTACGGTCCATGACCTTAAGTTGAAGAGACACTGGGTTATGCGGAAATACAGTGACTCAAAGCATACACGTAAGGCCTTATTTACATGTCCTGTGTGTAATGATGGAAATGGGATTTTGATGGCGGAAAATCAGACTGCATGGGGACCCGTTTATTTTAATGGGTGCATGCAGACGTCTGCTTGGAGACATGCTCAATTGTACCTGCCACAAAGCTCCATTAAAGTCAGTAAAAATTACAGAAAGCACACAAATGCATTTCATTTACTGACCATTTTTTACAGACCCACATTAGAGAAAGATCCAAAGTTGTTTAGTAGTGTAGCTATGAGTGGGGAAGCAACTAGTGGGTTGGTGATAATAAGGAGGAAATCGTCCGCGAATACAGCTGTTTTATGGAGGTTGTCGATAATTTGAAATCACTCTTGCATTGGGTGTCAAATTCTGAATCAAAATAGTAGGGGAGATAGGGGCATCCCTGACTGGTTCTATTTCTAATGTTAAACGCTTTGGATAGGCAGCCATTAATTAAGAATATAGCGATATTATCTTGTGTATAAATGCTATGGTCAATCCATATCTTTCAAGAGTAAATGACTTGGAAGTCCAGTCTACCGAATCAAAGGCCTCCCCATCAGCAGAAAGTAGTACCAATGGGGTATTTTTAAATCCAGCAGACTGGATCAGGTGTAGAATGTGTAAGGTATTGTGCTTTTCTTCATGGCCCGTTACAAAGTCTGCTTGTTCGTAGCTAAGTAGCTCTGGAAATAGTATTTTTAGACTAGTATGTCATAAAGTTTGACATGTACATTAAGTAGTAAAATTGGCCGGTAGCTCCCATATTTGGTTGGGTCTTTGTCCTCTTTAGGTATTATTGGGATGTGCGCTTCTAATGCTTGGGGAGGGAAGTTGTGGGTTTTGTCTAGGGAATTACATACTTGTAGGAATTGAGGAAGGAGAATGGAGCTAAATTGTTTGTAGTAGGAAGACAAAAGGCCGTCAGGGCCAGGAGATTTCCCTAAGGGTATGTTGGGACGGGCTGTCTGCATTTCAGCTATAGTGAAAGGTGTGGTGAGTATATCTTGTTGGTGGGTCTGGAAAGTTGTTGTTAGGACCGGAGCCGGCACATCTGCAGTAGCGCTGTGAGATCCCGCTCCGATCATCACGCGTGTCGGCGCGCTCGTTCCTCAAGGGGTTAACTGTCCTCCACTCCCGATCCTATATCTATGCCCTTCTGACGCTCTGGTCCCGCTGGCTATTCAGTGTTTCTGGGTGTTAGCTCCATACTCTGCCTTCTGTTACCGTTTGGCTGTTCTGACCTCCTGCTCCTGTTTCCTGACCTACATTTTCTGCCTGCCTCCCAGACCTCCTTTCCTTGATCTCCGATTTTGCTACTGCATGACCTCCTGATACCGACCCGGCTTGTTGACTATTCTATCGTCTGACTCCCTTGTACTGCGCTCCTGTTGCCAACTTGGACCTTACGACTATGTTTATTGGACCTCTGCCACCTCCTGGAAAATACCTGCTATTGCATCTTCCCCTGCTCCTGGATTTCCATCGGCCTCTACACTTGCTCAGGTGAGTGGTTTTCAGATTTCTGGGCCTGCTGTGACTTGTGGTGCGCCGTGCCTCCCGTGCCCCCTGGGGGGCTACGATTCTAGCCGAAAGAAGCAGCCAAGTCATCTCCAACATCAGGAGCTCTGGTGAAAACCTCTGGAGGCTGGTTTCAGCCGGCTCAGGGGGCGCCAGACGTTCGGCGCTGTTTACCATAGTTTGCAGGGGTGTCTGGTTTTCTGGGACTAACTATCTGTCTTGTACTGCATTAAGTTCATAACAGCTGTCAAGGCGAGCAATTGGAGGACTTTCTGAATAAGAAGAGAACGGTCCTGCAGCTCAGAAGGGGACTCAGTGGATCTCAGATCATATTGGCATTCCAACCTAGCAATCTGGGAAAGTACGTCATCAACTTCTTTTTTGCTCTTTTTTTTATAGAAAGAGCCCAGGCTGATGAAAAAACCCCTAATTACAGATTTATGTGTCTCCCAAACAATGCTAGGTTGGATGTCAGGAGTGTCGTTTTCAGCAAAATAATCAGGTAGAGCTTGTTCTATCCTCTGTTTTATCTCTTTCGAGCATAGCAGTGTGTTAAGTTTACAATGATAGATTCCGGTCATACCCTGTTACCCCTGAGGATGCCTGTTACTGGCGAAAAATGTTGGAAGGGCTTCTTAATTTTAATTAGCACTGCACCCCTTTTGTACTGCTTATAATATATGTGGATGTACTGCAGACCATCCATATATTTGTGAGCGCAACATTACCACATTAGATAGTAGATTTATACACAGAGGTTATCTCTAGTTTTTCTATGGTGACTATTGCTATATTATATTAGTCCATTAGTCCATAGGCAGAGGGCTAGCTACAGTGCCTTGCAAAGGTATTCATATCCCTTGAACTTTTTCACATTTTGTCACCCTACAACCCCAAACTTAAATGTATTTTATTGTCTCATGGTGGCTTACAATTCTCAAACACTTCTAGGCCTGACAACAGGAAGGATGGAGGGGTAGGGATACTTCTGTCACTGCAGTGCACTTTTCAGGTCATCCCACTGGTACACTCATTCACATTCCCCTCATTTAAAGTCCATGCTATCAGACTTTTCCACTCGCTCTCCTTACGCGTAGCCGTGACCTACCATCCACCTGTTTCACCCTAGCAATTTCTGGATCACTTCGCTTCTTGGCTTCCCCTCTTTTTATCCAGTGAAATTCCTACCCTCATCATGGGTGACTTTAACATCCCCATTGACACCCCTGTCTCCCCAGCTGCCTCACAGTTTCTCTCAATAACCACGTCTTTTGGTCTTTCACAACTTTCCTCTTCTGCCACACATGTAGATGGCAACACCATTGATCTTGACTTCCATCGACTCCTCACAGTTTCTAAATTTACTAACTCTTCTCTGCCACTCTCTGACCATAACCTTCTATCTGTCACATCAGTGTTTTCTCTCCTTCACAGGACACACCTACACATTATACATATAGAAAGTTATGTGCTATTAACATCCAGCACCTCTCAGACACTCTACAATCCTCTCTGTCCCACATCTCCTCAATCTCCTGTGCCAATCTAGCCACCAGTCACTATAATGAAACCTTTAAAAGTGCATTGTATGGGGCAACTCCCCCCTCCACTGGAAAAGTTAGACGCAGGAGGCAGCAACCCTGGCACACACCACAGATGCGTTTTCTTCAGCAGTGCTCTAGGTCCTAGGTCCTCCACTTCAAATGTATGCTTAAAGCCTATAGTTCTGCCCTTCACCTTGCCAAACAAGCCTATTTCACTGCTCTCATCTCTTCTCTCTCCTCTAACCCTAAAAGGCTCTTTGAAATTTTTCACTCCTTACTCACTCCCAAGTTGCAGGTGCCATTCAGAGACCTTAGTGCAGATGACCTGGCCACTTATTTCCATGACAAAATTTATAAGATCCATCAGGAAATAACTGCCCAATCCCCAGGTGGCATTGCTCCCCTCACCTATCTTACTTCAGACTGTTCATTCTCATCTTTTGAACCAGTTACAGAAGAGGAAGTCTCTCAGCTACTTTCTTCTTCTCACCCTACGACCTGCAGTAGTGACCTTTTCCCCTCACACCTTCTCCAATCTTTGTCACCTGCTGTCACAACTTACCTTACTAAAATATTTATCCTCTCTCTCTCTTCTGGAATTTTCCCATCTTCTTTCAAACATGCTGTCATAACCCCGCTATTGAAGAAATCCTCCCTTGACCCGTCCCGTGCTGCTGACTATTGACCCGTATCTAACCTCCCCTTCATCTCCAAAATCTTGGAATGCTTGTTCTATTCTCGTTTAAGCTGCTATCTCTCTGCTAACTCTCTTCTTGACCCCTTACAATCTGGTTCCCCACTCTGCACTCTACTGAAACAGACCTCACAAAAGTCTCCAATGATCTCCTGACGGCTAAATCTAATGGTGACTACTCCCTTCTTATTATTCTGGATCTCTCAGCAGCATTTGACACTGTTGACCATCAACTCCTCCTCACTATGCTCCGCTAAGTCGGTCTCACGGAACCGCGCTCTCCTGGTTCTTCTCTTATCTCTCTGACCGCACTTTCAGTGTATCATTTGCGGTCTCTGTTTCTTCCCCTCTAACCCTTGCCATTGGGGTTCCTCAGGGCTCGGTCCTAGACCCCCTGCTCTTCTCCCTCTAAACAGCCCCCATTGGACAAACCATCACCAGATTTGGCTTCCAGTACCATCTTTATGCTGATGACACCCAATTATATACGTCATCCCATGACATCACCCCGTCATCCCATGACTGTCTCTCTGCTGTCTCAAATATCATGTCTTTGTTCTATCTGAAACCGAATTTCTCAAAGACTCAACTAATGCTGTCAGAATCCAGATGCAGGTAGAAAAGAGGATGCAGATGAACGCTGGTCCAGAATAAATGTAGTCTTTAATCCAATTGAATAAAACACAAGATGCGTTTCGGGACAAGCCCTTTTTCAAGTGTGCAGTGTGAAGAAATCAGGCGATACCTTTTAGAGGCTAAACCATCAAATATACTCAGTTAGCCTCTAAAAAGTATTGCCTGATTTCTTCACTCTTCCACTACTTTCCATGGCTAACATCAGGGGTGCACCGCTAATGAGGCGAATTGAGGCAGCCGCCTCAGGCGGCACTGTCCGGGGGACGGCATTTTTACTATTTAATGTAAACCAGCCCAGGACAGGCTGCTTTAAAAAAAAAAAAAAAACAGAGCTGAGCGGGGCCTGTCCTGGGCTGGTTTACAAGACGTCGCATCTCAGCGCAGGCGGCGATACAATGACGTCATCACGCCGCCTACGCTGAGACACAGACTTCGCGGACAAGAAGAGGAGGCGGCGGCGGCTGCATCAAGGCATTGCAGGTGAGTATAACTTTTTTTTTATATATATAAATAGGCCGTAACCTGTTGGAGCATCCCCGGCAGGTAACGGCCTATTTATATACCTACTCCGCGTCTGCTCGTGGCCGCCCCCGCTTCCCCTTCTGCTATGCGACGCAGAAAGGGAAGTGGATGCCGCTGTGAGTGGCCGCGGGTATCGGTAAGTGAGGCTGCGGGCTGCAAATACTACTATTATTATACTCCAGGGGTCTATTCAGACCCCGGAGTATAATAATCGGAGGCCTAGGGTTGGTGAGGGAACATAAAAACCAATGTTACTCACCTCCTGCGATCCGATGTAACTCCGAGCAGGCTTGAGGCCTCTGGTGACGTCATCAGGTCGCGTCGCCGGCCTGATCACGTGACGTGTGTGCGCAATTAAACAGGGCTGAAAGCTGCAAGGAGTGCACCGGTGTCCAGGATAGGTAAGTAACTCTGGTTTTTATGTTTGTATTCTCCCCCTGGGTCTCCAATCATTATACTCTGGGGTCTGAAAAGACCCCAGAGTATAATAATAGTTCATGGGTGGTCCACTATGGGGCATATTACCCTGTGCAGGGACCACTGTAGAGCATAATACCCTGTACAGGGGCCACTATGGAGCATAATACCGAGTGCAGGGGCCACTATAGAGCATAATACCGAGTGCAGGGGCCACTATAGAGCATAATACCCTGTGCAGGGACCACTGTAGAGCATAATACCCTGTGCTGGGGCCACTGTGGAGCATAATACCCTGTGCTGGGGCCACTGTGGAGCATAATACCGTGTGCAGGGGCCAATATGGAGCATAATACCGTGTGCAGGGGCCAATATGGGGCATAAAACTGTGTGCAGGAGTTGCTGTGGAACATAATACTGTGTGCAGTGGCCAATGTGGAGCATAATACCCTGTGCAGGGGCCAATATGGAGCATAATACTGTGTTCAGGGGCCGCTGCGAGGCATAATACAGTGTGCAGGGGCCGCTGCGGGCCATAACACTGTGTAATACTGTGTGCAGGGGCTGCTGTGGAACATTATAGTGTGTGTAAATGGGGTGCTATAAACATGGGCTATGGCACCTGTTTATATTATACGCTGTCTGTTTATAGTGACCGTGTGATGTAATTGTAGCCTTGTCACATACTGTAGACATGTACAGGACGAGGCTGTAGTTACATTACATGGCCGCTATGAGATGAATTACACTATGTAAACAGAGAAGCGGTCACGGCGCTTACACAGGTACCATTCAAACAGCTGATCAGTGGGGGTCCTGGGTTTTTGAACCCCACTGATTAGTTTATTAATGACCTGGAAAACCTTTTAATTAGTTAACAGTTGGGGCATTATTAATAAGGGGCACTATTTATACAGGGTACACACGGATGTTATTAATATAAAGATGCACTTGGGGGTATTATTCATTATGGGGGGGGGGTTATATCATATATTTTATAATTGGGGGTAGCAGCAGGATGGGGGCTTTGTGTAGGTGAGGACAATGTGGGTTGGATGCCTGGAAAAGTGAGGAGCCAAAGATGTCTGTGTTGCAAACTTTACAGAGACAAGTCACAGCTGGAAGAAGTGGTCATGGCGGTCCAAAGGGAAGAGAAGGGAAATGTGAAGGATTAGTCAGAGACATCACCTGTAATTCACAAAATGTTACTGCCCTGTATTCACCTAAATGATAAAGGATAAATACCTGATTGATGGGGGTCTGTCTGCTGAGACCCCCACTGAGCCTGAGAATTGGTTTTTTTTCCCCCACTAGGTGGGAATCCAGCCTGACCGCAGCCATATATAGGTGTGTCACTTGGTGGATGGACGAACCCGCGTGGCTCTCATTCACTTTAATGGGAGTGCCAAAGATACCCGAAGTGCAGTACTCAGCTATCTGCGGCGCTCCTATTATAGAGAATGGGGGCCACGTGGGCTCGTCCATCCACCAAGCAGAAAATGTGTGAAGTTACTTTCATTGTTAATGCCGTGTTGTTGATCTGATACTGAAGTAATACAGGAAGAAGAATTCTTAAAAACTGTTTTATAACTTTGTGTATTGTGTATATTGTGCGACGATAACAGTGTGTTAAACTAGTAGCATGGAAACTCAGTTTGTTTGTTTTTTTCGGGGGGGGGGGCGTCTTTCTATAGTCCGCCTCAGGCAGCAAAGAGGCTAGGTTCACCACTGGCTAACATGGTACAACATTATACTATTAAAATCTCAATAAAATACATTTAAGTTTGTGGCTTTAAGGTGACAAAATGTGAAAAAGTTCAAGGGGTATGAATACTTTTTCAAGGCACTGTATATAGGAATCTTGCATGGTGTATTACCATTGCTATAATTTAATCTATTGCATCTTTATTGATGCCCTCTATCTCCTTGCTTTAATATAATATATATGTGGTGGAGATGTGTATTCTCGTGTAGCTATGTTCATAGCACAATAATTGCTTTCTGAGGGAACAGTGCTAGGAATTTTAATTGCCTCTTTTTCTAATTTTTTTATTTCAATAAATGTTAAGTTTTATTTGAGTTTATCTCAAGTTGTAATGTAACTGGGGAATGATCAGATCTGGTGATGCTCCCTATAGTCAGGGTTGAGGAAAGTGCTATATGGCAATGTGAAATAAAAATATAGTCTAAACACTGGTAAGAGAGTTATGGGGGTTGGAATAAAACTAATATTCCCTGGCAGCTGGATGGAATGACTTCCAGGTGTCTATAACATTTAGTGAGGACAGATGTTTGGAGAGTCTACTGAGGGCTGCAAAGCTCAGAGAGGACTGACCTATGGAGCAGTCCAGCAGAGGATGCAAAGCAACACTGAAGTCACTGCCTAGTAAAATCAGTAAAGGTCTCCAATGTGTTCAGGAGTCATGAGACCTGGCCTACATTGGGGGCATAAATATTACCAATCATGATCTGAGTATTAGCTATACGGCCTTTAAAAAATAAGAATGTGCCTGAATCATCGCTTAATTGTGAGGTAAGAATGAAGGGGGTGTCTGATTTGCATGCTATGGTGACACCATTTTTTTTTTTTTTTTTTTGCTCATGCTGTGGCAGGGTGATACCAGTTTGAGGAGTGGGATTTAGGCAAGTTAGGAATTATACCTTTTCTTGAAGCAAGATGACTGATGAGCCCATATAAGCACATGGATCACCTTTGAGCGCTTAATGGGAGAGCTGAGACCCTTGAAATTCCAAGACTAAATCTTAATACAAGACATTTGTGTAACTAATCAAAACAAAGAGATACAAACTTTGTAAAAACCTGATAAAGTACTATAGGTAAGATAAGATGAATACAGTGGTAGACAGCACCAATCAACAGTGCAATAGTGGTAGGGAAGCAGACTGTTAGGAAGTCACTGTGTATGTAGTGGTGGTAGGGATTAATGTAATAGGAATAAAAACTTTGATGAATTCCAATCCCGACTACGGGATGACAAACTAAGCATAGTAGGATACAAAAATAGATAAATCTATTTTTAAATAATTTAAATGTCAATGGCACAGATGGTTAAAGGTTAAATAGACAAGTATTACTTATAGTAACTTAGGTGCATCAGTCAATGTGTGCTCTTTTTCTGTGCCTTAGTCTTGGACTTCCTCCAGATTTCGACTTTTGGTAGTTTTGGCAGAGAGGCAATGTCGGTGAACATGAGCCATGAAGGGATGGTGGAGTAATTCAGTTTTAGAAGACAGGCAGAGAGAAGATCCTCTAGCAGGCGGATGGTGAATTGGCGATCCCGGAAGTTGTAGGTTAATACAAAAGGAAAAAGCCATTTGTAGGGTATTCTCAGGGCCCTTATATAATCTGTGATGATTTTCAGTTGCCAGCACTTAGCCAGCATTACTGGTGACACATCCTGGAAGAAGGAGATCCTGTAACTTTTTTATATTAGTTCTGGGGTGTTGCGCACTTTATGTAGTCTCTTTAATTGGAAAGGACAAAAATTTAATGAAGCTGTCACCTTCCTTGGGTTTGGGGAACAAGGTCCTGTGGGCTCTCTCAAGCTGGAGTCAGAAGGTCTTCTCCAGCTCAAAGTCCAGGATCTTTCTTGTGATAGTCATTGTCTTGGCATGTGGGAAATCTTCAGGAACCCTTATTCAGATGTTATTCCTAGTCCCTCTATTCTGATCTCCTACGTAGGAGTGCAGTGAGTTCAGGTAGGTTTGACAGGCTGATAAAGCTATCGAGTTTCTCCATGTGCAAGTATCATTGTTTGCATCTCTTCAAGATGTTCAGCTCTCAAGTACCGATGCCTCTAACATCTTGTTACATCTTTCATAACTTGCCAAAGAGCTTTCTTTATAATTTTTTGGCAGCCTTTGGAGGAGATGGTAATCATTGAGCCGGGTCAGAGGTGTTTCCTTCCTCCATTAAACTTTTAGAATCTTAAGATTCTGCTGGGTGTGGTATTTCCAGAGCACATTTCACAGCAGGTGTGGAGTGAAGCAGAGAGCACTTTTTGAGATACTTGTCATTATCTGCCTGAGATTCTTAAGTTGTTTTGGTGTAGTATGAGAATCCGTATTATTTATTTAACTGATCTTAACCATATTGTGGAGAGGAAGGGTCTGTCAATCTGAGTCAGGTGGAGGCAGGTAATTATGTTCTTAGACCAGCATAGGAGGAAGGGTCAGAATCTGGCCGCGATGAACACCCCAGGGCTTACCAACCTGATGTTTGTGCATTGAAGGCCTGAGAGAGAGAACAACCGACCAGACTTCGTAGGCTTGTGAGGGAAATACAGTTTAGATGTGGATATCACTTTAGATGTGGATAGCACAATTGCATACTGTTCCTTTAAAAAGTAGTGTGCTTACTGCGGCTGGAATTTACAATATAGCAGGGATGTGTCTATTTCTGGGGCACCTCTGGAGTTTGTTTAGTGGTAATGTGTACCTCAGGAAGACAGTTAACCACTCTATAGGGGTTATGGAAAAGGTGATAGAATCAAAGATGGGTGTTGCAGCTGGTATCTGAAGAAGGCTATGAAAGTGTCAGTTCTTCCAGGGCCAGGAGGAACATTAAATACTGGCAAATACCTTTGCTGGAGGGCTGAAGGACCCAGGCTCCACACTGGGTGGTCTTGTCAGGGATCCACTGCTTGAGTGTGGGGCCACACAGTTGCAATGTGCAACAGCCAAAAATTTAGTCACTGGCTTCAGTGTGGTCCAGTTGTGCAGGAGGCAACCCAAAGGTTCTGGCAGTCCAGGTGGGTAATTGATGGGCTCACAGGCCGTATACAGGCGTTCATGAAGCCATGGTGCAGAGTGGTGGCCCAATATTTGTGTTTAGAAAGCCAAGAGATCCGGAGCTCAGAGAAAGTGTGTCTGCTCTGGTAAGCCACTCCAATATACTTTCTGTATCAATTCCTCACAGTTTTCTAGATCTTTATTTGCTGTCATTCATCTGCGTACTTTGAGTATATATCACACGACCATGGTCACATGATATACAGTCCATGGTTATGTGAGCAACACACAGGTGCACAGCTCATTAAGCTACATTCACATAACAGTGACTAATGGCCATGTGACATTCGTTTTTTTGTTTGTTTTTTTAACGGACGTCACACGGCAGCATTAAATTCAATGTCAGTGAATGGGGACTATTCACATGGCCATTACTTTGAGGGTATGCTATCACTGATCATCAAAATATACATCATGTCCTATTTTTGTCTGTTTTCAGAAATCCCTCCATACATTCTAAAATATTGGAGATCCATTTTCACGGATGCCCCACGTGTGCAAGACGGCTATGAGAAAAGAATGTTTTTCATGGCCATTTTGCACCTCAGTCGTCTGAATGTAGCCTTAAAGTCACAATATAGTAATCAGACATCTGCCTGGTAACAGACTGTGCACTTGTGTGTCTATCACATGATCATGGACTATATATACATGACCAAAGTTTGATTTTTATCCAGTGAAAGTAAGTAGAATTAATGACAGCAAGCAGAGATCTAGAAAAGCATGATGAATTGATACAGAAATTATACTGGAAAATTGTATAATCTTTCACTATAATTTTTTAACATTTGTCTCTTAATATTGGTTTGGAAAACCCTTTTAAATACTCCCTTCATTTTTTAAGCAAGGTATATACACTACACGCAGCTCCAGCAGTAAAGTAGTAAAGCATAGCATCAAACTCATTAACAATGTTGTAAAAATGATATCCAAAAAACAATGTTGAAATTGCTTTATTTAACATTCCATACCACAAATATACAAATATATATATATATCTATATATATATAGATATATATATATATACACACACTACCGTTCAAAAGTTTAGGGTCACTTGGAAATTTCCTTATTTTTGAAAGAAAAGCAGTTTTTTTTCAATGAAGATAACATTAAATGAATCAGAAATACACTCTATACATTGTTAATGTGGTAAGTGACTATTCTGGCTGCAAACGTTTGGTTTTTAATGCAATATCTACATAGGTGTATAGAGGCCCATTTCCAGCAACCATCACTCCAGTGTTCTAATGGTACATTGTGTTTGCTAACTGTGTAAGAAGGGTAATGGATGTTTAGAAAACCCTTGAAAACCCTTGTGAAAGTATGTTAGCACAGCTGAAAACAGTTTTGCTGGTAAGAGAAGCTAGAAAACTGACCTTCCTTTGAGCTAGTTGAGAATCTGGAGCATTACATTTGTTGGTTCGATTAAACTCTCAAAATGGCCAGAAAAAGAGAACTTTCATGTGAAACTCGACAGTCTATTCTTGTTCATAGGAATGAAGGCTATTCCATTTGAGAAATTGCCAAGAAACTGGAGATTTCCTACAACGGTGTGTACTACTCCCTTCAGAGGACAGCACAAACAGGCTCTAACTAGAGCAGAAAGAGAAGTGGGAGGGCCCGCTGCACAATCGAGCAACAAGACAAGTATATTAGAGTCTCTAATTTGAGAAATCAATGCCTCACAGGTCCTCAACTGGCAGCTTCATTAAATAGTACCCGCAAAACGCCAGTGTCAACGTCTACAGTGAAGAGGCGACTCAGGGATGCTGACCTTCAGGGCAGAGTGGCCAAGAAAAAGCCATATCTGAGACTGGCTAATAAAAAGAAAAGATTAATATTGGCAAAAGTACACAGACATTGGACAGAGGAAGATTGGAAAAAAGTGTTATGGACAGACGAATCGAAGTTTGAGGTGTTTGGATCACACAGAAGAACATTTGTGAGACGCATTACAACTGAAAAAATGCTGGAAGAGTGCCTGACGCCATCTCTCAAGCATGGTGGAGGTAATGTGATGGTCTGGGTTTGCTTTGGTGCTGGTAAAGTGGGAGATTTGTACAAGGTAAAAGGGATTTTGAATAAGGAAGGCTATCACTCCATTTTGCAACGCCATGCCATACCCTGTGGACAGCGCTTTATTGGAGCCAATTTCATCCTACAACAGGACAATGACCCAAACCACACCTCCAAATTATGTAAGAACTATTTAGGGAAGAAGCAGGCAGCTGGTATTCTATCTGTAATGGAGTGGCCAGCTCAGTCACCAGATCTCAACCCCATTGAGCTGTTGTGGGAGCAGCTTGACCGTATGGTACGCAAAAAGTGCCCATCAAGCCAATCCAAGTTGTGGGAGGGGCTTCTGGAAGCATGGGGTGAAATTATTCCAGAGAACCTCAGCAAATTAACAGCTGGAATGCCAAAGGTCTGCAATGCTGTAATTGCTGCAAATGGAGCATTCTTTGACGAAAACAAACTTTGAAGGAGAAAATTATTATTTCAAATAAAAATCATTATTTCTAACCTTGTCAATGTCTTGACTATATTTTCTATTCATTTTGCAACTCATTTGATAAATAAAAGTGTGAGTTTTCATGGAAAACACAAAATTGTCTGGGTGATCCCAAACTTTTGAACAGTAGTATATACAGCACAGACCAAAAGTTTGAACACACCTTCTCATTCCAAGAGTTTTCTGTATTTTCATGACTATAAAAATTGTAGATTCACACTGAAGGCATCAAAACTATGAATTAACACATGTGGAATTATATACTTAACAAAAAAGTGTGAAACAACTGAAAATATGTCTTATATTCTAGGTTCTTCAAAGTAGTCACCTTTTGCTTTGATTACTGCTTTGCACACTCTTGGCATTCTCTTGATGAGCTTCAAGAGGTAGTCACCTGAAATGGTCTTCCAACAGTCTTGAAGGAGTTCCCAGAGATGCTTAGCACTTGTTGGCCCTTTTGCCTTCACTCTGCGGTCCAGCTCACCCCAAACCATCTCGATTGGGTTCAGGTCTGGTGACTGTGGAGGCCAGGTCATCTGGCGTAGCACCCCATCACTCTCCTTCTTGGTCAAATAGCCCTTACACAGTCTGGAGGTGTGTTTGGGGTCATTGTCCTGTTGAAAAATAAATGATGGTCCAACTAAACGCAAACCGGATTGAATAGCATGCCGCTGCAAGATGCTGTGGTAACCATGCTGGTTCAGTATTCCTTCAATTTTGAATAAATCCCCAACAGTGTCACCAGCAAAGCACCCCCACACCATCACACCTCCTCCTCCATGCTTCACGGTGGGAACCAGGCATGTAGAGTCCATTCGTTCACCTTTTCTGCGTCGCACAAAGACACGGTGGTTGGAACCAAAGATCTCAGATTTGGACTCATCAGACCAAAGCACAGATTTCCACAGGTCTAATGTCCATTCCTTGTGTTCTTTAGCCCAAACAAGTCTCTTCTGCTTGTTGTCTGTCCTTAGCAGTGGTTTCCTAGCAGCTATTTAAACATGAAGGCCTGCTGCACACAGTCTCCTCTTAACAGTTGTTGTAGAGATGTGTCTGCTGCTAGAACTCTGTGTGGCATTGACCTGGTCTCTAATCTGAGCTGCTCTTAACCTGCGATTTCTGAGGCTGGTGACTCGGATGAACTTATCCTCCGCAGCAGAGGTGACTCTTGGTCTTCCTTTCCTGGTGCGGTCCTCATGTGAGCCAGTTTCTTTGTAGCACTTGATGGTTTTGGCCACTGCACTTGGGGACACTTTCAAAGTTTTCCCAATTTTTCGGACTCACTGACCTTCATTTCTTAAAGTAATGATGGCCACTCATTTTTCTTTACTTAGCTGCTTTTTTCTTGCCATAATACAAATTCTAACACTCCATTCAGTAGGACTATCAGCTGTGTATCCACCTGACTTCTGAACAACACAACTGATGGTCCCAACCCCATTTATAAGGCAAGAAATCTCACTTATTAAACCTGACAGGGCACACCTGTGAAGTGAAAACCATTTCAGGTGACTACCTCTTGAAGCTCATCAAGAGAATGCCAAGAGTGTGCAAGGCAGTAATCAAAGCAAAAGGTGGCTACTTTGAAGAACCTAGAATATAAGACATATTTTCAGTTGTTTCACACTTTTTTGTTAAGTATCTAATTCCACATGTGTTAATTCATAGTTTTTATGCCTTCAGTGTGAATCTACAATTTTTATAGTTACGAAAATACAGAAAACTCTTGGAATGAGAAGGTGTGTCCAAACTTTTGGTCTGTACTGTATATTTATTTATAAATACTTTTATTTAATAGGTTTACCAATAAAAGGAACATATATGCAAAATACAGGCTTCTTTTTAGGCAGACATGAAACCTAAAATAGCTTCTGCAAGGGTCTGAAGGAGTAAATGATATCACTAAGCCAAATGCTTTCTGCAAAAGCTCATAACATAACATAAAAATGAAATATAAAGAAGGTTCAGAGAGGGGTCTTACTGAAAGACAGTGAAAGAAAAAGATAAAAGGAGGGATTATAGGGTAAGTGGAACAAGGAGTCATCACTATCCATCAAGAAAAGAGCTCTACATTCACCAGAATCTTGAAAAACTTAACCATAGAACCATGATCCTTGAATTTGTCTTCAATATCTTTGAGTAAAGCAGTAAGATCTTCAACCCACATCATCTCCTTTTGTTGAAACTCAAAGAAAGTGATGGAGGGTCAAGACACAATTTCTAGCTGTGGTGACTAGATGGTACACCATGGAATGGGAAGGGAAAGATGTTGCAGAGGTGTAGTGGGAATAGTACAGGTTATTTCAGAAGAGTCTCAAAAATACATTTACCCCTTAAGAACGTAGGGTAGTTAATGCTTAATTGCTTAGTGCTCAGACCCCATTTTTCAAATATTTCTGTGAGAATAGCTTCATAATGCATTTACCTATCTAAGTGATTCCAAGAAAGTTTTTTCGTGGCACATTGTATTTTATGTTGGTGATAAATTTTGGTCGCTATACTTTGTGTTTTGTTGAAAAAAAGGACAATTTGCTGAAAATTTCATAAAATTCTCAATTTTGAAATTTTCTGTTATTATGGTAAAAACACAGTCATGTCAGACAAAATTCTTAATAATCAATATTTACCATATGTCTACTTTATATTGGTATTGTTTCTTCAATGTCCTTTTACTTTTCTAGGATGTTAGAAGGATTATAATTTTAGTAGCAAATTGTCAGATTTTCAAGAAAATTTCAACATTTTGTTTTCTAGGGACCTATTCAGGTTTGAAGTGACTTGAGAGGCTTATATAATAGCAAACACCCATAAATAACCCCATTTTAGAAACTGTACACCTCAAATTATTCAAAACAGTGCACAGGAGCTTTGTTAACTCTTTAGGTGTTCCACAGGAATTAATTCAAAATGGAGGTGAAATTTCCAAATGTCATTTTTTTATACACATTTTCCATTTCAAACCAGTTTTTCCTGTAACAAAGACAGGTTGAACAGCAAATTATACCATAATATTTATAACTCCGATTCTGCAGTTTGTATAAATATCCCATATGTGTCCCTACTGTTCAACCTCACTCAAACACAGTCCTCAGCACCTTCATGGATTTTGATGTAGTGATTTCATTAGGACACCATGTTGCATTTGCAGAGCCCTAGAGGTATCACAACAGTGGAAAACCCCCAAAAGTGACCCTATTTTGTAAACTAGACCCCTTAAGGAATTCATCTGTGGTTGATTTGACCATTTTGAACTCCCAGGCTTTTCACTGAACTTATCTGAATTTAGCGATCAATTTAAAAAAAAATTATCATTTGTCCAAGTAGATGTACTTTTACATAATTTTTTTCACTTTTACCAGGGAATAAAGTAGGCCATCTTGTTACAAAATTTCTCCTGAGTACATCAATGCCCCATTTGTGGTCAAAAACCACTGTTTGGACACAGAGGAGGGCTGAGAAGTGAAAGAAAGTCATTTGTCTTTTAGAGCTCTGATTTTACTGGAATAGGTACCATGTTGCATTAGCAAAGTCCTAGAGGTGCCACAACAGTGGAAAACCCCCAAAAGTGACCCCATTTTGAAAACTAGACCCTTTAAGGAATTCATCTAGGGCTTTTGTCCAGCAAAGTCATTTTGTATTCTATGCACTGGGGGCTTTAAATCACAATCCATTTTAGTAAAAAAAAAGTACTTAAAAGTCATGTACAAATAAAGTGGATATTTTAGATATGTAAATGATATGGATTATGAAAGAAAATGGTATAGCTTCTGTATTCCCATCCTGCTGACCTTCAAAAATGCTGATGCATCTATATTGTCTGGATTTTGCTTTGCTTTCTTGAACTGTTTCACACAGACATTCTTAAACCACTTACACAGTTTTGGATATCCTTTCTCTAGTGTTTTCTGTTTAAATACATTTAAGTTTGTGGTTGTAAGGTGACAAAATGTGAAAAAGTTCAAGGGGTATGAATACTTTTACAAGCCACTGCATGCCAAGTTTAGCAGCAATCTGACATTTTTATCTGGTTGTTTTTTTTGGCCAAGTTCATACCATGGCATTAAGGAAGCACATGCCAGTGGAGTTTATTTGCTGTATGTTTTTGCTGTTTTTGCTTTCCCCTTTGGCATCCTTTTATTCTGTACAGATTCTATGTACCATTATGCAAATTTAATGTGATAATATTTGAACATTTTGTGGAGATATTATTGCGCAATACACAATTATTTGGTCATTATAATTTAGTTGTACAGCATACTATACTAACATATAGTTTTTATGCTATTTGCGTAGCACCACAGTCATTGCTTTTTCTGGTGTACAGATGTAGTGCTCTGAATATTTTTGGGGAGATTCCTACGTCTGTATTTATAATGGGGAAAACTGTGCAACACTTCTGTCTGGAAACATTGTGCATGCCAAAGTGTTTAGAAAATCCACCTAGAGAATAACACCCCCTATACCTAGTCTTATTTATTTTGATTACTGATATATAATGCCATAATATTCCACAGCGCTTTACAGATATTGTCAACACTGTCCCATATAGGGTTCACAATCTAATTTCCCTATCAGTATGTCTTTGGAGTTTCGTCCGTTCCCTAGATGTTTGAAAATGAGTGACCCTGTTGAACACATCTGTTGAGACCAACGGTATAACCTTTTTAGACTTATTTACTACAAATAGAAAGCCTATATTCACAGTGAATATTGGCCGTGTGTCGGCCTTTTTTTTTTAATGGCCGTCTCGCGGCCACATTAATTTCACTTTAATGTGGCATTAATGGGGGCTATTCGCATGAACGTTATTTTAAGGGTTCGTTGTCATGGATTGTCAGAATATAGATCATGCTCTGTTTTGGTCAATTTTCACAGATCCTTACATACACTGCAATGTATAAGGGATCCGTGAAAACTCCTCGGGTACAAAACATTTTGCACCACAGTTGTGTGGATGTAGGCAAACAGAAAACACTGGAGAAAGGATATCCAAAACTGTGTAAGTGGTTTAAGAATGTCTGTGTGAAACAGTTCAAGAAAGCAAAGCAAAATCCAGACGATATATATGCATCAGCATTTTTGAAGGTCAGCAGGATGGGAATACAGAAGCAATACCATTTTCTTTCATAAATCCATATCATTTACATATCTAAAAAATCCACTTTATTTGTACATGACTTTTAAGTACTTTTTTTGACTAAAATGGATTGTGATTTAAAGCCCCCAGTGCATAGAATACAAAATGACTTTGTTGGACAAAACCAGAATGTACATTATTTTATCAGGGGAAGATGCTAGAGGATGGTAATGATTGCAGTCAATCAATAATCAAATATATATATATATATTTAATTATTATTATTCTACCAAGGGATAGATGAGTGCACTAGATAAATGAGAAGCAGTAATTCTATGAAAGGCAGTTCAAAGAAAAGGAGTTTTAACTATTTTAAAAGCAATGTAGTGTTGCAAAGATATGCAGAAATGAACTGTCCTTACACTACATAGGTTATCTATTGTGCTCAGACCTCTGACAGCAAGGGACAATTCTAATACAGTGGGAATTTGATACAAAATATATTTTAAAAAGCCATTTAATATATAAGTTATTAACCCCTTCCCGCTGTTGATATTTTTCGATTTTCGTTTTTGACTCCCCTCCTTCCAAATCCCATAACTTTTATATTATTCCGTTCTCAGAGCCATATGAGGGCTTAGTGTTTGTGGGACAAATTGCACTTCATAATGGTACCATTTATTATTTTTTACAATGTACTGGGAAGCTGGAAAAAATTCAAAATGGGGCGAAATTGGAGAAAATGTGCATTTGTAGAACTTTCTTACAGGGCTCATTTTTACGTATTCTATGTTTTGGTATGATTCCAGTGATACCAAATTTATATAGTTTTATTTACATTTTAACCCCTTAACAAAAATTGAAAACTTTGCAAAAAATTTTTTTTCTAAAAGTCGCCATATTCTGACACCCCTAACTTTTTTATATTTCTGTGTACCAGGATGCATAGGGCATCTTTTTTTTCGAGGCCAGGTGTACTTTTTAGTTATACCATTTTGGGGAATGTCTGTTGCTTTTTACTTTTTATTAAAACTTTTATGAGCGGTGAAACATCAAAAAACAGTGGTTTGGATTTTTTTTCCCTGCTTCGGCATTCACCGCATGGGAAAAATATTTTTATAAGCTTGTAGACCAGGAGTTTTGGGACACAGGGATGCCCAATGTGTATGTGTTCCACAGTAATTTTTTTTTCTAGGGAAAGGAGCGTGATTTGAACTTTTAGTTTTTTTTTTATTTTTTTACAATTTTTTTTTCTTGCATTTATTAGAACCCCATAGGTGCCTGATCACTAATGCAATGCATTACAATCCATTGCAAAATATTGTCATTTTATGACAAGCTGCACAAAACAGCCTGCCATTGAAATGTATTTCAGACAAGCCTGGGAGCCTTCAATAGGCTCCCGGCTGTCATAGCAATGGGACGCAAACCCTGGATCTTGCTCAGCTTTGACCAAGGTGCCAGGTATAATACAGCAAAGATGTGGATGTCAGGAATGTTGGAGATATACAACAGCCAGCTTCGTCTCTATATTTGCTGGATTGACTGTAGTTCACATTTATGACACTAAATGTAGCTGTTACTAAATGTTTATCTGTAGACACTCTGTACTTTTGTTGTTTTGATGCTGGTTGAAATACACCTCCTGTTTTTGTTAGTGTGTGTGCTGAACTACATCTGTTATTCACCATGTGAGGTGATCTTCTCTTATTGCATTAATGTTTCCCTAAAATTTGTTCCTGTTATATACAACTGTCTATCTGGTTTTGACTCTGCCACATCCAGCAATCGCGCTTTGCAACAAGGTAGGGGTTAAAAATTTACATAGCAAATATGTCACTATGGAAATGCAGTCTTGTACATGGCAGACAAGCCAAGTAGAAAGCTTCCTACTTGGTGATTAGTCACCCTTCTATCTGAGTCTGACCTGCTATTTTCGGCAATCTGCTATTACACTACCCTCCAGGAGTGTATGAGAGTCTGATGAAGGTCTGTTGACCGAAAAACATTTCACATCTCTACATATGAAATACATACCTGGATTATTCTTGTTCTGGATTAACATGATGTATTATTGCATATTCTGGATGTATTCTACATAATCACATATACACCGATTTGGTGATTAATAAACATTCATAACTGCACTTTGGAGTGTGCAGTCTCTTATATGTCATATATGCTGGGTTGGGACCCTACTCCATGCCTGCGTTTCTATAGTGTGCTAACTACACCCTTTACAACATTATCCGAGGATACGATCTGATATTTTTTGTACATCGAGGGTTTCTTCTCTGACATTAGGGAGTTCCTTCTTTAATCATCAAAGACACCTGGTCAGAGAAGTTCCTTGTAACAGGTTGATGGACACTATCCCATATAACAAACCTCTCTAGAAAATCCTTTTTTTACCAGCAGATGATTCATATCTTCTCAAAGATCCAATGGATTGCAGAGCTGACATTTTTTTGAAAAAAACATATGTATCCCTAGCAGCTTTATCAAAAGCCGCCAAGGCAGCCGTTCCTGTGTTCAGGGCTCTGAGATTATGGTTAAGCCAGTTGGGAAGAGATATTGAAAATGGCATTCCAAGGGAAGAACTAATGGAGCAACTTTATTCACTTTAACTTTCTGCAGTTTTTTCCTCAGATTTTCCCTTAGATGCCTAAAGAATAACTGGAAAGAATCTAGCAGTTACCAATGTGTCAAGAAGAGCGATATGGCTAAAACTGTGGACATAGGAAGCTACATCAAAATATAATCTTATATTCTGTGTCCTTTGAACCTGGAAAACTTTTTATGTAAAAATTAGATCAGCTCTTGGAGGCTAATAAATAGGCAAGAACCCTGGTTTTTCCACAGACCAATAGAAGCTTTAAATGTAGAAATGGTAGGAGTGACTCCAAAAAAAGAGAGGTAGGGGACCGCGCTTCACCAAGGTTGCTTTAATAAACTCTAAAACACAAAGTGTTTCGAGGATCAATGGTCCTCTTTATCAAGTGTACAAGAGACTGGTTAAAAAAGGAAATAAACATGAACAAATAAGAATAGAAAAACAGATAATGTTCATCAAATAATCAATGTGAAATAAAATAATAATAATAATAATAATAATACACATATACAGTACTTATAAATTGATTAAAACTGAGAAAAGTGGCTATAAATGTGTATCAACCACAATATGAATTATTTAAAGGCTATGTGTAATAAATAAGGCGGACAATAAATTAACAATTAAAATCGTATAAAAAGTGGCTATGAATGTGTATCAACCACAATATGAATTATTTAAAGGCTATGTGTAATAAATAAGGCGGACAATAAATTAACAATTAAAATTGTATAAAAAATGAAAATAATTAAGAGAAATATTTATAAATGTGGGTAACATTAACAATATTGAGTATAAAGGAATGTTAATAAGTAACAAAGATATGAATAAATATCAAAAGAGATACATACATAGTAACAGAGATACGGAAAATAAATAAATCATGAATTGCCAATGGTAATAGAATCTGGTACTTGGAGATTATTAAAACATGGGTAAAAGTGTGTGTGAGGAATTGTGGAGGTTGGTACAAAAAGAAAAAAAAAAAAAAAAAATATATATATATATATATATATATATATATATATATATATATAAAATAAAGACTGGGAAAGTAGTGTTTGGAACTTACCAGCCTCAAAGGGTTAGCTGTATTTGTACTGTAAATGCAGGTAACATGAAAGAAAACAAAGACTGGGAAAGTAGTGTTTGGAACTTACCAGCCTGGAGGGGTTAGCTGTAAAAAGCAGAAGTGTGTGGTAGGACCATTTACTTGGGGGTTTATATAGGTATACCTGGCCAGGACTGCCCATATTAGGGGAGGAGTTCTGATCAGAAGAAAAAAAAATTATAAAAAAAAATTGAATATGAGAAAATGGTAATAGGTGTCAAAGGTGTAAATAAATATCAACTGAGATACAACATGAGTTGTTGATTTGGCACTCGGTTACGCTAGGTTGGCAAGTTTCCAGATGAACACAATATTGAGTATGAAGGAATGTTAATAAGTAACAAATATATGAAAAAAAAAAAAAAAGAGGGAAAAAAGGAAGAAAAAAAAAAAAAAAAAAGGATATGGAAAAGAAAAAAAAAAAGGAAACTATATAAAATTATTGTATATATTACCAGTGTCTCCATAATACCTCAGGACTGTTTTAGTCGTATACAGATTCAAGTGCTTCATTGAGACCAGCTGGTGTCAGTGAATTAAATTTGAATATCCAGTACATTTCTTTTCTTTTTAGTTTATCAAACCTATTATTGATATGTGTAGGAATATGGTCTAATGGTGTGATTTTAAACCCATTAAAGCTGGAATTGTGTACCAATAAAGCATGTTTCGAAACACTATGCTTGAGGTAACCATTCTGTACATTAGACCTATGTTTATTTAGTCTTTCTCTTAGTGGTCTAATGGTTCGGCCTATATACTGAAGTCCACAAGGGCATTCAAGGACATAAATAACGTAGGAAGAGGAACAATCTAAAGAATGCTTGATCTGAAAAGTTTCGCCCGCGACAACGCTAGTGATGTCTTTTGCTAAATGATTGATTGTATTACAGCATTTACATTTCTTATGTTTACATTTAAATACGCCATTTGTTTGTAAGTGCATGGAGCTCGGATCCTTGGGCTTGGTAAGAGATCTAAGTTTACTTGGGGCCAAGAGATTTTTTAAAGTCTTGGCTCTTCTGAAGGTGATGGATGGTTTGGAGGGGATATTGGGTTTGAGTAGTGGATCATTGAGGAGTATTGGCCAGTGTTTATCAAGAATCATTCTGATCCTATTATGTGCATTATTATAGGTAGTGATAAAATTATGTCCGAACCCTCTAACATTATTTTTCTCAGAGGGAATCAGACAATCGGACTGGGTCAAGGATTGTGCTTTTGATTCTGCTGCTTGGATAATCCTTTTCGGATAATATTTCTCTTGAAATCGTTGGGTTAGGATTTTACTCTGTATTTTGAAATCTGCATCACTAGTACAATTGCGTCTGATCCGTTTGAATTGGCCAAAAGGTACATTGTCCCTCCATTTCCTATAATGGGAACTCCGATAATCTAGTAGGCTGTTGCAGTCCACTTTCTTAAAAAAAGTTTTAGTGTTAATACCATTAGGGCCACCAGTTAGTTCCAAATCTAGGAACTCGATCGTGTTTATTTGGGGTTGGCCACTTAGGGTGTTTCCCCAATCGTTATTGTTGAGGTATTTGGTGAACTCTTGAAAGGATTGTTCAGTGCCTTCCCATATAAATAAGAGGTCATCAATATATCTTCTATAAAAAACTATGTTATGTGACCAGAAGTGTTTGTTTTGGATGAAGGATTCCTCATAGCGTCCCATAAAGATATTGGCATAACTGGGTGCGAAACGGGTACCCATGGCTGTACCACGTTTCTGTAGGTATAGTTTACAGTCATGGCCAAAAGTTTTGAGAATGACACAAATATTATATTTTCACATGATCTGCTGCCCTCTGGTTTTTATGTGTGTTTGTCAGATGTTTTTATCACATACAGAAATATAATTGCATTCATATTATGAGTAAAAGAAGCTTATATTGACAGAATGAGTTAATGCAGCAAGTCAATATTTGCAGTGTTGACCCTTCTTCTTCAGGACCTCTGCAATTCTCCCTGGCATGCTCTCAATCAACTTCTGGACCAAATTCTGACTGATAGCAGTCCATTCTTGCAGAATCAATGCTTTAATTTTGTCTGAATTTGTTGGTTTTTGTTTGTCCACCCGTCTCTTGATGATTGACCACAAGTTCTCAATGGGATTAAGATCTGGGGAGTTTCCAGGCCATGGACCCAAAATCTCTATGTTTTGTTCCCTGAGCCATTTAGTTATCACCTTTGCTTTATGGCAAGGTGCTCCATCATGCTGGAAAAGGCATTGTTGAGCGCCAAACTGCTCTTGGACGGTTGGGAGAAGTTGCTCTTGGGGGACATTCTGGTACCATTCTTTATTCATGGCTGTGTTTTTAGGCAAGACTGTGAGAGAGCCGATTCTCTTGGCTGAGAAGCAACCCCACACATGAATGGTTTCAGGATGCTTTACAGTTGGCATGAGACAAGACTGGTGGTAGCGCTCACCTCTTCTTCTCCAAATAAGCTGTTTTCCAGATGTTCCAAACAATCGAAAAGGGGATTCATCAGAGAAAATGACTTTACCCCAGTCCTCAGCAGTCCACTCCCTATACCTTTTGCAGAATATCAGTCTGTCCCTGATGTTTTTTCTGGAGAGAAGTGGCTTCTTTGCTGCCCTCCTTGAGACCAGGCCTTGCTCCAAGAGTCTCCACCTCACAGTGCGTGCAGATGCACTCACACCTGCCTGCTGCCATTCCTCAGCAAGCTCTGCACTGCTGGTAGCCCGATCCCGCAGCTGAAACACTTTTAAGAGATGGTCCTGCCGCTTGCTGGTCTTTCTTGGGCGCCCTGGAGCCTTTTTGGCACCAATGGAACCTCTCTCCTTGAAGTTCTTGATGATGCGATAGATTGTTGACTGAGGTGCAATCTTTCTAGCTGCAATACTCTTCCCAGTTAGGCCATTTTTGTGCAGTGCAATGATGACTGCACGTGTTTCTTTAGAGATAACCATGGTTAACAGAAGAGAAACAATGATGGCAAGCACCAGCCTCCTTTTAAAGTGTCCAGTGGTGTCATTCTTACTTAATCTGACAGATTGATCTCCAGCCCTGTCCTCATCAACACCCACACCTGTGTTAATGGAGCAATCACTGAAACGATGTTAGGTGGTCCTTTTAAGGCAGGGCTGCAATGATGTTGAAATGTGTTTTGGGGGATAAAGTTCATTTTCTAGGCAAATATTGACTTTGCAAGTAATTGCTGTTAAGCTGATCACTCTTTATAACATTCTGGAGTATATGCAAATTGCCATTAGAAAAACTGAAGCAGTAGACTTTGTAAAAATTAATATTTGTATCATTCTCAAAACTTTTGGCCATGACTGTAGATTCGAAAGTGAATACATTGTGCTCCAAAATGAATTGGATGTGATAAAGGTTTTCTGTTCAATAGGCATCGTCTTATCCATGTGTAATGTTTTGGTTATCATTTCCAGGCCTTTGGAGTGGGGTATATTACTGTATAGGGCCGAAACATCAAGGGTTGCCCAAATATAATTGGGCTTCCATTGAATAGTTAGCAGTTCAGTAATTAGATGAGTTGAATCTTTCAAATAGGATGGGAATTTGGTTACATACTTTTGTAACTGCAAATCTATATAATGCGAAAGATTTCTTGTTAATGCGTTGACTCCAGAGAAGATGGGTCTTCCTGGCGGATTTTGTAGAATTTTATGAACTTTAGGTAAGTGATAAAATTGTGAAATCGAAAAGTCATTGACTAGTAGAAAGCCCTTTTCCTTATCTGTTAGGATGCCTTTGGTAAAGGCATTAGTAATCAATTCACGATATTTGATGTAGTATAAGTCAGAAGGGTCTTTATGTAAAATCTGATAGTAATTGGAATCGGATAATATTCGAACGGCCTCTGAGATATAATCAGCTCTGTCTTGTATAACCACACCCCCACCCTTGTCAGCATTTCTGATTACAATAGATTTATTATTAATAAGGGATTTAATGGCTAGTTTTTCAGATGGACGGAGGTTGGATTTTGCCTTAGGATCATTTGATTTATTCAGATCTCGAAAATCGTTGGCCACTAGGGAATAAAAAGTTTCAATATGGTGTCCTTTGTGTTGGAGAGGATAAAAGTTAGATTTCCGTATATATGTATGGAGATCAATGAATAGATCAAGATCATCCGGTTTTTGGTCTGTGCAAAATGAAAGGCCTTTAGATAATAAATTGGTTTCTTGTATTGTTAGAGAGTAGCTGGAGAGGTTGAAAATGTTATTATTGAATTTTTGTTTCTCTTGGCATCCGGACTTGGATTTTTTGGTTCTATGTTTGTGGCCCCCTCTACAGCCTCTTTGTCTTTTTGTGCGTTTTCTTGAGTGGGAGAATGTTCCAATTTCCTTTTGAGATTTACTGGGCTGTAATAATCGGATATTTTCGTATATATCGGATTCTCTTTCGTATGAAACGAATGCAGGGGTGTAAGTTTTGGAGGAAGACCTAAAAAAGACTCTGATGTATTTAATGGGGGAGGTCTGCTTGTGTTAACAATATCAGTATTATCGGGTATTGATAAAACTTTCTGTATCTGTTAAGCAGATAGGGGGGTATTATAGATAGTAGTCAAAGAGTCATCTAAGACCTCTTCGATGGATGAATTACTGGGAAGTCGGAGGTCAGGATAAACAGTATTGGTGGATACAATGGGGATTGTTACCTGGGGAATTGATACTATGTCTGGAGGTTGGGTACTAAGGTTACTTCCGTTCATGGGTAATTTGGAGTTCGCTGTTTGAGAAGTTGAGTATGTGTGTTTAGGTTTGACAGATGTGAATTGGGTGGGGGGAGGGATAGGGTGGTTGGTGCATGTGTATTGGTACAGGAATTGTTAGGATTAGATTCACAAGGGGGTTTACCAGTTGGGTTGGATGTAGATAGTAAATTGATATTACCAGTATTGGGGGTAACCATACTGGTAGCCCGAACTGGTAGATTGCAGGTTTTATTGGTTGGATTACTCTTATTGTGAAAACGAGGTTTGTGTGGGAGATCTCTAGTGTTCGGGGGGGTTCTAAAATTAATGGTGGTTCTGGGGTTCTTGGGCTTAATATTGAGTAATGATGGGATGGGGGTTTTGGGGGTTAAGTTATTATTGTTAGATTTCCCTTTTGTTTTGGAATTCTTTAACCAAAATTTAATGTTAGCTCTAGAATAGTCAGTACGGTCTCTTTTTAATTTATCACTTTTGTGTTCTAGTAGCTCTCGTTCTAGATTAAGGGTTCTAGTACATAAGACTCTGTTCATACAAATAAAATCAGGGTGTTGTTTATATTGTTCTATTTCATGGGTAAGTGAAATGATCTGGGATTTAAGTTCATGGGCTAGTGCTTGGCGCTTGTGGGAGATTCTTTCTATTAATCCCCTACTGCATTGGTCTAAATAATTGTCCCACTCAATGGTGAAAAGGGGGTCATTATCAAAAGTGGATCGGAATTTGAACCTGAGACCTCTTGGGACAATATTTTCATCAAGATAAATACAAAGGAATTTATGGTCAAGAAAATGTCTAGTTTCGTCGAAGACCAATTTTTCGAGGCGCCAGAAGAGTTTACTGAGGTCTTCTCTGGAGATATGGGGTAAATCACAGTCTGTAGATCTTATGTTGGGTTCAGTGATTGGAGGTGGATCATTGATGTCGAATTTTCTGGTGTAATACTCCACAAGATTTTCACGTTTGTCGTCACGATGTAGTAAGAAGTCCATAGTATTTATATGCTGATCATAAATCGTTTCTTGTAGAATAATGAGATGCAGCTTCCAAACGATGGAACCTTTTGCAGTTGGATGAATCTGCCGATGGTTTCTCAGAGACACACAAGCCAAGATGGGCTTGGTATGAATAATGAGCTTAGGTAAAAAAACAAAAACAACAACGCCGAGCGGCACATAGGGTAATATTGTTTTTACAAAAAGTTGAATGACACAATGTAAATTGTGTTCAGAAAACGTGGGAAGAATAAAGTGACTAGGACGTGTCCACTAATAAAGGTTGAGAGGAGGTGGATAAAGTGGTAGACATAAGAAATGTAAATGCTGTAATACAATCAATCATTTAGCAAAAGACATCACTAGCGTTGTCACGGGCGAAACTTTTCAGATCAAGCATTCTTTAGATTGTTCCTCTTCCTACGTTATTTATGTCCTTGAATGCCCTTGTGGACTTCAGTATATAGGCCGAACCATTAGACCACTAAGAGAAAGACTAAATAAACATAGGTCTAATGTACAGAATGGTTACCTCAAGCATAGTGTTTCGAAACATGCTTTATTGGTACACAATTCCAGCTTTAATGGGTTTAAAATCACACCATTAGACCATATTCCTACACATATCAATAATAGGTTTGATAAACTAAAAAGAAAAGAAATGTACTGGATATTCAAATTTAATTCACTGACACCAGCTGGTCTCAATGAAGCACTTGAATCTGTATACGACTAAAACAGTCCTGAGGTATTATGGAGGCACTGGTAATATATACAATAATTTTATATAGTTTCCTTTTTTTTTTTTTTTTCTTTTCCATATCCCCTTTTTTTTTTTTCTTTCTTCCTTTTTTCCCTCTTTTTTTTTTTTTTTTTTCATATATTTGTTACTTATTAACATTCCTTCATACTCAATATTGTGTTCATCTGGAAATTTGCCAACCTAGCGTAACCGAGTGCCAAATCAGCAACTCATGTTGCATCTCAGTTGATATTTATTTACACCTTTGACACCTATTACCATTTTCTCATATTCAATTTTTTTTTTATTATTTTTTTTTTCTTCTGATCAGAACTCCTCCCCTAATATGGGCAGTCCTGGCCAGGTATACCTATATAAACCCCCAAGTAAATGGTCCTACCACACACTTCTGATTTTTACAGCTAACCCCTCCAGGCTGGTAAGTTCCAAACACTACTTTCCCAGTCTTTGTTTTCTTTCATGTTACCTGCATTTACAAATACAGCTAACCCTTTGAGGCTGGTAAGTTCCAAACACTACTTTCCCAGTCTTTATTTTATATATATATATATATATATATTTTTTTTTTCTTTTTGTACCAACCTCCACAACTCCTCACACACACTTTTACCCATGTTTTAATAATCTCCAAGTACCAGATTCTATTACCATTGGCAATTCATGATTTATTTATTTTCCGTATCTCTGTTACTATGTATGTATCTCTTTTGATATTTATTCATATCTTTGTTACTTATTAACATTCCTTTATACTCAATATTGTTAATGTTACCCACATTTATAAATATTTATCTTAATTGTTTTCATTTTTTATACGATTTTAATTGTTAATTTATTGTCCGCCTTATTTATTACACATAGCCTTTAAATAATTCATATTGTGGTTGATACACATTCATAGCCACTTTTTATATGATTTTAATTGTTAATTTATTGTCCGCCTTATTTATTACACATAGCCTTTAAATAATTCATATTGTGGTTCATACACATTCATAGCCACTTTTCTCAGTTTTAATCAATTTATAAGTACTGTATATGTGTATTATTATTATTATTATTATTATTATTATTATTTTATTTCACATTGATTATTTGATGAACATTATCTGTTTTTCTGTTCTTATTTGTTCATGTTTATTTCCTTTTTTAACCAGTCTCTTGTACACTTGATAAAGAGGACCATTGATCCTCGAAACGCGTTGTGTTTTAGAGTTTATTAAAGCAACCTTGGTGAAGCGCGGTCCCCTACCTCTCTTTTTTTGGAGTCACTCCTACCATTTCTACATTTGGAATACCGTTTGTATCCAGGAGATCCTGACGCCTAGAGGTCCCGCTGCTCCCTCATCCTGTGACATAGTTTGGACCATTCCACTAAAATATACGACATTATACCATACCTAACCATTCAAGGTGAGAGCTTATCTACACTGTGGCCAATCCACTACTAGTGGGCTAATCAACTGAGGGGGTATTGATATACACTATACCCATTCAGGTGTATGCCCATGCATTGTGGACCCACTCTACCACTTTATCCACCTCCTCTCAACCTTTATTAGTGGACACGTCCTAGTCACTTTATTCTTCCCACGTTTTCTGAACACAATTTACATTGTGTCATTCAACTTTTTGTAAAAACAATATTACCCTATGTGCCGCTCGGCGTTGTTGTTTTTGTTTTTTTACCTAAGCTCAATAGAAGATTTAAGCCTCGCCCACGTTACCAGAAGAGATACAAATTGCTCCTGAAAAGAGGAAATAATAGAAGAATTGATCATGGTAGACCCTATCAAAAATTTAGATCCATTAAATTTTGAAGATGCTAGGGCTGGCAAACAGGATTTTTGACATCAGGAGTTGTCAAGTTGGAGGTTGTTTAAAAAAGTGTTTTCTCTCATGGTGCAGCATTACCACAGACAAGTGGGTTCTGGATCTTACAGAAAAAGGTTATGTCAAAGAAATTCTCCACAAACCAAACGATAATTTTCTTTTGAACGAGCAAGAAATTCCACATGTTTTTCCTTTAATACAAGAATTTTTGGCTTAAATTGCCATTGAAAAAGTCCCAGTAGAGGAACAATGTTCTGGAATTTATTCAAGAATTTTTCCGGTTCCAAAGGTCGGTGGTTCTTGGAGATTGATCATAGACCTCTGGTCTCTAAATTGCTATGTGAAGAAAATTAATTTCAAGATGGAAACAATAAGGGTAGTAACAGCAGCCTTACAGAAAGGCTGAGTCTTAGCATCCCTAGACCTAAAAGATGCATATCCACTTGTTCCCATCCATCCTATTTCAAGGAAATTCCATTTGCTGCCTGAAACTTTAGAAATCTTTCTAGGCTTCATAATAAACATAGAACTTCAAGTACTTTTTCTTCCTCAAAAAAGAATTAAAACTGCAGTAAAAATTCTAATGAAATCTTCACTGTCTACAATTCATCAAATCATGAAGGCTTTAGGGTCAATAGTAGCCTCAATAGATGCAGTACCTTGGGCTATGGTACACAGCCAGAGTCTTCAGAGCAATATGCTTCATTATTGGAATGGAGATATGAAGAGGATGCATACAGAAATAAGTTTAGATCCAGCCACAAAACAAGACTTGAAAGAGATTCCAGTTCAAGATGTCACTTATCATAACCACAGATGCCTCCCAGAAAGGTTGGGGTGCTCATCTATAAACCTTATTGGCGCAAGTCCTTTGGGACAAATTGGACAGATGCTGTTCTTCAAATTTTCGAGAGATGAAAGCTGTCAGGTTGGCACCGCTACACTTCAAACTGTTTATCCAAAACAAATCTGTCCTAATTCAAACAGAGAACCAGGTAGTGGCTTATTATTTGAACAAGCAAGGTGGAACTCGAAGCAAGCTATTGATAATGGAATGCAAGAAGATTTTGCAGTTGGCAGAATCTGCCCTACTGGACTTAAAAGCTCTGTATATGGGGGCGTGGCCTACGACTGAATGTAGCAGGACGCACGTTATCACAGCTCCTGCCCTGCCTGCTTGAAAGGGGACCAAAATAAGATAAGCCCTTCCTTTTCCCCCATGGGAAAAAAAAAAGCTAAGACCTCTACCCCAGGGACCCCTGCATCCACTGACCTCTCTGGACAGCCCAGGATAGGTTCTTACCTTGTCCGATCGTTGGCTCCTACTCAAGCCTCCATGAGGCGGTGGCCATCTTCCCAGGCCGCACCAACTTCTTTCCTGCCTTCCTTTGCACAGCTGGCGACCGTTCCACTCCCTCCAAGCAGCCCTAACGCCTCTCTGCTGCCTCCTGCTCCTGATATGACCACCCAGGTGGGTTCCCAGCATCTCACACCTGAAGCTGTAGCCAGCGGGGTCCCTGTCTCTGCTCCCCTGCTGGTTAACATGGTGCCGCTGGGAGCGCTTCCCCCTGAGGCTTCACAAGCTCTGCGGGGCTTCTGCGCTGCCTCAAGCCATGCAGCGCTCCAGTGTAGTGCCTGTAGTAACCAACTAATCCTAGGAATTGACGGACTTCTCTGATAGTAGTTGGGGTCTTCCAGTTCTGGATCACAGTCACCTTGTCTGGGTCCGGATTAACTCCCTCTGCACTGACCACATGTCCCAAATACTGTACCTTTGGTTTCAGGAGGTGGCATTTAGAAGGTTTGACCTTCAGGCCGAAGTTGGATAAGGCTTCAAAGACTTCAGCCAGATGTTGCAAGTGCTCCTCGTAGGTTCTGGAATAAACAATCACGTCGTCCAAATATAACAAGACTGTTTCAAAATTCTTGTGTCCTAGGCAGCACTCCATTAGTCTTTGGAAGGTTCCTGGTGCATTGCACAAACCAAAGGGCATATGATTGAATTCATAGAGACCCATGGGACTAGTAAAGGCGGTCTTCTCTTTATCTGCCTCCGCAACAGGAACCTGCCAATACCCGCTGGTTAAGTCCAAAGTGGAAAAGTATCTAGCCGTCCTGAGTGCGGCTAATGACTCCTCTATGCGCGGCAAAGGGTAAGCATCTTTGTGCGTGATGCTATTGATCTTTCTGTAATCTACGCACATGCGCATTGTTCCATCTTTCTTGCGGACTAACACCAAAGGAGCTGCCCAGGGGCTATAGCTTTCCCTAATTACCCCAGCACTCTTCATGTCCTTGATCATATCTTTAGTATACTGATAATGCGCGGGCGCAATTGGCCTATGCCTTTCCCTAATCGGCGCATGGTCTCCGGTGGGAATGGTATGTTGAATCACCTTGACCTGCCCAAAATCCAAGGGTGTCTTACTAAATACCCTCTCATATTCCTGTGCTAACCGCACCACCCCATTTCTTTGGTATTGAGGAGTGGTGTCAGTGCCAATGTGCACCGCTTGACACCAGTCGTCCAACGGTCCTAATGAATCGTTGGCATCCATTGGGTCGGTTGGGGCCAAGGGTTCTGTTGGCTGTATGTCATTGTTATTGACAGTTAACAGCTTAGCCACTGTGGCGTACCTGGGTAAGCAAGCCTCCTCCTCTCCACAGTTCAGAATGCGCACTGGTACTCTGCCCTTCCTCACATTAACTATTCCCCTAGCTGTCATAACTGTGGGTCTACAATCAGAATAGACAGGTTCCAGCAGGGCCTGATAGTCCCGCCCTTTTATGCCTATAGCTGCTCTGCACCACAAGATGATTTCACTCCTGGGGGGAAGCATGATGCAGTTGGGGTCACTCACCCTCACGCTGCCAATCTCTCCACCTGCTAACTCCACTTGCTGGCGCTGGACAAGGGCTCTAATCTCTAGATTCAAGACATTTCTTTCCTTGTAGGGGGCCGATCTCAACGCGTCCTGTAAGATGGTAATAACCTCATCTAGACAATTCTCCAACACATTAGTCCCCAGTATTAACACATTAGCGCCTTCCCCTTCGTCCACATCAACAATTATCAGACCTTGGGATTTCAGATCCGTTCCACCTACTCTCAGGGTGACTTCTTTATATCCCGTCTGAATCAGAAGCTGACCATTGCTGGCAATTAGTACCAAGTCCCCATTTGGAGGTTGGGTAATCTCAGCGTCTGTCCAGTACCTGCGAAACAAGGTATGGGGCATGGTGGTTACCTGTGAACCAGTGTCCAGTAATGCTGTAAAAGGAATGCCGTCCACTGCAACTGGGATCATAGGACGTCTACCCACATACCTGCTTTCCCTGCCAGTTGGACCAGGTTGTCTCACTCCTGGGTGTTGGTCCGCTACTCCAGGAGTTGCCCATTTAAAGGGCACTCTCTCTCCACATGACCAACCTTATCACACCGCCTGCAGATGGGACGGCCAGAGGGGTCGAACTTGTCGGTTGTTCTCCTGCCAGCGCGAGACATTCGCTGTTGAGGAATCGATGCTCTCTTTGATCTCCGCCAAGGTAAATCCTCTGGGCTGGAGGCGAGCTGGATCTTTGCTGGGGAAGTAGAAACTCTGAGATTTTCAACAGTTCGGGTTAAGGCAGCTACATGTTTAGTTAGTTCAGTCACTCGTAACCGCAATTCTGCAGCATCATCAGATTGAATCTGCGTACACTGTACAGCCGTTGGAAAGGATGCTACACCTGCAGGGCTTACAGGCGTTTGCCTGTGGAGAGCAACTTGTTGCCCCTCCATCTGTCCGCATGGATAGACAGGTTCCCTCAGGATACGGATGGATCGATCTTTGAACTCAAGAAAGCTCATATCAGGATTCTGCAGTGCCATCATGCGCAGCTGGGCCTTATTGGATTCTGATACTAGGCCCTCTACAAATTGTTCTTTTAGCATCTTATCCTCTTCATGAACACTATCGGGGTCTACTTGCTTAATGACCCGCAAAGCTTCCTGCAGATTGAGGGCAAAATCTCTCACAGTGTCCTGTGGTTTTTGCTTACAGCCGAAAAACCGCATTTTTATCTCTGATGAGGTGCGGGTGTCAAATGCAATCCTGAGTTTGGTAAAAATGTCCTTTACGGTTCTTTTATCGAACGATGGCCAGGATTTTACCTCCCTTTGTGCTGCGCCGCAAAGTTGACTTGTCAATATTGCAACCTTTTGCTCCTCTGTCATGGGGTAAAGGTCAAACAGGCCACTCAGCTTTTCTTTAAAGTCTCTGAGAGTATGGGATTCGCCTGCATACTGGGGCAGCCAGGATGCACCTGGAATGTATGGCATCGTTAACGGTAATATGGGTGCCACTGTTACAAGATTGTGCCGGCTTTCCGGATTAGTACCCATAGGTGGCGCTGTGATACCTTGGCTAGAATCTATGGGGAATTCAGAGCCGTCCAAGACCGAAGATGAGGGTCTGCTTGCCTGAGACATCTTTCCCCACCTGTTAATCTCAACAGGGTCACACTCACTGTTCCTGCCACCGTGGACCGTGAATCAGAGCTGGTGGAAGGGCTTTTAGCGACTGCCGCTGCCGCACTACAAGCCGCTTCGGCCTCCAACTCAGCGTGGCTTGCGATAGAAAGAAAAACAAAAACTCGGCCCCCCCCGGACTCTACGCGACCTGGGTGACGCAGGTCCCGGCCGTTGGTGGCTATTTTGGAGGGCGGGAAAAGTGCAACAGTCTCTCAAAAATAAGAGAAAAAAAAAAAACAATTTTGCGCACTTTCAATCCTGTTCGTGACGCCAAAAAGATGCGTCGCCCCAGCCCGGCCTTGGCGAGTTCACGGTGCGAATAGGCCCAGTACTGGGGTCGACAGCGCCTTGAAAGGGAATAAAATAAATGTTTATCGTGACGCCAGTTGGGGTTTTAGCTTGCGATGGAGGCAAGCCCGGCACTGCTGGTTGGGCCTCTGGGAATAGGTAGTGATAGAGTGCCAGATATTGTACCCTCCCCAACTAGGGCAGATCCCAGGGCCAACTGATATATGAGGAAGAGCTGGTGTGCAGGCAGAGGAGCAGTGAAGAGGCGATTAATAAGAAATACAGTCCAGTCAGGGGTTAACCAAACACTTACGGTTTACTTCTGTAGTCAGCAAGGAATAACAGATCTTACAGGAGAATTCACCTAGCTCTGGTATAGTGAGATGCCAGTTTAACCACATGGGTAATTCAGCCTTCCAATGCTGCTGTACCTCTAATAGATTTCCCCTGATTCTGGATTCCAGAAGCTCAGAGGTCAGATATAACCAGATCTGTGGCTCTTCCAGACGGCAGGTAACGCGAGTTCTGTCGGGTGCTGGGTACGCACACTCACCCTAACTCTATGTGTTACTGAGCCTCCAGGAAATCTGCACTACTGGACCTGGATCCAGTAATTCTCTCGATGTTCTAAGTGTGGCAGACACTTAGCTAGGAATCGATGGTCCTTACTCTGCAGCTCGTTTGATAGATACTTGTTCTCATCAAAACGCTGGACTCCTGTGCTGTCTCATTACCCTCTCTGCAGACTGTTGTATCACCAGCTCCGTGCAGCCCTGCCTCATGGATCCCCTCATGGATCCCCCCTCAAAAATGAAACTAAAACACTTCTAGGCAGTAGCTCCACCCCTTTTTAAAGAGGCAGTCACTGGGGATTTGTCTAATGCTAACAGGTTAACTGGTTCTCACTATACCTTCACAGTACACAGTAGAGATCACGTGAGGTGACATTTATAGCGACCCACTCTGTGGGGCGCTACACCAGCCCCCAGCTTCTCCCTCTGCAGACAGCCTCCTCAGTGCCTCCAGCCCCAGCATCTTGTGCTGGCTCTCCCACAGTCTCTGCCTGCACTCCTGCCTGCTCCTCTATTACCATGCCCCCCCCAGTACACTCTTCACAATTGATCCCTTTATAGCCTGGGAACACCTCTCCAGCACACTCCTGGCGGGGGGTGAAGTGGATCTTGGGGCTACCTCTTCAATGTCTCCCTATGCAGCGTTGTCTCCGCCATCACCTCCTTCTGCTTCTCAACTCCAGCCAATTGATCAGAGTGTTTTACCTCCCTTCTCTCTCTGATCACAATGGCTCCAGTTCCTCACTCGATTTCTAGTTGCTGAAGTCACTGAGGCATGTTGGAAGGAAATCCGCACAGAAATTTGCGTTGAAATTTCTGCATTACGGCAAGATCTTCATCATATAGCATCTCGGGTTGACTTCCTGGAGGATGATCATGACCAGACCCGTGCCTACATTTCTCAGCTTCAGGACTCTGTTATGTCTCAATGTCATTTGTTTAACGACCTGCAGTGTCATGTTGAGGACTTGGATAATAGCGGCAGGCGCAATAATATCAGAGTTAAGGGGCTGCCCGAGGCTACTTGTGAGGAGGACCTCCATGCCATTTTTAATTCCATTTTGCAGGAGCCTCCTACTCATAAGATATATCTGGACTGTGTGCACAGAGAGTTGCACCCTAAAGGCACTGGGCCTAATCCACGGCACGTTATTTGCTGTGTGCACGACTTTGCCATGAAGGAAGCGATATTGTCCATTTCCAGGACCCTCAGGGACATTGATTTTGAAGGGGCCAAGATACAACCTTATCAAGACCTTTCCTGGATTACTCTGCAGAAATGGAGACATCTGCATCCCCTCCTTCAGTTGTTACCTGACCATCAGATACCATACCGGTGGGGCTTCCCCTTTGCCCTGACTGCTAGGCTCAATGGACGCTCAGCCACCCTACACTCCTATGCAGACTTGCAATCATTCTGCTCAGTTATGGACATTGCTCCCCCTCTGGACATGCCTGACTGGGAACTGGCTGTTCCCCTTCCATCTCCGCCTCCGTTGTGGTCTCAACAGAAGCCGAAACATCGACACCTGCCTTCTCTTGGTGCTGTTCCCAGATGACATCAAGTGGACCTGCCATCCCCGTGATTGCACTGACTCTTTTTTTCTTTTCTTCCTTGTTTTCCCTAGGTCCTGGATAGGAGCCTGTTCGTGCAGCTTCTGGTGGCTGCCAGGGAGCTTTGACGTTCCCTCTACTGGTCGCTGATATATGCTTGCTGTTTATGGTTTATTTTTTAATGCTCACTCACTAGTCGCTTTCTCTCTTGTTTTTTCTTCTAGTGGTCTCCCGTTTTTCTTGACGGGCAGGGTAGGAGGCTGCTTTCCCTCTTACCTACCCTAGTTCTCCTCCTTCCTCTAGTAATTTTTGTTGGTACCTTTTACTGTCCTCAACTGGTCTGTCTACTGATAGTCCACTTCCACTTCCCCACTGTGGGGGCTGTTTCCAGTTAGGGGTTCTAACCTTGAACCCTTTTGGTTAGTTTGCCTACAATTGCCCTGTCATTTGCTTTTAGCCCCCGGTCAGGAGATTTAGTCCTGCCCATGACACGATTTTTTCTTGTACTGTTTGATTGTTTTTTGTTTGTTCTCTTTCCTTCCCCTTCTTCCCACCCCTTCCCTCTCTTTATGTTTACAGTTTCTCCAAACCAGAGTCTGACCACCAAGACCTTCTACATGAGTCCCTCCATGCTGAACTTCCTACCTCGAGGTCGAGTGAGATCTGCCAGTACATGTTCTCTTATTCATCTGCTGGTGCCTCTTTTGTTATTTCCTTATGGCTGAGTGTGTTACTTTGAATGTTGAGGGCCTGGGCTCAAACTGTAAAAGGCGCGTGGTTTTGCACGAGCTTCTATCCCTCCGGGCGAATGTGGCTTTCCTTCAGGAGACTCACTTTGACCACACCAGTTCATTTAACTATGCCCATCAATACTTCCCTGTTGCCTAATCTCCCTATAATACACACAGGCGAGGGGGAGTGGCTATCCTGCTCTCCCGTTCCTGTTCTATCTCTATCTCTGCCTCCCACCTAGACTCTGAGGGGCGCTACAAAATTTTAGAGGGGCTTCTGCACGGCTAGCCCATCATTCTCTGTAACCTGTATGCCCCTAACTCGTCCCAAATCCCTTTTCTTAAGAAAGTATTGCGACGCCTACAGGCTTTCTCTGGCTAGGCACTGTTATTGGGTGGTAACTTTAATATGGTCTTCTCTGATAGCTTAGACAAATTGTCCTTATCTGATGGGCCCACAAGCGCCTCTCAACTTCGACTAGCCAGACAATTACGCTGCCTAATTAGGTCCACTGCCCTTTATGACCTCTGGTGTGTTCACAATCCGACTGCTTGGACTTTTGCAAGTGACTTTTTTTAAGTGATGCAGACATTGGCCCTATCTCCTGGTCCGATCTCACTCCTGTTTTGATTACGCTGTCCTCCTCCTCTGTTCCAACTAAACTTTGTCACTGGCTGTTGAATGAGTCCCTCCTCCATTCTCCGATGTCCTGTGCTACCCTCCATACCCAGCTCTTAGAGTACTTTAGTCACAATGTACATTCCGTCTCCTCTGACTCCACCCTCTGGGAAGCCCATAAGGCTGTCATGAAGGGCCACTGTATAGCCCTAGCTACTCAATTTATAAAGGATTGAAAGGCTAGGGAGGTCGCTCTGTTGACCCGGATTCGATCTCTATCGGACTGTCTGGCTCAGGCCCCTTCGGTCTTTGTCCTCTGCCAACTGGTAGCTGCTAGAGCTTATCTTCATGATCTCGCCAGTCAGGCAACCCAGCGTCTCCTCCTCTATAGTCGTCAATATTACTATGATAGGTTGAACAAAGCCCATACTCTGCTTGCTAAGACCCTGTGCGACCACCAAGCCACCCCCCTCCCTGCATGCAATTCATGACCCTCATGGCACTTTACACCATCACCCTGATTCTATAGCATCCCTGTTTAGGGATTACTATACTAAGCTGGGTTCAGATCTCTCCGCCCAGGACACAGCCTTGATTCCTGTCCTCTTCCTAAGATCACAACCTCAGCGCTTGATAGTTTGAATACTTCGATCATGGAGGAGGAGCTTGATGCGATCCTCAGGGCTCCACAGGGTGGCAAGGCACCGTGCCCGTACGGGTTCACCTATGTCTACTATAAGACTTTCTGCTCTGACCTGCTTCCTCACATGTGTCGCCTCTTTAACTCCTTCATGGACGGTGCCCCTATCCCTCAGTCCATGCTTCATTCCCATATCACCCTAGTTCCTGAACCCCATAAAGATCATCAGGATTGCTCTAATTACCGTCACATTGTCCTCCTAAATACTGATTTAAAACTTTTTTATCAAGACCTTGGCTAATAGGCTTAACACTTGGCTCCCGTGTCTCTTAACCATAAGGACCAGGTGGTTTTGTTCCTTGCCGTCAAGGGGGAGATAACACCAGAAGGACTGTGGATCTAATAGATGTTGCCAACCGCTCTGACATCCCCACCCTCCTTCTAAGCCTTGACCCCGAAAAGGCCTTTGACCGCCTCGTTTCGTCGTTCATGATTGCCACCCTTGAAATATTTGGGTTTTCTGGAGCATTTCTTATGGCAGTTAGAACGCTTTATTCCCAGCCCTCAGGGATGGTCAAACTTTCTAACTCCTTTTCATCCTCGTTCCCCATCCGCAATGGAATGCGTCGGGGTTGTCCTTTAACCCCCCCTCATCTTTGCCTTATGTATCGAGCCCTTGGTTTCCCAAGTCCGGTCCAATCCTAACATTACTGGTGTGGCGATTCGTGACAAGGACTTTAAGATAGGCTTGTTTGTGGATGACGTCCTTCTGACTCTCACCGATCCTCACACTTCTCTTCCTAACCTTCTTCAAGTGCTGAAGGAATATGGTGGTCTCTCTGGATATAAAGTCAACCCAACTTAGACAGATGCATTACCCCTTAATATTCATGATCTCACCCTGCAGCACCTTCGGTTTAACTTTGACTATCAGTGGAAGGAGCGCTCCCTCCGTTATCTAGGCATTCAGTTGTCTCCCTCTTACTCCTCCGTCTATTCAGTCAACTACCCTTGTTAGTTTAATGAACTTCGCTCTCTCTTGGACAAAAGGTGCCCTCTCTATATACATCCTTCATAGGTCGCATCAAGGCTGTTAAAATGACCCTCCTCCCGAAGATACTCTACTCCTTTGGAACACTCCCAATGGCGGTGCCCCGTTCAGAATTGAGGTCCCTTCAAAAATCGATTTTCCAGTTTATCTGGAACGGAAAATGACACTGTATCCCTCGCTCGGTGACGTTATCTGGCAAAAACGAGGGGGGGGGGGGCTGGCGGTCCCACATATTCTGCATTATTATTGGGATCCAGTTATAAATGTCAGCACAAGGCCCATCAAGAGTCAACGTTTATATACAGTGGGCGGTCGTGAAGGGGTTACATTGTTAAGATCACCCATATACAGTGGACACATTCCCCATGAATTGGAAACACGAACTTATTTATGTCTTTCCTCCAGTCCAGATTATCCAGAGACTTCTCCAGAAAATATTGAAGGAAAGACCATCAGTAATAATAGCACCATTTTGGCCACAAAGGACTTGGTTTCCTCTGTTATTGCAAATTCCAAACAGCGCCTAATTCAAAGAGGTCTGTTCCACCCAGAACTGAGCAAACTCCATCTTTCGGCCTGCTTTGTGAAGGGTCAAGATTGAAAGATATAGGATTGTCTACTTCAGTAATTAATACTTTATTAGCAGCCTGTAAGGACTCTACTAATAAGATGTATAATAAAATATGGTCTAAATTCTCTTCCTAGCTCAACAATTTAGAGTTTTATTCATTAGAAATACCAAGTGTTCTGCAATTCCAGCAAGATGGCTTTCCAAAAGGCCTTAAGTTTAACACTTTTAAAGTATACATGATAGCAATCAATGCCATGACAGAAGAGAAATTTTCTGGTTAACCCTTAGTATCAAGATTCTTCAAAGCTATTAGAAATCTGAGGTTAAACCTCCTGTCCCTATCTGGGATGTATCTATTGTTCTCAATGCCTTGAATCTTATCCATCTTAACCTATTAAGTACATAGACCTTAAATGGTTATTATGTAAAGTAACTTTTCTAGTAGCAATTATGTAATACCCCAGTACTGGGTCCTATATTCCTTTAAGTCAGGGTTGTGTTCATGTTGTAGTACAGGGTACTGTTACATTTATATGTAATGTGTATATAATATGTTATATCTTTAAGAAGTATTGCATCAGCCATTGCATCTGTGCAAGCACTGGTAAGGTTAATGCACAGCACCTCACACCACATGTGCCCAACACTTAGCCCTCATTGGACAAAGGGGGTGGGGACATTTTGGTGTAGGTTAGGCAGACTGGGGAAGTCTGGTTAGTTCTGCCTGTGAGGTAGTGAGCTGGAGTGTAGTCTGAGGAGGAAGATGGTTGCTACCCTTTTGGCCACTGCTGGACCAACAGGACCCTAACACAGAGTTCAGAGTGAAGTTCCACAAATCTCAGGAGTCCAGGTGCAGTCTGTAATAAGAGCAGGAGGATTTAGACGGCTATAGAGCATAAGGTCACACTCAGGCCTACATAAAGATGGATACCTAGTGCTACTCCAAGGTACATCATACTCATATATATGAGAGGGACTCTTCTATCCTTCACTACCTTGCTGTGCACCTCCATATTGAGAGTTATCTGCTTGTACTGTGAACCTGATGTTGGCTGTCTGGAAGCTTTTTGCACTGAGTAAAGACTGGCACTACTTTCACCATCCATCTTGCCTCCATGTGTGTGTCTGAAACTACCTAGCACCTACCACCATCTTGGGTACATCCCGGGCCAGGCCACAATACTACACCCATCATTCATCAAAGGGAATATCCGGGAACCTGTCCAGTGCAACGACCACCCAGGTGTGTTCCCCCACCACTGTGCTGTACCTGAGGGAGAGAGCCTGGAGATGCCTGCAATGTGACTACCACTCCTAACATCCACCACTCCGGTACAGCCTTCCCCTTGCAATCCCCCTGGGGCACCACAATTACATCTGCTAAGAGGCTTGTTGAATTGCAGGCCTTATCTTCAAAAAGTCTGTACCTAAGAATTCTATCCAATGGGGTTTTATTGAGAACTTTACCAAAATTTATACCTAAAGTTCCTTCTTTTATGATTATCAACAAAGAATCCTTTCTACCAGTGTTCTATCGTCATCCTGAGATGGAAGAACAAATACGTTTTCACACTTTAGAGGTTAAGAGAACTATTCTGGCCTACCTGGATAAAATCAAAAATTTCAGGAAAGAAAAAAAATGTATTTGTACTTTTTTTCAGGCACTAGGAAAGGGATGAAATCATCTAAAGACACATTGGCCAGATGGATTAAGTCCACTATTTTTTGAGGCATACAGATTAGCAAATCTCTCTTTGACAACTGCACCAAAGGCACATTCTACACGCTCCACAGCAACCTCATGAGCTGAAAATGCACAAGTATTTATCCTGGATATTTGTAATGCTGCTTCTTGGAGTTCCTCTTCTACCTTCATGAAACATTACCGTCCACTCTGAGGGTTCAGCTTTTGGCACAGCAGTACTTAATACGGTTTCCAAATGATGATCTCCCCCCCCCCTCCTTAGGTAGCTAGCGAAATCCCGTCTGTGCTGCTGCAGAATAAATAAGAAATACAAAATTAGGTTTTACCTGGCAGCACAGCATACCCTCCCAACTTAACCCCTTCCCGCCGGTGACATTTTTTGATTTTCGTCCCTTCCAAACCCAATAACTTTTTTATTTTTCCTTTCTCAAAGCCATATGAGGTCTTAATGTTTGCGGGATACATTTTTTTCATGATGCTACCATTTATTATTCTGTACAATGTACTGGGAAGCTGGAAAAAATTTCAGAATGGGGTAGATTTGAAGAAAAAGTGCATTTGTGCGACTTTCTTACGGGCTTCATTTTTACGGCGTTCATTATATAGCCAAAATGAGATGTCATCTGTATTCTATGTTTCGGTACAATTCCGGGGATACCAAATGTATATGGTTTTATTTACATTTTAACCACTTAACAAAAATCCAAAACTGTGCAAAAATATATATTTTTTAAAAGTCACCATATTCTGACACCCGTAACTTTTTTATACTTCCGTGTTCGGGGATGTATAGGGCGTCTTTTTTGCGGGACCAGGTGTACTTTTTAGTTATACCATTTTGTGGAATTGCTATCGCTTTGATCACTTTTTATTCAAATTTTTATCAGAGGCAGACAGTGAAAAAACGGCGGTTCGGCACTTTTGATTTTTTTTTTCCCACTACGGCGTTTACCGAACGGGAAAAATATTTTTATAGATTTGCAGACCGGGCATTTTTGGACACAGGGATACCTAAGGTGTATGTGTTTCACAGTATTTAACTACTTTTATATGTGTTCTAGGGAAAGGGGTGGTGATTTGAACTTTTAATATATATACACACGTGGACAAAATTGTTGGTACCCCTCGTTTAATGAAAGAAAAACCCACAATGGTCACAGAAATAACTTGAATCTGACAAAAGTAATTTGCCAAACTACATGATGACAAGCCACAAAGCTTCTGGGAGAATGTCCTATGGACAGATGAGACAAAAATCTAAATTTTTGGCAAGGCACATCAGCTCTATGTTCACAGACGGAACAATGAAGCATATCTTGAAAAGAACACTGTCCCTACTGTGAAACATGGAGAAGGCTCTATTATGTTCTGGGGCTGCTTTGCTACATCTGGCACAGGGTGTCTTGAATCTGTGCAGGGTACAATGAAATCTCAAGATTATCAAGGGATTCTAGAGAGAAATGTGCTGCCCAGTGTCAGAAAGCTTGGTCTCAGTCGCAGGTCATGGGTCTTGCAACAGGATAATAACCTAAAACACACAGCTAAAAACACCTAAGTATGGCTAAGAGGGAAACATTGGACTATTCTGAAGTGGCCTTCTATGAGCCCTGACCTAAATCCTATTGAGCATCTTTTTAAAGAACTGAAACATGCCGTCTGGGAAAGGCACCCTTCAAACCCAAGACAACTGGAGCAGTTTGCTCATGAGGAGTGGGCCAAAATACCTGTTGAGAGGTGCAGAAGTCTCATTGACAGTTACAGGAATCGTTTGATTGCAGTGATTGCCTCAAAAGGTTGTGCAACAAAATATTAAGTTAAGGGTACCATCATTTCTGTCCAGACCTGTTTCATGTGTTTTCTTTTTTAAAAAATTCTGTTGAAGCATGGTTGAAAAGCAATGTCTGACTTTCATTTGTTAATTTTCATAGAATTTTTATATATTATTACTTTTGTCAGATTCAAGTTATTTCTGTGACCATTATGGGTTTTTCTTTTATTAAACGAGGGGTACCAACAACTTTTTCCACGTGTGTATATTTTTTTTTGCATTTATCAGACCCCCTAGGGGGTCTTGAACCCCAGGGGGTCTGATCACTAATGCAATGTATTACAATGCTAATGCACTGCAAAAAAAACGGTGCTTGCAATAGAAGTTAATGAAAGACAGGCGTGGGAGCCTTCACATAGCAAGCTCCGGGTGCCGGCGATACCCAGCAAAATGGCGGCGCATGCCGCCAGCAAAATGGCGCCTCGGTCAGCTTTGACCGAGGTGCCAGAGGGTATAATGCCCGAGATCAATGTGGGCACCGATCGCGGGCATTAGCGCCAGGTCTTTGCTGTATAAAACAGCAGAGATCCGGCAGGTATGGTGGCCGCATGACTGCCTAGTGGCCGCCATCTTTAAACACCCGGCATCCGCCGTACTATTACAGCGGAGGTCGGGAAAGGGTTAACTAAGAAAAAAACGTGTCCAGTAAAAACACAAGGAAGTAGTGAGAAAGAGGGGTTCTCATAACATCAATTATGCTAATTAACTGTTTTCATTGTTACCTAGGTGGGAAAGAAGGCAGGGCTACTTACCCATCTGTGCTGCCTTGAATTCAAAGAAAGCAAATTTTCAGGTAAAACCCAATTTTGTATAAATGAATGTATATTATACATATAATGTATGTGTCTCTGAGTATATATGGTATATAAATATATATAAGTATATATGGTATATCTGTGAGTATATAGTGTATGGTATGAATGTATACGTGTGAGTATACTGTATACAATATATGAATTTATGTGTTAGTATGCATAGTATGTAAGTGTATAAGCATGACTATATACAATATATGAATGTGTGTGAGCATATATGGTATATAAATGTATATGTGTGTGTATATATTGTATATGTATGAGTATACAGTATAGTGTATGGTATATGAATGTACAGTATGTGTGAGTATATACAGCATATGAATGTCTATCTATCTGTGTTTTCTTATGTACATGTGTACCATGATACATACTAGAATTGTATTTTATAGCATGATGCACAGTATACTGAGATGTTAAAAGGGTTGTACAGGAATTACAGTTTTCTGCAAGGAGGCCAGGGAAGGTGAAAAATAAGAAAAATAACAACATACTCACCTGTCCCCGGCACTCCGTTGTCTCCCACGGCTGTCTAGTTCAGCAGCACCCAGGGGCTTGGTTTGGCGGAAGTCCCCGCCGCATGTGACTGCTGAGGTTAATCAGCGGCCTAAGGAAAGGAATGGGGACTCCACAGGTGACATATGTGAGTGACTTCCCGGTTCCTTTCCTTAGACCGCTGAATAGCCACAGTCGTCACATGTGGCGAGGAATGCCATTAAAATAGATCCTGGGCGCTGCTGGACCGGATATGGATGGGAGGTACCAGGGATAGGTGAATATGGGTTTTATTTTTCACCTTCCCCGGTGACCTTGCAGAGACCTATAATTCATGGACAACCCTTTTAACCCTTTCCCGACATCCGCCATAACAGTACGGCAGATGTCGGATATTTAAATATGGCAGCCACTCAGGAGCTGCCAGACCTCGGCTGTATTATATAGCCGAGATCCGGCGCTAATGCCCACGATCAGTGCCCGCACTGATCATGGGCATCGATCCCCCCCCCCCCCCGCGCCACAGTCAAAGCTGATTGAGGTGCCATTTTGCTGGTGCACCGCCATTTTCCTGGGGATTGACAGCACTTGGAGCAAGCTCCGGGGATGGCGTTCCCTTACTATGACAGCCAGGAGCCTTTTGAAGGCTCCCAGGCCTGTCTCTCATTAACTTCTTTTGCAGGCTGCTTTATGCAGTCTGCAATAGCAGTACCATTATTTTGCAATGCATTAGCATTGTAATGCATTGAATTAATGATCAAACCCTCTGGGGTTTGCAAGAAATAAAAAAAAGTTATGGGTGTCAGAATATGGCGACTTTTAGAAAAAAAAATTTTTTTGCAAAGTTTTAGATTTTTTTTAAAGGTTAAAATGTAAATAAAACTATATAAATGTTGTATCCCTGGAATTGTAACGAAACATAGAATACAGGAGACATGTCATTGTGGCTTCAGAGTGAATGCCGTAACTATGAGGCCCACAAGAAAGTCGCACAAATGCACTTTTTCTCCAATTCCATCCCATTCTGAATTTTTTTCCAGCTTACCAGTACATTTTATAGAATAATAAATTATGAAGAAACATTATGAAGAACAATTTGTCCCACAAACATTAAGCCCTCATATTGAAATGCATTTTTGAATTTACAGATTTTCAACATCTTATTTTTTTTTCCTGCAATATGTGGATGAGATGACATGATCAAATTTCATTCACCTTGCTGGCTCATCTCTACAGCAGCCATAAACACTGTTTTTCATGTTACGGAAAAGCAGCTTTTTTGCTGCAGATTTTGCTGCTGCTTTTTGAGCCAAAGCCAGGAGTAGTTTGAGCAGAAAGTAGAAATAGAAGTAAATATATATATTTACAATTCCTTTTGTAGCCAAGCATAGTGGTGCCTCAGTCAAAGGTATTTTTTTTATAATCAAAATTTAGAACCTAAAATAGGTAATAAGTGCCTGACTAAATATAGGCACGTTCTCCCACGATAATACCGGTATCTCCATGGAACACGATGAATATAACTGTGATCTTATGGACGCTCTTGAGTATACACACGCGCAAGTATGTTAGCGTTTTCTCACGTTATTTGGGTTTTCTATGCAAATCACTTGTGAGTTCATTACATGGGCAGTACTTATCACAATATTTTGTTCGCAAGGACACACACATTCCCTTAGTGGCACCACTACAGGCAAAGGTTTTCATACACCTGTGTAAGTGTTACTTAAGACTAAGGCCCCACCTGGCGTCCCGCAGCAAAAAAGCGCTGCGGGAAAAACCGTGGCGGCAATACATCGTGGTTCTTCCCACAGCACTTTGCACAGAAAGTTCACAGAGGATTCACCGCGTGTCTGCACCGTGTATTTTACCGCAAAGTGGGGATGGGATTTGCCTCAGCCTAAGCTGGATACCAGACCTCCACCTCCACCCTTGAAGCAAGGGGCTAAACGCGCATTGGTTATTTTGGTTTGGTTGGGCTATATTGATTATTTGTTATGGAATAAAAATGGATGAAATGGAATACTTGTTTACTCTGAATTTGTAACATCTAAAACATCTATCTCTTATATATATAAAAATTAGTTCCTGTCTCTCTGTCTGTCTGTCTCTCTGTTCTTTATGCGCGACCAAACGACTGCACCGATATTCACCAAATTTGGCACACATGTACATCAGGTGTCTGGGAATATTATAGACTGGGTCTCAGCTCTCTTGGACGTACCATTCCTGAGATACAGTACTGTATTCCCCAAAAATGACCAACATTAGCTAATACAAGCCTGCAAGTCTTTCACTCATATTCCAACTGCCATACGCACGATCACATGTCCCTTATCAGCCAATTAAGAGCTCGCAGGCACTTACTCTCCTCAGGCACACAGGTTTCCGTAGCAACCAAGCTATTTATGACCTGTATTAGTCAATAGCAGTTCGCAGGTCCTTAAATATCCAGTCATATCACGTGTATCAGCCAATATAAGTTCACATTTAATTTACGAGGTTTCCATAACAACACAGCCATAAATAGACTGTACCTATACTGGACTCAGTGGCGTATCTAGGAATGGCTGGGCCCCAAGGCGAACATTTGACATGGGACCACCCTCGGCAACCTCCCCCCCCCCTCACAAACTGCATTCCTGCACAGTATTCTGCCCCATAGTGGCCCCTGCACACAATATCATAGTGGCCCCTTCATATATTATTATGCGCACTCCTCGCTACCTCTTCAATGTTGGACCAGATGTCACGTGAGCCAGGCATGCATCGCAACGCATAATGACGTCGGACTGGCCCACCGACGTCTGGGACGTCACCAAAGAGGCCTGAAGCCTGCTGAAAAGACCCCAGAGTATAATGATAGCAGTGTTTGTGGGGTTCACGGCCCGAAGACCTTACTTACCGATCCCCGCTCCTGCTCACAGCCGCCTCTGTAGAAGGTGAAGTGCAGGTGGCCATCAGCAGGAGCGGGGATCGTTAAGTAAATAGGGCCCGTTACCTGCTGGTGTTACACCAGCAGGTAACGGCCTACTAAAAAAAAAAACAAAAAAACATCAAGGGCCCCCCCCGGACCCCTAATGTCCCGGGTCCTGTGGCAGCCGCTACCACTGCTACCCCAGTAATTTACGCCACTGACTGGACTGCTATACTGGATTTCAGCATTCTTATAAATTGAAACGTTTTTAAACTACTCATGCCCCTTGCAGCAAAATGCATGGCTGCTGCTCGAGCTAATGAAAACTCTCAGCAGACCCAAGCCTGTCTCTAATCTGACAAGATATGTCACAGACAACAGCGAGCTGCTGAAACAACCCAGCAGACCCAAGCCCGTCTCTAATCTGGCAAGGCATTGTCAGCCACATGCACACAGCTGCACTCCATGTTTCCATAACAACCCAGCCATTTTTCTTCACTGCTGTAAGTCAGCTTTAAAGGGGCAGGGCGCTGTGGATGACACTGTTACACAAGGTCATATACACACAGCTTTACTCCAGGTTTTCCATAACAACTGATCGCAGGTCTTTCACTGATATCCAAACTGAGATACACATGATCAAACGACGCTTATGGACCAATGGAAAATCGCAGGTTCTTCAGTCTTGACATACACACAGCTTTACACCAGGTTTCCATAGCAACCAAGCTATTTATGAGCTGTATGTATCAATAGCAGTTTGCAGGTCTTTAAATATTCAGTCATATGACGTGTATCAGCCAATATATGTTCACATTTCATTTACCAGGTTTCCATAACAACACAGCCATAAATAGACTGTACCTATACTGGACTGCCATACAGGATGTCAAGTGCAAAACTGGACAATGCTTATGGGGCCACTACACAAACAAAAACTGAAATATACCCGTGAGTAGCCGGGTCCTTCTGCTAGTCCTTTATATATCCTTTGCCCTCACTCATTCTGTGGACAACTTAGCAGCTTCCTGCTCAGGGCAGTCGTTATAATGGGTGTAAAGATCAAGGTCGTTTTAACACGTTGGTGGGCCCAGTGTAAAGGGACATAAGTGAAGCCCCCAAGTACAGAAAAAAATACACAGTATTATCCCCCTAAGTGCCCCTTCACAGTATGATACCTACTTTGTACCTCACACAGTATAATGCCCCCTTAGTGATCCCCACACAGTATAATGCCCCCTTAGTGATCTCCACACATTATAATGCCCCCTTAGTGATCCCCACACAGTATAATGTCCCCTTAGTGATCCCCACACAGTATAATGCCCTTAGTGGCCTTCACATAGTATAATGCTCCCTCAGTTATCTCCCACATAGTACAGTGGCCCAAGATAAAGTTGAAATTGGGATGTGCCCACTGCCATAGGGCCTGGTGCATATGATGTGCACCATTTGGTAGAGATAGCATATGCCCCTGGAGCCTGAGGGGAGTCCCTTGAATAGTTACAATGATTTATATTTGTAAATTGAGTGCATTTAGGTTCCACCAGTGGGAATGCCCACATCCCATTAGGAAACACCCACTTTAGGGTGAGGTTTTCATAAGTGCCATTTCTTCCAAGACAGAACAAGCCAGATTTACTGGGATTGTTTCTGAATTTGGGACTGTTGTCATGTACTGTATGCCTCTGCTACATCAGAAGACACCAGTATAATCTGTATAACATTTGGCACATGGTAGGCCAAGGGGGCTGTTAATGATTTAGCATTGGGGCCCCGCACCTTAAAGCTTCCCCTGTGCACCTGTTAGATAGTAAATAGGTATTAGGAGGTGAGTCCCTGACACAACATTAGTAATAGCTGATATATAGTAGTATCATGCATTATAGTAGTATCATGTATCTGTACAGTATATATACATGTAGGTGCAGCTGCTTCTGTCTGTATACCTAGTATATAGCTTCCTGTCTGTACAGTATATATACATGTAGGTGCAGCTGCTTCTGTCTGTATACCTAGTATATAGCTTCCTGTCTGTACAGTATATATATACATGTAGGTGTTGCTGCTTCTGTCTGTATACCTAGTCTCTTATATATATAAAAATGAGTTTCTGTCTGTCTGTCTATCTGTATTTCTGTCTGTTTGTCTGTTCTTTATGCGTGACCAAACGACTGGACCGATCCTCACCAAATATGGCACACATGTACATCAGATGTCCGGGAATATTTTAGACTGGGTCTCAGCTCTCTTGGATGTACCATTACTGAGATACAGTATTCCCAAAAAATGACCAGCATTAGCTAATACAAGCCTGCAATTCTTTCACTCATATTCCAACTGCCAGCACACGGTCACATGTCCCTTATCAGCCAATAGAAGCTCGCAGGTGCTTACTCTCCTCAGGCACACAGGTTTCCATAGCAACCAAGCTATTTATGACCTGTATTAGTCAATAGAAGTTCTCAGGTCCTTAAATATTCAGTCATATCACGTGTATCAGCCAATATAAGTTCACATTTAATTTACCAGGTTTCCATAATAACACAGCCATAAATAGAATGTACCTATACTGGACTCAGTGGCGTAACTACGAATGGCTGGGCCCCAAGGCAAACATTTGACATGGGACCCCCCACCCCCAGAAACCGCCCCCCCCCCCCCCCCCCCCCCCCGCACAAACAGCATTACTGCATACACTATTATGCCCCATAGTGGCCCCTGCACACAGTATCATAGTGGCCCCTTCATATAGTATTATGCGCACTCCCCGCTACCTCTTCAATGTTGGACCAGATATCACGTGAGCCAGGCATGCATTGCGACGCATTATGACGTCGGACTGGCCCACCGACATCTGGGACGTCACCAAGGAGGCCCGAAGCCTGCTGAAAAGACCCCAGAGTATAATGATAGCAGTGTTTGTGGGGTTCACGGCCCGCAGGCCTTACTTACTGGCCAATTCTTATGGGGTCACTACAAAAACAAAAAATGAAATATACCCATGCGAAGCCGGGTCCTTCTGTTAGTCTCTTATATATATATAAAAATGAGTTTCTGTCTGTCTGTCTGTTCTTTATGCGCGACCAAACGACTGGACCGATCCTCACCAAATTTGGCACACATGTACATCAGGTGTCCAGGAATATTATAGACTGGGTCTCAGCTCTAAGGGATGTACCGTTCCTGAGGTACAGTGTTCCCAAAAAATTACCAGCATTAGCTAATCCAAACCTGCAAGTCTTTCACTCATATTCCAACTGCCATACACACGGTCACATGTCCCTTATCAGCCAATAGAAGATTGCAGATGCTTAGTCTCCTCAGTCACACAGGTTTCCATAGCAACCAAGCTATTTATGACCTGTATTAGTCAATAGCAGTTTGCAGGTCCTTAAATATTCAGTCATATCACGTGTATCAGCCAATATAAGTTCACGTTTAATTTACCAGGTTTCCATAACAACACAGCCATAAATAGACTGTACCTATACTGGACTCAGTGGCGTAACTAGGAATGGCTGGGCCCCAAGGCGAACATTTGACATGGGACCCCTCCCGGCAACCGCCCCCCCCACTAAAGTCATGGCAAAATAGAGACACAAATATTATGCGTCACTTCCTGCTACCCTTGGGGGGAGACAACAGAAAAAGACAAAGAAACAGAAGAAGACAAGAAGAGCAAGCAGAGCCTAATGTTGGACCAGCTGTCACGTGAGCCAGGCCTGGCAGCCTCAATCAACTCTGGACGCATAACCTGACTGTTACGCCACGCAGAACAACTAATGTCTGAATTTGTTGGTTTTTGTTTGTCCACCCGTCTCTTGATGAATGGCCACAGCCAAGAGAAAGACTGGGGAGCCAGGCCAGGACCCAAAACCCTATGTTTGCCCGAGCCGAACACCGGGCAAGGGCCACAGCTGGAAAAGGCATTGTTGAGCGCCAAACCCGGGAGAGTGCCTGGAGGACATCGGTCCACTATCATGGCGTGTTTTTAGGCAAGACTGTGAGAGGCGACCCCTGAGGCAACCCCACACTAAAGGAGTTTAAGTTGGGACAATCTGGTGATGCTTCACCCCTTCTCCGAATAAGTGTTTTCCAGGTCCAAACAACAAAGGGAATCATCAGAGAAAATGACTACCCCAGCCCTGGGGGCCCACCCCCTGGAATGCTTTTGCAGAATATCAGGTAAGTCCCAGTGTTTTTTCTGGGAAAGTGGCTTCTTTGCCGCCCCCCTGCCAGGCCCCCAAAGCCCCCACGGGGGCCCCCCCCCGCCCCCAGCAAGCCCGCGGGCCCGCCCGCAGCCCTCACACTTTAAGAGACGGCGCCGCGCGGGCTTCGGGGGCCCTGGGGCCTCTCCAATGGAACATCTATACTCTGGGGTCTGCAACACCCCCGAAAAGAACAATGATGGCGAGCACCAGCCTCCTTTTAAGTGTCCAGTGGTGTCATTCTTACTTAATCATGACAGATTGTCTCCAGCCCTGCCCATCAACACCCACACCTGCTGGTTAATGGAGCAATCACTGAAACGATGTTAGGGGGTCCTTTTAAGGCGGGGGGGCAATGATGTTGAAATTGGTTTTGGGGGAAGTTACACCAGCAGGTAAATATCATACTACCCCTGGCCTATTTGCAAATGCCATAGAAAAACTGCAGCTTGTAAAAATTAATATTGCCTCAAAATTGGGCCTGACGTGCAGAGCGACCCGCTACCCCTAATGTGACCACTGTCCGTGGCGGCGCTCGACGAGGCGTACTGGCCCCGCACTGGGATGTCACCAAGGAGGGCCAAGCCGCGGAATGCGGAGGTATTCAGTGTTTTTTATGTCCCCCAACTCCCCGGGGCCCCTGAACATTATCCGCGGGGGTCTGGAGGGGCGGGGGGGGGGGGGGATAAAGAGGGCCCCCCCCCGCCGGGCCGCCCCCACGCGCGGGGGGCCTATTTAAAAAAAAAAAAAAGGCGGGGGCCCGGCCCCCCCCCCCCCCCCCCCCCCCCCCGCCGCCCCCCCCCCCCCCCCCCCCCAGCATTTACGCCACTGACTAGACTGCCATACTGGATGTCAGCATTCTTATTAATTGAAATGTTTTTAAACTACTCATGCCCCCTGCAGCAAAATACATGGCTGCTGCTCGAGCTAATGAAAACTCTCAGCAGACCCAAGCCCGTCTCCAATCTGACAAGGCATTGTCAGCCACATGCACACAGCTGCACTCCATGTTTTCATAACAACCCAGCCATTTTTATTCACTTTTGTAGGTCAGCTTTAAAGGGGCAGGGCGCTGTGGATGACACTGTTACACAAGGTCACGTACACACAGCTTTACTTCAGGTTTTCCATAACAACCAATCGCAGATCTTTCACTAATATTCAAATTGAGATACACATGATCACATAACAATCATGGACCAATGGAAAATCGCAGGTTCTTCAGTCTTGACATATATACAGCTTTACACCAGTTTTCCATAGCAACCAAGCTATTTATGACCTGTATGAGGTAATAGCAGTTCGCAGGTCCTTAAATATTCAGTCATATGACGTGCATCAACAAATATAAATTCACATTTCATTTACCAGGTTTCCATAGCAACACAGCTATAAATAGACTATACCTATACTGGACTGCCATAGTGGATGTCAAGTGCAAAACTGGCCAATTCTTATGGGTCCACTACACAAACAAAAAATGAAATATACCCGTGCGAAGCCGGGTCCTTCTGCTAGTTCTGTATATATTTATTCATATGTTACCGTTTGCCAGCAGTGTCTCGTCGTCGCCAGTTGTGGTGTTTTTTTTTTTTTCATGTGTCACAATCGCAGTCGGCTGCCCAGTGCGTAGCATAGCTAAGACGGTTTGCTTTCAAAACCCATTCAACATGGATATTACGTTCACTGTAAGGGTGGATTCACACTTGCGCTTGAGTCCGTCCGCTGCCAATCCGAGTGAAAATCTCGGGAAACTGGATAGGCACCGGATAGTGACAGGTTAGCGATGCATTGCTTAAAAACAATGCGCGGGTGTCCGATTGCACCCTCTGTGCCGGGAATCCAGTTTTTTTGTCGGAAACAAAGTCGGACATGCAGGACTTTGTGCCCGACGAAAAAAAACGGTTTTGTGGTGCAGAAGGTGCAATCGGACACCTGCGCATTCAAATGAATTGGTTTTTAAGCAATGCGTCGCTAACCTGTCGCTATCCGGTGCCTATCCAGTATCCCGAGATTTTCACTCGGATTGGCAGCGGACTGACTCAAGCGCAAGTGTGAACCCACCCTAAGCCTACACAGCGACGTTGCTGTTGTTCCGGCAAAACATGTCGTTATCTGCACTCTAATGAGTGCCTAGTAGGTAATGTGCACATTAGCTAGGTAATGTCACAAATGAAATCAGTTTTCTGCACTATAACGGATCGCCCTAGTTAATGTGCACATTACCTAGGTAATCTGTAGATGAACTGATTTCTGCACTTTAACGGTAACACATACATGAATTCATGAATTTTATATTTTTTTCATATAATGTATTGATCAATTTACTCTTCTACTTATTCAATTGTGTATGTATGAGATAAAATACAGTGGATAAAAAAAAGTATTTAGTCAGCCACCAATTGTGCAAGTTCTGCCAGTTAAAAAGATGAGAGAGGCCTGTAATTGACATCATAGGTAGACCTCAACTATGAGAGACAAAATGAGAAAACAAATCCAGAAAATCACATTGTCTGATTTTTAAAGAATTTATTTTCAAATTATGGTGGAAAATAAGTATTTGGTCACCTACAAACAAGCAAGATTTCTGGCTCTCACAGACCTGTAACTTCTTCTTTAAGAGGCTCCTCTGTCCTCCACTCATTACCTGTAGTAATGGCACCTGTTTGACATTGTTATCAGTATAAAAGACACCTGTCCACAACCTCAAGCAGTCATACTCCAAACTCCACTATGGTGAAGACCAAAGAGCTGTGGAAGGACACCAGAAACAAAATTGTAGACCTGCACCAGGCTGGGAAGACTGAATCTGCAATAGGCAAGCAGCTTGGTGTGAAGAAATCAACTGTGGGAGCAATAATTAGAAAATGGAAGACATACAAGACCACTGATAATCTCCCTCGATCAGAGGCTCCCACCCCGTGGGGTCAAAATGATCACAAGAATGGTGAGCAAAACTCCCAGAACCACACGGGGGGACCTAGTGAATGACCTGCAGAAAGCTGGGACTAATGTAACAAAGGCTACCATCAGAAACACACTACGCTGCCAGGGACTCAGATCCTGCAGTGACAGACATGTCCACCTGCTTAAGTCAGTACATATCCGGGCCCGTCTGAAGTTTGCTAGAGAGCATTTGGATATTTCAGAGGAGTATTGGGAGAATGTCATATGGTCAGATGAAACCAAAGTAGAACTGTTTGGTAGAAACACAACTCGTCGTGTTTGGAGGAAAGTGAATGCTGAGTTGCATCCAAAGAACACCATACCTACTGTGAAGCATGGGGGTGGAAACATCATGCTTTGGGGCTGTTTCTCTGCAAAGGAACCAGGATGACTGATCCGTGTACATGAAAGAATGAATGGGGCCATGTATCGTGAGATTTTGAGTGCAAACCTCCTTCTATCAGCAAGGGCATTGAAGATGAAACGTGGCTGGGTCTTTCAGCATGACAATGATCCTAAGCACACCGCCAGGGCAATGAAGGAGTGGCTTCATAAGAAGCATTTCAAGGTCCTGGAGTGGCCTAGCCAGTCTCCAGATCTCAACCCCATAGAAAACCTTTGGAGGGAGTTGAAAGTTCGTGTTGCCCAGCGACAGCCCCAATACATCACTGCTTTAGAGGAGATCTGCATGGAGGAATGGGCCAACATACCAGCAACAGTGTGTGCCAACCTTGTGAAGACTTACAGAAAATGTTTCACCTCTGTCATTGCCAACAAAGGATATATAACAAAGTATTGAGATGAACTTTTGTTATTAACCAAATACTTATTTTCCACCATAATTTGCAAATAAATTCTTTAAAAATCAGACAATGTGATTTTCTGGATTTGTTTTCATTTTGTCTCTCATAGTTGAGGTCTACCTATGATGTCAATTACAGGCCGGCCTCATCTTTTTAAGTGGGAGAACTTGCATAATTGGTGGCTGACTAAATACTTTTTTCCCCACTGTTTATATATATATATATATATATATTTATACTGTAGTTATACTCCTCTGATGACACCTTAGCACAGGACACTTTAATATATTTATTTACTTTGATGATTTGTGTATATGAACTGTGAATGCACCTTGGACATGCCATGGCCTCTACCTTTTGTTGACTTTACTTGTTTTTAATATATAGTGGTGTTAATCTATACAAATAAAATGAATTTATTATTGGCATGATCTTTTTGTGGTTGTTTGTACACTGTGTCTGCAACTAATTCTGTGTAGGCTTGGTATTACTGTTTAGTGGGACTAGTGTGGTTACTCTGGTTATATTAGTGTATTGGGGATTTGTAGGTGCGCCTGCATGAAGTGGTATTCCAGGACCATTGTCCAGCCAGGAACCTGCAGAGATGCTGTATATGTCATTTTAAGCCACTGGCACTCACATGTGAGTAATATATGGCTCATAGGGACAACCTGCTTACTGCTGTGTACTATTACAGTGCAGGGTAAGAAGAGGTTAATTGCTGGTTGGCATTATGAGAGGAACATCTGCAAATAAAAGGGAGCTAGTTGTGTTCTCAATATGGGGATAGTAGTTAAGTGTTTGGCGCTAGGAGGGTAACATTAAACAGTAAAAACAGCTACTTGTTGATTATACTATGAGGGCAGAGGGGAATCTGGTGGTAAGTAGTTGACATGACAATATTTAGTTCTGGTATAGAGGTCCTATTTCATAACTGTATGTATATGAATATTTTTTGTGTGTAGGGAAAGACATATGCCTTGTTGCTTGTGCACCTCATTTTTAAAGGGTCACAAACAACTAGTTTGTCTATGCAAAAAAAAATTACATTCGTATGAAACAACCCCTTTAAAGACCTTAGGAACAATCCTGCAAGTACCAGTGAAAGGCACTGCAACACATCAAATTAAGGTACAACATTTCAGCATTTGGGGCTTCACTTTTAATTTTGCCCAGGGCCCCACTTTGTTTAAAACCAGCCCTGTTTGTACCCATGTAGGTATGTGCTGCAGTGCTGTGCACACCATCTTCTGCACTGATAGAATGAGAAGAGAATCAGATTTGGGTGTTTCAATCCAGTGTAGCCCTATTTGGGGGGGGGGGGGGTATGAGTATTATCCCTCCCGCAAAAGACTCTGGCGCTGACCTGTGTGTATAATGGGACCTGAAGCCTTCGCTGAAGGGAAGAATGGGAACATATATGAAATATATCAGTGCCTCCACCCAGGATAGAGCCTCTGTATTACAGGGAGAATCTCTTCCTGGGACTTACCCATGAAGTACAGTTAGTAGCCTTAACAAGGATCACTGTACTAATCTCACAGTCTGAAGAATACATACAGATACCACATAAGGTTATAACAGTAGCTTTATAAGAATCAACAGGGTAATAGTACATACAATATACTCAGAACACAGCAGTACTACAACAACCAGCAAGTCCACAACAGTCTTAGGTTATATACCCGGGTTATTATATATATATATATATATATATATAGATATATAGCAAGAGTCCGGTGCACAATACCTCCAGGCAACAGAAGAGATGCAGGGGTCCCTGTGGATGACTGTGGATCCTTGGATTCTTCCAGGAGATGACAGACAGCCGATCAGGAGATGATGATGATGATGATGATGAGATTCTTCACAGGCAGCAAACAGGGCGACGGTGACGGCAGTAGATGCAGGCCTGACTACCCTAACACTGAGTCCTTAACCTGCCAGCTAAACTACTAGTGCAACCGGGCCTCTAACTAGCTAGCTGGCCGTCGGAAGCCTAACCTATCACTGCCCTGAACTATATATATATATGGATCCCTAACTACAGTTACTAGCTAGGTCCTGTGAGTATATAGGGGGTAACACATACCTAACTATGTACTGTGAAGTAAAGTGGAACAGGTGGCTCTGAAATAAGGTAGAACAGCTTCACTAGCTGATCTCAAGGATATAGATTCTTAAACATCTACTTATCTACTCCTTAGAATTACACCTACCACCTGCCTTAGACTCCCCCAGACATAACATGTCTGTCTCACAGCAGCTCTACCTCACATCTCTCCCCCCAGCAGCTCTGCCTCATATGTCTCTGACTCACTGTATTTACAAACAAACCCTGCACTGAATGCCTGGGGTCTCTGAAGCCAAACTGCAGGGGCAGAGAAGCTAGACACATTATATACTAGTAGAAATGGCAGTTCCCTACACTAGCTTTGTTGATGACAGAGGACCAGAGCTTTGACAAAAAGAAGCAGAGCGGAAACTTCACTTCATGCACTGCTCACATGCCTTTGTCTTCATTTTGTCATGTGTACTAATACTGAAGTAAAGTAAAGCTAGGTTCACATCATGTTTTTACAAAACAGTTCATGCCTCTGTTTTGAAAAAAAAAAAGTATGTAAACAGATCCCAAGGAGAGAGCATCAATTTTACATAGATTTCAATCATAAAAATTATATATACATCTCTGTCCATTTTTATTTATTTTTTTGCAGGATAGAAAAACATGGGGTTCGAAACTTTTCTGTACTGCAAAAAACAGATGTGTAAGTTTATTTTTTTTATCAAGGAAGCCTGCAAAACATAGGCAAACAGATACCCTTTTAATGGTAGCAATTTGCATACTGTTTGTTGGCTTATGTTGTTTTTTCTTAAACAGAGGTATAAATGGGATGTGAACCTAACCTTAGCATCATGCCTTATGAGACCTTACAGGATATAAGATTCAATCATGTATATTTTTCATAGTCTTGAATTTTTGTTTTCAGTATATTTACAAGTGTGAATGGAATGATTTTTATTTGGGGTGGTGGTGCCATTTCAATTTTCACCTCAGGCAGCAAAAAAAACCCACAAGAATCAGCCCTGCATACAACTAACACCCTGAGCTCAGATCACAGGTGTTAACCCCTTTGATGCCACGGTCAATCATGACCATGGCATCTAACGGGTTTTATGTTATGCTGCGTCACTGATCATTACACCCCGAACTCATTGCAGATTGGTTTGCCTGGCAGCCCGCTGTATGATCAGAGACCCTGGGCCTCCCTCTTCACTCTTGCGTTCTGATCAGAAGATCATTAGTTCAAGGGACAAGAAAAAAAAATTAAAACAATTTAAAAAAGAAAAGATTCAGAAGTATTAAAAAAATAACTGCCCCAAAATGCCCCTTTTCCAATTTCCCATATACCTGTAAAATGATTTATAAATGTAAAAAAATAAAAAGAAATACATATTTGGTATCACCAAAATACCACTAGTAATGATTCTTCACATCTCGCCTCACAAGATATACAATGAAAAAATTATCAAAAAGTTAAAAAATAAGCCTTGTGAATATAAAAAAAATTGTGGCTAAATTGACATTTTAAGAAATAAAAAGTATTTTTTCCATTTCATGTGTGGGATCAAAACGCTCACTATATCCCTAAACTCTTAGAATGGTGTTGTTTACAAAATGGGGCCACATAAGGTAAGTTAAAGCATCCCAAAGTTATTACTACATAAAGTAACACATGTAAGTTTTGTAAAATGGGGTCGTGTCCTTAAAGTATTTGAATAATATCAATGTGTCATTTTTTGGGTATACATTTGTAGTTGGTACCATTGTTGATGAGTGTGCCCTGATATATCTTTGAACTCATTTGAAATAGGCCGTCCACAAAAAAAGAGATGGCTTAAACATTTATTCCAAAACAAATAAATAGCTGACATAAAGACAAGAAATGGCAAATTGTGATTATGCACCATATGTCCCATGCACCAGGGATAACTGACAAGGCATCTGGGGTGAAATGTCTCCGATCAGCCCTCCATCTATTTATAGTCAAAGGAGGGAACCCCTAGCCCTAGATTTCTGGGCTATACAGGGTGTAATGTGAAAGTCTATTATGGGTATATCAATAAAAGATCAGTAGGGGTTGATCAGCTGTGACCCCTTCACTGTTTCATCCTATTGAAGTAAACACAATGTAATTACATTACAAATATAAAACAGACAGATTGTCATGTAAATCAATTGGTGACCTATTCGTAGGATAGTGGTCTAACACCTAGGACCGCTGCCAATCAGCTTCTTGAAGAGACCTCAGTGTTCAGGTTAGTGCTGCAGTCTCTTCACAGAAAACCAGGCATAGTAAAATAGGTCTAGGGGCAGTGCGTGGTAATGCAGCTCATCCCCATTCACTTGAATGCAATTGAGCTGTAAACAGGACATGTGACCAATGAATGTGAACACAAGATCTGTGAAGGGGAAACAGTGTCCAGAAATCGTGGGTACCACTTCAAATAGCTGATCCACGGGAACCCCCTTTAACTTATTTGTAATTAAATTATATTTCAATTTTTTTAAAATCACCTTTGTTTAAAATGTTATAAAAAGTGAACTTTTTAGGTATTTTCTAGTATTGTATAAAATATACAATACATTGTACAATGAAAACTCAATTGCCATTGCAATATCTTTGTTTACTGTCAATGAATGGAAATGTTCTTGTCTAAATCCAGAAGTATGTGTAAATTTAAGAAACAAATTCATCATATACTGTTATATGTGGAAATGACAATATATCAACATTCATACTTGCAGTTTCTGACAGTTTTAGGAAGTGTCCTAATGATGAAAATAATGATTTTGTTTAATACTTCGGATTTATAAAATGAATGTCTCTGTGGGCAGTCACTGCAAAGTGTAAGCACACAATGCAGAGATTAAGTATGTTCATTGAGAGGTGATTTTAAGTGCATACATCTAAAAAGATTAGCAGGGATTCTAATCCTTAAATCTAACCAAATTTCACACAGAGAATCAGTGTAACACCTCTGAGATTAGTTTTGAAATAAGATATCATTATTATAAGGATGTAAAATGTAATAGGCATTTAACACTGGTGACATTAGAATCCAGCAAGCCAACAGATAAAAGTGCATGAATCATCTGTATGTAGGCTTTCTTGTTTAATAACATTTATATTGTGTAATTCTGATGCAATGCTATATGTCTAGCTCTAAACTAGTTTATTAAATGCATCAAAAACTGTTTCACTTTCTTTAATAAAAAGCTTGAATAAAATTTATTATAAAACATATTATATTTACAGTTTATTGTGATATAAAGCAGGTATATTTAGATAAATATATAGTGGGCACAATGCAGTATTTTATGGGTGCGCCTCATGGATAATGAAACATGAACAGATGAGCGAAAAGAAAAACATTACATACCAAAAGGATGCTCTGTCCAGATTATATAAAAAAAAATGAAAAATCTTTATTCTGCATGCACAAAAATTTAAAACCATTTAAGGACAGTGCCCCACATAGCGTAAACGTCAAGATTTTGCCGCAGCTAATCCCATCAACACATTGCAGAAAATAATCTGCAGCGAAAATGCTCTGATTTAGAAAATGGTTGCGTTTTTGCAAATCGCAGTATGTCAATTATACCTACGGAAACGCTGGTGGTTTCCGTATAGGTATAATGAAAGCAGAAAGTCATCAAAGAAAAACTCTGTGGACTTCCTTTGAAAAGCGCTGCAGGAAAAAAGCGTAATGCATTCCCACTGCAGTTTTCCCCGCTGTGCTTTAAGCACTCAGTCTGGCGCTAAATTCAAATGGGCCAATCACAGGAGAGCAGCTACTGAATTTTTTAGTATCCTTTTATTGTGACATCCTGATGTCACAGCATAGGGATAGCTCATAGCAGGATCATCGCTGCTATTATCAGTGGTGTTCTGGCTATCACAGAAGAGCCACTGCCGCTATTGATTTTATAGCGGCAGTGGCTCTCCTGTGATTGGCTCATTTGAATTTTGTGCCAAAGCTCGTACTCTGGCATTAAATTCAAATGGGCCAATCACAAGAGAGGCGCTGCCATTATTGATTTTTTTTTTTTTAGTATCCCTCTACTGTAACATCATAGTGTCAAAACACAGGGATAGATCATAGCAGGACCACTGCCACTATTATCAGCGGTAGTCTAACTATCACAGAAGAGTTGCACCTGCTCTGGCATTATATTTAAATGGGCCGGTCACAGGAGAGTTGCTGCCTCTATTGAATTCAACAGCATCATTGGCTCTCCTGTGACTGGCTTATTTGAATTTAGCACCAGATCAGGTGCTTTGGCTCTAAATTCAAATAGCCAAAATGTCTATATATAGTGGGGCTCCACTATGATTTCTTTTTTTTTTTTTTTTTAACCCATTGTCACATATATATTTTTTTAATATCCTTGTATTGCGACATCATGTTGATAGGGACAGGGATACAGTGCCTTGCGAAAGTATTCGGCCCCCTTGAACTTTTCAACCTTTTGCCACATTTCAGGCTTCAAACATAAGGATATAAAATTTGAATTTTTTTGGTGAAGAATCAACAAGTGGGACACAATCGTGAAGTGGAACGAAATTTATTGGATATTTTAAACTTTTGTAAAAAATAAAAAAACTGAAAAGTGGGGCATGCCAAATGATTCGGCCCCCCTTAAGTTAATACTTTGTAGCGCCACCTTTTGCTGCGATTACAGCTGCAAGTCGCTTGGGGTATGTTCTATCAGTTTTGCACATCGAGAGACTGAAATTCTTGCCCATTCTTCCTTGGAAAACAGCTCGAGCTCAGTGAGGTTGAATGGAGGGCGTTTGTGAACAGCAGTTTTCAGCTCTTTCCACAGATTCTCGATTGGATTCAGGTCTGGACTTTGACTTGGCCATTCTAACACCTGGATACGTTTATTTATGAACCATTCCATTGTAGATTTTGCTTTATGTTTGGGATCATTGTCTTGTTGGAAGATAAATCTCCGTCCCAGTCTCAGGTCTTTTGCAGACTCCAACAGGTTTTCTTCCAGAATGGTCCTGTATTTTGCTCCATCCATCTTCCCATCAATTTTAACCATCTTCCCTGTCCCTGCAGAAGAAAAGCAGGCCCAAACCATGATGCTGCCACCACCATGTTTGACAGTGGGGATGGTGTGTTCAGGGTGATGAGCTGTGTTGCTTTTACACCAAACATATCGTTTTGCATTGTGGCCAAAAAGTTTGATTTTGGTTTCATCTGACCAGAGCACCTTCTTCCACATGTTTGGTGTGTCTCCCAGGTGGCTTGTGGCAAACTTTAAACGAGACTTTTTATGGATATCTTTGAGAAATGGCTTTCTTCTTGCCACTGTTCCATAAAGGCCAGATTTGTGTAGTGTACGACTGATTGTTGTCCTATGGACAGACTCTCCCACCTCAGCTGTAGATCTCTGCAGTTCATCCAGAGTGATCATGGGCCTCTTGGCTGCATCTCTGATCAGTCTTCTCCTTGTTTCAGATGAAAGTTTAGAGGGACGGCCGGGTCTTGGTAGATTTGCAGTGGTCTGATACTCCTTCCATTTCAATATGATCGCTTGCACAGTGCTCCTTGGGATGTTTAAAGTTTGGGAAATCTTTTTCTATCCAAATCCGGCTTTAAACTTCTCCACAACAGTATCACGGACCTGCTTGGTGTGTTCCTTGGTCTTCATGATGCTCTCTGTGCTTTAAACATAACTCTGAGACTATCACAGAGCAGGTGCATTTATACGGAGACTTGATTACACACAGGTGGATTATATTTATCATCATCAGTCATTTAGGACAACATTGGATCATTCAGAGATCCTCACTGAACTTCTGGAGTGAGTTTGCTGCACTGAAAGTAAAGGGGCCGAATAATATTGCACGCCCCACTTTTCAGTTTTTTATTTTTTACAAAAGTTTAAAATAACCAATAAATTTCGTTCCACTTCACAATTGTGCCCCACTTGTTGATTCTTCACCAAAAAATTAAAATTTTATATCTTTATGTTTGAAGCCTGAAATGTGGCAAAAGGTTGAAAAGTTCAAGGGGGCCGAATACTTTCGCAAGGCACTGTAGATGATAGTGTCACAGAAGAGTCTGATAATCTTCTAGCAAAAGGATCACGTGCCCATAGAGAATGATGTCATGACAGGACTTAGATGCAAATGACACAATACACACACTTATAAGGTCAAAACCCATCTCAGCATGATGGTAGGTGTTTATTTTCACAAAATCTTATCACACTAAAGAAGGCATAGAAACATGAGGCATGTCCACTTGGCATCATCTTTATCTTCTTTTGCCATCAGATACTCCATGGAGTCAGCAAGGCGTCTTCTTGTAGATGTAAGCTCTCTTCTTGGACATGCCACACAATTTCATGAGTCATGATGATTCAGCCATAGTGAGCCATTTTAGGAATACAGAAATTCAAACAACACATAAACAACATATTAAAATGGAGTCCATATTTCCAGCAATTTGAGGCACTTCCATTTCAATTGATCCATGGAATTTAATAGATCTCCCGTGATTGATACATTTGAATATAGCACCAGGTTTCTAGAAGCCCTGAGAGTGTTCTAGTGTTCTCTTAATATTTTAAACCAATTTAAGTTGTGGTTCGTACTGAACTTGTACTGAATTAGTGACCCGAACCGACCGAACTGGAAACAAATCCTGAGGGGTTTGACCACCTCTAGTTAAGGACCACACTTTTTCATTAGACCAATTTAGTGCAATATCACAACATGCTAACAAAACACTTGACAGGCTGCAATTCACAACACAACAATCGATAGCCGCATATAGACAAACAGCATATCACTTTTTGACACACAAACAGCCTAGGAGGAAGTTGAGGAAGAATCCATCTTCCAGGTTATGTACAGTTACCTGCTGCACAAGCAATGTAGGATGGAAAAGCCTGCTGTCAGTGAATGTCAGTCCTTCCAGGAGAACCCTATTTCTTACTGTTTCTGCCTCCTCACATTTATTGCTTAGTGATCACTGTGCACACTGTATATAGAATAAGAGGCAGCAGTATTATTTCCTGTTAATCTCAATCAGATGAACCCACACCTATTGTATATCTAAATAAATGCCAAATCTTGGGCAATCAATATAAGGCCTAGATTTTAGAGGCATATACAAACTGATTCGGAGAGGACTAGGTTCAACCTGAGTTTTGCAAATGTTTTGGGTTCACCACACATGAAACACTATTATACTCTGGGGTCTCCATAGACCACAAAAATATGATCAGTGGAGGCTCAGGGGAGGTGAGTAAAGATAGCAAACTGTTATACTCACCTTGCTTTACCTCTCCTGGACGGTTCCCTGGTGTCCTCCATATGCCTTTTCTGGCCACTGGCTAACATCACACACTCTGGGGTTACCATTGAACCTTGTGACTGGACAGGGTGGCACTTTAGTTGCAGAGGACATATGTAGTACGTCCTTGATACTAATGATGATTTCGCAGGATCTGTTAAAGCTATGAAGATGATCTTGGATTAATTTTAAAGATGTAAGGGCTATGAGGCTATGACGATCATAACCCTAACGGATCCTGAGATATGGGGCTCTAAAGTGTCTTCACCCCTCCAGCCTCAGGAGAAACAGAGCTACAGACTGCACAGACAATGATAAATCATCATTGCCTGTGTATAACCTGTATGTGACGCCAGGTGCAGGGGGGGGGTCTCCTCTCCAATCTATCAGAGAGCATACTATACTTTTGCTCTCTGATTGTCACATAGAGGGATAATGTAATAACCCTCTGAGCCTAATCAGGGGGGTATTCTTCTGTAGTACCCCTCTGAACATAACCAGGACGTTTATTGACACAGACGTTTACCATCGTCAAGCGCCAAAAGAGTTGCAACAAACACTTACATAACACATACATAAAGTCATGAATAAAGTTTACATTTGGCACTGTCCCTATCCTGTCCTTAGCTAATCTATAGAGTAAAATACGGTGACCACCTCTCTAGCGATATCTGTTGCACACTAACATAATAGCAAAACCGATTACAGTGCCTTGCGAAAGTATTCGGCCCCCTTGAACTTTTCAACCTTTTGCCACATTTCAGGCTTCAAACATAAGGATATAAAATTTTGAATTTTTTGGTGAAGAATCAACAAGTGGGACACAATCGTGAAGTGGAACGAAATTTATTGGATATTTTAAACTTTTGTAAAAAATAAAAAAACTGAAAAGTGGGGCATGCCAAATGATTCGGCCCCCCTTAAGTTAATACTTTGTAGCGCCACCTTTTGCTGCGATTACAGCTGCAAGTCGCTTGGGGTATGTCTCTATCAGTTTTGCACATCGAGAGACTGAAATTCTTGCCCATTCTTCTTTGGAAAACAGCTCGAGCTCAGTGAGGTTGGATGGAGAGCGTTTGTGAACAGCAGTTTTCAGCTCTTTCCACAGATTCTCGATTGGATTCAGGTCTGGACTTTGACTTGGCCATTCTAACACCTGGATACGTTTATTTGTGAACCATTCCATTGTAGATTTTGCTTTATGTTTGGGATCATTGTCTTGTTGGAAAATAAATCTCCGTCCCAGTCTCAGGTCTTTTGCAGACTCCAACAGGTTTTCTTCCAGAATGGTCCTGTATTTGGCTCCATCCATCTTCCCATCAATTTTAACCATCTTCCCTGTCCCTGCTGAAGAAAAGCAGGCCCAAACCATGATGCTGCCACCACCATGTTTGACAGTGGGTGTCATGTCCCAGGACTTGGTTTAATTCACTGACATGTATCTGTGATACTGTTTGTCTTTGTAGTTTGTCCCTTCTCTCTCTCTGTATCCTTAGTTGTGATGCTGTAGCTCCTCCTCTCTCTCTCTCTCAGTTTAGTTTCACTTCTTTGTAAGCAACATGTCTGCTCAGCTCCTGGTGATTCATCATTTTTCACCTACTGCTGTATGAGGTTCTACAAGATTTACCTGGATTAAAGCATCTGGAATCTTATCTACGCCTCCTCAGTTGAGTTGAACACTATCTGATAGATATCTTGGTGTAAATTGCTGGTTAGCATAGAGACTAGAGGACACTCTCACAACCTCACATTTGCAGCCAAGCTATTGAGTCAGAACAGTGAAAAATGATGCATAAAGACTGCCAGATACGGCTGTAAGACAGTTCACCAACTTCTGACATACAGTCAGTCACAGCAAGTTACCTGAAGCCAGAAGGAATCAGCATTGCGTAAGTTGCATCTGCAGCTCAGACCCCCTCAGCATAGAAGATTCTAGCAAGCAGCCATCTCACTCCAGCAAAGTTATATTTATCCTGTTTGTGTTGCATCATGGCTGAAGGATACCCTGAAGCACAAGGAAGCATGGACCTCAGTCTGCAGCCCAGTGAGAAGGCTAGACGCTCAATTAAAGCTACGTGGAAGGTTAGAGACAATCTAGAAGGTTTAAAGCATGAACTTTCCTGTGAACTTTCAAAATGGTGGCAGAAAATACAGACTAAGATATCTGCCATGTGCTTGCCTGCATACCATGTATCACCACTAGAGGGAGCTCTGCGACAGCTTTGTGCTATGCATGGACATTATAAAATGAAAGCTGAGGAGTATGAAAGCATATTGAGAAAACTACATACAGACGATTCTTTAGCTGAATTGCAAAGCTTCCAGCATCTCAATTCAGAACGAGACAGCTTAGTACATGAAACTAAGTTAAGGACAGAGGCAAGAATTGCGCAACTGCAGGAAATGGCATCCCATGTTTCTGAGTCTACCAAGCGTTCAAAGCGTACATCTAAGTCACGTTCCTCAAAATCTTCCACACTCAGTGAGCCCACCCTATGGACCTCAACGACTACAGACCTGTAGCACTGACATCCCACCTGATGAAGATCTTGGAGAGATTGGTTCTCACACATCTCTGCCCTCTAGTGAGCCCCGCTATGGACCCACTCCAGTTTGCTTATCGGCCGGGCATTGGGGTAGATGATGCCATCATCCATCTTCTGCACAGGGCTCTGTCTCACCTGGAGAAACCAGGGAACACAGTGAGAATAATGTTCTTTGACTTCTCCAGTGCTTTTAACACCATACAGCCCAGGTTATTGAGGGACAAGCTGGGCCTTGCTGGAGTGGACCACCACCTCTCCAACTGGATCCTAGACTACCTCACAAATCGACCTCAATACGTGAGAGCCCGAGACTGTGTGTCAGGTACAGTGATCTGTAATACGGGGGCACCTCAGGGTACGGTTCTCGCCCCTTTCCTCTTCACACTGTACACTGCAGATTTTAGGTGCAACTCATCCAGCTGCTACCTACAGAAGTATTCTGACGACTCTGCAATAGTGGGTCTCATCACAGATGATGATGACAGGGAGTACAGAGAACTGAACCGGGATTTTGTGGACTGGTGCCACCGGAACCACCTGAAGATTAACGCGGGGAAGACCAAGGAGATGGTGGTGGACTTCCGCAAAGGCAGAAGCCCTCCTAAACCAGTGGACATCCTGGGGATGGGCATCGAGATTGTGAACACCTATAAGTACCTGGGTTTGCTCCTTAATAATAAGCTGGACTGGGCAGATCATATGGAGGCCCTGTACAGGAAGGGCCACAGCAGGCTCTACCTGCTTAGGAAGCTGAGAGCCTTTGGAATCCGGGGGGCACTTCTTAGAACTTTCTTCAACTCGGTAGTGGCATCAGCCATCTTCTTTGGAGTGGCCTGCTGGGGGAGCAGTATATCAACCAGGGACAGAAATAAACTTGACAAGCTGATTAGAAGGGCCAGCTCTGTCCTGGGGAGCCCACTGGACCCAGTGCAGGTGGTGGGTGACAGAAGGATACTGTCCGTGGTGAGCTCCATGCAGAAGAAGAAGTCCCATCCCATGCATGAGACTGTGATCGCGCTGAGCAGTACTGTCAGTGACCGACTGCTCCACCCTAGGTGTGAGAAGGAGCGCTATCGGAAGTCTTTCCTCCCCACCGCAGTTAGGCTGTACAACCAACACCGACCTAAGCGGAGATCATTACACACAGAGAACTGAAATATCTCTCTGCCTGTTAAATCCCCCCCCCCCCCACTGCTACGCCCTATCTGTCTGTCTGCTATCAATGTAATGCCTCTCACCTTGGAATATTCCTGTACATGTTGTATTTGTATTTGTATCTGCTTATCTTTGCTGCTGTAACACACTGAATTTCCCCATTGTGGGACTATTAAAGGACTATATTATTATTATTATTATTATTATTATAAAAGCACGTACAGAGGCGGAAGCTACTAAGATACAGGCAGCCTTTGCACAACAGAAAGCAGAGATGGAAGCTAAGGTAGCTCAACAGAAAGCAGCGATGGAAGCTAAGGCAGCTCAACAGAAAGCAGAAATGGAAGCTAATGCAGCTCAAAAAAGGGCAGAGCTAGAGGCTCTAGAGAAACAGTATGAGCATGCTGCAGCCATGGCAAGGTTAAGCATTTTAGAAGAGGCCATCAGTGGAAGTGAAAGCGACAGCACCAGTTTGTGTGATGTGGAAGCAGAGGATCCCCTCAAGCGCACAAGAGACTATGTACTAAGCCAAAGCAGTGAATCCCTATTTGCCACAAATGTTCCTGTCAGGGACAACATTTCTCCAGAGCAACAGGGCACAGTATCTTCTGCAGCACACCGCATTCAAGGTCAGTACAATGCCCTGCCTGTCCAGAATCTAGTTTCTTCTTCCTTCATGGATTCCCAAAGCCTTGCACCTCAGCAAATGCAATATACTGATACTCAGGTAAACACCAATGTGACACCATACCACCAGACTGCAAACAACCGTCCAGTCTCACATCCATATGTGGCTAAACCTATGGGCTTTAAGCAAGCTCCTAGGCTGAATGCCTATGCAGCCCCATTACTACCTACCTCTGTTAACCAGAACCCCACTAACAACGTAATCACCGCTACTCAGCCAGAAACTCAATATTTAAAGTCAGAGAGAACAGACATGTCAGAGTTTGCAAGGTACATGGATCGCCGTGAGCTTACTAAGACTGGACTCACAAGGTTCGATGACCAACCTGAGAACTACAGAGGCTGGAAATGTGCCTTCAAAACTGCAATTAGTGACCTTGGCATTACTGCAGCTGAAGAACTAGATTTGCTTATCCGGTGGCTTGGCCCACAGTCCACAGAACATGCTAAAAGACTCAGATCCGTCCACATTTACAACCCCACAGCAGGCCTTACCGCTGCTTGGGAAAGACTGGAGAAAACCTATGGCAGTCCTGAAGCAATAGAGAATGCTCTGTTCAAACGGTTGCAAGGGTTTCCAAAGATATCTGGTAAGGATCATCAGAAATTTCAAGAACTTAGTGACCTACTCATGGAGCTCCTACTGGCTAAGGCGGACACTCTCCTACCGGGCCTCAGTTACCTGGACACTGCTCGTGGGGTAAACCCGATAGTCACCAAGTTGCCATATAATATTCAAGAAAGGTGGACCACAGTTGGGTCAAGATACAAAAATGAGAATCAAGTCTCCTTTCCTCCATTTTCCTACTTCTGTGAGTTTATCAAGAACATTGCAGAATCCAAGAATGACCCAAGCTTTTCCTATGGGGATCCCAGTGTTCCTGTTTCACCTCCTATTAAGTATGACAGCTCACATTCTAACTACAGAAACCGCAGAGGCCCAGTTTCGGTGAAAAAGACTGATATTCTTCCTATACCTACATCAGCACCAGAAGAAAGCAGTTGCAACAGCAACCAAGACGAAAAGGTAGAAAATCCTAACCGTCTGTGTCCTATTCACAAGAAGCCTCATTCCCTCAAGAAGTGTATTGGCTTCAGGAGGAAACCAATCCAGGAACGTAGAGAGCTTCTAAAGAAACTAGGGATATGTTTCAAATGTTGTTCCTCTACTGAACATGTTGCTAGAGACTGTAAAATTGCTATTAAGTGTATAGAGTGTGGCAGTGAGGACCATGTACAAGCTCTTCATCCAGCCCAGCCTAGTGCCACACCACCTAGAGGTTCCCCTCCCCCAACTAAGCATGGCGGGGAGAACACAGATCAATCAGCAAATACTACCACAGTATCTTCCTCATGTACAGAAGTCTGCGGAGAAGACCTTTGTGACAAGTCCTGTGCAAGGATATGCCTAGTCAAGATATACCCCAAGGGCCAACCAGAAAGGGCTCTGAGGGTGTACACCATTTTGGACGACCAGAGCAACCACTCACTTGCAAGGTCAGAACTCTTTGATCTGTTTAACTTAAAGGGTGATACTTATCCATATACCTTGGGTACTTGTAGTGGCATATCAGAGGTTTCTGGAAGAAGGGCCAGTGGTCTCGTAATAGCTTCTCTCAAGGGCAATCTGGAGATACTTTTACCCACACTTGTTGAGTGTAACCAGATACCATCAAACAGAGAAGAGATACCCACACCAGAGGCGGCTTTCCAGCACCCTCATCTAAGGGCTATAGCCAGTGAAATACCATCCCTTGACAAAAATGCAGACATTCTACTTCTGCTAGGTAGAGACATTCTCAGACTGCACAAAATACGCCAGCAAATTAATGGACCACATGATGCACCATTTGCCCAACGCCTCGATCTAGGATGGGTAATCATTGGCAACGTCTGCATAGGTAGGATGAAAAGGCCCACCAATGTTTCTTCATTTAACACGCATATGTTACCAAATGGTCGCAGCACTTGTTTTCAGCCATGTCCACATCACTACCAAGTGAAAGAGAAGATAAGCAACAGTAAGTGGTTGCATAATCACCGAAACAATGTGAATACTTTCCTGCCTGGGGACGACACCCTTGGATTAACAGTGTTCAATACAACAAGTGATGACAACAAGCTGGCACTGGCTATAGCTGATAAAGAATTTCTCAAACTTATGGACAAGGAATTCATTCAAGATGACTCCAACAGTTGGGTAGCACCTTTACCTTTCCGCTCCCCAAGATCAAAACTACCAAACAATCTGAAGCAAGCAGTTTCTAGATTTTCCTCTTTAAAACGTACCCTCAAGAGGAAACCAGAGATGGAGAAACACTTTGTAGGTTTCATGCAGAAGGTATTTGAGAGAGATCATGCAGAACCTGCACCTCCACTAAAGGAAGGAGAAGAATGCTGGTACCTTCCATCATTTGGCGTGTATCACCCTCGCAAACCTGACCAAATCAGGGTCGTGTTCGATTCTAGTGCTCAGTATGAAGGCGTCTCTCTCAACAACCTGCTCCTCACTGGTCCTAACCTAAACAACAGCCTCATAGGAGTCTTAATCCGTTTCAGACAGGAACCAGTTGCAGTGATGGTCGACATCCAACAGATGTTTCATTGCTTCATTGTTAAGGATGATGACAGAAACTATCTCAGGTTCCTATGGCATAAGGACAATGATGTCAACAATGAAGTCATAGATTACCGGATGAAGGTACATGTCTTTGGCAATAGCCCATCTCCTGCAGTAGCGATCTATGGACTGAGAAGGACCGCCCATGAAGGTGAGAAAGAGTATGGCTCTGATGCTCGTCAGTTTGTTGAGAGGAACTTCTATGTTGATGATGGTCTTAAATCCTTACCTGCAAGTGAAGAAGTGATTGATCTCCTCTCTAGAACACAGGAAATGCTGTCTGTAGCTAACCTCAGACTTCACAAGATCATCTCCAACAATATGGAGGTAATGAAGGCATTTCCCTCTGATGATCATGCAATCAACTTGAAGGATCTTGATCTCAGTTCTGATGCTCCTCCTATGCAACGCAGCCTAGGATTGCTATGGAACACTGAACAAGACACATTCACATTCCAAGTGTCTTCTTGTGACAAACCTTTCACCAAACGAGGAGTTTTATCTGTTGTGAACAGTATTTATGATCCTCTTGGTTTCATTGCTCCCATCACCATTCAAGGCAAGCTACTACTAAGACAGCTTACCACTGAGAACATGGACTGGAACACTCCACTGCCTGCTGAGAAACAACCGAGGTCTGACTGTGGCACTAACTTCGTTGGAGCCTGCAAAGAACTGCAGTTAGACAACTTCTTATCCAACAATGGGTGCACTTGGACGTTTAACCCTCCACATTCATCCCATATGGGAGGTTCCTGGGAACGTATGATTGGGATCACACGCAGAATCCTTGACTCTATGTTGATGGACCACAAGTCGACACTGCTTACCCATGAGACGTTAATAACCTTTCTTGCTGAAGTGTCTGCGATAATCAATGCAAGGCCACTTGTCCCAGTATCTTCAGACCCTGAATCTCCAATTATCTTAACCCCAGCAACGCTTCTTACTCAGAAAATTGGTACTGCTGCTACCTCTCCACGTACCTTAGATCACAGTGACATTTACAGACGCTAATGGAAACAAGTTCAACACCTGTCCAATGTGTTCTGGCACCGCTGGAAAACAGAGTACCTCCACATGCTACAGAGCCGTCACAAATGGCAGACCTCAAAACCTAATCTCCAGGTGGGTGACCTCGTCCTTCTAAGGGATAAAGAAGTCCATCGGAATGAATGGCCTATGGGTCTCATCACTAAAGTTGTCCCTAGTGATGATGGGAAGACTCGGAAAGTGGAGGTCAAGGTAACCAAGGGAGGCTCAGTGCGAGTTTTCTTCCGCCCAATTAATGAACTGGTGCTTCTTCTTCCAAGAGGAGACGTCACATAAAAGAAGATAAGGACACCATTCACAGCTCATGGCGGGGAGCTTCCTTCCATGAACTAAAACCGTGTTCTTGTGGATTACAGTGTGGGTCGGTGGAGTTGTTGGCAAATTGCGGCTTCCCGACCTGAAGATTGGTTTATTTGGACTAACTGTTGATTATTGTTTGTTGTGCATGTTTCTTTTTTGTTTTTCAGGTTTGAAGAGGACTTTATGGACATTTCAGGACATTATTAATGTTTGTTTTCAGTGAAATCTAAAGATTTCAGGCGGGGAGTGTCATGTCCCAGGACTTGGTTTAATTCACTGACATGTATCTGTGATACTGTTTGTCTTTGTAGTTTGTCCCTTCTCTCTCTCTGTATCCTTAGTTGTGATGCTGTAGCTCCTCCTCTCTCTCTCTCTCTCAGTTTAGTTTCACTTCTTTGTAAGCAACATGTCTGCTCAGCTCCTGGTGATTCATCATTTTTCACCTACTGCTGTATGAGGTTCTACAAGATTTATCTGGATTAAAGCATCTGGAATCTTATCTACGCCTCCTCAGTTGAGTTGAACACTATCTGATAGATATCTTGGTGTAAATTGCTGGTTAGCATAGAGACTAGAGGACACTCTCACAACCTCACATTTGCAGCCAAGCTATTGAGTCAGAACAGTGGGGATGGTGTGTTCAGGGTGATGAGCTGTGTTGCTTTTACGCCAAACATATCGTTTTTCATTGTGGCCAAAAAGTTTGATTTTGGTTTCATTTGACCAGAGCACCTTCTTCCACATATTTGGTGTATCTCCCAGGTGGCTTGTGGCAAACTTTAAACGAGACTTTTTATGGATATCTTTGAGAAAAGGCTTTCTTCTTGCCACTCTTTCATAAAGGCCAGATTTGTGCAGTGTACGACTAATTGTTGTCCTATGGACAGACTCTCCCACCTCAGCTGTAGATCTCTGCCAGAGTGATCATGGGCCTCTTGGCTGCATCTCTGATCAGTGTTCTCCTTGTTTGAGATGAAAGTTTAGAGGGACGGCTGGGTCTTGGTAGATTTGCAGTGGTCTGATACTCCTTTCATTTCAACATGATCGCTTTCACAGTGCTCCTTAGGATGTTTAAAGTTTGGGAAATCTTTTTGTATCCAAATCCGGCTGTAAACTTCTCCACAACAGTATCACGGACCTGTCTGGTGTGTTCCTTGGTCTTCATGATGCTCTCTGCGCTTTAAACAGAACCCTGAGACTATCACAGAGCAGGTGCATTTATACGGAGACTTGATTACACACAAGTGGATTATATTTATCATCATCAGTCATTTAGGATAACATTGGATCATTCAGAGATCTTCATTGAACTTCTGGAGTGAGTTTGCTGCACTGAAAGTAAAGGGGCCGAATAATATTGCACGCCCCACTTTTCAGTTTTTTATTTTTTACAAAAGTTTAAAATAACCAATACATTTCGTTCCACTTCACAATTGTGTCCCACTTGTTGTTGATTCTTCACCAAAAAATTAAAATTTTATATCCTTATGTTTGAAGCCTGAAATGTGGCAAAAGGTTGAAAAGTTCAAGGGGGCCGAATACTTTCGCAAAGCACTGTATCACTAGAGATGAACGTATAAAACACTTCTGATGGGGGCATGGTCTAATCTGACAGGGACATGCTTTCCTCTTGCTCCATCTCCGCGCCGCTACCTGTGGAACTTCCTGCTGTTTCTTCACCCACCATGGGCAAACGCCTTCCTGAAGAAGATGCCTCCTGGCACCCCTGTACCTGCTGTTCGCCGAATTGAGGGTCATTTGGCTCCACTGGCCATTTTGGGAGGAGCCAGGGCCTTCCTCCTATACTGTGCAGATGGTTCTGTGCAGCACCTCTCCTCCTGCGCTCTCCATAACTGCTAGGATCATGCTCCCACCCCGCTGACAATCAGCTCCCAGACAGCCACGAACCTCTCCAGACTGGAATCTGCTGACGCTGCCTGTGTCTGGAGCGGCACCTTTGCTGACCCTGATCCCTCCTCCATCTTCAGGACTGCATGCCTCACGGAACTCCAGCTCCTCAACTTCCTAAGTTGCGCCTCTAAGGTCAGTCTCGCCTCTCCTGCTCTCCCCTCTGCACAGCCTGTGGCTCCCTTGCTGGGTAGAATGCTCTGCTCACAGCAGCCCATACATCTCTCACCTGCTGCTGTCTTTTCCCTCTTAGAGCCTGAAGATCTTAGCTCAGTGGACTCTGAATCCTGTACAGACACCCCTTATGCTGCATGAGGGCTTTACTCAAGTCTTCTCACCCTCTGCCTTGCTCTCAGGACTGTGCCCACAGTATCCCCCATGCTCCCCCACCATGGTCCACCGCCATGGTCAGACTTATTTTCTTAGCTGCCCACAAAGCAGGATTTCAAATCCTGCATTTCACTGAGACTGAGACATGTCGAGCGGAGATTTCTGCAGCACGCAAAGATTTGCACTCCATAGCCGCCAGGGTGAAAGATGACCATGACCACACTAGAGCCTATGTTACACATCTCCATGATACTGCTGTTGCTCAATCTTTAGTGCTGAGGGATATGCAGCACCACCTAGAGGACCTTGACAATAGGGGCAGATGCAACAATATACGTATTAAAGGTCTCCCAGAAGCCAGTCATGTCGAAGACTTGCATGTTACACTTGAAGCCCTTTTGAACTCTATCCTCCAGGAACCCCTGTCTCACAAAATTTTATTTGATAGAGCCCATTGTGCTCTCGGCCCTAAGGGCTCCTCCTCCACTCAACGTGACGTTATTTGTTGTGTCCACGACTTCATCCTTAAGGAGGCTATTATGAACAGAGCTCAGAGGCTCAAGGAATTTGACTTTCATGTAGTCAAACTGCAGATATACCAGGACCTCACTCTCCTAACCCTCCAGAAATAACGCCAACCTCCGCCCCTTGCTACAGACTCTCCGTGACCACCAGATTCCTTATATATGGGGCTTTCCATTGGCTCTCACTGCACTCAAAGATGTGGAAGAGTGAAGAAATCAAGTGATACCTTTTAGAGGCTAACTGAGTATACAGTGGGTACGGAAAGTATTCAGACCCCTTTAAATTTTTCACTCTTTGTTTCATTGCAGCCATTTTCTATAAGCAAAAAAGTTCATTTTATTTCTCATTAATGTACACTCAGCACCCCATCTTGACAGAAAAAAAAACAGAAATGTAGATATTTTTGCAAATTTACTAAAAAAGAAAAACTGAAATATCACATGGCCATAAGTATTCAGACCCTTTGCTCAGTATTGAGTAGAAGCACCCTTTTGAGCTAGTACAGCCATGAGTCTTCTTGGGAATGATGCAACAAGTTTTTCACATCTGTATTTGGGGATCCTCTGCCATTCTTCCTTGCAGATCCTCTCCAGTTCTGTCAGGTTGGATGGTGAACATTGGTGGACAGCCATTTTCAGGTCTCTCCAGAGATGCTCAATTGGGTTGAGGTAAGGGCTCTGGCTGGGCCAGTCAAGAATGGTCACAGAGTTGTTCCAAAGCCACTCCTTTGTTATTTTAGCTGTGTGCTTAGGGTCATTGTCTTGTTGGAAGGTGAACCTTCGGCCCAGTTTGAGGTCCAGAGCACTCTGGAAGAGGTTTTCTTCCAGGATATCTCTGTACTTGGCCGCATTCATCTTTCCTTCAATTGCAACCAGTCGTCCTGTCCCTGCAGCTGAAAAACACCCCCATAGCATGATGCTGCCACCACCATGTTTCACTGTTGGGACTGTATTGGGCAGGTGATGAGCAATGCCTGGTTTTCTCCACACATACCGCTTAGAATCAACGCCAAAAAGTTCAATCTTCGTCTCATCAGACCAGAGAATCTTATTTCTCATAGTCTGGGAGTCCTTCATGTGTTTTTTGGTAAACCCTCTGCGGGCTTTCATATATCTTGCACTAAGGAGAGGCTTCCTTCGGGCCACTCTGCCATAAAGCCCTGACTGGTGAAGGGCTGCAGTGATAGTTGACTTTGTGGAACTTTCTCTCATCTCCCTACTGCATCTCTGGAGCTCAGCCACAGTGATCTTTGGGTTTTTCTTTACCTCTCTCACCAAGGCTCTTCTCCCACGATTGCTCAGTTTGGCTGGATGGCCAGGTCTAGGAAGAGTTCTGGTCGTCCCAAACGTCTTCCATTTAATGATTATGGAGGCCACTGTGCTCTTAGGAACCTTGAGTGCTGCAGAAATTCTTTTGTAACCTTGGCCAGATCTGTGCCTTGCCACAATTCTGTCTCTGAGCTCCTTGGGCAGTTCCTTTGACCTCATGATTCTCATTTGCTCTGACATGTACTGTGAGCTGTGAGGTCTTATATAGACAGGTGTGTGCCTTTCCTAATCTAGTCCAATCAGTTTATTTAAACACAGCTGGACTCCAATGAAGGAGTAGAATTATCTCAAGGAGGATCAGAAGGAAATGGACAGCAGGTGAGTTAAATATGAGTGTTACAGCAAAGGGTCTGAATACTTATGACCATGTGATATTTCAGTTTTTCTTTTTTAATAAATTTGCAAAAATATCTACATTTCTGTTTTTTTTTTTCTGTCAAGATGAGGTGCTGAGTGTACATTAATGAGAAATAAAATGAACTTTTTTGCTTTTAGCAAATGGCTACAATGAAACAAAGAGTGAAAAATTTAAAGGAGTCTGAATACTTTCCGTACCCACTGTATTTAGTATAGTATATAGTATATACAGTACAGACCAAAAGTTTGGACACATCTTCTCATTCCAAGAGTTTTCTGTATTTTCATGACTATAAAAATTGTAGATTCACACTGAAGGCATCAAAACTATGAATTAACACATGTGGAATTATATACTTAACAAAAAAGTGTGAAACAACTGAAAATATGTCTTATATTCTAGGTTCTTCAAAGTAGCCACCTTTTGCTTTGATTACTGCTTTACACATTCTTGGCATTCTCTTGATGAGCTTCAAGAGGTAGTCACCTGAAATGGTTTTCACTTCACAGGTGTGCCCTGTCAGGTTTAATAAGTGGGTAGGAGGAAATCCAAAAAAAGGAGGTATGTAGACCGCGCTTCACTCAAGATGCTTTATTAAATTCAATATCACACAATGCGTTTCGAGGAAATAGGGTCCTCTTTATCAAGTGTATATGAGACTGAACAAAAAGGAAATAAATACAACAGAATATACGTAAAACACAGTATTCATAAAATAATAGGAAGCTAGTTAGTACAAAAAAGTCCTTATTATCAAGTGTGAATAAGAAAAAAATGAGAGAGATTGGATATGTACAAATAAATGAATAAGGAAAAACTAAAAAGATGGTAGACTTCTTAAGACTCAAGGGATGTATCAGTAGAGAAATATGTTCGCTATATATACAGGCTATATTTACAAATAAATAGTAAACTTGTTAAAAACTCAAAGGGTGTATCTGTTGCAAATAAGTTGACTATAATAAATATGTAAAAATAGTTGAAATAACAATAAAAAACTGTCAATTACATTATAATATACAGTACAAATGAGAACATTAATCTAAAAGAGGAAAAGTATGTTGCAGAGTAAATAAACACATGAAATAAAATCCAAATTGTTAAAACACATATATAGGATTGTGAAGCAAAAAATGGAATAAGGGTAGGTAGAGGATAGTACTTACCAGCCTGGAGATATAGGCTGTAGAAGCTGAAGTGTATGGGGGGACTGCTTGCTAGAGGGTATATATAGGTATAGATGGCAAGTACTGCCCACAGGAGGGAGGAGTTTAGGTATGCAGTAAAAAAAAAAAAAAAAAAAAATTCAGGAATTGAAAACTGGTCTGAAAGTTATTGTGAATAAAGGGTTTTATAACAATAATTAAGTATATAAATAAATGACATGGTTATGTATACATAAAGGGGATAAAATGGAATAAGGGTAGGTGGAGGATAGTACTTACCAGCCTGGAGCTAAAGGCTGTAGGAGCTGAAGTGTATGGGGGGACTGCTTGCTAGAGGGTATATATAGGTATAGATGGCAAGTACTGCCCACAGGAGGGAGGAGTTTAGGTATGCAGTAAAAAAAAAAAAAAAATTCGGGAATTGAAAACTGGTCTGAAAGTTATTGTGAATAAAGGGTTTTATAACAATAATTAAGTATATAAATAAATGACATGGTTATGTATACATAAAGGGGATAAAATGGAATAAGGGTAGGTGGAGGATAATACTTACCAGGCTGGAGCTAAAGGCTGTAGGAGCTGAAGTGTATGGGGGGACTGCTTGCTAGAGGGTATATATAGGTATAGATGGCAAGTACTGCCCACAGGAGGGAGGAGTTTAGGTATGCAGTAAAAAAAAAAAAAAAAAAATTCAGGAATTGAAAACTGGTCTGAAAGTTATTGTGAATGAAGGGTTTTATAGCAATAATTAAATATATAAATAAATGACATGGTTATGTATACATAAAGGGGATAAAACAAAAGAATATATTGTATATATTTTATATATATATATATATATATATATGCATATATACTGTATATACATACATACATACATACATATACCCACACATATATACACATGCTAAAATATGCATATATCACAAACTACAGAATTCAACAGTGCTTAATTAGAGTTTTAATCATACACAGATTCAAGGGCTTCATTAAGACCAGCTGGTGTTAGAGAATTGAACTTATATATCCAAAACATTTCTTTTCTTTTTAGTTTTTCGAATCGATTATTAGTATGCATAGGGATATGATCTATTAGTTTGATTTTAAACCCATCGAAGTTAGAATTGTGTGTAAGCAGAGCATGTTTGGAGACACTGTGCTTGAGAAAACCGTTCATTACATTTGATCTATGTTTATTTAATCTTTCCCTTAAAGGTCTTATGGTTCTTCCTATATATTGGTGTCCGCAGGGGCATTCAAGGACATAAATGATGTATGAAGATGAACAGTTTAAACAATAATTTATCTGAAAACTTTCTCCTGTTACAAAACTTGTGATGCTTTGTAAAATAATACTTGTCCGTAAACTATAAAATAGTCTACAATTGAATGAAAGCCTTACCCACGTATTGACCCCTAAGGTAACATTATTGGAGGACTCTGCTTCATATAAAACATGGAGATTTATTGAAAGTCTTCATGGGAAACAAATATATGGAAAACTTCCAGCATAACAGAAACATCAGTCAATGTCTTACATGTCACAGAATTAGGTTTCTTCAAGATGGATCCCTTGCAGACATCTTGGCTCTTGCTTATTCATCAATGTGTGTTGATCTTCTGCAGGACGATTCCGCCATCCTTCCCAAGGTATTAGAGGAAGTAGCCAGGTTTGGAGAGAGAGACCCAAAGTGAGAGATAGAGACAGGTTCCCACAGGGAGTGGGAGACCCCCACCGAGTAGTGAGACCACGACATGTGTGTCTGTCAGTCATTTATATACTTGAAAGGGGGTGTTTCCCAACATTCTTATACTTTCTACTACTGTACTTTTACAATACTAAAATAGTCATATACTATCCACACCCATGCACCATAAGTTACAAGAGCTTTGTCAGCAGAATACAATTTAACCCTTAAAGGCCATGAATATTGCATGTCAAATATTATTTAACATTTCCCCCTGTTGAGGGTGATATACATCTGTTTGAACCCTCAAGATACATATCATTAGACAATATTCATTAGACTGCATCTTCTTTCCTCTTTTTTTGGATACTAGAACTTAATTTTCATAAATAAATTAATTGTTCATATGACAATAATTTTATCAAATTGTAATAAATTTTGACATTAATAAATGTTATGGTAAACTGTGATCAAATATGAAAATGATTTGATATACTAACTAAACTAGACTTCTAGTCGTCTTTCATCATCTTCTTCTGGTCATCTTCTTCTGTCATAATAGAAGGGTTAACACAAATGTTGTTGTTGAAGGTTTTGACTTTGTTAACGTAAAGTCCTTTAGTTTATAGATTTCAATCATGTTGTGCAGATATTATCACATTGTCCAATAAAGTTCATATTATGAAGATATTGATATAGCAACACAGTCCATACATTAAGTATGTATTCCTTATGATAACTTGTCAAGAGACATAGACTGTAGTGGAATTCTTGACCTTGACCACTTGTCTGTTGTGGAACAGCTGTGACTTCTGAGGCAGCACTGCAGAGTGTTAAATTTGACCCGCAACTCTGCTGCTTGTTCACTTCAGCTCATTTAACAGTCTCAAATAAAGAATATATGTGATAGGGTTCATTATCCATTACCCTTTGCTTACCAAGCAACTTTTCCTTGAAGTTTTTCAGTTGATGGGACTCCATAAGAATGTTGATGAAGAACAATCTTTATAACTCAGTCCAATTATCATCAATGTTTCCAAACTCCAGTAATAATTTTCATCAGTAACTGTTAATTATGAACACAATCTTTGGCATTAGATTACATGTGTAGCTTTAATACCTTTTAAGTTTCTTTCTGCACATCTTTTTCTTCTTGTAACTGTCAGTCTTTTATTAATATTTGATATCAAACTTTATCATAATCTTGGACTTGATTGAAGATAAATTTCCCTATATCTACTATTCACCCAAAACTTGGTGATTTACTACCATAATAATATCACAGTGTACCATATCATTTCATAATAATAATTATCATTTTTATATGCCAAATATAAATATGATAATAACAATTATTGATATTCATATTTTATCAAATGATCACACGATACTTCTTTGGATACAATATTTATATATACAGTATATATATATATATATATATATATATATATATATTATCTACACTGTATATGTATATTAACATATATATACTTTATTCCACTTGTGATGACAAATTGCAACATAATCTTGAAACATAATGTGATTTCATTATTAATTATCATTTTATAGAGAATCACAATATTTATTCTTTGATTATAACTTAGCATAAATATACTAAACATCAATATGTTTCATTATGAATGTGTTATACTTAATCATAAATTTTAAAATACAATCACTTTGCTATCCTTTTTATTCAGTATTACTTACTAAATATTATTGTGTTCTTTATTTAAAACACTGATATTCAACTTTATTATTTTAGTCAAAAGACATATATATATATACCACATCTTACAGTTGCTTTGTGCTTAACAACTGGCTCTTCTCAGAAAACTGTGACCTTTAACCTTTTAAATACCATCACTCCGAGAATAGTATAACCTGACACTTTACAAAAAGTGACCAGCTTTTGACTCTGCTTTCAGAATCAGACTTTAAAATATACATCCTTTACCTAATTAAATGTGTATATTTTTGTGTAATGATTGTATATATGAAAACACATTAAACAACATATGAAATAAGTATTATAAAACATAAATATTCCAAAATATGTCACATTCTATAATCAAAAGGTTGCTAAATAAACTAAGAATATATCTCCTGATATAACTTCTCTTTGATCTTAATATTAATTGTCTTTCATGAAGATGATTAGCTTATCTCATTTACATATAAGACAATTATATTTTCCCAATGTTTGTAGGTGTTAATTAATATATATATATATATATATATATATATATATATATATACATATATGTATGTGTGTACCTTCGTAAGATTACATAATGAATGATACCATAAGACAATCCTTGTTATAGATCATATCCAGCTTTCCACATTATGATCAATATATTTATCATTCCTTGATAAAATTATCCCAATAAACCTTTTAACCAAATATACTGGAAAGCTATCTGTATTATCTTTGTCAAAAGCTCTTCTTTGACTACCTAAAGACATGAACTAAGATGTACATTCATTCATTCTCCCTACATGTCTTTTAGCAGCTGTTACTTACACTCAAACCTCGTGTGTGCTTTAAGAACATATGAGTTTAGATTTTCTGTTTTACATCATATGAGCTTCCTTTTTGATGTATCTTAAATATATCTGTTATTTCCCAATGTACATTCAATAATGGATCACATAGAACAAAAAATAAATATAGACGTCTTTAAATGTTATACTTTTTCCTTAGGCCTATTTTTAACATCACAGAACTGCAGTTACATACATACACATGACATCAAAACTTACAATGGGCCCCAACAGACTCACGTCACCATTTGTTCCTTGTCAATCAACTGACCACACTTGAGTCACACTGATGCTCTCATGCTTTCATGCTTACACAAAGTGGATTATACATGGAAGACCACATGCAAAATTGTGAGTTATGTCTTATTTTCCTTTAATATGCAATGCTATTAGTCACACATATTAATCTGTTTATCAAATTAATTGTTAGCTAATTCATGCATATATTGGCCTATAATGAAAAATTGATGAGTGATTCAACTGTTGCTTTTTCACATATATGAAATATCTCTAAGGAGAAAAATAGATAAAAGTTTTAGCAGAAAAATCAAATTGATATGCTAACAATTTTTAACCAATGGAAAGTTTACTTTCTTGACTTCTAATACTATATGATCATATTATATATATTTGGTTTTGCACATTCTCTGTATCCAGAGTGGGATGTGAGCAAAATATATATATCACCACTTAACAGAGGAAGATCAAGTTACTTTTACTTGACTCTCATGTAAATATATATATATATATATATATATATATATATATATATGTATTATAATATGATGCATACACATATAGTATTATTATCAATATCATAATCAGAATTATTTTATAAACATCACATAACTATCTGAATTATACCTGATTATTTTAATTTCTCCTCATGTCAAAGATTCTTTCTACAGCCTGACTAGTAAAATGATACCAATAGACAGTCATTAACATGGAGATATTTTTAAATTTGACCTATAAGCCTTCTGTCAATTGCATCCACCAATAGGTTGACTAATGTTCTGCCATTTAGATAGTCTAGGCCTTTTGACATTCTTCTGATCAGGAATAGATCAGATGTCAAGAAAGGGTTGCCATGACAGTCTAACATTTTGGGAACAGCTGTTACTCTGTCAGGATTGCTATTTTGTACTTTCTTTCCTACGTGACTGACTCTATCTATAGGCTTAGCTGGCTTAGAGGTTGACACTTGTTTATTTACAACTGATAATGGGGTTTTTATGAATGGAACTTCTTTCATGAGATATGGCTTATATGCCACATGCAATTTTCTACGTTTTTCATAGATTTCCTCACTTTTCTTTCTATGAATAGGTGACACTATAACCTGATTTGACAGATCTCTCTTAGGTGGTTTTATTCTTTGATTTGTCCCTGTTTGTCTCACATTTGTCATCTGTCTCTGATGTCTTCTGGCCATGTCCAGTAAACTAGCAGCTTCAAATAAAGACTTTTTATCTGATGCAACAGCCAATGTTATTGGATCCAAAAATCTGAATTTCTTAACAAAAGTTCTCACCATCGATTGAGAATTGACTTTGCTGACCTCAGCCTTATAAGTCCTCTCAAATCTAGACATAACTGAATATGTAGATTCAGTTCTGCCAATCTTTATTTCATTCAGAATTTCAGATGTTGGCATGCTGTCACCTGTAGTACACCAAATTAATTTCTTTAATCGGTCTACATCACTGTCCTGTAACCATTCATTTGACTCATTGTCATAAGACATCTTTGCTGATAGACATCTTGCAAAGTTTGCAGGAAGCCATGTTCTAAATAAAAGATTCTTCTCTTTTGTACATAGATTATACTTATCTGCATAACTTTCAAAAATTTCTGAGTTTCTACACACATGGATATTTACATCATATGTGGGAATGTCTTTACTCAGATTGGTCAAATGTTTCTGCAACTTTATTTTCTGCTTAGGTTCTTTAATTTGTAATTCCTTATATACTGACAGATCTGCGTCTGTGCTATTCTTATCCAGAGAAATTACAGGCAGCATTTGTTCACTAGTCTGTGTCTGTGATGAGCTATTTATAGTCACAGTCACGTGAGACTTTTTGTCAGAATGATGCAATTCCTGTAAATCTGTTTGAAAAGCTGTTTCTTGTGTATTAACAGAAATTACATTACAGAATTCTTTATTCTTTGATCTTTCTGATATTATGTTATGGAATATATTTACCATACACAAAATATTCCTCATTTTCTCTTTTTCCTTCCTAACACACACTGATTTCTTAGTCTCTATGATAGAATTTGCGTGCAAACACTGCGCATACAAGTTCTGCCATATATTCTGTAACCTATCACTAGGCTCAAACTTAAACTGTAAGCTACATTTTTTAGACAACGATTGTATAATTTCCATAATTGCATGTAAAATTTTTACTTACAACCGTAGAAAACCGTCACCTTGTAACTTGTAGCTTCTCCTTGGAACAACTGGTTCCTTTCATCAGCACGTCTCAGTACGTCTGGCATCGTGTGGTCCTCCTTTACTGCTTGTAGTGTCAGAGTAAACATTCTTCTGTTCCTCACAAGCTCTCCTCACACAGCTTCTTGTCTGTAGAGGTTACTGGAACACGTGTATCCTTCAGCTGTGCATTTCATTCATCTAGGTAATTTTCGAAATTTCCTGAAGCTTGCAACTTATAAAACGTGCAAAATACTCTCTCTTCCCCCTCTTGCAAGTAGAAGGAATGAGAAAAAAACAGGCAAAAATCGACTGGGCTGGCTCACCAATGTAAAATAATAATTGTCCGTAAACTATAAAATAGTCTACAATTGAATGAAATCCTTACCCACGTGTTGACCCCTAAGGTAACATTATTGGAGGACTCTGCTTCATATAAAACATGGAGATTTATTGAAAGTCTTCATGGGAAACAAATATATGGAAAACTTCCAGCATAACAGAAACATCAGTCAATGTCTTAAATGTCACAGAATTAGGTTTCTTCAAGATGGATCCCTTGCAGACATCTTGGCTCTTGCTTATTCATCAATGTGTGTTGATCTTCTGCAGGACGATTCCGCCATCCTTCCCAAGGTATTAGAGGAAGTAGCCAGGTTTGGAGAGAGAGACCCAAAGTGAGAGATAGAGACAGGTTCCCACAGGGAGTGGGAGACCCCCACCGAGTAGTGAGACCACGACATGTGTGTCTGTCAGTCATTTATATACTTGAAAGGGGGTGTTTCCCAACAGTCTTATACTTTCTACTACTGTACTTGGACAATACTAAAATAGTCATATGCTATCCACACCCATGCACCATAAGTTACAAGAGCTTTGTCAGCAGAATACAATTTAACCCTTAAAGGCCATGAATATTGCATGTCAAATATTATTTAACATGCTTTTCGCTAGATGGTTGATTGTATTGCAACATTTGCATTTCTTACGTTTGCATTTATATACTCCATTAGGTTGTAGGTTTATAGAGCTGTGATCCTTAGGTTTGGTGAGTGATCTCAGTTTACTGGGAGCCAACAGGTTTTTTAGGGTTTTCGCTCTTCTGAAAGTGATAGAAGGTTTGGACGGAATATTTGCTTTGAGTAGTGGATCATTTAAAAATACTGGCCAGTGTTTATCAAGAATATTTCTGATTCTATTATGTGCATTGTTGAAGGTAGTGATGAAATTGTGTTTATACACTCTGTTGTTATTCTTCTGGGAGGGAACCACACAATCAGACTGGGAAAGAGTCTGTGCTTTTAATTCTGCTGCTTGGATGATGCGTTTCGGATAGTGTTTTTCTTGAAAACGTTGGGATAAAATTTTGCTCTGTGTTTTGAAGTCTGAATCATTGGTACAATTACGTCGAATGCGTTTGAATTGGCTGAACGGTACATTGTCTCTCCATTTTCTATAATGGGAGCTCCGGTAATCTATTAGACTGTTACAGTCTACTTTCTTATAAAAGGTTTTAGTGTTGATACCATCGGGGCCACCAGTCAGTTCTAGATCGAGGAATTCAATGGTCACCTGTTGTGACTGTGGGATAGGTACACTGTCAGCAATGTAGATGTGCCTGCAGGTCATGCACCTGTTTTGCAGGCAAGGTGAGGTGCCATTTTCAGTTGGGGCCTTCAGGGCACTCCGGACAATAATACACCTCAGGTTTGGTGGTTGTCGAAAGGAAAGCAGAGGGGGAACTGGTAATATGTCCTTGAGTCTTTTGTCCCTATGTAGCACAGGTTGGAGCTCCTTGGCAATCCTTCGTAGGATCTCCAGCTGTGGGTTGTAGGTGACAACTAGGGGCACTCGGGCTTCTTTCTGGGTCTCTTTATATGTGAGCAGACTGTCTCTGTTAATGGCTGCTGCTTTGTTTAATTGGTTGTCCGTCACTTTTGGTTTGTATCCCAATCAGAGAAATTTCATCCAGGTGCTTGTCCAGGTCTGCTTTGTTGGAGTAAATATGATTGTATCGTATAGCCTGGCTGTAAATAATAGATTGGCTTGTGTGCTTGGGGTGGAAACTGTCGTTTCTTAGGTAGGCTGTTTTTGTCTGTGGGTTTGTAGTATATTTCACCCTACCATCAACCATAAAATTAGCTATTCAGAGAGTGAAATTCACTTTCTGGATACTACAATATATATCAAAGACCACCGGCTACTCACATTGATATACCACAAACCCACAGACAGAACAGCCTACCTGAGAAACGACAGGTCATTCAGCCACACTGTGCTTTTTTCGGATTTATCCTCTTTCTGTGACCTGCTAGAGATTCATCTTCCCTCCTTGTTCTTTTTTTATGACTATGTCTTGTAATGCTTGAATGCTCATATTGCTGTTCCCCCCCTTTTGTTTTAGGTCCACAGGTTTTTTTTCAGTTTTTAATGTCAGATCATTGTTGTGCGTAAGGGAGTGGAGCTCACCTGACTATTTCCACGTTTTTCTTTTTTCTTCCGTGGTTTCTACTGAACCTCCACACCTGTCCTTCTGGTCAATTTCCCCACAGTGGGGGCCATTACCCTAGGTTGTCTTTATTTCCTAATGTATCTAACTGGCTATTTTTGATTGCCCACTGGCGGGAGATTTAGTCCTGCCCATAACTCAGTATTTACTTGTTTTTATGTTTTGTTCCTTTTGCAAATGTATTTTGGCTCTCTCCCCCCCCTCCTGGCCTAGAAGCACCACCTTGAGGTCCATACAACTTCATTCTGTGCCTAGGATCCTGTCAGCTTCATGTGATATGGGTGAGTTTGCTTACATTCTGCTGCTGTCCCTCCCCACTCTGGCCCAATGGTTAGATGTGTTATTATAAATGTTAAGGGCCGGGACTCCAACACTAAGTGGCATCTGGTTCTAAGGGATCTTTGCTCCCTGTGTGCCAATGTTTAATTCTTACAGGAATACTCACTACGGCCATACAGGGATGTTTAGCTTTGCCAAATGCTACTTCCCTGTTACCTAATCGGCTTTCCATGATCACCGTAGGGCGGGTGTGGCCATCCTCCTCTCCCGTATGTGCCCGATTACAGCCTTCCAGGCTGCATAGGTGGGTTTCATCCCTTGCCATCAGTGGAGTGACAACACCAGAAGGACTGTAGACTTGGTGGAAGTGGTCAACCATTATTCCACCCCCGGCCTTCTCCTGAATCTAGATGGCAAGAAGGCTTTTGACCACCTGTATTGGTCTTTCATGTCGGCCACGCTGGAGGCCCTTGGGTTTACAGGAGCCTTCCTGGTGGTGATCCAAGCTCTGGTGGTCAAACTCCCTCACTCCTCCTCGGCTTCCTTCCCTATCCACAATGGAATGAGACAAGGTTGTCCCTCCTCATCTTTGCTCTCTGTATCAAACCACTTACTGCCAAAATTCAACGGGATCCTGATGTTAGGGGAGTTGGCGTCCGAGATAGGGAATTCAAGATTTCCCTTTTTTGCGGACCATGTGCTCCTTACCCTTACTTCCTCTCATACCACTCTCCCTAATTTATTGCGTGTACTCGTGGCCTATAGTGATTTCTCAGGATATAAGATTAAAGGGGTTTTCCGGGCAAAAAATAATTTTTCAAAAAAAGGTCTGTTAGTGCTATTATTAGGTTATTAAGTGCACCCAAATACCTTTAGCAGTGTTTTGAGTGATTTCTGGAGTTCTCTGAGAGCTCCTTGCATCTTCTGCATTTGTTTGCATCTGCATCTTCCTGTTCTGTGTTTTCCTGTGTCTCACTCCACCTCCCTCTCTCACTCCCTCCCTTTGTCACTCATACCCCCTCCCTGTTTCCCTAACTAGCCCGCCTCACTCAGCAGCAATCTTTAGACTCCTAGTTCTCACTGAATAATCTTCTCCATTGGCTGTAATATTGTAATCACTTCCGTATATCATCGTTACAGTCACACAGAGAAAGCTTCAGGAAAACAATGAATTCTTCATGCTTTTTTTGGCATTTGGCGCACACACATACATAAACAGTATAATTCTTCACAGTAGCCCCTGCACAATAAAATATGCTCCACAGTGGCCCCTGCACAGTATAATATGCTCCACTGTGGACCCTACACAATACAATATGCTCCACAGTGGCCCCTGCACAGTATAATGCTCCACAGTGGCCCCCACACAGTATAATATGCTCCACAGTGGCCCCCGCACAGTATAATATTCTCCACAGTGGCCCCTGCACAGTATAAAATGCTCCACAGTGGCCCCCACACAGTAAAATGCTCCACAGTGGCCCCCGCACAGGGAAATGCTCCACAGTGGCCCATACACAGCATAATATGCTCTACAGTGGTCCCTGCTCAGAATAATGCTCCACAGTGGCCCCTGCATGGTATAATATGCCCCACAGTGACCCCTGAACAGTTTAATGCTCCACAGTGGCCCCTGCATAGTATCATGTTCCACAGTGGCTCCTGCGCAGTATAATGTTTCATTTTGTCCCCTGCACAGTATAATGTTCCACACTGGCTCCTGCAGGGTATAATGCTTCATAGTGGTCCCCGCAGGGTATAATGCTCCATAGTGGCCCCTGCACAGTATAATATGGATTGCGCATTCGCATAAGTTTTCTATGGGATTAAGGTCTGGAAACTGGCTAGGCCACTCCATGACCTTAATGTGCTTCTTTTTGAGCCAGTCCTTTGTTGCCTTGGCTGTATGTTTTGGGTCATTGTCCTGCTGGAAGACCCAGCCATGACCCATTTTTATTGTCCTGGCGGAGGGAAGGAGGTTGTCAATTAGGATTTTACGGTACATGGCTCCATCCATTCTCCAATTGATGCGGTGAAGTAGTCCTGTGCCCTTAGCAGAGAAACACCCCCAAAACATAATGTTTCCACCTCCATGCTTGACAGTGGGGATGGTGTTCTTTGGGTCATAGGTAGCATTTCTCTTCGTCCAAACACGGCAAGTTGAGTTAATGCCAAAGAGCTCAATTTTTCATTTTTTGCCTCATCTGACCACAGCACCTTCTCCCATTCACTCGCAGAATCATTCAGGTGTTCATTGGCAAACTTAAGACGGGCCTGCACATGGGCCTCCTTGAGCAGGGGGACCTTGCGGGCACTGCAGGATTTTAATCCATTACGGCATAATGTGTTACCAATGGTTTTCTTGGTGATTGTGGTCCCAGCTGTCTTGAAATCATTAACAAGTTCCCCCCATGTAGTTTTAGGCTGATCTCTCACCTTCCTCATGATCAAGGATACTCCACGAGGTGAGATTTTGCATGAAGCCCCAGATCGATGTCGATTGACAGTCATTTTGTACTTCTTCCATTTTCTTACTGTTGCACCAACAGTTGTCTCCTTCTCACCCAGCGTCTTACTTATGGTTTTGTAGCTCATTCCAGCCTTGTGCAGTTCTATGATCTTGTCCCTGACATCCTTAGAAAGCTCTTTGGTCTTGCCCATGTTGTAGAGGTTAGAGTCTGACTGATTAATTGAGTCTGTGGACAGGAGTCTTTTATAGAGGTGACAATTTAAAAAGCTGTCTTTAATGCAGGTAACGAGTTGATTAGGAGCGTCTATCTGGTCTGTAGGAGCCAGATCTCTTAATGGTGAAATTCTCTTCCATCTGGACCACCATGACCACTTTCAATCTCTGTAAAGTTTGCAGCACAGACATCTTTGGCTCCTTACTTTTCCAAGCACGTAACCCACATTGTCCTCACCTGCACACCGATCCTGCTAATATAACCCCCCATAATGAATAATACCCCCAAGTGCATCTTTAAATTAATAACTTCCCTGTGTACCCCCTTTAAATACCACCCCTTAATAATAATGCCCCAGGTGTTTCCTAATTAAAAGGTAAAAAGAAGGTAAAAAAATTAGTGGGGTTCCAATAGCCGGGACCTGCAGGATCAGCTGTTTGAATGAACCATAGTACCTGTGTAAGCGCCATGACCCCTTCTCTGCTTACATAGTGTCATTCATTTCATAGTGCCATGTAATGTAACTACAACCTCGTCCTAAACACATCCATGTGACGCGGCTGGAATGACATCACATGGTCACTATAAACTGAGAGCTTGTGATATAAACAGATGCCATGGCCCCTTCATACAGCTGATCAGTGGGGATTCACTTATCTCTCATTGATGATCTATTCTGATAGATCATCAATAAAAATAAGCTGGAAATCTCCTTAAGGTCGGGGCCTCACGTGGCAGAAATGTCGCAGGAAAAAAACGTTGCGTTTTACAGTTCCTGCAAAGTGGATGGGATTCTTGTAAATCCCATCCATACATTGCGGAAAAATACCTGCAACAGACATGCTGCAATTTCCAAAACAGTTGCAGTTTTGGAAATCGCAGCATGTCACTTATACCTACGTAAACGCTGGCAGTTCCCTATAGGTATAATGGAAGCAGAAAGTCCACAGAGGAAATGTAAGGGAATTGCTAGTTGTGCAATTCCCTAGTGCTGCTGCTGAAAAGGGAAGAAGGGAAGACAGAGACAGTGAGCCCTAAACTCAACCCAGCCCCTGTCCCTGCCTACTTGTCTCTGCTACCCTAGGCAGTAGCAGGGCAACTTGGTGACAATCCCTTCTCTGAATAAGTGACACATAAAACAGGACAAGACTAAACAACACATAAGCAGAGTCAGTAAGCCGAGGTCAAACCAGAGAAACAAACAGTACAAAATCGTAATCCAAAAGACTAGTCACAGGGGGAGCCAAAGATCAGAAGTCAGAAATACAATAATAGCAGAAAAAGGACCTAGCAGAGACAAAGTCACAGGACAGAATCACAATAGCCAGAGCCCATGTGTGAGCAGATGACCACTTTATAGGAAGCCCAGAATCTGTCCAGAATTGATTGGTAGACAGGCTATCAATCACACAGGCAAGGCTAAGATTAACTGTTTGAGGAGCGGAGAGAAGCAAGGTGCAGGAGACGGGTGTGGCTGAAATTTAATTAAAGAGAAGAGGTACTAGGACAGTGTTCAGACTGAGCAACAAGAACCCTAAGCAAGAAATAAAACTGAACACGCCTCCTGTGCCGCAGCGTGCCAGTGGAAGGTGTCACAGAGACCTGAACAGGCAGAGACATTACAGGAAAACTCCTGTGAAATTGCTGCGGGAAAAACCACAATGTATTATCGTTGCGGTTTTTCCTGCAGCGCTTTTTTGCTGCAGGATGCTACGTCGGGCCTTAATAAAGCCCAAATGTCACCTCAATAAAATTAATTGCCCCCTTATATTATGCCCCTGATTGCCCTTGACATAAATACTGCACCCTTAATGACCCCTTATATAAAAGACCACCCCCTTGTATTCATAATGCCTCCTAATAGCCCTTATACAAATGACCCCCCATTTTCCTAATTCTCCCTAATGAATCCTCCCTTATAGTTATAATTCCCCCTCCTAACGACCCCCTTATACTATTAAATTACCCACAACTGTGCTTTAAAAAAAAAAAAAAAAAAAAAGTTACTCACCTACCTGTGATCCTTTGATGAATGGAGCTACCAGATCACTGTCCACATCCACACATAGGATGTCTGCCTCTTAGCGCAGGAGGCGCGATGACGTCATTTGCCAAGCAGCAGACGTCCGCTGTCTGTGGTCTCGGTGTCTTGTAAACTGCAGGCCTGAAGTTATCTGCAGGATGCATTTTAACTAGATCGGGGTCTGCAGACACTAGTAAACAGCAAGCCACTAGTAAATAGTAAAGCATGTATTAATTGCGGCCCCAGGGTGGGCCCTACAGAGTCAGTGGACCCGGGGCAGTCGCCCCCTCGGCCCCCCTGCTAGCTACGCCACTGAGTAGTGCCCCTAATAATAAATGTTTCCTAATAGCAGAATAGTGCCAACAAATAGCAAGATAGTGTCTCTGATAGAGGAATAGTGCTCCAATAGCAAAATAGTGCATCCTAACAGTGAGAAAGTGTCCCCTAATAGTGCCTCCTTCTAACAACATAGTATCACCTAATAACCAAAGCATTTCCCCTTATAGTAAAATAGTGCTGCCTAAATAACAATATAGCACAAATAAACAGCTAGATTGTGTCCCCTAATAGCCAGATAGTATCCCAATAGTCACTTAGTTTTCCCTAATAGTGTCTTTTTTAGTGAGACAATGTCAACTAATAATCATATAGGGCTGCCTAAAAAAAGTGTCTAAATAAATAGCAAGTTGGTGCCTCCTAATAGCAGTATAACTAGAGACCTAAGCGCCCTAGGACCAGGGCTTTGGACTTGAGTCCAAAGCACCAGCTCCTACTCTGACTTTATTTTTCCTCAGCCCGACTCTGAGTACTTCATAAATGGGCGGAAGACATGGTCAGACAGTTGCTGCAAATCTCCTCTAAAGCTAGTAATTGAAATCCTATGACAATAAATATACAACAAACTGCATCTAATTAATTATACAATATCTGACTCAGACTCCACCCAAAACTTTCTTCCGACTCTGATTCCACAACTCTGACTCCAAGCCAGGGGCAAACTTTAGATTGGGCCCCATGTTCACTTAGTGGTCCAACTCAACTCCATCATCTATGCACTGTATATAAAGACTCTTCCTTTATATTATATAAAGACTCTCTCCCCTTTATATTATTCACTGAAACCTTACATTTGTTTTACAGTGGGTTCAAGGGTTAGTGAGGATCCAGAGTGCCACACACTAATGATTTAAGTGATTTTAACCCCTTCCCATTTTTTTATTTTTTTTTTATTTTCATTGTTTCCTTTCCTCCTTCCTAACTTTTTTATTTTTCCTTTCACAGAGCCGTATGAGGGCTTATTTTTTTGCAGAACAAATTGTACTTTGTAACTATACCATTTAATAACCATACAGGTACTGGGAAGCTTTAAAAAATTCAGAATGGTGTGGAATTAGTGAAAAACTGTATTGCGCCACATTTTTTGGGGTTTTGTTTTTACAGTGTTCACTGTGTGGCCAAAATGATATGTTACCTATATGACATTTTACCTCTGTGCTGTGTTTTAACACCGTTAAAAAAAAATTCAAAACTTTGAAAAAATATTTTTTTTCTTTCCGTATATGGGGCTGCATAAGGCATATATTCTGTGGGGCTTGATATACTTTTTATTTACTTTTAATTTGTGGGGAAATGTATGATGTTTTGGTGCTTTTTATATCAATTTTTGGGAGGCTTAACGGACAGCTCTTTTGATTTATTTTCCTGTTAGGGTGTTCACCATATGGGAAAAATGTTTTTATAAGTTTGTGCATTTTCAGATTTGGGGATGCCTAATGTGTTTACTTTATTTATTTACTTTTGAACATGTTCTAGGGAGGGGTTGATTATAATTTTTAGTTGTTTTAAATTTTTTTAAATTTAATTTTTTATTTTTTTTTTTTTTAATTGTAACTGTTATTTTTAGATCCCCTAGGGGTCATGAACCCTAGGGGTTCTGATAACTAATACAATATACTGCAATGCCAATGCAGCAAGCACCAAGAGTTCAGAGTCAGATCTGGAGGCGATGTCTATTAGATCAATCATTCTCTATGTATTATCACCCCATTGGCGGCAAGGGACAAACCCCACCTGATCTTTACGTATCCGAGAAGAGAGACATAAGTTAAGTCGTGAAGCTAAAATCTTGGTGAACAGCTTGAGATCAGCATTCAAAAGCGCTATTGGTTTAAAATTCTTACAATCCAGGTGATCCCTCCCAGGCTTCGGAATAAGGGTGAGGAAGTAATGCAAGAGGGAGCCAGGAATGGGGTCCCTGCCATAAAAGCATTAAACAGAGAGACAAAGTGAGGGAGTAACTCAGCATTAAAAACTTTGTAGTACAAATAAGTAAAACTGTCGGGCCTCGGCAACTTCCTGTTGGGAAGATCTATTAGCTGTTCTAACTCATCAGGCTCAATAGGTTTATTAAAGGGGTTTCCCATCTCATTTCAGCAGCTTTGCCTGCTGTCTCTTCTTCTCACTTCCTGTTTTCCTTGTCAAAGCCATCCCCCCCCCCCCAGCTTGCTGAACAGGACACTATGAAGAATTACAATACTTATTAGGATTACTAGAAATCTTATATAAATGTAGATCAAATAATATGCACATGCTTCTAGAGAACAGACTCAGGCTAGGTTCATTCAGGCTATGTCAATAAATTTGTATAATTTTTCAAAAATTTAGTCTCTGCTAGCCAAATTTATCGGTAATTTTGATCTTTTTTGTATGGTTTGTAGGTTTATTATTTTTGAGGAAAAACTTTTTTGTGCTTCAGGCTAGGTTCACACCTGCAGGCATAAACAAAAAGCGGTCATAGAAGACACAATCAATGATATATTCAAAAAAAAATAAATAGTTTTTATTAATTACACTAATATATAAAGACAAGTACTGATTTAAAAAGTAGAGACAGGGGCAGATGGAAAAAAAAGCCCACAACTAGAGACACATAATGCTGGGGACAAAGGTTACACTACATCCACATACAGTGGGGAAAAAAGTAATTAGTCAGCCACCAATTGTGCAAGTTTTCCCACTTACAAAGATGAGAGAGGTCTGTAATTGACATCACAGGTAGACCTCAACTATGAGAGACAACATGAGAAAACATATGTAGAAAATCACATTGTCTGATTTTTTAAGAATTTATTTGCAAATTATGGTGGAAAATAAGTATTTGGTCACCTACAAACAAGCAAGATTTCTGGCTCTCACAGACCTGTAACTTCTTCTTTAAGAGGCTCCTCTGTCCTCCACTCATTACCTGTAGTAATGGCTCCTGTCTGAAATTGTTATCAGTATAAAAGACACCTGTCCACAACCTCAAACAGTCACACTCCAAACTCCACGATGGTGAAGACCAAAGAGCTGTGGAAGGACACCAGAAACAAAATTGTAGACCTGCACCAGGCTGGGAAGACTGAATCTGCAATAGGCAAGCAGCTTGGTGTGGAGAAATCAATTGTGGGAGCAATAATTAGAAAATGGAAGACATACAAGGCCACTGATAATCTCACTCAATCAGGGGCTCCACGCAAGAGCTCACCCCGTGGGGTCAAAATGATCACAAGAACGGTGAGCAAAAATCCCAGAACCACACGGGGGGACCTAGTGAATGACCTGCAGAAAGCTGGGACTAACGTAACAAAGGCTACTGTCAGTAACACACTACACTGCCAGGGACTCAGATCCTGCAGTGCCAGACGTGTCCCCCTGCTTAAGCCAGTACATATCTGGGCCTGTCTGAAGTTTGCTAGAGAGCATTTGGATGTTCCAGAAGAGTATTGGGAAAATATCATATGGTCAGATGAAACCAAAGTAGAAACACAACTTGTCGTGTTTGGAGGAGAGTGAATGCTGAGTTGCATCCAAAGAACACCATACCTACTGTGAAGCTTAGGGTTGGCAACATCATGCTTTGGGGCTGTTTCTCTGCAAAGAGACCAGGACGACTGATCCGTGTGCATGAAAGAATAAATGGGGCCATGTATCGTGAGATTTTGAATACAAACCTCCTTCCATCAGCAAGGCCATTGAAAATAAAACGTGTCTGGGTCTTTCAGCATGACAATGATCCCAAGCACACCGCCAGGACAACGAAGAAGTGGCTTCGTAAGAAGCATTTTAAGGTCCTGGAGTGGCCTAACCAGTCTCCAGATCTAAACCCCATAGAAAACCTTTGGAGGGAGTTGAAATTCCAAATACTTATTTTCCACCATAATTTGCAAATAAATTCTTAAAAAATCAGACAATGTGATTTTCTAAATATGTTTTCTCATTTTGTCTCTCATAGTTAAGGTCTACCTATGATGCCAATTACAGGCCTCTCTCATCTTTTTAAGTGGGAGAACTTGCACAATTGGTGGCTGACTAAATACTTTTTTTCCCCACTGTATACATATACTGTATATACATACATATATACATATACTGTACACATACACAGTTTATAGCCAGAAAGAGGTAAATAACACTGGATACAAAACTTACTGCACTAAATCCATGTATGGCCAAAAAGGAGTAAATAACAATAAATACAAAAATTTCTGAACATATGATAATAATCAAGTAAAAGTTATAACAATAACCAGATAGTAAATAAGGTAATGGCCAAATACTGAAGGCAGCACAGCATATAAAGACTATAGATTACATATCAATCCAGCAAAGTAGATAAACAAAAACTATCCACAGGATTATAAATAAAGCATCAGATCAAGAGTGTATTCTCGTAATATAATACCTGTACATGAGGTGGACATGGTGAATGCAGACCCCAGCAAACAGAAAAGGACCCCAGTGTAGAAGGACCACCTCTACACATTTCGCCAACCTGGCTTCCTCAGGAGGTGTCACTGGACTGTGAGTTTGATGGCTGATGCTGCACCTGCAGTTTAGTGGCCACCCTGACCCCACTGCCTGTAAATTTGCTTGCATAAGACTGCTGCCTTTACATATATGCAGCATCCCAGAGTGCTCTGGGTTATGTTGGTATGTCCCGTCTTCTTTGTTCTATGTTCTGTGTACATTACTGTTATGCAGCTTTACCTATTGTTTTTCCCTGTAGTTCTCACCTTGTGTTTCCATTCGTAAGCCTTGGTACAGCCCTGGCCTATCACAGGCCACATTGGGTGGTGTTTGGGAGACCTAGGTCTCCTGAAGCAACTGTTATTACTCAGTTGGTTCCTGTCTGGAGTGTGGCAGTTAACAGAGAGGAGAGCATGCCAGCACTAACAACTGAGGCCTAACGGTTTCCAGACAGCCTCTAGAAGGAGAATACAGCCCAAGGCTCATCCAGAGACAGTCCTGAGCAAGGGAGTTCAGCTGTCAGGAGTTTGGACTTTGTGCCAGGAGGAGTAGTGGAGTACCGTGACAGGAGGAGTTGGCTGGGCACCTTATCTAAGGTAACCAGATTCCTGTCAGGACTACCTTGCACTACAGTTCCCAGTATCCACAGCTGGGAGTGGCACATGAGAGGAGTTATTGTTGGAGTGGAGTTATCCTTAGAGCCTTAAACATCTCTTGACAAACTCTCCTAAGAGCAAGGCTCGTGAATTGAACACTGGAAAACTACAACCCCCAGTTTGGAAGCTGCTAGTTGTTACCTCTTCAGTTGCTGAGTAAAGCGTTATCCTGTTTCACATCTGGCTGCCTTAGTCGTTCCTGCTTTACTATCAGGGCCCTTCCAACTTCCATCACACCGGCTCAACTTCCAACTGGAAGTGCCCTGGGGAAAACTACTACCACCACCATCAGGTAGTGCTGCAGGACCCCTCTCAGCGGTGTCCGGCCTAGAAGCAAAGCTGGGGACGTGGTTGAGTGTGCTCGACCTAGCTGGTGGCACGTCATCCGCATCCGCCACTACTACTCCCATTCTCTGGTTCCCTCCATCTGGGTTGCGGCATATAAAGCAGACAGCATTGTGTAACAGAAGTGTCTACTTTACATGGAGTTAGAGGCAGCAGTCCTGTGTAAGTTACAGTTTCAGTCCGACATGGTAACTAAGATAGGACTACTGCCTCTCCCTCTATGTAAAGCAGTTCTTTGCAAAATTACTTTACACAGGACTGCTCTACTTTTGCAGGCCCTGCCTCCTTGTATTGACTCTGCCTAGATGCCCTGATCCTGCCTATAAATTGGGGCCACGTTTATATTTTCTTCCAGGGCCACTTTCAGGCCTAATCTGTCCCTGGACCCCAGCAAAGATATGCTCCCAACAGTTTCCACTATATGTAGCATATGACATAAGTGTTAGAAGTTTTTGTTTGTTTTCAAATATTTTTATTGAGTTTTTAAATTTTTACAATGCGAAGACAATGCATAAAACAGTTTGACATCAAAAACAGGTTAACAGATACAGAGATGACCCTGGGTGGGGATTCATCTCAAAGCCTGTGGGCATTAGAAATCAAAAAACATTACATATAGTGTAGTAAAAACATTTTCCAGGAGAACAAAGTAACATCAAGGTTTCCTTATACCAGTAGGATAACATGACAATTTGGTTGGTGAGAGGGGAGTTGGGGTGGGGGGGGTTAGTAGGATGGAGTTAGTCGGAAAAATCAGGAGAAGGAGACTAAGAGTGGGCATGGAGAGGTAACAGGTAGAGATAGAGGAGAAAGAAAGAAGAGGAGAAAGATCAGAGAAAAGAGACTGATTCATGCCAAGAAATCTAGCCAGGGTTGCCATGTTTGTTGAAATTTGTTGTGGGTTCTATTTTGCCAACTTGAAAGCTCTTCAAAACGGGAAAATTGGAATACTTTGGTTGTCCATGACTGTTTGGTAGGAGCTTCTGTCTGGAGCCAGTGTTGTGGAATGAGAATTTTAGCTTTAGAAGGTTTGTATTGAGGCAATGGCAAGGATAAACAAACTATTTCCAGTGTGATAGAGAAGGGTGTTTTCATGACCTTTTGAATGATATCTTGAATGTCTTTCCAAAAGGGCTGGATGATAGGACAGAACCACCAGATATGCGATAAAGTTCCTTCATGGGATTTGCAACGCCAGCAGGTGTTGGAGGAGGATAATAAGTGTTGAAAGAGCCAGGAAGGGGAGCGGTACCACCTAGTCAATAATTTGTATTGATTTTCTTGAATACGGACGCACTGTGAGTGTCCGTGTGCGGAGAGCATGATTGACTCAATATCTTCGGGGGAAAGGTTGATGCCCAGTTCAGATTCCCACGAGGAGAGGAATGTTGGTTTAGAAAGTTTGGTCGGATGCACGTATCTGTCTAGGATATAGGAGATCTTCCAAGTGTCCAAAGTATCTACTGGAAGAGCTTTTTGAAATGGAGTAAGGAATCCTTTCAATTTGATGAGAGATTGGAAGATGTGTTCAAGATGATTCCAGTGAAGGAAGGAAAGGTGAGTTCCCTCCTCAAGAAGAGACATTGCCTGTGATGGTAGATTTGGACCATTCTGAAGAGCATCCCATATAGTGGAGGAACCAAATTTCATCTAGAGGTCATCGTAGGCAGGAAGACGGGAAGCTACGAGAGTAGGCAATAGGCGTAATGGTATTAACAAAGATGGAGTGGGTGCCAATGCATCTTTTAGATCACAGCAAGTCTCGCAGGCACCCCGTAAAAGTTGGTCCAGTCCCCTAGGGTGACAGCCTTTAGATTCATAAAAGCACAGCCATTCGGGAAGAGTAGAACCGAAAGTGCAAGTAGACAAGTTGTAGGTAGGTTTTTTACGACCTTATACCTGTAATTCAATCCATCTAGAAAGCTGGATGGCTTTGTAATACAGATGAACGTCGGGTAGGCTAATCCCTCCAACCCGTCTTCCTCTTTAGAGAGATAGAGGTAGTCTGGGCCTTTTCCCTCTCCACAAAAATCTTGAAAAGATGCCACGAATTGATTTGAAGAATGCCCTAGGTAAATGGATAGGTACCTTGCGAAGTCTGTATAAAAGCTTGGGGAAGATATAGGCTTGCAGGAGATTGCGTCTGCCGAACCAAGAGAAGGGTAAAGAGTCATAGGTGGCAAGGAGGGTACGGATTTCAGTTAAGATGACTGCGAAATTTTCTTGGTAGAGGTCCTCTGAATTAGAGGTTAAACGAACACCTAGGTATTTAATAAATCGGGAGGCCCAAATGAAGGGTGTAGTGTAGTTTTAAGTCTATCAACACTATGTTGCGGAAGAGTCACGTTCAGTACCTCAGATTTATCTAAATTCACCTTGTAGCCAGAAAGTTCGCCATAGGATGAGAGTAGGTCGGAAATTGCTTGGAGCCCCGTTGGGGGGTTGGAGACCAGGAAAAGAACATCATCAGCAAAAGCTGCGGATTTCATCTTATAATTACCAACTTGGAGTCCCTGTACTTCAGGATGGAAGCGAACAGCTTGTAGCAGAGTTTCAAGAACTAAAATGAAAAGGGATGGGGAGCGTGGGCATTCCTGTCTGGTTCCATTACTAATGGTGAAACTTGGAGATAGAGTATCATTGATTTTAAGTCTGGCCGAGGGATTAGAGTAAAGGGAGAGAATGGCAGAGATGAATTTTTGAGGAATATGGAATGCAGTTAGGATCTCTTTCATGAATTGCCAGTCTACCCTGTTTAATGCTTTTTCAGCATCAACTCCCAGCAATACCAGGGGTGAGTTAACTTTATGGGCATAGGCTATGGCATGTAAAAGTTTAATGGAGTTGTCCTTTTCTTCCCTGCCCATAACAAAACCCACTTATTTGTCATTGATGAGAGATGGGAGGTTGAAGTCTGGAAGCTAGAAGTTTAGCCCAGATTTTTAGGTCTACATTTAATAGAGAGATGGGCCTGTAGCTGCCACAAGTTAAAGGATCTTTGACATCTTTGGGAATTAATGTGATATAGGCTTCTAGAGCTTGCTTCGGCAGTGTGCACCCTTGGAGGACTGCATTACAGGAGGTAGTAAAATGGTGGAGGAGAATGTCTTGAAGCGTCTTGTAATAGGCCAGTGGTAGACCATGAGGTCCTGGACTACGGCCCTTAGGGAAACTGTTAATGACCTTAGTGACTTCTTCCTAAGACACCGTATCTGCGTCTACATTGGAGAGATGGGGGAGATTCAGGGAGTCCAGAAAGGTTTTGGTAAGATCCTCTTTTCTAAAGGGAGGAAATGGAGGAGGGAGATGAAACATGTAAGTTGTATAAGTCTGTGTAGAAGTTGAGGAAGGCTTTCATGATGTGTGAAGTGGTGCTATTAGGAGTGCCAGTTTTATCCTTCATTGATGATATAAAACATTTGGTTTTGGATTTCTTCAGTTGTGAGGACACGAGTTTCCCACTCTTATCGCCATGTGCATAAAGACATTGACGGTAGTGTAGATAATGCTTAGCCGTATTAGTGTTAATGAGATTCCTCAAGTTTTCCCTATATTGAAGCAGTTCAGACTGCTTAGAGAATAGGGTACTCCTTTTCTGCAATCTTTCTATGAATGCAATTTGTGATAAGAGCTGATCAGTTTGCCGTTGGGAGTCTTTTTTAAGTTTGGCCGCTACAGATATAAGTTCACCTCTGATGAATGCTTTGCGTGCTTCACAAATTGTAAAAATTGAAACATTGGGGGTGGAGTTCAGCATGAAGTACTCTGTAAGTTTGGCTGATATCTTGTCAACTACTTCTTTTCTGCCTAAGAGGGTTTCATTAAGTCTCCATATTCAGTCCTTGGGTGAAAGGTTCTGTAAGGTGAAGGTAGTCCATACTGGGGCATGATCTGAAAGAGTGATGCACTCGATTTTAGTTCTGGAAGTCACTGTGGAGAGAGTCTGGGACATAAAAATGTGGTCAAGACATTGGTAAGATTTTCTGGAGTTGGAATAGAAAGAGTAGTCCCAAATGGAGGGATTGTGGAGGCGCCAAACATCCACTAGGTGAAGGTCCCGAAGTGTTTGTTGTAGTGCAGCAAGCACTTTCTGGACAACCTGAGAAGGAGCCGAAGAAGAGTCTAACTGGGGATTTAAAGTGAGGTTAAGATCTCCCGCCAAGATGATTGGACCTTCCGCAAAAAGTTGTAGCGTACATAGAGCTTCAAGAAGCCATGGGACTTGGTGTTGATTAGGAGCATATAAATTTGCTAAGGTGTATTTTTGGTTTGCAATAGGAATAAAGATCTCCCATCAGAGTCCTTCTATATCGAACAGCAGATGAAAGGTATCGAATGATGGATTAGTATGGAGACGACCTTTGAGGAAGAAGAGGGATGTGTGTTATGAAAGACTTGATTGTATTGCTTCTGTGGGAGGTGAAGAACGCCGTCTCCTTCGAAATGAGTTTCCTGGAGGAAAACTATATTGGTTTTCAATAAGCGTAGGAGTGTGAAGATTTGAGATCTTTTATTAGGTGAATTGAAACCGTTGACGTTGAACGTGGTCAGGATAACTGTGGCCATGATACAAATCGATAGTAAAGGCAGAAGTTAGGCAACATTAGTAAGTGTTAGTAATGGGTGGGAGGGAAGAATCAGGCAAGAGTGAAGAGAGGGGAAAGGAAAGGAAGGGAGAGGAAAGCTAGATAAGTATAGGTTGGAAAGTACGATGAGCAAGGCGGAAAAAGCGAAGGGAGGTATAAAAACCACTCAGTGGAAGCACTTGATGACCACTGAGATGAGAATATACTGGTGTGGGATTTAATCCCAAAATGTGGGGGGGGGAAGGAGTAAGTCTAATCGGAGCAGGCCCATTTAAGGACTCTCCAATTGTCTGCTGAAATGATGAAACTGTCCTTGGAACTGTAATGTATTTCAGTTAAGTCCGCAAATGAATTTAGGTGTATCCATGAGGTTGAATCAGAGGTAGGTAGGAAGAGAGCAGCAAAGTGTGGTGGAATGTAATGGAGTGCTATGTGTAAACCAACAAACAATAGATTGGAACTATAATTAGCAAAATTGAAGGTGAGAGAAGAGATATTTAAAGAAGGAGCAGTAATATCAATATGTAATGAACAATACTAGATACTTAAAAGAATATATTAATAGGTCCAAAAACAATTTCTATTATCACAAATATCTGATGTACATTCGAGATCATGGAATAAGTCTGCTATTACTACGGCGATGGAGCTGCTGTAAATGTCCAACCTGTAGATGAGTGTAAGGATATAACTGTCAACAATTACTGTCAACAAGGAGAAACGTATAGTCAGTGGTGAACCTAGCCTCTTTGCTGCCTGAGGCGGACTATAGAAAGACGCCCCCCCAAAAAAAAAAAAAAAAAAAAAAAAAAACTGAGTTTCCATGCTACTAGTTTAACACACTGTTATTGTCGCACAATATACACAATACACAAAGTTATAAAACAGTTTTTAAGAATTCTTCTTACTATATTACTTCAGTATCAGATCAACAACACGGCATTAACAATGAAAGTAACTTCACACATCTTCTGCTTGGTGGATGGACGAGCCCACGTGGCCCCCATTCTCTATAATAGGAGCGCCGCAGATAGCTGAGTACTGGACTTCGGGTATCTTTGGCACTCCCATTGAAGTGAATGAGAGCCACGCGGGTTCGTCCATCCACCAAGCGACACACCTATATATATGGCTGCGGTCAGGCTGAATTCCCACCTAGTGGGGGGAAAAAACCCAATTCTCAGGCTCAGTGGGGGTCTCAGCAGACAGACTCCCATCGATCAGGTATTTATCCTCTATCATTTAGGTGAATACAGGGCAGTAACATTCTGTGACTTACAGGTGACGTCTCTGACTAATCGGTCACATTTCCCTTCTCTTCCCTTTGGACCGCCATGACCACTTCTTCCAGCTGTGACTTGTCTCTGTAAAGGTTGCAACAAAGACATCTTTGGCTCCTCACTTTTCCAGGCACCGACCCACATTGTCCTCACCTGCACCCCTATCTTGCTGCTACCCCAATTATATAATATATGATATAACCCCCCATAATGAATATTACCCCCAAGTGCATCTTTATATTAATAATGTCCGTGTGTACCCTGTATAAATAGTGCCCCTTATTAATAATACCCCAGGTGTTAACTAATTAAAAGGTTTTCCAGGTCATTAATAAACTAATCAGTGGGGTTCAAAAACCCAGGACCCCCACTGATCAGCTGTTTGAATGGTACCTGTGTAAGCGCCGTGACCGCTTCTCTGTTTACATAGTGTAATTCATCTCATAGCGGCCATGTAATGTAACTACAGCCTTGTCCTGTACATGTCTACAGTATGTGACAAGGCTACAATTACATCACACGGTCACTATAAACAGCGTATTATATAAACAGGTGCCATAGCCCATGTTTATAGCGCCCCATTTACACACACTATAATATTCCACAGCAGCCCCTGCACACAGTATTACACAGTGTTATGGCCCGCAGCAGCCCCTGCACACTGTATTATGCCTCTCAGCGGCCCCTGCACACGGTATTATGCTCCATAGTGGCCCCTGCTCACGGTATTATGCCCCGCATTGGCCACTGCACATGGTATTATGTTCCACAGCAACTCCTGCACACAGTTTTATGCCCCATATTGGCTCCTCCACACGGTATTATGCTCCATATTGGCCCCTGCACACGGTATTATGCTCCACAGTGGCCCCAGCACACAGTATTATGCTCCATAGTTGCCCCTGCACTGGTGTTATGCTCTATAGTGGCCCTTGCACTGGTATTATGCTCCATAGTGACCCCTGCACTGGTATTATCCTCCATAGTGGCCCTTGCACTGGTATTATGCTCCATAGTGGCCCCTGCACTTGTATTATGCTCCATAGTGACCCCTGCACCCGGTATTATGCTCTATAGTGTCCCCTGCACTTGTATTATGCTCCAGAGTGGTCCCTGCACTTGTATTATGCTCTATAGTGGCCCCAGCACACGGTATTATGCTCCATAGTGGCCCCTGCACTGGAATTATGCTCCAGAGTGGCCCCTGAACTTTTCAGACCCCAGAGTATAATGATTGGAGACCCAGGGGAGAATACAAACATAAAAATCAGAGTTACTTACTTATCCTGGACACCGGTGCACTCCTTGCAGCTTTCAGCCCTGTTTAATTGCGCACACACGTCATGTGATCAGGCCGGCGACGCGACCTGATGACGTCACCACAGGCCTCAAGCCTGCTCGGAGTTACATCGGATCGCAGGAGGTGAGTAACACTGTTTTTTATGTTCCCTCCCAACCCTAGGCCTCCGATTATTATACTCCAGGGTCTGAATAGACCCCGGAGTATAATAATAGTCGTATTTGCGTCCAGCGGCCTAACTTACCGATGCCCGCGGCCGCTCACAGCGGCATCCGCTTCCCTTTCTGCGGCCCATAGCAGAAGGGGAAGCGGGGGCGGCCACGAGCAGACGCGGGGTAGGTAAATAAATAGGCCCTGACCTGCCGGGGATGCTCCAACAGGTTACGGCCTATTTATATAGATAAAAAAAAAAGCTATACTCACCTGCGATGCCTTGATGCAGCCGCCGCCTCCTCCTCTTGTCCGCGAAGTCTGTGTCTCAGCGTAGACGGTGTGATGACGTCATTGTATCGCCGCCTGTGCTGAGATGCGACGTCTTGTAAACCAGCCCAGGACAGGCCGCGCTCAGCTCTGTTTTTTTTTTTTTTTTTTTTTTTTAAAGCGGCCTGTCCTGGGCCGGTTTACATTAAATAGTAAAAATGCCGCCCCCCCGGACAGTGCCGCCCGTGGCGGCCGCCTCGCCTCGCCTCATTAGCGGTGCGCCCCTGCGTATAGTATATCTAGGTGCCTCATTTGCCAGGCCGGTTGTCGGGCATGGGAATGATCGCGCAATTAACGGTAGGGGCGGAAAAAGAGTAAGTGGAAACTAGGGATAAGAAGGGGAGGTTGGAGCCAAAGGATGTATATGCTGATATGTAGGAGGAGGGAGGGTTATCAGCAGAGGATAAATATATTAGCTGAACCCACAAGCCAACATAGCTGGTTTAGTCAGAGGGAGATACAAGCTCTTGAACTATCTTTTAATAAGAGCTACTAAAGATAAGGCAGTGGAGGGGGAAGATTGGGAGAGGGGGGGAGTAAGTTCTCAATTTCAATCAGTATGAGCAGTAGAGCGAAAATGGAATTAGCAATCCCCCGGGCACTGAAAAAAAAAGAAAAAAAACTGCCATGGTGCTGAATGGACAGCACTGTGAACAATGACTGGAACTTCGGCAGTCTCCCAACCAACTCCCTCCCTAAAGTTAGTAATTCGCATGTACATTAGGGTGAGAATGGGGGAGTGAGGTAGGGAAATGTGGGGGGGGAAGAGTGGAGTTATCACATCTTGTATCAAAAGGGGGAAAGGTAACATATCTGAGGGATGGGAGTAAGCTCTTAAGACCATTATAATGGGGCGAAAATCAAGTAACAGCATATGAGGAGAGGGAGATATTAACTTCAGTAGGTTTAATTATTGGGAGTCAGTACTTTAACGCAAGGGAGATCAGCATCTCCCTGGGCACTGAAAAAGCTGCCGTGGTGCTGAATGGACAGCACCGTGAATACTGAGTGAACAGCACCATGAATACTGAATGGAACTGATAGCTAGCGGGGGGGGGGGGGGATGGACTTCGGGGGATACTCTGAGACCCGATGCAGGAGTAGGGAATGAACGGGAGCCCCTCCGGAGTAAAAATCGAGGGACACATCAATGAAGAGGGGGATGATGGTGGGTATATAATCCATGGGCTAGCGCAAGGCAGGAGCTAAAATGTGCTGATTGGAGGCACAGTATATGTAAGAGATTCAGCAGATGAGTGTCGGGTTACTTTAATTTCAGAGAAGTAGCCGAGTATGGCTATAGGGAGGTAGGGAGGGTGGAAGGAGAAGAGGAGAGGAGCAGGCATTAGCTGGAGGGGAGAAGAGGAGTGGGCATTAGGCGGAGGGGGGAGGAAGAGCAGAAAAGGGAAATGTAATATGAGAATAAGGCAGCAAGAAAGTGGGAAGAAGGAAGAAGGCGGGAAAAAATGGATGGAGAAACTAATAAATGTTGGACCTAAAGTATGGAAAATTAAACAGTAAAAAACAGTAAAAAAAAAAAACCAGTAAACCAAAAGTAAACATTACACTGACTCATGGGCAGCTGTATGAGAATATAGACGCATTGGTGTAAGTCTAGTTCAACTGCTGTGATTTTTGCCCTGATCTCTCCATTTTCAGAGATTTAAACTTGTGGGCAGCTCCATTGTTGTCTGTCTTCAGTAGTGGAGGGAAGCTGGAGGATTATTCCGGGATCAGAAGCCAGGAGGGAACATCCACGGAGGGAACATCCAGCATATGCCAAGTCGAGGATAAATCATCAGGTGTATGGATGTTGATACGGCGTACATTCTTCAAGACCAATAGTCCAAAGGGGAAAAGCCAAGCATAAGTAAGCCCATGCAGGCGCAGGGAGTACAGGCGTGGTCTCAGGAGTTGGTGCTTCTGCAAAGTGGACGGTGCTAGGTCCTGAAAAAGCTTAAGTTCTTCACCTTCATATGTGATTTTGTATTTCTCCCGTGCAGCTTGAAGGATGGCAGTTGTATCCACCGAGGTAAGGAGACCACAGATAATGTCCCTTGGGGGTCTCCCTGTCTGGCCTTAGGTCAGACTCCCTTATGTATTCTTTCAATGTTGACTGTACTTGCATGTTTCTGCCCTAGAAGGTCAGTGAAGAGGGAAGAGGTAAATGTTCTCAAAGTGTCGGGTAGGTGAGTTTCAGGGAGACCTTTAATACTAATATTCCTTCTACGATTCCTATTTTCAAGGTCCTCCATCAGAGAGAAAGCCTGGTTAAGATGAGTACGTTGGTCTGAGAGTTGTTGTGTTACAACAGTGGAGTGAGTAACGATATCTGTGCAGCAGGTCTCTAGTTGATCCAAACGGCTGTTCACTGCTTGAAAATCGGCTCTGAGATCTGCCAGTTCAGAGAGGATCAGTGCAACTGCCTGGGAGAGTGCTTTTCAGAGGAAAGATTTAGATATCATAGATATAGGGATTCCAGAATGATCAGTGCTTGGGAGACCGTCTCCATCTGAGTCCTCAGTTGCTTCACCGTTCCTGAAGTCCTCGGTGGCCATCTTACTTGCCAGGGTAGGGGAATGCAGAGCTTTCTTATGGAAGAATTTCTGCATGTCTGACTGCTGATGTTTACCCCCAGGAGTACCAGGGGTATCAGAACTTCTATCTCTGGTCAATTTGCCCATTTCAGACAAGTTTGCTATATTGGAGAGTCCTTTTTAGCCCAGGTACCGATGGAGCTGCAGGCTCAAGCTGCCATCAGGAACAACGGTCAGGCTCCGCCCCCCATAAGTGTTAGAAGTGTCAGATCAAACAGTATAAAGGTAACAAAGGGGAAGAATAAATGGTTAAACTATAAATCAGAATAACAATATGATACTATGCCAGTGAACATCCTCAGGTAGCTCCACAAGTCCCCAAGAAATCCAAGCCCAATCAGTGGGGAGGGTGACGGTGCTGCAGACAAGAAGGTCTGGATGAAGATGCAGACGCTTCTTCTGAGCAACTGGTTTCCATATAGGAGGTGGAGGAGGGGAGGGGGCATTCACCTTCCAAAATTTCATAGGGGGTTGTGGAATATCCACAGATTCACAGAAAGCTGGTAAATCTACAAATGTTCTCAGGGTAGCAGATTGGTCATTTTTGCAGGCAGTGAGGGCAAAGGGAAAGCCTCAATAGGATGGCATTTGGTGTTCTTGCAAGACTGACAGTTAAGGCTGCAGGTTTCTCCACTTCTGGAGCATTATCCAGGAGAGGTCAAGACACAACTGTATAGGAGCGCCATCAAGGTCAAAATCCTTTTTGACGCGCCAGAAACATGATAGCCTCCTTGAGCTCAAAGTCCTTCACGCAACAGATCATCAGTTTCTCAGGGTATAGGTCAGTCCCTTAGATACCCTGTCCAGTTTAATGCAGTGTTCAGCGGGTTTTCCCAGTATCATGATGAAAATCGCCTCCAGTGTAAGCTTAAGATCCTCCTCTCCAGTAGGTTCAGGCAGAACCAAATATTATGGCTCCGGCCTCTATAATTGAAGTCCTCAAGATGGTGGGTAGTGTTCCGAAGGGCCAAAAGATGAGAGGTTGCGACTTCCTGCAAGTGGGAGAGATATCCCGCCTGGTATTGTCATGGGCAGTTTCAAGAGATTCCACTCGCACAGAGAGTTGATGGAGGTCTATCCAGACTGCTGCTATTTCTTTCAGCTTGAGTCAGCTTCTCGTACCAGGAGTTGTTGCCATTTAGAAAATGTTAAAGGCCTAGGAGGTAGAGGAGCCGGGGGCTGACATGGGACCTGATGGCAGTGTATCCACCTCCACAATAAAAATCCTTCAAGCTTGCACTCAGGGGAGATGGCAGAGCAGGGTCAGCCATAGTATGAAGTGGGAGGCCTGAGGAGAGAGGGCTTGACAGGTGCCAGTGTGAGAGGAGCACTGTCCTAGATGGCATGACCGAAGGGGGGCCCCAATATCATCTGGGGACCATAAAAGTGTCCCTGGAGAGAGAGGCTGCGGCAGGTAGTCATGAAAGGCGCTGATAGCAGGAAAGGAAGGTCCTTGAGGGCTCAACTGTGGAGATGTCGGCAGCGGAGACAGCGATGGAGAAGATGGCGCCTGGTCTTCCTTGCAGGGCTGATATTCCAGGGCCTTAGGGGACAGGGTCCCATGTAGCAGCTGTTGGGACCTTCCGATGAAGATGAAGGAGCCCGTGATGATAGGACCAGCAAGGAGAAGGCACAAACATCCATAGGAGCTGGCTCACGGGAGAGAGCAATGGAGGCCAGCCACATGTGTTGCCGGCATAGTCACCCAAGCAGGATCTCTCTGGGGCCTCTGTAAGTAGAGCTCCAGGGACAGGATTCCCGAGGAGGAAGGCTGGGAGCCTAGAGACTTCTTGGTGGGTAGTTTCTTACTCATAGGCATAAATTTTAAGCAGGTTTGCTCTGAATTCAAGTAGTGGAGAGCAGGAGGTGAAGGTGTATGCCACCATTTACTTTGGCGTCCAGACTACGCCCCCTGAAAACTTAATTTTAACAACCAGTGCCAGGCAGCTGCTGCCAAGGCAAATAAAATTATGATATGCATGAAGAAAGGAATATGTGCTCAAGGCAAGGACAAAGTATTGCTGCTATACAATTCACTGTTCAGACCACATATGGAATACTGTGCACAATTTTGGGCACCTGTATAAAGGAAAGACATGGCTGCAGGTGCAGAGGAAGGCAACCAATGTAATTAAGGAGATGGATAAATTACAGTACAAAGACAGGTTAAACTTGGCATTGTTCAGTTTGGAAAAAAGACAGATTAGGGGTAACCTAATTACTCGCTGCTATAAAATGTTGTGGTGGTTAATAATTTGCACAAGTTTTAGAGGAAACTGGATGCCTTTCTTGAAAACAAAAACATCAGCTATGGGAAATAGTATTTTGGGATGGGCTATTGATTCAGGGATTTATTCCAATTGCCATATTTGGAGTTGAGAAATATTTTTTACAACATAAAAAAAACGCAATCAGAAGGACATAATAAAAAATGCATTATGACCCTATGATGCTACATTATGTGGCATAAACTGGAGAAGTCGGCAGGTTTGGAATATGCTGTATATGACTGGGCTGGGGGTAATAAGGTTAGTAGCAATGAAAATCTCCAAAATAACATCTTGCTAGCTGTATTGCTTTGTAGGTCAGCAAATTCTGCATGTGCAATTGGTGACTATAATTCATTCTTTCTGGCATGTGGCTATTATGGGACCACAAAAGAAAGCTCTACATAGGATTTTATACATCTGGAGTTTGAAACAGGATTCACAATAACATCTCTAGAGATTGTATTTTGGAATACATTTAGATTCTGACACTTTGGGCACCATACTGTATTATCACTTTTATTTTAGCAGCTCTACTGAGTATGAAATGTCGTGACCCTTTGGCCGCTAGAGAGTTATTAATAAGGATAGAGAAAATAAATATATGTTTAACAAATCCTTGTGGACATTGAAATAAGAAGGAAGACCTTTGCCTTGTAGCTCAGGTCACAATAACTAAAAGGTATCATTATTCTCTACCCTATTTTTAGATAACAGCTTACGTTCACATTTGAATGATGTTGAATTATATCGAGAGGCTTCAGAAAGACTCTATACAGGGGCACAAACTATTTTATTATTCATGCAAGAAAGATTTGGATGGTTTTTACCCAGATATATGATCCCCCCCCCCCCCAAAGTCTCATCTTCTATACCTCTTTGTTAGTATCTTGTACATCCCCCACATGCGATGTAGTTTTAAAGAGAAAGTTCCCCTGATCCCGTGCTGGGCTTCAACTGATCTCTTAAAGAGGTTAAAAGTTGTACAATTTTCCAGTATATTTTCTGTATCAATTCCTTACAGTTTTCTAGATCTCTGCTTGCTGTCATACATTCTGCTTACTCCCATTGGATAAAAATCAGTCCATGGTCATGTGATGAACACACAGGTGACAGCTCATTATTGTCACAGCACAGTAATCAGATATCTGCCTGGTAACGAGCTGTGCACCTGTGTAACCATCACATGACCATGGTCTGATTTTTATCTACTAGATATGAGCAGAAGGAGAGACAGCAAGCAGAAAATATCTAGAAAACTGTGAGGAATTGGTACAGAAAGTATATTGGAAAATTGTACAACTTTTTATTATACAAACAATAACATTAGGTTGAAAGTGGCCAACTCCTTTAAGTGTATCGCACTGATATGTTCATGCCACCCATGTATAGACTCCCTTCCATTAGTCTTTCCTATCTTTTCACCTTAAGATCCTGTCATCAGACATTCATCCTCTCCATCTTTTTTTCCCTGCTGCAACCCCCTGTATGTTGAATGATTTTGATGATGCCTGTCTTTTATTGTCCCTATTAGGGGCAGTCTTCCTTATCCACTGACAGCTGTCAGCTGACAGCTTGGTTGTTGCTTGGCTATGGTGCCTTTACACGCCCCCAGGTAGTCTCCATCATCACCTACCCCATTAGGTTTTCTCTCCCCCTCCCCTGATGTGATATCCTCTGAAGGTGGGGCAGGCGATGTGTGGTGACCATTGTGTGCCTGATGGACCAACCGCCTCCTTATTGGTGTTTGGGGGCAGTCGGGGCACTCTTGGTGGCCACAGGGAGAAGTACCCACATTCAAATCCCCATGACACGGTGAGTACCAACTGCAGTAGTCACAATCCACTCATCAGTGACACAGCAGGCAAGGGAATCAGAAGTATATTTGAGTCCTTTCGGGCCCAGGCATTGGCCAGTCTTTGGTCATGCTGCCAGGCAACATGCTGGGGCTACTCTATTTTTGATATATCCCAGTGGTGTAAGTACCAGGGTAGCAGCCGTAGTGGTTGCCACAGGGCCCGGGACCTGTGGGCCTCTTATGACTTTTTTTTTTTTTTCTTTTTTTTTAATAGGCTGTTTCTTTCTGGAGTAACCCCAGCAGGTAATGGGCCCTATTTATTTGCTGATCCCCGCTCCTGCTCACAGCCACCTTCTCCTTTTTACCTCCAGGGGGCCCCAGCGACATGATATTGGACGCAGAAGGAGAAGCATATGCGGCTGTGAGTAGAAGTGGGAAGTGGTAAGTGAGGCCGCAGGCTTGTGGCAAGAGTATTTGTTGGATGAACCCCAACAATTACTGCTATTGTTATACTCTGGGGTCTTTTCAGACCCCGGAATATAATGTACTAGTGCAGAAAAAAATATACGACACCGAGTAAAAACCTTGTGTTATACCGTTTAAACACGTAAATACCAAAAGTTATATTCAAAAATGGCCGCTCACCTTAAGAAGTTGTGAAAGAGTAGGTCACAACTCCTAAATTATCAGATATATTGGATAGAAACAGCAGCTGGATCCACGCCAACGTTAGCGAGATGCAAATGAGATAAAAGGACCATTCCCAAAAGGGATAAGGATCAGCGCTTGCTCCAATTCAGTCAAACGAATTCCTTTATTAGATACCAACACAGACGTGTTTCGGAGCATCTGCCCCTTCTTCAAGTGCATACAGGTAATACATATGTCTAAAACAAGCTGTCTTTTATAGTGTCAAAGTAAAAAAGACACACCCAAATGGGAGTGGCACAGCAGAGAAACCCTTTTTTTTTTTTTTTTTTTTTTTTTTATATAACTTTTCCCAAATGTCAAAATGACGCTAGCTCTATAGATCAACACATGAATGTTACCATATAAAAATAATGATGAATGCTACAAGAATAAAACAACTTTAACATGAATAACACATAATATAATAAATGACGAAATACATACATACTATATAGAAACTACATTAAAGAGAAAAAAAAAAAATATTATATTTTTAGTGACACATTGTACTTAATGTTAGTGGTAAACATTGATCAATATTTTTTATTTATTTATAAAAATAATAGGAAATTTGATGGAAATTTGGAAAAAAATGCAATTTTCAAAATGTAAAATGCTCTACTTTTCAGATAGTCATAACACCCAAGTACATAAATATTATCAACCATAGTTCTGCTTTATCTTGGCATCATTTTTTAATCGATCTTTAATTTATTTTGGACGCTAGAGGGCTTACAAGTGTAACTGCCTACATATTAGAAATTCACATTTTCAAAACTGCACCCCTCAAATAATTCAAAACAGCATTTGGAAAGTTTGTTAACCCTTTAAGCATTTCGCGGGAATTAAATCAATATGGAGGTGAATTTTAGCCATTTACAGTGGGTACGGAAAGTATTCAGACCCCTTTAAATTTTTCACTCTTTGTTTCATTGCAGCCATTTGCTAAAAGCAAAAAAGTTCATTTTATTTCTCATTACTGTACACTCAGCACCCCATCTTGACAGAAAAAAACAGAAATGTAGATATTTTTGCAAATTTATTAAAAAAGAAAAACTGAAATATCACATGGTCATAAGTATTCAGACCCTTTGCTGTGACACTCATATTTAACTCACATGCTGTCCATTTCCTTCTGATCCTGCTTAAGATGGTTCTACTGCTTCATTGGAGTCAAGCTGTGTTTAATTAAACTGATTGGACTTGATTAGGAAAGGCACACACACATTCATGAGGTCAAAGGAACTGCCCAAGGAGCTCAGAGACAGAATTGTGGCAAGGAACAGATCTGGCCAAGGTTACAAAAGAATTTCTGCTGCATTCAAGGTTCCTAAGAGCACAGTGGCCTCCATGATCCTTAAATGGAAGAAGTTTGGGACAACCAGAACTCTTCCTAGACCTGGTCGTCCAGCCAAACTGAGCAATCGTGGGAGAAGAGCCTTGGTGAGAGAGGTAAAGAAGAACCCAAAGATCACTGTGGCTGAGCTCCAGAGATGTAGTAGGGAGATGGGAGAAAGTTCCACAAAGTCAACTATCACTGCAGCCCTCCACCAGTCGGGGCTTTATGGCAGAGTGGCCTGAAGGAAGCCTCTCCTCAGTGCAAGACATATGAAAGCACGCATAGAGTTTGCCAAAAAACACATGAAGGACTCCCACACTATGAGAAATAAGATTCTCTAGTCTGATGAGACGAAGATTGAACTTTTTGGCGTTAAATCAAAGCCAATCAGTGAAACATGGTGTTTACAGCATCATGCTATGGGGGTGTTTTTCAGCTGCAGGGACAGGACGACTGGTTGCAATTGAAGGAAAGATGAATGCGGCCAAGTACAGAGATATCCTGGAAGAAAACCTCTTCCAGAGTGCTCTGGACCTGAGACTGGGCCGAAGGTTCACCTTCCAACAAGACAATGACCCTAAGCACACAGCTAAAAAAACAAAGGGGTGACTTCAGAACAACTCTGTGACCATTCTTGACTGGCCCAGCGAGTGCCCTGACCTCAACACAATTGAGCATCTCTGGAGAGACCTAAAAATGGCTGTCCACCAACATTCACCATCCAACCTGACGGAAGTGGAGAGGATCTGCAAGGAAGAATGGCAGAGGATCCCCAAATCCAGATGTGAAAAACTTGTTGCATCATTCCCAAGAAGACTCATGGCTGTACTAGCTCAAAAGGGTGCTTCTACTCAATACTGAGCAAAGGGTCTGAATACTTATGACCACGTAATATTTCAGTTTTTCTTTTTTAATAAATTTGCAGAATTATCTACATTTCTGTTTTTTTTTTCTGTCAAGATGGGGTGCTGAGTGTACATTAATGAGAAATAAAATGAACATTTTTGCTTTTAGCAAATGGCTGCAATGAAACAAAGAGTGAAACATTTAAATGGGTCTGAATACTTTTCGTACCCACTGTAAGTAGGTGTTCAGAAGAAATGCACAGAAGGGAACATTACAAGAAATAATCGTGAAAACATCTGACAGTACAGTAGATATAGAAAAGCAATGGTTTCAAATGTTTGGTTGTATTTACCATATTGTATAGTCCATTCTATAACTGTTTAAACTATATCTAATGAACATTTGTAGACTATTTATTGTTGATCGAATGGATTAAAAGCCATGCAGCTAAGATGACATGTTTCAAACTGAAATTTTTTCTCAGGGTTATGAGGAAAAACTTTGGTTTAAAACATGTCAGCATCTTAGCTGTGTGGATTTTAATCCATGTGATCAACAATAAACATCATTTTGACCCCTTAAGGACACAGCCTACCTTAACCCCTTCCTGCCGCAGGCATTTTTCGATTTTCGTTTGTGACTATTTTTTCATTCACAGAGCCATATGAGAGCTTAATGTTTGTGGGACAAATTGTTCTTCATAATGGTACCATTTAATATTTTGTACAATGTACTGGGAAGCTGGAAAAAAATCAGAATGGGGTGGAATTGGAGAAAAAGTGCATTTGTTCAACTTTCTTACAGACTGTATTCTATATTTTGGTACGATTCCAAGAACACCACATTTATATAGTTTTATTTACATTTTAACTAGAGATGAGAGAATCGATTCTGCAGAAGTGGAATTCGATACGAATTTCAGGAAATCTTCGATTCTCCACGATTCCGGATTTCCTGATGCTTTGTGGTAACGAATATTTAGTAAGGACCTTTGTGACTTCTGATAGTCATGAGATATTCTCTAGTAATGTGATTGGGTAGGCGTGTCTTTGTTTGTTAGCAGATCCTTCCACATGAATAAAAGATGTCCGTGCTGGAGAGAGAGAGAGAAACATGACCACAGCATCCAAAGGCTTCCGGCATTTTGCCGCCCACACGCCCACGCCGGCTCTCTGCAGCCCGGAAATAGCTGTTTATTCTCCACGAAGTAATTCGGATTGAAGAAAATTTTTTTGGAACTTCGAATCGAACTGCCGAATTTAACTTTTGAGAAATTTGCTCATCTCTAATTTTAACCCCTTACAAATTTTTTCTTAGAGTTGCCATATTCTGACACTTATAATTTTTTTATATTTCTGTGTACGGGGATGCATTTGGCGTCTTTTTTGTGGGGCCATATGTACTTTTAGGTTTTTCAGGTTGGGGAATGTTTACTACTTTGATCACTTTTTATAAAAATTTTTAGCAGAAGCAAAACAGCTGAAAAACGGCAGTTCAACACTTTTGATTTTTATTAGACTGGGATTTTTTGGACACAGAGATATCTAATGTGTATGTATTTCACAGCCATTTTTATTTCACATAGAGCAGCCTGTAATAGAAGTATATGCCTGAAAAGCCTGTGAGCCTTCAATAGGCTCCCGGCTTTCATGGCAACAGATCAGAAACCCCAGAACTCATTCCTATGCGACACCAGGAAAATGGTGCTTCAGTCAGCTGTGACCGAGGCGCCGGGGATCTTAAAGCCCCCCATCAATGTGGGCACTGATCATGGGCATTAGTGCCGATTCTTTGCTGTTTAATGCTTTTTTTAAATTCTCGACATTCACCGTAATAGGATGGTGGATGTTGTGTTAAGGGTGTAAGGACACAATCTCATTTTTCAAATCTAATATCTGTCACTTTATGTGGTAATAACTTTGGAACGCTTTAACTTATCAAAGTGATTCTGAGTGTTTTTTCGTGACACATTGTACTTCATGTTAGTGGTAAATTTTGGTCAATATGTTTTGTGTTTAATTGGAAAAAAATGCTGTTTTCAAACTTTGAAATTACACACGTGGACAAAATTGTTGGTACCCCTTGTTTAATGAAAGAAAAACCCACAATGGTCACATAAATAACTTGAATCTGACAAAAGTAATAATATATAAAAATTCTATGAAAATGAACAAATGAAAGTCAGACATTGCTTTTCAACAGGCCTGGACAGAAATGATGGTACCCTTAACTTAATATTTTGTTGCACAACCTTTTGAGGCAATCACACGATTCCTGTAACTGTCAATGAGACTTCTGCACCTCTCAACAGGTATTTTGGCCCACTCCTCATAAGCAAACTGCTCCAGTTGTCTCGGGTTTGAAGGGTGCCATTTCCAGACGGCATGTTTCAGCTCCTTCCATAGATGCTCAATAGGATTTAGGTCAGGGCTCATAGAAAGCCACTTCAGAATAGTCCAATGTTTTCCTCTTAGCCATTCTTGGCTGTGTGTTTTGGGTCATTATCCTATTGCAAGACCCATGACCTGCGACTGAGACCAAGCTTTCTGACACTGGGCAGCACATTTCTCTCTAGAATCCCTTGATAGTCTTGAGATTTCATTGTACCCTGCACAGATTCAAGACACCCTGTGCCAGATGCAGCAAAGCATTCCCAGAACATAACAGAGCCTCCTCCATGTTTCACAGTAGGGACAGTGTTCTTTTCAAGATATGCTTCATTTTTCCATCTGTGAACATAGAGCTGATGTGCCTTGCCAAAAATTTCGATTTTTGTCTCATCTGTCCATAGGACATTCTCCCAGAAGCTTTGTGGCTTGTCAACATGTAGTTTGGCAAATTACTTTTGTCAGATTCAAGTTATTTCTGTGACCATTGTGGGTTTTTCTTTCATTAAACGAGGGGTACCAACAATTTTGTCCACATGTGTATATGCCTTTCATATAGATTATATCCAAATTACTTCACAAATATAATTTACCATATCTCTATTTCTGCTTTATGTTGTATCAAACTTTAATCACCCTTTCATTTTTTCAGATATTGTAAGGCTTACAAGAATATTCTAAAAACCCATTTTTCAAAGGTCCAGTTTAGTTCTGAAGGGGCTTTGACAGGCCTCTGTAGCAGAAACCCCCATAAATCATCTATTCTCAAAACTGCACTTTGAAATAATTCAAAACAGCATTTAGGAAGTTTCTTAACCCCTTCAGTGTTTCACAGGAATTAAAACAAAATGTAGGTGAAAATTACGCATTTCAATTTCTTTCACTAATATATTAATTTACCCATAGAATTTACACGTTCACAAAGGGTTAAAGGAGAAAATGCATTCCACAATCTGTTATGCAATTTCTCCCTAGCAAGAAATTATCCCACATATAGATGTAAACTGATGTGTATGGACGCACAGCAAGACGCAGAAGGGAAGGAGTGCTATTGGGATTTTGGAGGACAGATTTTACTGAAATCATTTTTAGGTGCCATGTTGCATTTGAAAATTCCTTCAGGTACCAGAACAGTACAAATCTCCAAGAAGTGACCCCATTTTGGAAACTAGACCCCTCAAGGAATTTATCAAACTAAGCTGCTTTTGCACAGTTTGTACATTTTAATGCTGTACCATACCCTCTTATTGGACAGGTATTGGTGGAATTTAACCCTCCCTTTGAAAATGATTATGGACTCATTTATTGAAATGTTCTGATCTGTGATTTATGCCCCAAATTTGGCACTAAAATGTTCAATGAGTGGCCTGATTTTGAATAGGTAGTGAAAGTTGGGGGCATATCCCTGTGCATTATCATTATAATGCAGAAATTTCAGGATAATTAACGTGTCCTGACCCTGGCTATTCGATATATTGGAGTGTTATACAAAATATCTGTACTCCAACACTGTCTAAAACTTAGTTTCTTTATTATGCACATATGCAGAAAAAGACCCCAGAATATTTTTACCTCTGCTGCATTTACTGGGGTCCACCTCTGAGGCCTAGAATAAGGTGACATTTTGTTCAATAAATTGTTGGCCATATAACTGTTTGAGCCACCATAAAATTTATGAAATCATCAGAGAAAAAGACTTTGAAAACATCAATTTCTGTGAAGCTTTCTGTCTCAAAATGGATTCCTGATCTGTAGACAAAATTAGGAAGCTGAGACTTTTCAGGAGGTGGGATCCACATTGGGGCAGTTATTTCAGAAGTTGACTCAAATATTGTTCTGTCCTCCTTTGTGGTTACGCTTCATTGGATGATGAGGAGGAGGAGAGGGAGGAGTAGCAAAAATAAAGAAATGAGGCATTCTCCTTTTCTCCCTTGCTGGCCATAGCAGTGTCAGAGGCCAGGAAGGAATATAACTCCTCTGCTGAATTCAACCTTTGGTATGCTCAGGAGCTCTGGGACTAGAGATGAGTGAGTTTCTCAAAAGTTCGATTCGGCAGTTCGATTCGAAGTTACAAAAAAATTTGATTTGATCTGAATTACTTCATGAAAAATATTGCTAAAAAACACCTATTTCCTAGCTTCAGAGAGCCTGTATAGTGGTGTAGAACACTGTGCCTTGCAGTAACATGCATAGGGAGCTTACTTTGGTAGTCAAACAATACTGTGAGTCCAAATGACACGCACATGACAGGCGTCGCTCTTAGAACCACTGAACATTTCACTTATTTGGACAGTTACGGGGCCAAAACTGACCAACTAAATCAAGTGTGAACCCAGCCTTACAGGTCCATGTTAGTGCCAGGTAGAAAGAACCGTGCAGAGACCCAACATCCTACTGTAGAGTGAAAGAGTGCACTCCTTTTATACCGTCGTCTGTCAATTCCACATATATGTCTACAGAGTGGCAAGGCGACATAATGTGGAGTTGGCAGCAGCATCAGGAAACCACAGAGTGGCAAGGTGACATAATGTGGAGGTGGCATACAGTGACCTAGTGGTTGCAGTATGAGGAGGGCATACAGTGACCCAGTGGCAGCGGCATGAGGAGGGAATACAATGACCTAGAGGAAATGGCTTAAGGAGGGCATACAGTGACCCAGTGGCTGCGGCATGAGGAGGGCATACAGTGACCCAGTGGCAGCAGCATGAGGAGGACGCAGAGTGACCCAGTGGAAACGGCATGAGGAGGCCATACAGTAACCAAGTGGCAGCAACATGAGGAGGCCATACAGTGACCCAGTCTCAGCAGTATGAGGAGGACATACAGTGACCCAGTTCCTCCCCTGTGTGACTTTGTTTGCTCAGGCAAACGAGGTGTAGAACAGTGTGACACTGCTGTGCCCTGCACATGTGGTATGCTGAAGGAGCACTGTGAATTGTCCCTGCAGTGGAGGCTGAGGAAACAGTGGATGATGAGGTGGACATTGTTGCAGGACCAACGGTGTGAGAACGTGGAGGCGGAAGTGGCGCCACCTGGCCAATTTGCTGGTGACAAAGTGACAATGTGAATTTGGCAGCAGCATGAGGAGGGCATACAGTGACCCAGTGGCTGCGGCATGAGGAGGCCATACAGTGACCCGGTGGCAGCGGCATGAGGAGGGAATAGTGACCCAGTGGAAACGGCTTAAGGAGGGCATACAGTGACCCGGTGGCAGTGGCATGAGGAGGGCATACAGTGACCCAGTGGCTGCAGTATGAGGAGGCCATACAGTGACCCGGTGGCAGCGGCATGAGGAGGGAATAGTGACCCAGTGGAAATGGCTCAAGGAGGGAATACAGTGACCTGGTGGCAGTGGCATGAGGAGGCCATACAGTGACCCAGTGGCAGAAACATGAGGAGGCCATACAGTGACCAAGTGGCAGCAACATGAGGAGGCCATACAGTGACCCAGTGGCAACAACATGAGGAGGCCATACAGTGACGCAGTGGCAGAAACATGAGGAGTGCATACAGTGACCCAGTGGCAGTGGCATGAGGAGGCCATACAATGATCCAGCGGCAGCAACATGAGGAGGCCATACAGTGACCCAGTGGCTGTGGCATGAGGAGGCCATACAGTCACCCAGTGGCAGAGTGCGGAGGTTGCAGCAGCGTGAGTAGGCCACAGAGTGGCAAGGTGATATAATGTGTAGGTAGCAACAGCCTTAGGAGGCCATACAGTCACCTAGTGGCAGAGTGAGGAGGTGGCAGCAGCGTGAAAAGGCCACAGAGTGGCAAGGTGATATAATGTGTAGGTAGCAACAGCCTTAGGAGGCCATACAGTCACCCAGTGCCAGAATGTGGTGAGGCAGCATGGATCATTTAATCTGCTGCATCAGGCATTGGTGGGTGGAAATCCTGGCTGATCCATGCCTGATTCATCTTCACAAAGGTCAGTATCTCCAAATTTTGGGTGGACAGGCGAGTTCTCCTTGGGGTAACTATAGCCCCGACACACTAAACACTGGCTCTGATGCCACACTACTGGCTGGGCAGGACAGCTTTTCCAGTGCAAACTCGGCCAGTTGCGGCCACAAATCCAGTTTGGCTGCCCAGTAGTCCAGTGGATCTTCGATGACAGGTGGCAGGGTGTACTCTAAGTATGCCACCACATGCTGGTTCAACTTCTGCTCTGTGTCTAGCTGCTGATGATCAGCTTCTTCACTATGCAGCTGAAGAAAGCTGCTCATCAGCGACTCTAGGTTGAGGCTGATGCTGATGGTGCCAATACTGCTCCTGCCACCCCCACCCCCTCCCACAGCTGCCATGTCACTGCAAGTTGAGTGCTCAGGACCCCCCCGGTCGGACATGCGAGAGGATGGGCGATGGTGCAGATAGGCAGCTTGATACATAGCATGTCTCTATAGTAGTTCAGTTTGTCCTCCCTCTCAGCGGGTGTAAAAAAAAGGCCCCCATTTTTCCCTGGTAGCGAGGGTCTAACATGGTGGAGAGCCAGTAGTCATCCCTCTGCTGAATGGTGACAATTCGGCTGTCTCTGCGCAAGGAAGTCAGCATGCATCGGGACATTTGCGCAAGCGACTCCGTGGGACTCCCTGCATCCATCGCCACTGCATACTGCCACGGTGTGTCTGGGTCATCTGCCTCATCATCCTCATCTCCCTCTGGCTGTTCTGGTTGCTCCTGCTCCTGCTCCTCCTCTCCACCCATTTGGCTACACATTGTTTGTGCTCCAATGTCCTCCTCCTCCTCCAGTTCAGCTCCCACAGGGCTCATGTGGCCTTGAGATATAGATGCCACATCTCCAGTCCCCTGACCAGCCAGATTAAAAAGCATCTTTTCTAGGATGTGAATCAGTGGAATGACGTTGTTTTTTCCTGTAGTCCTGGCGACTGACTAACAAAGAGGCCTCCTCAAAGGAACGAGCAAATGGCAGGTGTCACACATGAGCTGCCACTGACTAACATTAAAGTTACACAGGGGAGTACCTCTGTCCACTTGGATCATCAAGAAATCGTTTATGGCTTTTCTCTGTTCATATAGTCGATCCAACATATGGAAGGTTGAATTCCAATGGGTGGAAACATCGCATATCAGCCTATGTTGTGGGAGGTCATTCTGCCGCTGCAGCTCAAGGAGGGTGTGCTTGGCGGTGTACGAGTGGCTGAAGTGCATGCAAAGTTTCCTTGACATTTTTAGGATGTCTTGCAGATGGCTGGAACACTTAAGGAAACGCTTGACAACCAGATTGAACACGTGTGCCATGCAGGGCGCATGGCTCAGCCCTCCTTGACGCAGGGCCGACACCATGTTCTTCCCGTTGTCGGTCACCATTGTTCTGATTTTAAGTTCTCTTGGAGAAAGCCAGGATTCGATTTCTTGATTGAGGACACAGAGCAGTTCCTCCCCTGTGTGACTTCGTTCACCCAGGCAAACGAGGTGTAGAACAGCGTGACACCGCTGTGCCCTGCACATGTGGTATCCTGGAGGAGCACTGGGAATTGTCCCTGCAGTAGAGGCTGAGGAGACAGTGGAGAATGAGGCGGATTTTGTTGCAGGACCAACGGCATGAGAACGTGGAGGCAGAAGCTGCGTCACCTGTCCAAGTTGCTTGTGTGTCTGGGCAGGCACCACATTAACCCAGTGGGCCTTAAATGACATATATTGTCCTTGACCGTAGTTACAGCTCCACACGTCGGCGCTGCCATGCACTTTGGCAGACACCGACAGGCTCAAGGACTAGCCCACCTTCTCTTCTTCATATTTGTGCAGGTCTGGTACTGCCTTCTTTGCAAAGAAATGACGGCTTGGGACTCTCCACCTCGGCTCGGTGCAAGCTATCAGTTCTCTGAAAGGTGCAGAGTCCACCAAGTGAAAAGGGAGTGATTGCGGCACCAGCAACTTGGACAGGAGCACGTTCAGCTTCTGCACTGTTGGATCATTGCATGCATACTGTTGTCTCTTTGATATAGATTCTGTGATCAATTGCTGACGTAATAACTGACTAGGAGGAGGAGGAGGAGGAACTGGAGCATCACGACCAGCAGCTTCCTTCAGCTGGGGTGGTGGAGCCTTGACTGCCTGAAATGGGCTGTATGCCACTGGGTGCTGCAGTGGTTGCTGAGGCAGGTTGGATCACCACATTGGAGTCACGGCTCTCCCAGGCCACTTTATGGTGACGCTGCATATGTTGGCGCAGGGCTGTGGTGCACCCTGGCACTCTGGCCACGCTTCACCTTCTGCCCACAGATTGAAAATATGGCCATGTTCACCTCTCCCAGCTTTACAAAAAACTGCCACACCGCCGAGTAGTTGATGTTACCTCCAACACTCCGCAATAACTGACTGCTACCACACTGCCTCCATGAACCCCCTGCACCACTGCTTTCCAGGCAGGTTGGCTGCTGCAAAGCGGGTGGTCTACCCCGGGCATGTTTAGCTCCCGACCTCACACTGCTACCACCCTGCTGACTCCCCGCTGCCTCATGTACAAGCTGCAACCCTCTTCTCCAGATGATGATGAGGCCCCTTCGTCACCCGGCTCCCAATTACGATCAGCTACATCATCATCCACTACTGTCTGCAGGTCACTGATGTCCTCCTCAACACCAGCTCCCATGACACTCTCCTCATCACTACTTGCCCGCCTACCACAGGAAGCGGCGGATGTCTCTTCCACATCTTGGCTGAGCAGTAGCTGCTGACTGTCCTCTAGTACCTCTTCCTCACTATACAGTGGATCTGAGCCCACAGCATAGAGTAGTTCTCTAGCTGAAGGAACATAAAAGGACAGAGGCAGGTTAAGGACAGGTGAGGGCACAGGGCCTGCTGCCGGGCCAGTCCAACTAAGGGTTGTGTCTGACGAACCCACCGAATCTTGGCTGGGGGTGTCTGATGTGACTTGGGATGAATTGGATGACCGAGTCAACCAGTCTACAACTGTTGGGTTGCTGGTCAAAACATGACTGCTACTTGACACTGGGAGCTCAGGCCTCTGTTACTGACCTCTGCTGCCACGCCCTCTTACTCTGCTGCGACCTGTGCCTGCACCAGAAACATTTAGGCCTGTGGCCCTCCCCTGTGCATGGCCTCTCGCTTCTCTGTCTGACATACTGTTCGATGAAAAAACTTAATTGCAAAGGGCAAAAAGGCCTGTTATTTTCTACTTTGAAGAGAACAGCAAATATGCCCCTTATTTGTTTACCCACTAATGAACACCAATAAAACAAGCATGATAAAGGCAGAGATTTGTGGCTCAGAATTATTTAATTATTGACAATACTATTGATAAATTGCCTGCAACTTTATACTGGTAACAAAATGGCGAATATGGTCTTTTTTATGTGTTTTGACACTAATAAACACCTTTAAATAAGTGATGATAACTGCTAAGAATTATTGAATTATTGAATTCTTATTGACAATACTGTTTTTAAATATTGCCTGCAACTTTATACTGGTAACAAAATGGCAAATATGGTCCTTTTTATGTGTTTTGACCCTAATAAACACCTTTAAATAAGTGAAAACTGCTAAGAATTATTGAATTATTATTGACAATACTGTTTTTTAAAATGGCCTGCAACTTTATACTGTAACAAAATGGCAAATATGGTCGTTATGTCTTTCTCCATGTTAAAGGCGTTTATTACTGATAAGTGCAGATATTATTGGATGATAATTCAGTTTTCTTTGGCACAATAGTACTGAATAATGTTATGCCTTGGAAGAACAGTGAATAAGCTCCATATAATAAACGCCTTTAAAAAGGCTTTTTTTTACAGATACGTACAGATATGGCTTTGGCACAACAGTACTGAATAATATTATGCCTTGGAAGAACAGTTAATAAGCCCCTTATAATAAAAGCCTTTAAAAAGGCTTTTTTTTACAGATACGTGCAGATATTAGTGTATGATATTTCACTTTTTTTTTTTGCTGTACTTCATTGCAAAAGGCTTGTTGTGTTCCACCTTGAAGACACAGATATGAGTAATGAGCAGCAGTATAACGGCAGTGAGTGTTGAAATGTGAATTATGCAGCAAATTGTTGCTGTAAATCAGCCTGCAACCACCCCAAATTCTTCTCTCAATTCCTCCCTATGCTTTCCCTACAGTTCTAAGGCTCAGCCTCTTTCCCTGAACTTCTATATGTTTTCTAAATCTTTCCCTAGCTCCTCCCAACATCTGTCCCTACAGTAAGAGTGATGTGGAATGACTGTACCTAAAATGGCCGAGGGTTTTTATAGGGCTGTGACATCACAGGTCCGTTGGCTGCTGATTAGCTGCATGCTTGGCATTGTGGGTGATCCCACGCTCCCAGAGTCCCTTCCCCTTGTCCTAACGTGCTTCGATTCGATACATTGAAGTGTGAGGAAAACCGGAATCGTGGCAAATCGAAGATTTCCTGAAATTCGTATCGAATTCCACTTCTGCAGAATCGATTCGCTCATCTCTATCTGGGATGTTTGGGAGCTTTGGGATATGTATTGTGCTTTTACATGTGTATTGAAACTTTATTTAATGAAACTTTTATTAAAAATGCGGGATGTATGTTATGATTCAACACATGTACATATGAAAAAATATATTGAACAGAATAAATAGAGATAGAAAAAACCCTATATAAGACCCTGTCCTAATGGCTACCAATTGTAACTAAATCTAACCACAATTTAAATTAGAGAAAAAAAAAAACTGTGTTAAAGCTACTAGAGATGGGCGAACCTCTCAAGATTAATTTTGTTTCGGGTTCTGGTGGTTCGGAAACAAGATGGATTAAATATATTATACTTAGGCACCAACAGTGGAATGTGATAGTACTGCAAGCCACAGGAAATGTCTGGCTGTGGCAACATGTGCAGCAGGTCATAATATGATGGATCAGGCCACAGGAAGTCTGCCTGAGTGATGACAGCTGTGGCAACATGCATGACAGTGCTGCAGGGAGTAATATGATGGACCAAGCTCTAGGACATGCCTGAGTGGTGACAGTGATGGTAGCCATTTAGGAGTAGGAGCCAGCATTAGCAGCACTACAGTAAATGGAACATGATGATAAAGGGCACCACTATTCAGAGGTGTTTGAAAGTACTCATGGATCCATAACTGATTCATTTTGACTGGCACCGGCAGCACTGAACACCCGATTGGCCATAACACTTGAATAAAACTCCCATGGCAAACCTGACCAATTTTTTCCACTGCTCTAACCTATTGGCCCAGAATTCTATGGGGTCAGAGTTATCTGCTGGACTATAGGTGAACTTTAGGCATGACTGCTGATGCAGCCGGTGGGTGTCAGTTGCCTGTTGTGGCTCTGCGAGCTGATCATCATCTTCCAGATATTGTACTGGGCCTGGTGGCTGCAGCTTCTGCTTTTACTCCTCCTGATACTTGTGGTATTGGCAGAGGAGGTGGACTGCTAGCTGAATAAATTGAACTGGGAGCGGACAGATACCACCTAGGTATGCATGCGACATACAATTGCAGTGGTCTCCCTAAACACTGTGGCAAGCTGGGTAGACAGACTATCCTGATAATATTAAAATTTTTCTTCGATTTGGGAAGCAGGGAAGAATTCCCCAATTTATCCATATCGAGGGTCTAAGAGCATTGTCATCAAGTACTCATCTCTCTGCTTGATGCAGAGATTTTTCTGTCCAAAAGGAGCACCACTTTTAAGCCACTATATAGGTTAATAAAGTAGTGAACCACCAGATCAAGGACATGCACATACAGGGACAATGTTATTCATCCTAACTGCAGAGCAGTAAGAATATTGGTGCCATTGTCTCTGGCAAACCTTCCTAGTTGGAGTTGGTGATGAGCTATCTAGCGGGATACTTGCTGTAGGATACAGCAAAGCAGCTCCTCTGCTGTGTGTCTCTTCTGGTCCACTCTCAAAGGATCTAAAATGGTGTATGTTTTAAAAATTACATTAGAATAAAGCTAAATAGCTAATAGAATAAATGACCTAGTGTATCCCAGTGTAAAAAGGTTCAAACCTATACCACATGTATTAGTCAAAAATAACTTAATAAACTGGTGAAATACTTAAATACAAGAGGCACAGGAAACGCATGATTTAATAATAAAACAATAAATATATCATAGCAATCCTATGGCTCAGTTGGGAAAAAAAAAGGGTAACAGCCGGGGGATACAGAGATTTCCCACGCGTATCGCTGCAGTTTCCTCAGGGGTACTGTTAATTACTAAAACATTGTCCTTTATATAGCCCTATTAATAAAGTATAGTGCATAGTTACCTGTTATGGAGGGTCTAATTATTACATGTGCCTGGGGAACATTGTCCTTTATTAGAACTGGCTATCTAATAAATATATATTCATTCAATATACGCACCCCAGCACCCATCTAGTAAATCACAATGGGACAGATTAGGCATGCGCGGTATTCTAAATTGTGGCTGGTGTTGACGGAGGGGCATTAAAAGGGGTTGGCAACTTTCAGACGAATATTGAGAAACAAATGTTATAGTTTGTATAATAAAAAGTTGTAATTTTCCAATATACTTTCTGTATCAATTTCTTACAGTTTTCTAGATCTCTGCTTGCTGTCATTCAATCTGCTTACTTCTAGTGGATGAAATTCTGACCATGGTCATGTGATGAACACACAGGTGCCGCTCGTTATAGTCACAACTCAGTAATCAGACATCAGCCTGGTAACGAGCTGTGCACCTGTATGCTCATCACATGATCATGAAACATAAATCACATGACCATGGTCAGACTTTTATCCACTAGAAGTAACAGAATAAATGACAGCAAGCAGATCTCTAGAAAACTGTGAGGAATTGATACAGAAAGTATATTGGAAAATTGTATAACTTTTTATTATACACACAATAACATTGGTCTATCAATATTGGTCTGAAAGTGGCCAACCCCTTTAAATATGCACACCATAGCCCCCATCGAATAACTCTGTGCAAGTATAAACTAGGCACATTACCTACAGAGTAGTCTATATTTCCATATCATATAATGGCACATAGACCAGTATTGGAAAAAGACTGCACATGAAAATCTGCTTCGTGTCATATAGTAATCCACATCTTTTAGCATGTATACTACAACATCCACCGAGCGAGTCCATATAAGAGGAACTAGGCATATATATTGTCCTGCATTAAAGCCTAAAGTTGACGAATCACATATCATCATACGACATATATAAGAGAGACTGGGCATGTGTATTGTCCTGCATTGAACCCTAAATTGCCATATCACAAGATGGCATATGGCCAATCTACTAAACAACAATATCATATAATAATCTGCCAAGCATTTACCATAAAAATTTACATCAATACATTTTTTCCCCAACTGAACTCTAGGATTGCTATGATATATTTATTGTTTGATTATTAAGTTATGCATTTCCTGTGCCTCATGTACTTGGGTATTTCACCAGTTTATTAGAGTCATTTTTTGACTAATGCATCTCAATAAATTAGAATATCTTTGGAACGTTCATTCATTTCAGTAATTCAGTAATTCAATTCATAATTCAAATTCATTGAAAACCATGTGTATAAAAATCTGTTAATTTTCAGTTCTTGTATCACACCATGCCTGATGAAGGGAGCGAGTACTCCTGAAAGCTTACTTATAAATATACTCAGTTAGCCTCTAAAAGGTATCGCCTGATTTCTTCACTCTTCCACTACTTTCAATGGCTAACACGGTGCAACATTATACTACTATCAATTCATAATCAGCGTCTTCCATGATTGTGTGTCCTACTGAACCAGACTGAGGGATCATTTAAAGGTTTAGGAAACCCTGGCAGGTAACACACTGAATTTACAATACTGAGCTTTTTTACAATATTCTAATTTTCTTAGATTTGGGTTTTCACTACCTGTAATCCATAATCAACATTTACAGAAATAAAACACTTGAAATAGAACACTCTTTGTGTAAAGAATCTAGAAAATATAGGAGGTCACTTTTTTAATTCAACTACTGAAAGAAATAAACATTTCAAAGATATTCTAATTTATTGAGATGCACCTGTACATGTGGTATAGGTTTGAACATTTTCTCACTGGTATACACTAGTGCATTTATTCTATTAGCTATTTAGCTTTATTGTAATTTTTACGATATACACCATTTTAGATCCTTGCACAATTGTATACTTCTTTGTATAGTGATTTCCGTAGATATACTATTTTCAAATTATGTATTTATTGAATTCATTACTAATTCATACTAGTGGGCCTATTGTTGTTTGAGGGAATACGTTTACACCGTATTGTGGTATAACGCCAGGGGAGTTAAAGCCTTATTTATTGTCTTAGGCTTCACCCGAATCATCTGGTTTTAACTGATTTTAATTACTGTCTTTTGTATAACAATAAGTGGATTATATTTCTTTATATTTGGATATGTGTTGCTTTCATGTTGTGATACCCCTGTACACCCCCTGATCCTTGACAATGATTGGAGCTATTGGTGCAATTACCAGTGGGCACAGATCGTTGGATCTCTGCCTGCAAGCTGCTACTAGTGTATCAAATCTGATAGCAGTTATCGCCATTGCGGGGGAGCACGATTCTCAGCCAGGCACGGTTAGGGGACTGTTTGCTTCAAGACAAGAATGGGTTGCCATCAAGCAAGATTTTGGCCAATAAACTGATATCCTGCTTCTGATCCAATAAGGGTCAGCACTGTATTTAAGACTTTGTATAAACCTGAAGTATTCATCAATAAGTTTACAAACTTATGAAATGCTTATAATTGCACTTCAGTATACCATAGAAACATCTGACTAAATATTCTAAAAACACTGAAGCAGAAAAGTCTGTGAAAAAAAACAAATTTGTGTCAGTTTCAAAACTTTTGGCTATAACTGTACCTGTCACAGTAGTATAATGTTGTACGGTGTTAGCCATTGAAAGTAGTGGAAGAGTGATCCTTGTACCTGTCACAGTCACTTTGACATTACTTTGCAAGTGTTTACTTTAGAGAGCTAGAAGTGTTAGATAGTGTCCTAGGAGCCCTGACACTGTTATACACTATTTTTTAAGCAAATTTAAACTTCAATTAATAGCAAAGTTATTTGATATAATGATAAGGGACATTGTTATATAATGATGAAGGGCAGCGCTGTATATAATGATGTGGAACAGTGGTGTATATCAGCGCCAGCTCCATGTTAATGTGGACCCTTATTCATTTATATAATGGCAACACATTCCACTAGCATACAGTCACTAAATATTACCACTATACAAGGAGCAAATATTATCACCATACACATTACTGTCAATACTGGTACTGAATAAAATCCAATGCTTTAAGACCAACATTACCAAAAATACCACTACATAAGATTCAAATAATATCACTATACTTTGAACACATAGTGACTGAATAAATCCCACTATACCAAGATCAACATCACGATCATACAGTGCTGGCCAAAAGTATTGGCACCCCTGCAATTCTGTCAGATAATACTCAATTTCTTCCAGAAAATGATTGCAATCTCAAATGCTTTGGTAATAATATCTTCATTTATTTTGCTTGCAATGAAAAAACACAAAAGAGAATGAAAAAACACAAAAGAGAATGAAAAAAAAGTCAAATCATTGATCATTTTACACAAAACTCCCAAAATGGGCCGGACAAAAGTATTGGCACCCTCAGCCTAATACTTGGTAGCACAACCTTTAGACAAAATAACTGCGAACAACCGCTTCCAGTAATCATCAATGAGTTTCTTACAATGCTCTGCTGGAATTTTAGACCATTCTTCTTTGGCAAATTTCTCCAGGTCCCTGAGATTTGAAGGGTGCCTTCTCCAAACTGCCATTTTGAGATCTCTCCACAGGTGTTCTATGGGATTCAGGTCTGGACTCATTGCTGGCCACTTTAGAAGTCTCCAGTGCTTTCTTTCAAACCATTTTCTAGTGCTTTTTGAAGTGTGTTTTGGGTCATTGTCCTGCTGGAAGACCCATGACCTCTGAGGGAGACCCAGCTTTCTCACACTGGGCCCTACATTATGCTGCAAAATTTGTTGGTAGTCTTCAGACTTCATAATGCCATGCACATGGTCAAGCAGTCCAGTGCCAGAGGCAGCAAAGCAACCCCAAAACATCAGGGAACCTCCGCCATGTTTGACTGTAGGGACCGTGTTCTTTTCTTTGAAGGCCTCTTTTTTTTTCCTGTAAACTCTATGTTGATGCCTTTTCCCAAAAAGCTCTACTTTTGTCTCATCTGACCAGAGAACATTCTTCCAAAAAGTTTTTGGCTTTCTCAGGTAAGTTTTGGCAAACTCCAGCCTGGCTTTTTATGTCTCTGGGTCAGAAGTGGGGTCTTCCTGGGTATCCTACCATAGAGTCCCTTTTCATTCAGACGCCGACAGATAGTACGGGTTGACACTGTTGTACCCTCGGACTGCAGGACAGCTAGAACTTGTTTGGATGTTAGTCGAGGCTCTTTAGCCATCATCCGCACAATCTTTCGTTGAAATCTCTCGTCAATTTTTCTTTTCCGTCCACATCTAGGGAGGTTAGCCACAGTGCCATGGGCTTTAAACTTCTTGATGACACTGCGCACGGTAGACACAGGAACATTCAGGTCTTTAGAGATGGACTTGTAGCCTTGAGATTTTCACAATTTTGCTTCTCAAGTCCTCAGACAGTTCTTTGGTCTTCTTTCTTTTCTCCATGCTCAATGTGGTACACACAAGGACACAGGACAGAGGTTGAGTCAACTTTAATCCATTTCAACTGGCTGCAAGTGTGATTTAGTTATTGCCACCACCTGTTATGTGCCACAGGTAAGTAACAGGTGCTGTTAATTACACAAATTAGAGAAGCATCACATGATTTTTCAAAGGGTGCCAATACTTTTGTCCACCCCCTTTTTTATGTTTGGTGTGGAATTATATCCAATTTGGCTTTTTGACAATTCTTTTTGTTGTTTTCCATTGAAGACAAATTAAATGAAGATATTATTACCAAAGCATTTGTGATTGAAATCATTTTCTGGAAGAAATTGAGTATTATCTGACAGAATTGCAGGGGTGCCAATACTTTTGGCCAGCACTGTACAATGATCATACACTGTGTGGCAATTTGGGGGGGGGGGGGGGATTAGCCTCAAAGGCGGCAGACTCCTGGGCTCGACAGCGGTGTTGGTGGTAGGGGGAGCCGGAGAAGCAGCATTCGGACAATGCTGATGTAAAGTAAATGGCTTTATTTCAGCTTTAAAGGTGGAACATAACAAAACAAAAACAGCCTGGGCCACAGTTAGGGCACTATCTCACTGCTTGACCCCTATTTATCCTCTGGGGCAACAAGCAGCCTGACTCATGCTCCGCTCGAGCCAAAAGTCCTCTTTTGGAACCCAGTCCTCCTGGCACAGACCGCCTGTCTGTCCTTGGCTGGTTCCACACTCCCTGCTTCCTGCAGGCCTCCACAACAGCTCTGCTGCTGTCTCTACTCCTTCTGGAGTTACGCCCCACCCATAGGTGTGGCTGAGGGCCTTTTCAGGCCTGGCCCTGGGTCGCTCAATAGCACCCTCTGGGTTCAAACACTCATATACCCTCCCCCTCAGCTCACTACCCATGGGGTGAGCTACAATGGGACAAGACATATTACGTCAACGTCCCTCTTCAATCCTGTACACTTGTCCAGTGTCTCTCCAGATGTCCCAATCTGGCGGTCTCTTTTTCCAAATTCCGGTCAGTCGAGATTTCCGTTTTTTCAGCAATTTAAATGCTACGCAGAGATCCTGGCCATTCTGTGCAAAGGCAAGTTCTACTTCATCACCTTCAAAATTCGCCATACAGGGGATCACATCATTTTCATCACATTTCTCGCCATAGTCTTCAGCTATCCCATTGCATGACTTTGATCCCTTTAGTAAATAGCCGTAAGAATCTTCATCTTCACCTATCATGAATCCACAGGAGCTCAGAGATCAATTAACATGTACTTCATGCACATCAATGTCTTTAGAGTATAACTGTTTCACGGGTACCTTTTCCATAACCTTCATCTCAAAGCAAACTTTGCCATCACCATCAAGGCTTAGAAGTTTAAGAGACATAGGCTGTTTGCTCTCCTCTTTGTTTGAGATACACAAGCTCTGTACTGCAATATCTTCTCCTTCTGCACGAGGACCATACAGTACACCCTCACAAAATAGATCACGCTGAACTACATTTTCTGGTATGTCTTTAACAACTGCCACATCATATATTGAAATGGTTTCTTTAAAATGCTTCCATATCTGTACGGCAGCAGGAGAACCACTTCCATACTCTATTCTTACTTCCTCTTTCTCATACGCATAACTTCCTGGAGGCATTTTGTGGTACTGTGATAGATTGCAAGAATTTTTGTGAAAATCCCTTTCTGACAGTACAGGAGCTGGTGATATCGTCATCACAACATTCTCCAAGTTATTTTCATTCTCTGTGCTAACACCGGAGGGCTGGGATACCAAGTTTCCAATATCACAGTCTTTACTGTCAGTACCCAGATGCTTTTTGGTTACATGTTCTGGCTGCCTTAATGGCTCTGCTTTCTCTGCCTCTATACTGGCAGCTTTCTCCAATTCTAACGCCTTCTGTAGTGCACAAATCTCTGATTCCAGCTCCAGAACTTTCTTCATTGCCACATTTTTCTGCACAGCCTCCATCTCAGTTTTTACTATTGCACCTTGCAGATCTTCCTCAATACTTCGCACTGCATCTTCTATGGCAGCAGATGTAGATGCCTTCTCTTTATCCACCATGTCTCCTAATTCTAGGATATTCTGCAGTGTTCTTCTAACATTTGTCAGGTCAGCATCCATTAAATACTGCTTATCCTTCAGCTCATTCAGATACTGTAAACTCTGGCTTCCACATTCCCTGCAGTTGTCTACAAGACGATTTCCATAGTCTGGTGGTGCCAAGTGAGACGTTGCACTGCCATTTACAATTGTATCTGCTGTTAAGTGTGCAAACTGTGCCAGTGCTCCAACTAAGTCAGAGGCATCTGTCATATTCTGAATGTATTTGGAGTGCCCATTCGAGAGGGAGGTTAATGAGTCTATAGCAACTTATGTTCGGTTTACCAGGTAATCTGGTGAACTAGTGCAGCGGATATGTAGAGGATCATCAAGTTTAGCCACTGCATCCTGGATGATGTTTTCTGCTTCCCCCACTGTTCCCTGAATTATATTGAACTGACCCTCCAACATCTTCTCATAAAGCTTCTGCTCATCGGCAAACTTTTTGTCAAGTCTTTCATTCAAGTCTTGTATCTCAGTGGCTCTCTTATCTTGCTCTTGGTTGAATAAAGACTCTGTCTTTTGAGTCACGTTTTTCACGGACAGTAGCTCTGATTCTTTAGAGGTTAACAGGCTCTGCAGCGAGTCCTTCTCAACTTCTAGTGCTGCCAGCTTTGAAGATAGTGCAGATGCCGACTGTTCAGTATTGGATAAAGACTGCTGCAATCGATCCAATTCTTCTCTTTTAGATTCAACTTCGGTTTTTAACTGTTCTACCTGAAACTCCAGCTGTTCCTTGATGCATGCAACTTCCTCCTGTTTGTCCACTTGCACCTTTAGTTTAGCAACAAGCATTTTTAGATCTACAAACTCAGCAGATAAATTAGACAAGTTTTCCTCAAACTGAATCCTCATGTCTTCTATCTGGAGGTCCAAATCTCTCTTGGCCTTTTCCAGGTTGTCATAAGCATTGGCTTTGTCCTCATACAATATCTGCACAGATTCCAGGTTTTTCTCAACTTCTTTGTGACTCTACTGTAAGGTTTGTAAATTCTGAGCATGGACAGACGACATCTCCATCAATTCTTTGTCTTTATTTTGCACCAAAACAGACAATTTCTCATTATCTTCACAAGATCCTGACAGCGCCCTCTCCAGGCTACATATTCTAGCTTTGAGTTCCCTTTCTCTTTGTTCTAGAACTCCAGTTCTGCTCTGCCATTCCTTCACTTCATTGGTTAGCCGAACCTGCTTTAGTTCATGCAAGTTTCGCTCTGACTGGAATGTCTGCACCACAGATTCTAAATCACTCTTTCGGTCAGACACCTCCTTCCTCAGCTCTACAACTTCATTTTCTTTATCAGTTAATGCAGCCGAAAGTTTTTCACACTTCCTGACTTGGTCATCCAGACATTCTGACTGACACTGCAAAAATTAACTTTTCTCACGTTTAGCAGTTTCAAGGTCATCTCTTAATTTTTCAATGACACTCTCTTTGGCAATGGAGTCTTGGATATGCTGCTCCTTTAAATCCTGCAATTGCTTCTCAAGCACTTGCTTTTGTTCTACACTCTGTAGGACTTTATTAGATAGAGCGCATTTCATTTCTGCAAACTCCTTCTTAGTGACACAGTCCATTCCAGGCAAACCCAGCACCACATTTTCACAATGACTAGGATATGAACTCCTCATAGACTCAAGTTCTTTCTTTTACTTCAGGTTCAACTTAAGGTTCTCTTTTTCTGATACCTCAAGTTGCCATTTCCAATCAGATATTTCATCCTCATCAATGAACCTGATGGTTTTAATCTCATCTTGAAGCTGCTGCACCATAATATTTTCATCTTTGGCGCTTTCATGCACTCCAATATGAGACACACAGTCAGCAGGGACATATTCATTCATAGAACAGAGGTGCTTCAGAAAAACTAAGTCACTCTCATGCAACCCATTATATTTACTTGCACTCCACATGCTCTGTTCGGGGTTTTGTGTCTCTCTGCGTTCAGACTGCTGCACTAATAAACCTATACATAACTTCTCTGCTTTCTTACAAGCTGAAATTTTCTTTTTCTTGCCCATGGTTTACTAACAAGATTACACAATATTCCACAGCAACCTTGGGTTCAACCGGCAGCAACTTTTTGCTATCTTCTGCAGTCACATGTATTTAAACAGTTAACTTATGTGGCACTACAACAACCAGCATTTTCTTCTGTCTTCCACAGAAAACACCAACATGGCACCATAGCCTTTCACATAGACTGTTTGCAATATCCAGCCTCTATACACATTGCTTACTTTCTTGCCATCAGTAAGTACTTTACAGACTTCTGTGCCACAGTATACACAAAGTCCATTCCCTGGATTCCTCTTCCAGAGTTTTACTTTCACCAGTTTTTTCACACAATTTGCTATGTTGCAGTTCCACTCACCCCTTCCTGAGTTTCTCAGTTGAAATCACAGATTTCTTCCAGCTGTAGGCCACAATGCACACTTAGCAGTACTGCAGTCACCAAACACTTGTCTTCCAGGACTTGTGTGGATCTCTTTATGCCCACATCCGAAGCACCATATGTGGCAATTTGGGGGGGGGGGGGATTAGCGTCAAAAGCAGCAGACTCCTGGGCCCGACAGCGGTGTTGGTGGTACTGGGCAGCATTCGGACGGTGCTAGTGTAAAGTAAATGGCTTTATTTCAGCTTTAACCCCTTAATGACCAGGCCATTTTTTATTTTTGCATTTTCGTTTTTCCCTCCCCACATTCCAAGAGCCATAACTTTTTCATTTTTCAGTTCACAGAGTCACATGATGGCTTATTGTTTACGAAACAAATTGTACTTTGTAATGTCACTATTCAATATGCTGTGCAATGTACTGGGAAGCTGGAAAAAATTTCAGAATGAGGTGCAATTGGAGAAAAACTGCATTTGCGCCAAATTTATATGGGTTTAATTTTAACAGCATTCACTGTGTGGTAAAAATGACATGTTACCTGTATTCTGCGGGTCAGTACGAACACGGCGATACCATATTTATATAGTATTTGTAATGTTTTGATACCTTTTAAAAAATTTAAAACTTTGCTAAATAGAAAAAAAAAAATTGCGTCACCATATTGTGTCACCTGTAACTTTTTCATATTTACATGTATGGAGCTGGGTAAGGTGTCTTGTTATGCGGGACAACATGAAGTTTTTATTGATACCATTTGGGGAAAGATCTGATGGTTTGATCACTTTTTATTTAATTTTTTATAAGAGACAAAGTGTTGAAAAAAACGGTATTTGGCCATTTTGATTTTTTTTCCCCGCTACGCCATTCACCGTTTGGGATAGATGTTTTAATATTTTAATAGTTCGGGCATTTTGGAGCGCGGGGATACCTAAAGTGTTTATGCTTGCTTTTGTTTAATTACTTTTATATCTGATCTAGGGAAAGGGATTTGAACTTTTGTGTTTTTTTAAATTTTTTCATACTTTTAAAAACTTTTTTTTTTATACTTTTACTTGTATGATCAGACTCCCTAGGGACCTTGAAACCTAGGGAGTCTGATCGATCATACTATCCACTGCAAAATGCCTTCACTGCTCTTAGACGATGCCTCTGGCATCGTGTAATAGCTCTAATGTAATGACAGGCCTGAGAGCCTTCAATAGGCTCCCAGCTGTCATGGCAACCAAGCGCCGCCCTCCGATGACGTTCTGGAGGGCGGCGATCAGGTAAAAATGGCGGCGCCCATGGCGGCTGCGCTATTTAGATGCCGCGGTCCCGTTTGACCGCGACATCTAAAGGGTTAACAGCCGCGATTGGTGCAGGCACCGATCGCTGCTGTTAGCGGTGGGTCCTGGCTGTATTATACAGCACCCGCGGTGTATGGAGAGCTCTTAGCTCCTGAGCGCTCTCCATACATCGTCATGCGACTCAGGACATACTATTACGCCCTGGGTCGTTAAGGGGTTAAAACTTGAACTTAACAAAACAAAAACAGCCTGGGCCACAGTTAGGGCACTAACTCACTGCTTGACCCCTATCTATCCTCTGGGGCAACAAGCAGCCTGACTCATGCTCCTCTCGAGCCAAAAGTCCTCTTTTGGAATCCAGTCCTCCCGACACAGACCGCCTGTCTGTCCTTGGTTCCACACTCCCTGCTTCCTGCAGGCCGCCACAACAGCTCTGCTGCTGTCTCTACTCCTTCTGGAGTTACGCCCCACCCATAGGAGTGGCTGAGGACCTTTTCAGGCCTGACCCTGGGTCGCTCAATAGCGCCCTCTGGGTTCACACACTCACAACTGGTAAATACCAGTTGTATACAGACATTCTTCAGAATAAGTGAATATATGTAAGTAAATATAGTTATATCCAGTGACTTACTAATGACGTTTTATTGTAGTCATCTGGTTTCCTCTTCCTTCTTCATCTGACACAGACCTTCATGATGACTTTCACCAACCACAACTTGTCTCTGCAGAATTTGATGCACAGACATATTTACCCATTGTTTTTTAGCACACCTTACACTTATTCCCACTCTCTATGCAACCCCTAACCCACCTTTTGTGTTCCATACAAATCCTGCACAATAGGAGCCACTTTTCACTGCACCCATTTTGTCCCCTTTAAATCCCTAACAGTAAGTGCCATTTCTAGCACCTCCATACAGTAATAGCGCTTTTGAGCTCGTCTTAGTGACCCCACTAACACCTCTTATTATACCCAACTATTGCCAACATTTATCTCTCTACTCAGCACTTGTTCCCCCTTTATGTCTCAACTCAGTACTGATACCTCTTTGTTCCCCATTTAGTAATAATTCTTCTGTTGCGCTCCTGCTCCCTACAAGTAATAATACTTCAAGTGTGCCACCAGTCAGTAATAATAATCCCAATGCACAGTTGCTTTGTAATAATGTCTCAACTGTACTGCCACTCAGTAATAATGGTCCCATTTGTGCCCCAATTAATAATACTGACCTCTCATGTGCATCACACACTATAAATGTTTCCTCATGAATCCTAACTCATTAATAATGCCACTTAATATACACCCACTTACATTAAATGCCCCCTAATGTGTCCCACTCACTAAAAATGCCTCCTTAAGTACCTACATTCTGTAACGGTGCTCATTCTAAAAGTGTCCACATAAGTTCCATCTCTCTTTAATAGTCCCCCCTTATGTGCTCCTTCTTTATAATATTGAACATATGTGTCCTTTTGGGGAAAAAAAAAGATACTTAACTAATGGCATTCCCAAGTCCTCAACTTTTCTAACTGATGCAGTAGACAGCATGCTACAGTGACATGACTTCCTGTGCCAGAAAGGTGACCTTATTTATTTATTTTGCTTATGCTTCTTTCACACCTGCGCTTGCTGTCCGTCCGTTGCCAATCCAGTGAAAATCTCGGCGAACTGGATTGGCTTTGGATATAGACCGGTCAGCGGCACATTGGTTAAAAACCCATTCATTTGAACGGGTTTTTAAAGCAATGCGCGGGTGTGCGCTTGCACCCTCTGCGCTGTGAATCCTTTTTTTTCGTCGGAAACAAAGTCGGACACGCAGGACTTCGTGTCCGACGAAAAAAAAAGGATTCGCAGCGCAGAGGGTGTAAGCGCACACCCGCGCATTGCTTTAAAAACCCATTCAAATGAATGGGTTTTTAACCAATGCGCTGCTGACCGGTCTGTATCCGATGCCAATCCAGTTCGCCGAGATTTTCACTGGATTGGCAACGGACGGACAGCAAGCGCAGGTGTGAACCCACCCTTACTTGTATAGCACCATCATATTCTGCAGCGCTTTACAGACATTGTCAGTCACTATCCCATATAGGACTCACAATCTACATTCCCTATCAAAGTCTCCTGGCGTCTCAAAGGTCACAGGCATAAACCAGCCTGTGGCCTATATGTGTAAATGATGAGGCAGGGAGCCAGACGGCCCATCATTTATCTGGTGCTGAGGGTGGCCCTGAATCTTTCCCCTCACTGCTTAAGACAATAGTGCATGGATCCAGGGCCAAAAAAGATCTGGCGGAGGGGGGTGTAAACCCATCAGACCCCCTCTTTGGTCTGCCTCTGATATTTCCCCCATTGTCATGACATAAATCAAATATGCCTGAGGAAGACATCCAACAACCCACAAATAAATTTGTTCAATGCCTGTAACATAGCAGTTTTATCCATGAAAAATCCAATGACTTCAAGTCCCTTATCATGGTCTATAGTTAGATTTGGACTCACTATGTCAAATGACACTAACAAGGAACCTGAATGACATTCTATGTTTTTCAGTTTGTTCAAAAAATCAGTTGTATCCAATATGTATGATTTACAGGAGATGACATGTTCTCTTAAGATCTTATCTACAAATAGAGGGTAGATTAAATACAGAATCTCTCAGTCGTCTGGGAGGGTTCTGCAAATTTTGGATTTTTGGCAAACAATATAGGATGAGGGTCCTTGGGTTTTCTTTGATTACATATTTGGCTATATCAATGCCAATAATATCATTTTGTAATGCTTGCCCAACCATATTTTTAATCTTTTTAGTAATATATACAGTATATATATAATTCCTGTAGGTTAACATTTTAGAGAAATACATTCCCCAGCTTTCAATTTTTCACAATGATTCTAGATAACATGTAGAAAGACACATAATCCACATGATCTCATGTTAGTTGATTGCTAACAATGAAATGTGCGGAAGTACACCAAAATAAAGGCTTCTTTGCTCTCAAAGAAGAAAAATGGGAAAAGATCAAGTCTTTTTGAGGGGGGAAATGTATACGTATGCAGTCATGGTCATACAGTAAGTGTTGGCATCCCTGAAACTTTTCCAGAAAATGAAGTATTTCTACCAGAAAATTATTGCAATTACACATGTTTTGTTATACACGTTTATTTCCTTTGTGTGTATTGGAACCAGTGGTGAACCTAGCCTCTTTGCTGCCTGAGGCGGACTATAGAAAGACGCCCACCCCCCCGTCCCCCAAAAAAAAAAAAAAAAAAAAAAAAAGAGTTTCCATGCTACTAGTTTAACACACTGTTATCGTCGCACAATATACACAATACACAAAGTTCTAAAACAGTTTTTAAGAATTCTTCTTCTTGTATTACTTCAGTATCAGATCAACAACACGGCATTAACAATGAAAGTAACTTCACACATCTTCTGCTTGGTGGATGGACGAGCTCACGTGGCCCCCATTTTCTATAATAGGAGCCCCGCCAGCCAGAGCTGAGTACTGGACTTCTGGGTATCTTTGGCACTCCCATTGAAGTGAATGAGAGCCACGCGGGTTCAAAATATTCCATCCACGGTCAAAAATACCTAACAAACCCACCCCTGTGTCCACCGTTAATATATAAATTGAAATGGCTGTTGCAAACACCAAAAAATTAAAAATAAAAATGATTAAGATTAAAAGGGGGGGGGCAAACTTTTACATGTGGTATATGGCTGCAGCCAGGCTGGATTCCCACCTAGTGGGGAAAAAACCCAATTCTCAGGCTCAGTGGGGGTCTCAGCAGACAGACCCCCATAAATCAGGTATTTATCCTCTATCATTTAGGTGAATACAGGGCAGTAACATTCTGTGACTTACAGGTGACGTCTCTGACTAATCCTTCACATTTCCCTTCTCTTCCCTCTGGACCACTATGACCACTTCTTCAAGCTGTGACTTGTCTCTGTAAAGGTTGCAACACAGACATCTTTGGCTCCTCACTTTTCCAGGCATCCAACCCACATTGTCCTCACCTACACAAAGCCCCCATTCTGCTGCTACCCCCAATTATATAATATATGATATAACCCCCCATAATGAATAATACCCCCAAGTGCATCTTTATATTAATAATGTCCATGTGTACCCTGTATAAATAGTGCCCCTTATTAATAATACCACAGGTGTTAACTAATTAAAAGGTTTTCCAGGTCATTAATAAACTAATCAGTGGGGTTCCAAAACCCAGGACCCCCACTGACCAGCTGTTTGAATGGTACATGTGTAAGCGCCATGGCCACTTCTCTGTTTACATAGTGTAATTCATCTCATAGCGGCCATGTAATGTAACTGCAGCCTCGTCCTGTACATGTCTACAGTATGTGACAAGGCTACAATTACATCACACGGTCACTATAAACAGACAGCGTATAATATAAACAGGTGCCATAGCCCATGTTTATAGCGCTTAATTTACACACACTATAATGTTCCACAGCAGCCCCTGCACACAGTATTACACAGTGTAATGGCCCGCAGCGGCCCCTGCACACTGTATTATGCCTCTCAGCGACCCCTGCACACGGTATTATGCTCCGCATTGGCCACTGCACACGGTATTATGTTCCACAGCAACTCCTGCACACAGTTTTATGCCCCATATTGGCCCCTGCACACGGTATTATGCTCCATATTGGCCCCTGCACACGGTATTATGCTCCACAGTGGCCCCAGCACACGGTATTATGCTCCATAGTGGCCCCTGCACTGGTATTATGCTCTATAGTGGCCCTTGCACTAGTATTATGCTCCATAGTGGCCCCTGCACTTGTATTATGCTCCATAGTGACCCCTGCACCCGGTATTATGCTCTATAGTGGCCCCTGCACTTGTATTATGCTCCAGAGTGGCCCCTGCACAGGGTATTATGCTCTACAGTGGTCCCTGCACAGGGTATTATGCCCCATAGTGGCCGACCCATGAACTATTATTATACTCTGGGGTCTTTTCAGACCCCAGAGTATAATGATTGGAGACCCAGGGGAGAATACAAACATAAAAACCAGAGTTACTTACCTATCCTGGACACCGGTGCACTCCTTGCAGCTTTCGGCCCTGTTTAATTGCGCACACACGTCATGTGATCAGGCCGGCGACGCGACCTGATGACGTCACCAGAGGCCTCAAGCCTGCTCGGAGTTACATCGAATCGCAGGAGGTGAGTAACACTGTTTTTTATGTTCCCTCACCAACCCTAGGGCTCCGATTATTATACTCCGGGGTCTGAATAGACCCTGGAGTATAATAATAGTAGTATTTGCGGCCCACGGCCTAACTTACCGATCCCCACGGCCGCTCACAGCGGCATCCACTTCCCTTTCTGCGGCCCATAGCAGAAGGGGAAGCGGGGGCGGCCACGAGCAGACGCGGGGTAGGTAAAAAAATAGGCCCTGACCTGCCGGGGATGCTCCAACAGGTTACGGCCTATTTATATATATAAAAAAAAAGCTATGCTCACCTGCGATGCCTTGATGCAGCCGCCGCTGCCTACTCTTCTTGTCCGCGACGTCTGTTTCTAGGCGTAGGCGGCATGATGACGTCATTGTATCGCCGCCTGCGCTGAGATGCGATGTCTTGTAAACCAGCCCAGGACAGGCCCCGCTCAGCTCTGTTGTTTTTTTTTTTTTTTTTAAAGCGGCCTGTCCTGGGCTGGTTTACATTAAATAGTAAAAATGCCGCCCCCCCGGACAGTGCCGCCCAAGGCGGCCGCCTCACTTCGCCTCATTAGCGGTGCACCCCTGATTGGAACTACACAAAAAAAGAGAAAAGAGAGCCAAAAATGATATCATTTCACGCAAAACTCCAAAAATGGGTTGAACAAAATTACTCACACCCTCAACTTAATATTTGCTTGCACACCCTTTGGACAAAATAACTGAAATCAATCACTTCCTATAATCATCAACAAGCTTCTTACATCTCTCAACTGGAATTTTGGACCACTCTTCTTTTGCAAACTGCTCCAGATCTCTCAGATATTTGATAGATGCCTTCTCCAAACAGCAATTTTAATATCTCTACACAGGTTTTCAATGGGATTTAGATCTGAACTCATTGCTGATCACTTCAGAACTGTATGTACATTATTTACATTTTTTGCCTTAATTTTTTTTTTTTTTCGGGTCTTGTAGGACTAAAGTGAAAAAGGATTACAAGCACCAGTAATAAAGAAGATCATGCTAACAGTAGATGGAATACTTTCCAGATACATAGTTTTATATAGAGGATCAAACAAAAGAGTTTAGTAAAATATATCAGAATTAGTAATACAGCATGCCTCTTTACTACACTGCAGAATAAGTTTATTTTTGACTTACAAACAGCCACTATTATTTCCTGGCTGCCGCAGTCCTTTAAAAATATTAATATTTGCTTTTGAGAACTTAAAAAAAGCTCTCAAGGAGGATTTATAACTGTTTAACGCAGTGAGAGCTTCTTAACCTTGGCAGCTATTAAATGTTAAGTTGAAACGCAGAACATTTTGGTATCACTACTAAAAAATAAGCTGACAGTCCCCCACCTGATAGATTTAGGATGCTTCTAGCTGCAAAATCTAATTCATGGCAGCCGAGGGGGAAAGCTGCACATTTCAGGTGCTTTAGATTATATGGAGAACATTAGTGAAGATTATATTTAAACAGAATATTACTGTCAAGTTCTATCTGGCTTTGAAATAGGTTTTTGATAGTCGTCTTAGTAGGAAATTCCTTTCCCTCTCTTTAACTGTGGTTGCTTGTAATGATGGCCTCTAGCAGACATTATTAGGTAATATATACCCATGGAAAAGAATATTAAAGTTATTGCATTACTTATGTGTTTTACAGTTGATGATATTTTAATAGGTAAATAAAATATTTCATGTGAATTAAATTAAAAGGTCATTTAAAGGTACAGCATATACTGTAGAACCAGGGAAATATGATCACGTTAAAAGCCTGTAATACACAATTCAGATAATCCTCACACTATCATTTGGCTCTCCATCGTTCAGATCCGTATGGTGACCCGAAAGACGGAGATCTGGTCCGCTAATAAAATAGTTACCCACGGACACCTGCGGACCCCATTTCAGTTCCATACTTTCCAACGCAAATGTGAACCTAGCCTAATTTACTAGAATGGACATCAGGCCAAGCACAATAATAGTTGGCGTTAGTCTTTTATATGGAATTGCAATGTGTCTTATTACCATTTGGTAAGTTAAGGTGTATAGTAGCTTGATCGTCTAAAACATTAATTAAGTTATTGTCATGAATTTCTACTGAGCACCAAACTAATACTTTTGCTGCATTATTTTATTCTGTATTTGCTAAAATGAATTTCGTTCTAACAAAAAATTAATAATATGTTATGTTTGCTTTTTAAGGTGTCATCTATTAAGTATATCAATTTAGGGTTCTGCTACTCTGTTAGTTTTCTGTATGTTCATGATTTACAGTACTTTGTTAAGAAATGTATATTGCAATTCTAATTGATTTTATTCAGTAAAATGTCCTACCTTATTTAATTTGCCCTTCTTCCCCAATGCACCTAAAGGGGTTGTCTGGAGAGTAAAGATTAGCTTAATTCATCTGGCAGATTTTGATGATTACCTGTACTATGGGACCTGGCTTTGCTATAGACATCCAGCACCCACAGCAAAGTTCTGAAGGGTCTGAATACTTATGACCATGTGATATTTCAGTTTTTCTTTTTTAAGAAATCTGCAAAAATATCTACATTTCAGTTTTTTTCTGTCAAGATGGGGTGCTGAGTGTACATTAATGAGAAATAAAATGAACTTTTTTGCTTTTAGCAAATGGCTGCAATGAACCAAAGAGTGAAAAATTTAAAGGGATCTGAATACTTTCCATACCCACTGTAGCTGAGTGTCATTGCTGGGCTGTAAGGAACAACCACCCCTGACAGTACTCGTCCATAGACTTGTACTGCAGGGGCGTTCCTCACAGCTCAGTGTCATCGCTGGGAGGTAAAGAACGCCCCCTCTGACAGTACAATGCTATGTTAGAGTACAGTCGGGGGGATGTTCCTTACAGCCCAGCCCTTCTGACAGTGGGGAGATTTCGGTGCCAAAACTAACGGCACTGGTATCTCCACCACCGGGGCACATACCGGGAAAGTCGACAGTGCGCTGAATTCAGCACACTGTTGGCTTTCTAGCAATATTAAACCACACTTTCATGAGGACATGAAAGGTCCTCTTTAAAGGGGTTTTCAAGGCAAAAAATGAATTTTCAAAAAAGGTCTGTTAGTGCTATTAATAAGTGCACCCAAATGCCTTTAGCAGTGTTTTGATTGATTTCTGAGTTCTCGGGGAGCTCCTGGCATCCTCTGCATTTGTTTACATTGGCATCTTCCTGTTGCTACAACTCCCATGATTCCTTGGTCTGCATTCAGAGCTGACTCACTCCATCTTCCCTTTCTCACTCACTCCTGCCTCTCTCACTCACTTCCCCTTCCTGTTTCCCTAGCCACTACACCCTCAACAGCCATCTTTAGACTCCTAGTTCTCACTCACTCAATAACCTTCTCCTTTGGCTGTAACATTGTAATCACCTCCACATATCATCATTAGTGTTACACAGAGAAAGCTTCAGGACAACAATAAATTCCTCATGCGTTTTTGGCATTTGGTAATATATATATCTCCACACATACATACATAAACAGTATAATGATCCGCAGTGGCCCCTGGACAGTATAATATGCTCCATAGTGGTCCCCGCAAAGTATAATAAGCTCCACATTGACCACTGCAAAGTATACTGCTTCACAGTGGCCCCCGCAGAGTATAATGCTCAACAGTGGCCCCCGCACAGTATAATATGTTCCACAGTGGCCCCTGCAAAGTATAATATGTTCACAGTGGCCCCTGCACAGTATAATATGCTCCACGGTGGCCCCTGCACAGTATCGTATTCTCCACAGTGGCTCCTGCACAGTATAAAATTCTCCACAGTGGTCCCCGCACAATATAATGCTCATAGTGGCTGCTGCAGGGTATAAAATGCTCCACAGTGGCCCCTGCAAAGTATAATATGCTCCACAGTGGCCCTTGCACTGTAAAATATGGTTTGTGCATGTGCAGTCCATATTATACTGTTGCCGAGTGGCAGATTGTGCATGCATGGGCAGATCGCACATGCATGCGCAATACTGCCGGAACGCCAATACAGCCAGAACGCACATGCCAGCATTCTGGCTCTATTGCGCAGACACTGAAAAAGCACAGAAGGAGTGATGTCCCGTGCCCGAAGGTCTGGACCAGATGACAGGTGAGTATGATGGGATGGGTGGTGGGAGGAGGAGTTACAAGTATGTGACTTTCTGTGCCTGGAAGGGGAATTAGAAGATTCCCTGTAATGTCCCCGGACACTAGAAAAATGTGCCTGGGGAGGTCACATGACCCCCCCCCCCCCCTCGGCACAAAAGGTAATTAATAATTTTTGTGAAATAAAGGATGGGGGGAGGGAGAAGGTCATAGGTAAAATATTTATTTCTCCTGGACAACCCCTTTAAGGCTAAGGCCGCAAGTAGCAAAAAATAGATATTGCCAAATAATTTCAGGCCTTTACTCACCTACTTTTTCAGAAATTCTCGAAAGAGAAAAACAACTAGGATTAAAATAAAATCAGTAGCAATCAAGATAAAAGATGACTTGAAACAAGTTGTGAGAGAATGAAAGGGGCTAAAGTAATATAAAAAAAGATGGAAGATTAGTTTATGTATATACATCCAATATGCTTATTGCTGTTACTTTCTAATACTTGGCTAATAGTTGTTCACATTTTGGTAGATTTTGATCTATAGAAAACATGTTCTGTTTCTTCCTGAATACTGTTTTTTTAATGCACTAATCTCAAATCAACTACAAGTTTCTTCTAACATTTTCCATTATATTTCTGTCCTTCTACATTACTGTACTTATCTCTTCCTTGTGCCATTTGATTTGCTGTGATAAGTAGAAAACAAAACATATCCATAAGAAGTCTGACACATTTAGTCAAATTAACTGTGATATATAAAAAATAGATCATTGAGTATTAAAGTATCAGTGTCAAAGATTGAACACAGGTATCAGCTTCTTTATTTGATCTCTCTCAAGTTTTTTTTTTTTATTATTATAAATAGGGAATACAGTTCACCTTTTTATGTACAGTAGACAACTGATTCTGTGGGAAAATGCAAGTGCCTGATTCTGGGGAAAAATGTGTTTTGGCATCTGTGCTGGGTAAAGGCGGCCTAGGTGCAACCTACATCTTGACTTACTGATTTTATTTACGGCAATATTGAATAAAATATTCCTTGAAGGGATTTTACCACATCAAAATTTCCTAGTGACACAGTGAACATACCTTTTTAATGGAATCTTGCTGCTGAGAAAACCGACTTAGGCTAAGGCCCCACGTTGCAGAAATACAGCTTTTTTGTAGCAGATTTTGATACAGTTTTTTGAGCCAAAGCCAAGAATGGCTGCAAAAGGAATGGGAAATTTATAGGAAGTTCTTCTGCCTTCTGCTCAATCCAGCAGATTGTAAAATCTGCAACAAAAAAGCTGCGTTTCCACAACATGGGGCCTCAGTCTTATGTTGTATATGCTAGTGTACTTCAGTTTTTGATCCAGATGTCAACTTTTTTTTTGTGTACGAAAAAAAAGAATACTGTCTTCATTATTTGCTAGCAACGCCTAGGCATGAATCTGTAAAAAGCGGATGAAACACAGACAGCACACGGATGACATCCATGTGCAATCATTTTCGTTCTTGGCCCCGTAAACTTGAATAGCCAAGACAAGTAGAGAAAAGAGAAAAAATAGTGCAAGTAATGTTATTTTTCTCACTGACCCTGTGTCTGTAAAAAAACAGATGTGAGAATAGCTGCACTATAATGACTATAACGGGTCTACTGTGCTGTTTGTTTGTTTTGGGTTTTTTTGTTGTTTTTTTACAGAAAGCACTTGGATAAGAAAATTGTACATGTGAAAAAAAGCCATGATCGTGCCAAAATCTCCCCCTCCTACATGACTTACTTTTGGTTTTGGGTATACTGTGGGGATAAAAAGTATTTAGTCAGCCACCAATTGTGCAAGTTCTCCCACTTAAAAAGATGAGGCCGGCCTGTAATTGTCATCATAGGTAGACCTCAACTATGAGAGACAAAATGAGAAAACAAATCCAGAAAATCACATAATCTGATTTTTAAAGAATTTATTTGCAAATTATGGTGGAAAATAAGTATTTGGTCACCTACAAACAAGCAAGATTTCTGGCTCTCACAGAACTGTAACTTCTTCTTTAAGAGTCTCCTCTGTCCTCCACTCATTACCTGTAGTAATGGCTCCTGTTTGACATTGTTATCAGTATAAAAGACACCTGTCCACAACCTCAAACAGTCACACTCCAAACTCCACTATGGTGAAGACCAAAGAGCTGTGGAAGGGCACCAGAAACAAAATTGTAGACCTGCACCAGGCTGGGAAGACTGAATCTGCAATAGGCAAGCAGCTTGGTGTGAAGAAATCAACTGTGGGAGCAATAATTAGAAAATGGAAGACATACAAGACCACTAATAATCTCCCTCGATCAGGGGCTCCACGCAAGATCTCACCCCGTGGGGTCAAAATGATCACAAGAACAGTGAGCAAAAATCCCAGAACCACACGGGGGGACCTAGTGAATGACCTGCAGAAAGCTGGGACTAACATAACAAAGGCTACCGTCAGCAACACACTAAGCTGCCAGGAACTCAGATCCTGCAGTGCCAGACGTGTCCCCCTGCTTAAGCCAGGCCCGGGCCCGTCTGAAGTTTGCTAGAGAGCATTTGGATGTTCCAGAAGAGTATTGGGAGAATGTCATATGGTCATATGAAACCAAAGTAGAACTGTTTGGTAGAAACACAACTTGTCATGTTTGGAGGAGAGTGAATGCTGAGTTGAATCCAAAGAACACCATACCTACTGTGAAGCATGGGAGTGGCAACATCATGCTTTGAGGCTGTTTCTCTGCAAAGGGACCAGGATGACTGATACGTGTACATGAAAGAATGAATGGGGCCATGTATGGTGAGATTTTGAGTGCAAACCTCCTTCCATCAGCAAGGGCATTGAAGATGAAAAGTGGCTGGGTCTTTCAACATGACAATGATCCCAAGCACACCACCAGGGCAACGAAGGAGTGGCTTCGTAAGAACCATTTCAAGGTCCTGGAGTGGCCTAACCAGTCTCCAGATCTCAACCCCATAGAAAACCTTTGGAGGGAGTTGAAAGTCCGTGTTGCCCAGCGACAGCCCCAAAACATCACTGCTCTAGAGGAGATCTGCATGGAGGAATGGGCCAATATATAAGCAACAGTGTGTGCCAACCTTGTGAAGACTTACAGAAAACATTTGACCTCTGTCATTGGCAACAAAGGATATATAACAAAGTATTGAGAAGAACTTTTGTTATTGACCAAATACTTATTTTCCACCATAATTTGCAAATAAATTCTTTAAAAATCAGACAATGTGATTTTCTGTATTTGTTTTCTCATTTTGTCTCTCATAGTTGAGGTCTACCTATGATGTCAATTACAGGCTGGCCTCATCTTTTTAAGGGGAAAACACACAACTCACACAATTGGTGGCTGACTAAATACTTTTTTCCCCCACTGTATATGTATATATATATATATATATATAATCAGAGGATTGCATATATACACATAAACAGCACTTGCTCACTGTTGCCTATATATATATATATATATATATATATATATATATATATATATACAGTACAGACCAAAAGTTTGGACACACCTTCTCATTCCAAGAGTTGTCTGTATTTTCATGACTATAAAAATTGTAGATTCACACTGAAGGTATCAAAACTATGAATTAACACTAGAAGTCCCAGAGAGGGGTTATTTAACATTTCTACCTTTGGAACCCAGAGACGGGTCGAATGACCTGAAGGATTTTATCTAACATCCTATAATCACCGTCTTTTGTTCTGTAATTAAGGCCATTACTGTCACACCACAGGAGGTTGTTGTTTTCCATTGAGTTTAGCCATTTAGTTTCTAGTTAGGTCTATTCAGTTTATTGTATTTGATAATATAAAGACTATACATATTGTATTTAGTTTAGTTTTATTTGAGCAAAAAAGCACTGAAACAATTAATCATTTTCTATATATTTTAAATAGAATTAGAAATTTTAGAGCAAGGTACAGCTGTGAGTAATGACCAGAAGCATTTGTCTAAGGCAGGGGTAGGCAACCTTTTTTGTTCGGCGTGCCAATTTTAATAAAAAAATCAAAGATGAGGTACTCGGAGTGCCGGTCAATAATTGTAAGTCTGACGACCCCTAAACTAAAGTCATATACCACAAACCATAACACAGAAGTGCTGCCACCAGATGCTTTAGGACACATGCGTTTACTGCTATTTCCTGGGACACTCCTGTACTTTCTGATTAGAAGCAATGAAAGTCCATGTGCAGCCCCCAATTAGTGGTAAATTTATTGTGTCCAGGAGCCCCGTATGGCAGCATCCTTATGGTGAATACACACTATGTATCTGGATGCAGCTATATTTGGAACTTTTTCATTCAATGTAAAACTGGTGCATTTTTGCACAAAAAAAAACAAAGCCGGAGTTTTCTGTGCAAAAACACATCCTCAATATAGACAACACACCGTTATACAGAATAATGTCCCATAGTGGTCCCTGCACACGGTATTATGTCCCATAGCGGCCCCTTCAACATGGTATATGTCCCATAGCTGCCTCTGCACATGGCATTTGTCCCATAGCTGCCTCTGCACACAGTATTTGTCCCATAGCAGTCCCTGCACACAGTATTTGTCCCATAGCGGCCCCTGCACACAGCAATATGTCCCATAACGGCCCCTACACACCGTATATGTCCCATAGCAGACCCTGCACACGGTATATGTCCCATAGCGGCCCCTGCACACGGTATTATGCTCTATAGTGGCCCCTGCACACGGTATTATGTCCCATAGCAGCCTCTGCATACGGTATTTGTCCCATAGCGGCCCCTGCACATGGTATTTGTCCCATAGCGGCCCCTGCACACGGTATTATGTCCCATAGCGGCCCCTACACATGGTATTTGTCCCATAGCTGCCCCTGCACACAGTATTTGTCCCATAGCGGCCCCTGCACATGGTATTATGCTCCATAGTGGCCCCTGCACACGGTATATGTCCCATAGCGGTCCCTGCACACGGTATTATGCTCCATAGTGGCCCCTGCACACGGTATTATGCTTCATAGTGGCCCCTGCACACGGTATATGTCCCATAGTGGTCCCTACACACTGTATTATGCTCCATAGTGGCCCCTGCTCACGGTATATGTCCCATAGTGGACCCTGCACACGGTATATGTCCCATAGTGGCCCCAGCACACGGTATGTGTCCCATAGCGGTCCCTGCACACGGTATTATGTCCCATAGTGGCCCCTGCACACGGTATTATGCTCCATAGTGGCCCCTGCACACGGTATATGTCCCATAGTGGTCCCTGCACACGGTATTATGCTCTATAGTGGCCCCTGCACACGGTATTATGCTCCATAGTGGCCCCTGCACACGGTATATGTCCCATAGTGGCCCCTGCACACGGTATATGTCCCATAGTGGCCCCTGCACACGGTATATGTCCCATAGTGGCCCCTGCACACGGTATATGTCCCATAGTGGCCCCTGCACACGGTATATGTCCCATAGTGATCCCTGCACACGGTATTATGCTCTATAGTGGCCCCTGCAGGCAGAAGCGCCCGAAGAGTACAGAGCGGCTGCGGAGCGTGGAATAGTGAGTACATTGTTTTTTATGTTTGATCATCTCCCCGGGGGCTCCGCTTATTATACTCGGGGGTCTGAAGAGACCCCACAGTATAATAATAGCAGTTTAGTTTCGGCCGTGTTTGGTCCGATCGAAACTGCTGGGTGAGGAGTCCGCTGCCGTGCCAGGGGAATAAGCCTCGCGTGCCAAGAGTGGCACGCGTGCCATAGGTTGCCGACCCCTGGTCTAAGGCCTCAAGCACACTAGCGAAAAAAAATTGCGCGAAAATCGCATCGCAATGCGATGCAATTTTTTTCTGCGATTTGCCAATGTATTTCAATGGCACCAAGCACACCTGCGATTTTTTTTCGTGCGATTTTTTTCATAGGTGCGATTTTCCTGCGATTTTTTTTTTTTTTTTTTGTGTGATTTTTTTCATGCGAAAAAATCCCAGAGGAGTGATCTATATGACCAATGGGACAGATCACAAAAATATCGCAAGTAGCTGTGATTTTTTTTGCGATTTTTTTTTTTTTTTTTTTTCTGCACCCATTGACTTGAATCTAAATATACAAAAATGTAAATATACAAAAGAACAACTGTTATTTGTTTCTATGCTTTTTATTTTTGTTATGAAAATAATAAAAAAAATACAAGGAATAAAACAATTCCACACATATTTACAATAGGCTGCTGTGGGGGGCTGCGTGTGTGTGTGTGTGTGTGAGTGGCATGTCCTTCTTGTGTGACTAGCATTTCAGCACTCACTCAGCAGTCTGTCAGCACTGTCGGAACATACCTGGCACTGCCTGGGTATGTCCCTGGTACATTTGCCACACGTGTATTTGTAGCAGTCAACACATCTCTCAGTTGCACAATTGTTCGTGCATCGATGGTTGACCTGACACTTCGCCCTTTTGCCAGGGCTGGGTGTGGAAGGTTGTTGCCGAAGGAGTTTCTCCTTGCGTGCCTTCTTTTCAGTCACATGAGAGCCACCTAACTCTTTTGCAAGCTCAACCAGGAAGTCCACCCGTCTCTCCTGCACCCCAGTGCATGCCTGATAAAGAACATGAGCATTCAGTGCTGCCATGTCAATCATGTTGTAGAACACGGCGACTGGCCATCTCCGTGTTCCTGCACGCACGCTGTACTCCCGCACCATTTGGTCCATTACATCCACACCGCACTTTGTGTGGTTGTATTGTGTGACCGTGTTTGGCTTCCTTTTGTTGGTATCCTTAGTCTCAACCACGCTGTGCATGCTGCTGAGAATGTAGACGGCCTTCTTTCGTTTGGGTGCATACACTGTCAGTGTGGCACCAGTGGTTGAAAACACCTGAGTGGTGAATTCAGTGCGGTCCATCTGTCTAGCGGATTGAGGAATTTCCCGGCGACTCTTGTTGACTGTGCTGAGGATAGTGGTTTTCCGGCTAAGCAGTCATTGTGCAAGTGACAATGATGTAAAGAAATTGTTCGTGGTTACAGTTCTGCTCTTGTCCATGAATGATTCCATCAGCCTCATCACTACAGTTTCGGACAGTCTCTCCCCACTGGGACGACTGGGGTCCTTGCCAAGATATGGGAGGACATTACAGATGTACTTTGATTTCAAGTCGCAGACTACTTTGAGAAGCAGTCACATCCCCCACAGCACAAAAGGATGCATGCAAATTTGCTAAGGTGTTAGCAAATATTCCCAGCACAACAATGCAGCTGGGGGGTGGGCAGACACTCAGGAGCAGCTTACATTCTTTTGTTTACACTCTCTTACAAGACCTGAGGTGGATCAACACAATTCCCCCCTGCAGATTCCTCAGACAATGGCCACATTTACAAATGAAAGGAAATGCTAATTGGAGCCATCAGAGTTGTCAGTTTGGACTAAGGGTCATTTGACCCTCTTTCAGGACTTCAAGGGGGAGCTCGAAATTTCTGGGACTTCTAGTGTTAACACATGTGGAATTATATACTTAACAAAAAAGTGTGAAACAACTGAAAATATGTCTTATATTCTAGGTTCTTCAAAGTAGCCACCTTTTGCTTTGATTACTGCTTTGCACACTCTTGGCATTCTCTTGATGAGCTTCAAGAGGTAGTCACCTGAAATGGTTTTCACTTCACAGGTGTGCCCTGTCAGGTTTAATAAGTGGAATTTCTTGCCTGATAAATGGGGTTGGGACCATCAGTTGTGTTGTTCAGAAGTCAGGTGGATACACAGCTGATAGTCCTACTGAATGGAGTGTTAGAATTTGTATTATGGCAAGAAAAAAGCAGCTAAGTAAAGAAAAACGAATGGCCATCATTATTTTAAGAAATGAAGGTCAGTCAGTCCGAAAAATTGGGAAAACTTTGAAAGTGTCCCCAAGTGCAATGGCCAAAACCATCAAGCGCTACAAAGAAACTGGCTCACATGAGGACCGCACCAGGAAAGGAAGACCAAGAGTCACCTCTGCTGTGGAGGATAAGTTCATCCGAGTCACCAGCCTCAGAAATCGCAGGTTAAGAGCAGCTCAGATTAGAGACCAGGTCAATGCCACACAGAGTTCTAGCAGCAGACACATCTCTACAACAACTGTTAAGAGGAGACTGTGTACAACAGGCCTTCATGGCAAAATAGCTGCTAGGAAACCACTGCTAAGGACAGGCAACAAGCAGAAGAGACTTGTTTGGGCTAAAGAACACAAGGAATGGACATTAGACCTGTGGAAATCTGTGCTTTGGTCTGATGAGTCCAAATTTGAGATCTTTGGTTCCAACCACCTTGTCTTTGTGCGACGCAGAAAAGGTGAACGAATGGACTCTACATGCCTGGTTCCCACCGTGAAGCATGGAGGAGGAGGTGTGATGGTGTGGGGGTGCTTTGCTGGTGACACTGTTGGGGATTTATTCAAAATTGAAGGAATACTGAACCAGCATGGTTACCACAGCATCTTGCAGCAGCATGCTATTAAATCTGGTTTGCGTTTAGTTGGACCATCATTTATTTTTCAACAGGACAATGACTCCAAACACACCTCCAGACTGTGTAAGGGCTATTTGACCAAGAAGGAGAGTGATGGGGTGCTACGCCAGATGACCTGGCCTCCACAGTCACCAGACCTGAACCCAATCGAGATGGTTTGGGGTGAGCTGGACCGCAGAGTGAAGGCAAAAGGGCCAACAAGTGCTAAGCATCTCTGGGAACTCCTTCAAGACTGTTGGAAGACCATTTCAGGTGACTACCTCTTGAAGCTCATCAAGAGAATGCCAAGAGTGTGCAAAGCAGTAATCAAAGCAAAAGGTGGCTATTTTGAAGAACCTAGAATATAAGACATATTTTCAGTTGTTTCACACTTTTTGTTAAGTATATAATTCCACATGTGTTAATTCATAGTTTTTATGCCTTCAGTGTGAATCTACAATTTTTATAGTCATGAAAATACAGAAAACTCTTGGAATGAGAAGGTGTGTCCAAACTTTTGGTCTGTACTGTTATATATATATATATATATATATATATATATATATCTCTTATATATATAAAAATGAGTTTCTATCTGTCTGTCTGTTCTTTATGCGCGACCAAACGACTGGACCGATCCTCACCAAATTTGCCGCACATGTACATCAGGTGTCCGGGAATATTTTAGACTGGTTCTCAGCTCTAAAGGATGTACTGTTCCTGAGATACAGTATTCCCAAAAAATGATCAGCATTAGCTAATACAAGCCTGCAAGTCTTTCACTCATATTCCAACTGCCATACACACGGTCACTTGTCCCTTATTAGCCAATAGAAGCTTGCAGGCGCTTAGTCTCCTCAGGCACACAGGTTTCCATAGCAACCAAGCTATTTATGACCTGTATTAGTCAATAGCAGTTCGCAGGTCCTAAAATATTCAGTCATATCACGTGTATCAGCCAATATAAGTGCACATTTAATTTACCAGGTTTCCATAACAACACAGCCATAAATAGACTGCACCTATACTGGACTCAGTGGCGTAACTAGGAATGGCTGGGCCCCAAGGCGAACATTTGACATGGGACCCCCCCCCCCCCGGCAACCGCCCCCCCCTGCACAAACTGCATTCCTACACATACTATTATGCCCTATAGTGGCCCCTGCACACACTATTATGCCCTATAGTGGCCCTTGCACACAGTATTCTGCCCCATAGTGGCCCCTGCACACAGTATTATGACTTATAGTGGCCCCTGCACACAGTATTATGCGCACTTCCCGATACCTATTCAATGTTGGACCAAATGTCACGTGAGTCAGGCATGCATCGCGATGCATAATGACGTTGGACTGGCCCACCGACATCTGGGACGTCACCAAGGAGGCCCGAAGCCTGCTGGAGCGCAGAAGAGGTAAGTAACAGTGTTTTTTATGTTCCCTCAACTCCTCGGGGCCTCCAATCATTATACTCTGGGGTCTGAAAAGACCCCAGAGTATAATGATAGCAGTGTTTACCGATCCCCGCTCCTGCTCACAGCCGCCTCCGCAGAAGGTGACGTGCTGGCGGCCGTGAGCAGGAGTGGGGATCGGTAAGTAAATAGGGCCCATTACCTGCTGTTGTTACACCAGGTATTGAGGGTTTGAATATGTGGCTTGAAGGATAGATCAGAGTCTAAGGTTATCCCAAGGCAGCGAGCCTGTGGGACTGGGGTGAGAGTGGTTCCATTAATTTTGATAGATGGGTCAGGTAGGGGGGTCATGTGTGGAGGGGTGAAGATTATGAACTCCGTTTTCTCCATGTTGAGTTTGAAAAAGCAGGAGGAGAGAAAAGGAGGCTACGGCTGCTAGACATTCTGGGACTCTGGACAACAGGGAGGTAATGTCTGGTCCAGAGAGAAATATTTGGGTGTCATCAGCATAGGAATCGTAATGGAAACCATGGGATTCTATGAGTTGGCCAAGGCCTAGGGTGTAGATGGAGAAAAGGAGGGGTCCTAGGATGAAGCCTTGGGGAACACCTACAGAAAGAGGGCGTGGCGGGGAGGTGGTGTGTGAGTGGGAGACGCTGAATGTGCGGTTGGTGAGGTATGAGGAGATCCAGGAAAGGACCAGGTCTGAGATGCCAAGGGATGAGAGAGTTTCTAGCAGGAGGGAATGGTCGACTGTGTCAAAGACAGAGGAGAGGTCGAGGAGGAGGAGGACAGAATAGTGACGTTTGGCTTTGGCAGTTAGAAGGTCGTTAGTGACCTTGGTTAGGACAGTTTCGGTGGCGTGATGGGGTCTGAAGCCTGACTGTAGTCTGTCAAAGAGCATATTGGACAAGAGATAGGAGGACAGTTCTGAGTGGACGTGTTGCTCCAGCAATTTTGAGGCATATGGGAGCAGTGAGATGGGGCGATAGTTGCCTGGAGAGGATCGGTCCAGGGAGGGTTTCTTAAGTATAGGTGTGACGGTAGCATGTTTGAAGGCAGAATGGAAGGATCCATTGGTTAGGGATAGGTTGAAGAGATGGGTTAGGGCAGGAGTAATGTCTTCAGAGAGTTTGGGGATGAGATGTGACTAGATTCGGTCGAGTGCACAGGAGGTGAGATGGGATTTAAAGATTAGGGTGGAGAGTTTTTCATCAGTGATGGTGGAGAAACAGGTTAAAGATGAAGAGCACCGAGCAGTTGGGTAGAGTGGTTGTCAGGGTGTAGGGTGAGACTGTCTCTCATGGTGTCAATTTTGCTTTTGAAATAAGATGCAAAGTCATCAGCTGTGATAAGTGATGTCCGAGGGGGCGCAGGAGGACGGAGAAGGGAGTTGAAGGTAGTGAATAGCTGTTTGGGGTTACAGGATAGGGCAGATATTAGTGTGAAGAAGTAGACCTGCTTTGCAGGGGTGAGTGCATTCTTGAATGTGAGTTCTGCCTCTTTGTACCTAAGGAAGTCCTCCTGGGAGCGGCTTTTCTTCCAGAGGTGCTCTACAACCTGTGAGGCACGTCTCAGTTTTTTAGTCAGGTTAGTGTGCCAGGGTTGACTATTGATCGCTCGGGCTCTGGTGTTAGTGAAGTGGGCTACAGAGTCAAGGGCTGAGGTAATGGTGGTATTGTAGAAGTCAGTGGCGGTATCTAATGGAGTGAGGATATGTCAGCGAGTGGTAGGAGGGAGTCTGAGAGCGTGCGGATGTCAAGTCGATTAAGGTTTCTGCGGGGGCGTGTTGGTTTAGGGCAGGGGTAGGCAACCTTTTTTGTTCGGCGTGCCGATTTCAATTAAAAAAATCAAAGTTGAGGCGAGTGCCGGACAATAATTGTAAGTCTGATGACCCCTGCACACGGTATTATGTCACATAGCGGCCCCTGCACTCGGTACTATGGTGATAATACTGGTGATAATTGCTATTACTATTATTTTAGCATGTAACAGATATCGCTAGAGAGGCGGGCGGCGTATTTTACTGTATAAAGATCAGGTGTGGACAGGACAGGGACAGTGAAAAAATGTAAACTTTATTGGTGACTTTGTGTATGTGTTGTGTAAGTGTTTGGTGCGACACTTCTGGCGCTGCGACCTGGACGATGGTAAATGTCTAGGTCACAGCGCCAATAAACTTCCTGGTTATGTGATTAGGCTCAGAGGGGTGTTACATTATCCCTCTATGTGACTATCAGAGAGCAAAAGTACAGTATGCTCTGTGATTGATAGGAGAGGGGATAACATGGACAGAAGTCCCTGCACCCCCCCCCCCCCGTCATCTGCAGCTTATGCACAGACAATGATGAGTTAACATTGTCTCTGCAGCTCCTCCTCCCCCTCCTTCCTTAGCTCTAAGATGCTGCCTGAGGCAGGAGGGGGGGACACTTTTAGAACCCCATTTCTAAGGATCTGTTAGGGCCACAAAGATGCAACGGGATTCATTTTAAAGATGAGAATCTCATCTTTAAAACTATACCAAGATCTCCATGATTGACCTTACACATTCAGAGCGATTCACTGTTAAAACAATGTTGGGAATTGAGATCTGCATTGGGATTTCAATACCGAATATCGTTTTCACCAGCGATTCGCTCAGGATATTTAAGGACGATCATGGTGATCTTGGTATCATTTTAAAGAGGAGATTCTCATCTATAAAATGAATCTGAGTGTTTCTTTATAGCTTCAACCAATCCTGAGCAATTCACTCAGGTACAGTAGTGAAGCCGGCAATTATCGGCTTCACTACTGTACATAGACTGTGCAGACTATGTGCTTGAAGATGAATGGCAGCACCCCACGCTAATGAAATTTTTAAGGAAGCCAGATGGAAAAACGCTGCAGGTAACGTTTTTCCATCCGGCTGAGGCACAAATATGGCGCCAGAACTGATGCCTCTTGTTCCAGAACCGATCCGATAGAAAACTATGGGATCCGTCCTGGCATCAGTTTCCCTCCAGCTTGTGTGCACCACGCCGGAGGCAAACAGATAGCTGCGCCGGACATATGTGAACGCACCCTTACTCACTTTTTCCAAGCTCCGCAGCCGCTGTGTGGGCGCTTTCCCTGACGTCAGCGACCGCTGATTGGTTCTCAGGGGTCACGTCGCATCATTATGCGTAATGACGTCGGACGTGACCCCTGAGGCCCTGTCAGCGGTCTCTTACGTCAGGCAGAAGCGCCCTAAGAGCGCAGAGCCGCAGCGGATCCAGGGAAGGTGAGTTAACATTGTTTTTTTATGTTTGATCACCTCCCCGGGGGCTCCGCTTATTATACTTGGGGGTCTGAAGAGACCCCACAGTATAATAATAGCAGTTTCGTTTCAGCCGTGTTTGGTCCAATCGAAACTGCTGGGTGAGGAATCCGCTGCTGTGTCAGGGAAATAAGCCTCGCGTGCCACTCTCGGCACGCGTGACGGGGGTTGCCGACCCCTGGTTTAGGGGATGGAGGGTCTATTACAGAGGAGAGGGCAGAGAATGTCAGCAGGTTGTGGCCAGAGAGCGTGGACAGAGAATTAGAGAGGTTGACTAGAGAGCAGAGGCGGGTGAATATGAGGTCCAGTGTGTGTCCCTTTGTGTGGGTGGCAGAGGAGGAACATTGAGAGAGACCAAAGGAGGTAGTGAGTGACAGGAGACTGGAAGCGGAGGGGTGGTTTGTGTTAATGAGGATGTTGAAATCACCCATGATGATGGTGGGGGTGTCAGTGGATAGGAAGTGCATTAGCCATGTGGTGAAGTGGTCGATAAAGGCAGCGTTAGGTCCTGGAGGTCGATATATGACGGCCAGTTGGAGGTTGGAGGGCGAGTAAATGCGAACAGAGTGCCCTTCAAAGGAGGGGAGGGTGAGAGCAGGTAGCGGTGGGATTGGGGCAAAGGAGCAATTGTCATACAGGAGTATGCCTACGCCTCCACCAGGTTTATTGTTGCGGCGGAGAGTGTGCGAGAATTGCAGACCTCCATAGGTGAGGGCAGCAGGGGAGGTGGTGTCTGAGGGTGTTAGCCACGTTTCTGTAATACTGAGAAATGAAAATTTATGAGAAATGAAGAGATCGTGGATGTAGTCAAGTTTGTTGTGTACAGAGCGAGTGTTCCATAGTGCACCGGGGAGGGCGTGGAGAGGGGCAGGAGCGGGTAAGATAGGTGTAAGATTTAGGGGGTTTCGTGTGCTGTTGCCGGTTGTGCGGAAAGATCCGACAGCAGGGGGGTTCTGGGGTGGTCCAGGATTGGGAGATATGTTGCCAGAAGTAAGAAGTAGCAGGGAGAGGGATAGCAGGTGTAAATAGGAGAGAGTGTGGGGAGGTTGTGTGTGTCTGGGGTGGAAAGCTTGCAGGTTTGTGAGTAGCTGTGCAGAGAAGGTCAGATGGTGGGGTAGGATAGATGGAGAGATAAAGATATTCTTAGTGACATGGCTGGTTTGGGGTGGTAGAGTGGTTTTTACAAATATGGGAAAAACAACAGAGTTTATAGTGAGAAGCATTTTGTGGCTAATTGTTTGGTTTTCATTTAGTGGGTTGTTGTTACCTTCAGTTCCCTTCTGGTCAAATTCTGGCCTAATTCTGACCTATACACTTAGAAGCTTCACTTGGAAGATGCAAAATGACCTAGGTCACAAATGACCAATGCACTTACATTTATACTAGCTAGCAATACATTAGTTAGTATCGGGTGTGAAAAGGGGTGTAGGAATAGATAGAATCAGAGACTGCTAAGGAAGGCTCAGGTGAGAAAAGGGGGAGGAACCAGCAGGGAATGGAGACAGTGGCTTCATAGCTCATATAGTTAAAACAGAGTGCATAACAGCATACCAATAAAAATGACAATTGACAGCAAGCAGAAGTGTTGATGTGAATGAGGCAGTAGTGTATCAATATCTGAGTCCAAATGGGAATAGCATACCAATAAAAATGACAATTGACAGCAAGCAGAAGTGTTGATGTGAATGAGGCAGTAGTGTATCAATATCTGAGTCCAAATGGGATAGCATACCAATAAAAATGTTATAGACAGGAGACAGGGGGATGTAATTCAATGAAATTCAGAGTGTTTCAAGTCTTGTATGTCTCTGACCTTGGCTTCTGTGTCTACCTGATTATATTCAAGATTTTGTTGATGTTTTTTCAAGTTCCAAGTGCTGATTTGCTTCCAACTCAGAGACTTTACGATTGTGCTATAGATCATCTTCCTAACTCTAAACTTCCCAAGGGACGGTTATACAACACCTTTCCAATCCAGAAAGGCAGGCCATGAAAGATTGTTAGAGATAGCCTTCCTAAAGGTGGGTACTGGATTTTTCTTTGTTAAAAAAAAAAGGTGGAAGATTGAGACCATGCGCTGACTACCGTAATTTAAACAAAATTACAGTTAAAAAAACAGTACCCTCTTCCCTTCATCCCTGACTTACTAAATCAGAATTCCGGAGCCAAGTGGTTCTCCAAACACGACCTATGGGGACCTTATACGAATTTGTTAGGGAGATGAGTGGAAGACAGTCTTCAATAATCCTGAAGGACATTATGAATATTTGGTTATGCCATTTTGGCTCAAGTAATGCTCCTGCTGTCTTTCAAAATCTGGTCAATAATATTTTTCTGAATTTTATTGGACATTTCGCCATTGTGTACCTTGATGACATATTTGTGTTTTCCCCTGACTGGGCCTCTCATATCAGACATTTAAGATCAGTTCTCCATGTACTTAGGAAAAAACCAATTGTATTCCAAGATGGAAAAAATGTCTTTTTGGTATACAGGAACTTACGTTTTTTGGGGTATGTGCTGTCTTCTTCTGCGATTCCTATGGATCCAACCAAAGTCCAGGCTATCATGAAATGGACATGCCCTACCTTTTTAAAGGCATTACAGATATTTTTGGGTTTTTCCAATTATTATAGGAAGTTCATTCATAATTCCTCTTCCATAGCTAAACCCGAACAGATTTCACTAAAAAGGGCTGATTTACTAAATTGGAATCCTGATTCTCTCTCATCCTTTGAGTCTCTTAAAAGAACTTTTATGGATCTCCAGTCCTAGTTCAACATGACCCGTCATGTCCTTTTGTTGTTGAAGTAGATGCTTCAGAAGAAGGGGTAGGGGCATTGTTATCACAAGGCACTGCCTCCCTTACCAGTTTATGGGTTTGTGCCTTTTTCTTTCACAAGTTCTCTCCTGCTGAGAAGAATTCTGATATTGGTAATCGTGAACTTTAAGTTACAAAATGGGCTTTGGAGGGGGGCTAGACATAAGATTACCATTTTTGACCATAAGAATCTGACCTTTCTAGAATCAGCCAAGAGACTCAATCCCAGACAGGCTACATGGGAATTATTCTTTACCAGGTTTGATTTTGTGGTAACTTACAGACCCGGCTCTAAAAATGTTAAGTCTAATGCTTTATCTCACAGTTTATGTTCTGCTCAAGCCACTGATCCTGAGCATTAACCTATTCTCTCAGAGGGGATCGTTAGTTCTGTCATTTCCTCTGATCTTGCTTTTGAGATCAGAGAGAATCAGCAGTTAGCTCCTCAAAATACCCTGGAAGGTAAATTATTTGTTCCTCCCCAATTTAAACTAAGATTATTAAAAGAATTATATGATTCCCATTTTTTATGGTCATCTGGGGATCTCTAGTACAAAAAAACTAGATTCTCATGACTTTTGGTGACCAACTATGTCTCAAGATATCATACCTTATGTCTCTGCATGTGATACTTGTGCCTGGGCCAAGGTCACTCAGGTCCATCCAGTGGGTGAACTACTCCCATTACCAGTACCTAAGAAACCTTGGACTCATCTTTCAATGGGTTTCATTATTGATCTGCCTGTGTCTGGAGGTAAGTTTGTCATTTGGGTAGTTGTAGATCGATTCAGCAAGATGTGTCATTTCATTTCTTTATCTAAACTGTTGAATGCCAAGACTCTCTCCAGATTATTTATTGTTCGATTACATGGTGTTTCTGATAATATAGTCTCTGATAGAGGTGTTCAATTTGTGTCAAAATTTTGGAAATCTTTTTGCTGTCACTTGGGGATTCATTTATCTTTTTCCTCTGCTTTTCAGAACAATATCTTATATGTTATGTTTCTGATAATCAGTCTAAGTAGATAACTTCTTTGTCGTTAGCAGAATTTGCCATAAATAATCATCATCATGCATCGCTAAAAACACTTCGACTTTTTTTTGTAATTATGTGTTTCATCCTCATTTAAGTTCATTGTCTCCCTCTACTAATAATCCTGAAGTTAATGTACAAACAGATAAATTGTAAACAGTTTGGGCCCAGGTTCATTCAAACCTAAATAATTCCCAATCTATTTAAGAAAATGCCCATAAAAGATGCTCAACAGGTCCTGTATTTGCTGTTCGAGAAAAAGTCTGTCTCTCCTCCAAAAATCTTTGGCTAAAGATTCCATCTCATAAATTGGGTCCTAAATATATTGGGCCTTATGAAACTCCTGAGATTATCAACCCTGTATCTTTTTGTTTAGCCCTTCCTTGGTCCTTCAAGATACATGATGTGTTTATAAAACTTTTCCCAAGAAATATTTGCCACCAGCTAACCCGACCAGTAAAACCCCTCCTCCTGTTTTAGTAGAGGGAGACTTTAAATTTGAGGTTCATAGAATTGTTGACTCATGTAGGTTTAGAGGTGCTCTTCAGTATTTAGTTCATTGGAAAGGCTATGGAACTGAAGAACGCACTTAGGAACCGGCCTGGTCTGTTCATGCCAAGACAGTAGTTAGTAATTTTCACAGTAAATTTCCTTCAAAACCTTGTCTGATGATTAAGGGTCCAGTGGTCACTCATAAAATGGGGGGGGGGGGGTTACTGTCAGGAGTATCAAATTCTGATGCTATGACTTTAAAGTTTCTGTGCTGACCTGAGAAGTCTCTGAATGTCCAAGTACCACCTGAAGAAACCTATACATAACATTATTAACCCCTTCATGCTCATAGTTAACACTCAGCGTCTTACTAGTATAGCACAGTAATGCTGCAAGCACAGGAGCTGGTGGTTCTGGGTCAAGATTGTCCCACCCCCACTCACTGACTTGGTCCGATGGGTTGCCATAGTAGTCAGGAAGATGAACAACAGCCTCCTGACTGCCCCTCCGTATTGCACATTGTATTGCAGTACATTGCGCTGGGGTTAAAGATCCCAGGTTCAAGTCTCCTTGTGGGACAGGAAAAAAGTAAAAAAGAAAAGTTCAAAGAGTTAAAAATAAAGTATAAGAAATTAAAAAGTAAAAAAAAACACCTTTTAATTTAAAAACCATATAAGGTAAACAAAATAAAATAAACTGTTAGGTATCCCCATGTGTGTATAAGTCAACACTATCTAAAAATAGCATTATTTATCCTGTATGGTGAATGCATAAAAGAAAATATACCGCAATGCGTAAATCAATGTATTTTGGTCTTCTCACTTCCCCTCAAAAAAAGAAGTGATAAAAAAGTCATACATACCAAAGTTTTGTACTAGCAAAAACTACAACTTGCCCTGCAAATAAAGAGCTCTTACATTTCTCCATCGACAAAACAGTAAAAAAAGTTATAGGCATCAGAATACGGTGAACCCAGGAAATCATAATAACCCTCCAAACAAAGTTGCCAAGTAATTTTTAATGTAGAGTAAATGCCATAAACAATGCAAAAAGTAATTATAGAATTGTGGGCTTCTTCACACGAACCATCCCAAAATGTTAGTAAACGCTAATCATAACAATATATGTGTGCCAAATGAAAGTACAACTCGTAATGCAAAGAATAAGACCTCATTTACAGGTGCATCTCAATAAATTAGAATATTTTATGAAACGTTCATTTTTTTCAGTAATTCAATTCATAATCAGCGTCTTCCATGATTGTGTGTCCTACTGAACCAGACTGAGGGACCATTTAACCCTTTAACGACCCAGGACGTAATAGTACGTCCTGAGTCACATGACGATGTATGGAGAGCGCTCAGGAGCTGAGCACTCTCCATACACCGCGGGTGCCGGCTGTATAATACAGCCAGGACCCGCAGCTAACAGCAGCAATCGGTGCCTGCACCGATCGCAGCTGTTAACCCTTTAGATGCCGCGGTCAAACGCGACCGCGGCGTCTAAATTGCGGAGCCGACAAGGGCGCCGCCATTTTTACCTCATCGCCGCCCTCCGGAACGTCATCGGAGGGCGGCGCTTGGTTGCCATGACAGCCGGGAGCCTATTGAAGGCTCCCAGGCCTGTCATTTCAGTATAGCTATTACACGATGCCAGAGGCATCGTCTAATAGCAGTGAAGGCATTTTGCTATTCACTGCGATACAGTAGTATCGCAGTGAATAGTACGAGCGATCAGACTCCCTAGGTTTCAAGGTCCCTAGGGAGTCTGATCATACAAGTAAAAGTATAAAAAAAAAAAGTTTTTAAAAGTATGTAAAAATTAAAAAAAAACACAAAAGTTCAAATCACCCCCTTTCCCTAGATCAGATATAAAAGTAAATAAACAAAAGTAAACATAAACACATTAGGTATCCCCGCGCTCCAAAATGCCCGAACTATTAAAATATTAAAATATTTATCCCATACGGTGAACGGCGTAGCGGGGAAAAAAATCAAAATGGCCAAATAGCATTTTTTTCAACACTTTGTCTCCTATAAAACATTGAATAAAAAGTGATCAAACCATCAGATCTTTCCCCAAGTGGTATCAATAAAAACGTCATGTTGTCCCGCATAGAAAGACGTCTTACCCAGCTCCATACATGTAAATATGAAAAAGTTACAGGTGACACAATATGGCGACGCAACATTTTTTTTTCTATTTAGCAAAGTTTTTAATTTTTTAAAAGGTATCAAAACATTACAAATACTATATAAATTTGGTATCGCCGTGTTCATACTGACCCACATAATACAGGTAACATGTCATTTTTACCACACAGTGAATGGTGTAAAAATTAAACCCATATGAATTTGGCGCAAATGCATTTTTTCTCCAATTGCACCTCATTCTGAATTTTTTTCCAGCTTCCCAGTACATTGCACAGAATATTGAATAGTGACATTACAAAGTACAATTTGTTTCGCAAACAATAAGCCATCATGCGACTCTGTGAACTGAAAAATGAAAAAGTTATGGCTCTTGGAATGTGGGGAGGGAAAAACGAAAATGCAAAAACAAAAAATGGCCGGGTCATTAAGGGGTTAAAGGCTTAGGAAACCTTGGCAGGTGACACACTGAATTTACAATACTGAACTTTTATACAATATTCTAATTTTCTTAGATTTGGGTTTTCATTACCTGTAATCCATAATCAACATTTACAGAAATAAAACACTTGAAATAGAACACTCTGTGTGTAAAGAATCTAGAAAATATAGGAGGTCACTTTTTAATTTAATTACTGAAAGAAATAAATGTTTCAAAGATATTCTAATTTATTGAGATGCACCTGTAGCTATGTTGACAAAAAAAATAAAAAACAGTTAGGAATTTTGAAACGCGGAGAAAGAAAATATTAAAAAAGTTGCAGAGCATTAATGTAAAACTACTCTGTTTCCTTAAAAAGTTAATAATCATTTGCATACTACATTATGTTTAAGCAATCTTGAAAGCAATCTGCTTGTCAATTACATAATGAGACTGTCATTTAGTTTTTGACAATTGACCTGTTCTACTGTCTACCTCTCCCTGATCTAAAATGACTCATAACAGTGAGCAGTAGATTCTAGTAGCCTGTCCTACAGTCTCTCTCTCTGTCTGACATAGCTGATAACAGATAGCAATAATTTTATTCAGAAATTCTAACTCACCTGTCCTTCAGTAACATAAAAACATTACTAAAAAGCATAGCAGAATTGTGTAAAGGATAGGTTTTTTGAGTACATATACGCTGGCAACTAATATTAACAATGATTTTCAGGAGGAGGCACATCTCCTGCCTCCTCATTTTTATTCTGCCTTGAGGCACTTTAGCAGCAAGTTACTAATGGCTATAAAATGGCATCTGGCAAAATGCTGAGTAGAGTTTGTTATGCCCTGTGAGCTTGGCAAACCTCCAGTAGGCTTTTCTAAATTCCACATTTGTTAAATTCCACATCCAATTCTGCATCCCATTCTGCATTAGATTCCACATTAAATTTGGTTAAGGAGAAAAATTATGCTTTTGATTTTCTGAAGCAGAATTTTCAACTTGTCCAAATTCGAACATATCCCAGCACTCACTGTCAGAGCTCTCAATCAATATTTGAAACCAATGCAATTTCGTCTGGAGCTACGATTCTGTCAGAGAGAGGACTATATCATCTCAAAATAAATTTAAAAGTTGCCTTAGGCTGGGGCCCCACTTGGCGTAAACGCTGTGGTTTGGCCGCAGCGGAAATGCCTCGGAAAAAAATGCGGCGTTTTACAGTCACAGCAAGGTGGATGGGATTCTAACAAAAAATACCAGCAGCGGATACGCTGCGATTTCCAAAACCGTTGCAGTTTTGGAAATTGCAGCATGTCAATTATACCGAATTATGCCGGCGGTTTCCCTATAGGTATAATTGAAACAGAAAGGGAACCTCTGCGGACTTTCTATGAAAAGCTGTGCGAGAAAAACCGCAATGCGTAGCCGCCGTGTTTTTTAGGTAACGCTTTTTTGTGGGGCCTTAGGCTAAAACAGTACAGTGTCCCCCAGACCCAGGAGCCTTAGGGGGTCCATAATGTATCTCTTATCAATATGAGGGCGCTAGTATTGTAAACAATACTTTTAGTTGGGGGGCTGGTGCAGATTTTGCATTGGGGCACAGGAACTTCATGTTATGACTCTGCTTCTGCACTATTTACATTTCTCAAAATGAAATTGCACCACCAGGAAGGAAAAGTCTTGGAATTATGAAAATCACAGGATCAACAGACATGGCAATGATATGAAAATTATTTAAAAATGAAAGCAAAATGTTCAAAAAAATCCCGATTTATTCAGTATCGAGTATGAGCTCCATTCACAAAAATACACACATTTCCAAGTCTTGGCATGCTATTAATGAAGTTCATAATTATTGTGTTATACCTCTCTGAATTTACTTGGGCATGTAAATCACCAAGATTGTCTGTTGGCAGTTTCCTTTGAAATTGTCAAACGATGACATCCAATATGTGCCTGATGGGAGACAAGTGCAGAGACGCTGCAGGCCATGGTAGTACATTTAAGCCTTGCAGACTGCTCATATTAGTACTAGCAACATGCGGCTTGGTGCTATCCTGTTAAAAAAATGGCTCCTGAGACACTTTGAAGAAATGGCTGTACCACTGGTTCCATGAGCTGAGCTGTTAGTATGTCTGAAATGAAGACTAGAGAAGTCCTACAACCATACATTATGCCACCCCACACCATGATCCTGGGAGTAGGACTTGTGTGACGTTCACTTGTGAAGACCTCTTCATGGTGTTACTTACATGGTCTCCAGACTAATCTCCAGCTATCGTTGTGTCTGAGGCAAAAGCAGGACTCTTCGCGGAAGAGGATAGACCTCCATTCCAGCCCCGATTGCACCATGATAGCATTTGAGAGCAGTGGCATGAGATCAATGGAACACCTGCTGCTGGACGTCTGGCTGTGTAGTCCAATTTGTTGACACTGTTTTCTATCCTAGGCTTGGGACGAATAGTCCAATTTCATTTACTGCAGAGAATAGATCAATATGTTCCATTATTCCAATCAAACAATCCATCCATATAGAGGTTAATATCCATACACCTCTTGCTATGATTCCAGTTCACCATTGATCTCCCAACCACCAGGACACACAACGTTGAACAATGCAAACATACTGGCCTTGGTGCCTAGCTTTCTGAGGGAGTAATAAACCTAGGTTTCTCAGTTCAAGAATTCTGTCCCTCTAATTTTGCTACAAGTGGTGATAACTGGCATGTAAACGTACCATCCCACACCATTTGATTTGATTCTTGAGGTTTCATGTGGATAAAAAACTTCTATCTGGCTTTTGTGTCCCTCCCACATAACACAGATTTGAGCTAGGTGCTTAAAAATTTGATCATTTGCAGATAGTAGCAACATCTGCTACTTCCTTGATTTGCATAGCTTTACAGTTTGTCCTTCTTGGTATTGTAATTTCAGTCTTGAAGAGTAGTCCTCCCCCGCATATTCCAGCCCACAAACACATGTTAAGAAACCCACTTAAGAGTAACCCAATAAGGTAATCAACAAAATTTCTAAAAGGACACAGTCCCCCCCCCCCCCCCCCCCCCCCCCCCCCCCCCCCCCCCCCCCCCTCCCCCCCCCCCCCCCCATAACTACAATGATAAATTTTACATTTATTGAAAAGCCAAACATGATTAAAAGATTTTTAAAAACAAAGTGGCAATAGAGTGAAATAAGGGGTAGAGGTCGCAACAATTACAGTGGGATGGCAATAAATAATAATCAATTCCATACATTATACATGATATTCATTACAAAAGATAACGTGATCAAATACACCAATATATATATATATATACTGTATATATATATATATATATATATATATATATACAGTATACACACACACACAAGTTTTGCAAGAAGTATAGACTACAAAGACAATGTGTTACTTTAAGACACTTCATTGTAGGCCCATGAGGGAAAAATTCCAGCTTCCGAAACCGATCTATTGTATTTTTTACAGGAAACACTTGCAAAGTTATTGCCCTGTATTGATGGTGCAGGATGAGGATGATGCCTAGACTGGAAGAGGGGGAGTTGAAGGAAAACTCTCCCTTTGATGCAGAGTTGCCCTTGATATGTCACAGGCACAGCCAGGACTGAGACTGACCCTTATGTCTTCCAAGATGATGATGGTGTTTTTGGCCATTGTGGTCATTTTCATCAATCATAGCAGACCCCTGTGTGAGAGGCAAGCAAATACACCACACTTTCCCATGTTTGACAACCTACATTTTCTGAATGAGTACCCTAGAGTTTGTGATGAGCTGTACAGTTGTATATACAGTAGTTGCACATTATATTGTATGGACTAATGCCCGCAGTATTGCCCTTTGGTCACAAGATGCCACTGTTCCCCCCTATTGTTCCTTCACAGACTTTGTTAGAGATTTGTTGGTAGGAGGAAGTGCTTCACAGGAAGCTCTGATGTGGCCATTTTAGTTTGTTAGTCTCCAAGGATTGGTGAAAGGCAGAGATGCTGGGATAGGATCTGTGCTGGGTGAACAGAGATGACCTCTTCTACACTCCTCACCCTATATGGGAAAAGATCGCACAAGAGAGAGCCGCTGGGGAGCAACAAAAGCCTTGTGAGGAGCCACATCAGGAGCTGTGACTAAACATATGACAGTCCAGAGGCAGTGCCACTCACATTGGAGGAGACCCCACATCAACAGCAGCTATTTCAGTCGGAAAGGTCCACAACCCGGGTCACTAAGCCTGAGCTAAGGTCCGCCGCGCAGCGGTGGTCTACAACATGCATGCAACAATAGTTAGCTTTGGCACCAAAGTTTAGATAATGTATTTGCATTATTAAGGACTCTGGATTCTTCACCTGTTGCAACCTAACCTCAGAGGATCCTGTGCATTTCTGAAATTTTATCAAGTCCATGAAATTGCCTGTTTCCACTTGCTCAGGACTGGATACTGATATTCACTAGGGGTGACCAGGGAGGTCTGGGTTTAGAGTTTTGTATAAGTTTGTTAGCCCCCGTGCTGCATCTGTGTAAGCTAGCTTTACACACAAAAGTCTTCCTTCTTTATCAGTGGTATTAATAGGTAATTGGGGCGGCTGTCCTAGACGGACCCATTGGTAGGCAAACTATAGTGAGGTATTTTGGACATATAGAGCCTACCAGGTTATGCAGCACAGGGGTCTTGGCTATCCAGTCTAGTGTGTGTGAATTTCTGTGTGGTTATTTTACCGTGGTCTTAGTAAAATACGTTTTTAGCTGAACTGGTATTGGGTCGTTCTTCTCGTCTGTGACTTTGCTGTATTCTGAGGAGCCCACTCCTGTCACAGCTTACACCTGTATCTACTCATATGCTGGGAAACATGACAGGCTGCATGCTCCACTGGCTACACAGTGACAAGTGTATAATTAGTATCAAGCAGAAAGATGAGTAATGGATGGCCACTGCCACAGCTCCAAGTGTCAGGAGGTGTAAAAGCAACAACATCAGCAGGCAGGTCCAGTATAGTATCTGGAAGATGATGATCCAGAAATTTTTTAGCTCGGAGAGCCAATTAGAGCCAGAACAGGCAGAAACTGACACCCACCGGCTACAGCAGCAGGTACAGTCATACCTAGAGTGCACCTATAGTCCAGCAAATAACTGTGACCTCCATGAAATTCTGGGCCAATAGGTTAGAGCAGTGGAAGGAGTGGGCCCAGTTTGACACGGAAGTTTTATCTTGTCCGGCCTAAAGAGTAATGTGTTCAGTGCTTTTGTAGGAGTTGTAACACCTAAAAGGACAAAACTGTCCAGCACTACCGTGGAAAAAATTACCGTATTTTTCGGACTATAAGAAGCACTGGACCATAAGACACACCTAGATTTTAGAGGCGGAAAATAGGGGAAAAAAAAATTTTAAGCAAAAAATGGTAAAATATTTAATATATGGGAGTTGTATTTTTGCAACAGCTGCAAGGTCACATTGACAGATGGCCCGGCAGCTGTACAGGGAGGCATAGGGCATCTTTTTTTTTTTTTGCGGAGCTAGATGCTCTTTTTAGTTATACCATTTTGGGGAATGTCTATTGCTTAGATCACTTTTTATTCAAATCAAAGGTGAAACAGTGAAAAAAACAGCAGTTCGGCACTTTTGATTTTTTTTTTACGCTACAATGTCCACCGTACAGGAAAAATATTTTTAGAAGTTTATAGACCGGGTGTTTTCGGACACAGGGATACTTAATGTGTATGTGTTTCACAGTAATTTTCTACTTTTATATGTATTCTAGGGAAAGGGGGTGATTTAGAACTTTTTATTTTTTTATTTGTTTTTTTATATTTTTTTAAAACTTTTTTTTTTTTTTTTTCACTATTTTATTAGCCCCCCCCGTCAGGGGGCTTGAACCTGCTATCATTTGATTGCAAGTCCCATAGACTGCAATACAACTGTCATAGACCAGCCGCAATAGTAATATTACTATGACAAGCCTGGGAGCCTTCATTAGGCTCCCAGCTGTCCCAAGAACAGGACGGCTCCCACAAACTCATTGCGCAGGAGCCAGCCTGCAACTTGAAAGGCTACTTTTTCACTTTAGGGGGTCTTTAACGTAGTAATGCCTGCAATCAAAGTGGACTCTGATTGCGGGCATTAGCTCCGGGTCTGCACTGTAAATTAAGCGGGAGACTCGGTAGCTATGGCGAATTCTCTGCAGCAGAGTAGCCGCCATCATCTTTACAGACCCGACATCCGCCATAATAGCACAGCGGATGCCGGGATGGGTTCACTGAGACACCTGTTCCTCCGATCCCAGGGCCCGCACATCACCCCACTCCTGCCACTGGAGGAAGCCCTGCTGCAGGAAGCAGTCGGCGGCAGGAGTGGGGAGATGCTGCGACCCCGCTCCTCCGCCCCCCCCAACACCCACATTCAGACTATAAGACGCACCCCCCATTTTGCTCCCAAATTTGGGGGAAAAAAGTGCGTCTTATGATCCGAAAAATACGGTACTTTTTTCAAAATGAATCAGGCATGGATCAGTAAGGATTTTCAAATACCTCTGGCTGATGCCTCCAAATAGTGGTGTCACCGTCTCCCCTTATCTTCAACCAGACATGTCCTGCAGCCCAATCCTTCATATTATATCCTGCAGTACTGGCACACATGTCCCCACAGCTACCTCCACTGCCACCACTAAGTCAGACATGTCCCGCAGCTCAATCCATCATATTACACCATGCCACACACGTTGCCACAGATGCCTACCACCATGGCCACCACTCAGCTAGACATGTCCTGTAACATCAACCATCATATTATGCCCTGCCGTACTAGCACACATGTTGCCACAGCTACCACCACTGCCACCACTCAGCCAGACATGTCCTGTGGCCTGGTCCATCATATCCTTCCATACCACACTGCCACTCATGTTGTCACAGCCCTACCACTCAGCCAGACATGTAATGTGGCCTGGTCAACCATCACATTCCACAATTACACACTGTTAGTGCCACAGTGTTGATGTATTTCACATTTGCTCCCATTATACTGATAATTTTTTGTGGCTTTTTTTTTTTTTTCTTTGAAAAGCCAATTCTTCATCACTTTTCAAGTGATTCACAGCCACAGATTTGTCTCTCAAATAACAATAAGCCTATTACACATTTTTCTAAACAAACCTAATGATTTTCGCAATATAACCACCATGTGTGTCTAAAAAAAATCATGGGAAAGGACCTTACCCAAATAAAAGGGTAATTTGGAACTTTTTAATTGTTAAAATGAGTGAAAGCGAGTGGTAGCACAATGTATGGTTAAAGCTGGCGCTTGTATCCACTGCTTAAAGTCCATTTTTCCATAGACATACATATTACAGTGGATTGCAAAAGTATTCATACACTTTGAACTTTTTCACATTTTTCCACCTTACAACCACAAACTTAAATGTATTTTATTGAGATTTTAAGTGATAGACCAACACAAAGTAGCAGATAATTGTGAAGTGGAATGAAAATGATACGTGGTTTTCAAAATTTTAATCAAATAAAAATCTGAAAAGTGTGACATGCAAAAGTACACCCAATCCATCCTACATTTAGGACTTTTGTGTCCATTAAAAAAAACGGTTTCATGATGGACGTCAAGCATCCGTTATTTTTTAACATTAAAGTCTATGGGTAACAGACTTATAACGGACAGTAATGGATGGCCATCAGTAACTGTCCGTTATTTTATGTACATTTTTTTTTCTGAGCATGCTCAGAAAGGACAAGACAACTCTAGGGATATATGAGGAAATTTATTTTAAAAAGTTTATTGCTGTAAAAAATAATGTTTATGCACAAAAAAAAGATATACAATAAAAAAGGTAAATAAATTTTATTAAAAATATTTTTTTTTATTAAACAAACAATAGAGGTGGAGTTGGTTTCTTTAAGCTAGTGTTAAGGGAGGCCTCCTCAGTTGGTTAAAGTATTGGTGTACACTTTAACCACTGAGGATCCCTCCCCTGACTCCATCTTTAAAGATACCATTAAACAAAACACAAGCAGAGGCAAAGGTGACTATTATGGTTTCTTTAAGATGTGGTTTCTTTAAGTGTGGAAGTTGCAAGCATTGAAAATGGAGCAGTCAGCATGCTAAGGAATAAAGTCTCATTTTCAGTGCTCAGGACTTTTCAGCACAACTGACTGTCCAAAAAAAGAAATAATAACAGAAATAATCTGCTGCCTTTTTGAGATATACTGCATATTTTGTGTCTCCTTCATCATTCCCATATATTAGATGGCTGTGACTTTCGTGGTTTTCCAGTTGGATATCAGAAATGGGACTAGTTACTCTTATTCTAGTTTTCACGATACACATATTTGGTATTTTTATCTTGTCCTAAAAAAAACTGATTGGTAATGATTAGGTTTTTTATCTATTACATAGTATTAATTGTTTTTTTAATTTATGCTGATTCTTTGGTCACTTTTTATGTGCACTTTCTTCGTCACTGCGCACTTTTCACGATTCACTTTATTATTATTTTTTTTATATATATCTGTATTCATATGTGAGAGCATATTATTAATTTATGCACACTATTTATAGTTAATATTGTCTATATTTATTCATTATCACTATATATTATACTAGCACTATATATTAGTCTACTTTGAATATGTATAAGTAGCTCTATCTGACTTCCTAACCATACTTAATGTCCTTGATAAAGCGTTTATGTTAACATTAACAGTTTTCATTATTTCTCTCATATAGAACCTGTGTCTTTGTATTTCTTATTGGTTGCTTGATATTTAAATAGCATTGTACCTCTGATGCATGTTGTCCATAGATGAAGCCTTTTGTTGTAGGCGAAACGCGCGTCGGGCGGTCGCATGGTCTGTAGCTAAAAGTTATTTGTAACAACCAGATTATCATGTTTTTTCTATGGCCTATTCTTTGCTATACTTAGCATTTATAGGTGTTTGTTTTGCATTTTTGGTATTTTCAATAAGTTTTTCTGATAAGAACTATGTTTCTTGAACTTTATTCTTTGATATACCCTTATGCTTAATTTACTGACATTTTCATTTCATAGATATCTGGTCTTTTACACTTCAATGCTTTATATACGGTGCCATGCAATCTATCTGGTATAACTGGTACACTATTTGACTTTTCAAGTCTTCCATCCATATTTGTGATGTTATTGTAGTGTCCATGTATGTGTCTTTTATTGGATACTAATAAATATTTATGAATTTTATATTGGTGTTGATATTTCTTCTTATGTTTATTACAGTAGATCATGGGCCAGATGAGTCGAGACCATGTAACCCAGACTCCAGTTCTGGGGTGTCAACTGGCAACGGTTCCCTTATCAGGAGGAAGTTATGGACATCATCCACAGATTCTGGCTTCAGCTGGATAGCAGTGGTAAAAATTCGCCATTTTGAAGTGAGGATCCCAAATGCACATTCCACAAGTCGTCGGGCTCTTGACAGACAGTCACCATCAACCACAAACAGCATAGGAGGTCAATCAGTTCCAGGAAATGGCTTTGGTGCTGGCAATCTAAAACTTCCAGAATAGATTCTCCGTTCCATGTCAAAGTCCTTGAAGATTCTGGAGTCGTTGGTGCGGCCGTATAGCCCAATATCCACAGCCAAAAAACGATACTGGGCATCAGCAATGGCCATCAGCACAATGGAAAAGTACTTCTTGTACTTGAAGAACAGGGAGCCACTCCTTGCAGGTTTCTGGAAACGGATAAGCTTTCCATTGACTGCTCCTACACAATTTGGAAAATGTGTCACCTTCCAGAACTTTTCTGCAATGTCCTTCCATTGTTCTGTAGTTGGATGTGGGATAAATTCTTCATGAAGCATTCCCACAGGGCCTGGCAAATATCCCGGATGATGTAGGAGATGGTTGACTTGCCAAGACTGAACTGGAAGTGCATGGAGGAGAAGCTCTCATCTGTTGCTAGATAGTGTATATATATATATATATATATATATATATATACTGTATATATACACACATACACTATATATACAGTAGGGAAAAAAGTATTTAGTCAGCCACCAATTGTGCAAGTTCTCCCATTTAAAAAGATGAGAGAGGCCTGTAATTGACATCATAGGTAGACCTCAACTATGAGAGACAAAATGAGAAAACATATCCAGAAAATCACATTGTCTGATTTTTAAAGAATTTATTTACAAATTATGGTGGAAAATACGTACGTATTTGGTCACCTACAAACAAGCAAGATTTCTGGCTCTCACAGACCTGTAACTTCTTCTTCAAGAGGCTCCTCTGTCCTCCACTCATTATCTGTAGTAATGGCACCTGCTTGACATTGTTATCAGTATAAAAGACACCTGTCCACAACCTCAAACAGTCACACTCCAAACTCCACTATGGTGAAGACCAAAGAGCTGTGGAAGGACACCAGAAACAAAATTGTAGACCTGCACCAGGCTGGGAAGACTGAATCTGCAATAGGCAAGCAGCTTGGTGTGAAGAAATCAACTGTGGGAGCAATAATTAGAAAATGGAAGACATACAAGACCACTGATAATCTCCCTCGATCAGGGACTCCACGCAAGATCTCACCCCGTGGGGTCAAAATGATCACAAGAACGGTGAGCAAAAATCCCAGAACCACACGGGGGACCTAGTAAATGACCTGAAGAAAGCTGGGACTAACGTAACAAAGGTTACCGTCAGTAACACACTACACCGTGAGGGACTCAGATCCTGCAGTACCAGACGTGTCCCCCTGCTTAAGCCAGTACATATCCGGGCCCGTCTGAAGTTTGCTAGAGAGCATTTGGATGTTCCAGAAGAGTATTGGGAAAATGTCATATGGTCAGATGAAACCAAAGTAGAACTGTTTGGTAGAAAAACAACTCGTCGTGTTTGGAGGAGAGTGAATGCTGAGTTTCATCCAAAGAACACCATACCTACTGTTAAGCATGAGGGAGCTAACATCATGATTTGGGGCTGTTTCTCTGCAAAGGGACCAGGACGACTGATCCATGTACATGAAAGAATGAATGGGGTCATGTATCGTGAGATTTTGAGTGCAAACTTCCTTCCATCAGCAAGGGCATTGAAGATGAAACGTGGCTGGGTCTTTCAGCATGACAATGATCCCAAGCACACTGCCAGGGCAACGAAGGAGTGGCTTCGTTAGAAGCATTTCAAGGTCCTGGAGTGGCCTAGCCAGTCTCCAGATCTCAACCCCATAGAAAACCTTTGGAGGGAGTTGAAAGTATTTGTTGCCCAGCGACAGCCCCCCAAAACATCACTGCTCTAGAGGAGATCTGCGTGGAGGAATGGGCCAACATACCAGCAACAGTGTGTGCCAACCTTGTGAAGACTTACAGAAAACGTTTGACCTCTGTCATTGCCAACAAATGATATATAACAAAGTATTGAGATGAACTTTTGTTATTGACCAAATACTTATTTTCCACCATAATTTGCAAATAAATTCTTTAAAAATCAGACAATGTGATTTTCTGTATTTGTTTTCTCATTTTGTCTCTCATAGTTGAGGTCTACCTATGATGTCAATTACAGGCCTCTCTCATCTTTTTAAGTGGGAGAACTTGCACAATTGGTAGCTGACTAAATACTTTTTTTTCCCCACTATATATACAGTTATATATATATATATATATATATATATATATATATATATATATCTTATATGTATAAAAATGAGTTTCTGTCTGTCTGTCTGTCTGTTCTTTATGCGCGACCAAACGACTGGACCGATCCTCACCAAATTTGGCACACACGTACATCAGGGTCTCAGCTCTAAAGGATGTACCGTTCCTGAGATACAGTATTCCCAAAAAAATTACCAGCATTAGCTAATACAAGCCTGCAAGTCTTTCACTCATATTCCAACTGCCATACACACGGTCACATGTCCCGTATCAGCCAATAGAAGCTCGAAGGCGCTTAGTCTCCTCAGTCACACAGGTTTCCATAGCAACCAAGCTATTTATGACCTGTATTAGTCAATAGCAGTTCGCAGGTCCTTAAATATTCAGTCATATTACTTGTATCAGCCAATATACAGTGCTGGCCAAAAGTATTGGCACCCCTGCAATTCTGTCAGATAATACTCAATTTCTTCCAGAAAATGATTGCAATCACAAATGCTTTGGTAATAATATCTTCATTTATTTTGCTTGCAATGAAAAAACACAGAAGAGAATGAAAAAAAAAGTCAAATCATTGATCATTTTACACAAAACTCCCAAAATGGGCCGGACAAAAGTATTGGCACCCTCAGCCTAATACTTGGTAGCACAACCTTTAGACAAAATAACTGTGAACAACCGCTTCCGGTAACCATCAATGAGTTTCTTACAATGCTCTGCTGGAATTTTAGACCATTCTTCTTTGGCAAAATTTCTCCAGGTCCCTGAGATTTGAAGGGTGCCTTCTCCAAACTGCCATTTTGAGATCTCTCCACAGATGTTCTATGGGATTCAGGTCTGGACTCATTGCTGGCCACTTTAGAAGTCTCCAGTGCTTTCTCTCAAACCATTTTCTAGTGCTTTTTGAAGTGTGTTTTGGGTCATTCTCCTGCTGGAAGACCCATGACCTCTGAGGGAGACCCAGCTTTCTCACACTGGGCCCTACATTATGCTGCAAAATTTGTTGGTAGTCTTCAGACTTCATAATGCCATGCACACGGTCAAGCAGTCCAGTGCCAGAGGCAGCAAAGCAACCCCAAAACATCAGGGAACCTCCGCCATGTTTGACTGTAGGGACCGTGTTCTTTTCTTTGAAGGCCCCTTTTTTTTTCCTGTAAACTCTATGTTGATGCCTTTTCCCAAAAAGCTCTACTTTTGTCTCATCTGACCAGAGAACATTCTTCCAAAAAGTTTTTGGCTTTCTCAGGTAAGTTTTGGCAAACTCCAGCCTGGCTTTTTTATGTCTCTGGGTCAGAAGTGGGGTCTTCCTGGGTATCCTACCATAGAGTCCCTTTTCATTCAGACGCCGACGGATAGTACGGGTAGACACTGTTGTACCCTCGGACTGCAGGGCAGCTAGAACTTGTTTGCATGTTAGTCAAGGTTCTTTAGCCACCATCTGCACAATCTTTCGTTGAAATCTCTCGTCAATTTTTCTTTTCCATCCACATCTAGGGAGGTTAGCCACAGTACCATGGGCTTTAAACTTCTTGATGACACTGCGCACGTTAGACACAGGAACATTCAGGTCTTTGGAGATGGACTTGTAGCCTTGAGATTGCTCATGCTTCCTCACAATTTTGCTTCTCAAGTCCTCAGACAGTTCTTTGGTCTTCTTTCTTTTCTCCATGCTCAATGTGGTACACACAAGGACACAGGACAGAGGTTGAGTCAACTTTAATCCATTTCAACTGGCTGCAAGTGTGATTTAGTTATTGCCACCACCTGTTATGTGCCACAGGTAAGTAACAGGTGCTGTTAATTACACAAATTAGAGAAGCATCACATGATTTTTCAAAGGGTGCCAATACTTTTGTCCACCCCCTTTTTTATGTTTGGTGTGGAATTATATCCAATTTGGCTTTTTGACAATTCTTTTTGTTGTTTTCCATTGAAGACAAATTAAATGAAGATATTATTACCAAAGCATTTGTGATTGAAATCATTTTCTGGAAGAAATTGAGTATTATCTGACAGAATTGCAGGGGTGCCAATGCTTTTGGCCATCACTGTAAGTTCACATTTAATTTACCAGGTTTCCATAACAACACATCCATAAATAGACTGTACCTATACTGGATTCAGTTGCGTAACTAGGAATGGCTGGGCCCCAAAGCAAACATTTGACATGGGACCCCCCCCGGCAACCGTCCCCCCCCCGCACAAACTGCATTCCTACACACACTATTATGCCCCAATATGGCCCCTGCACACACTATTATGCCCCACAGTGGTCCTTTCACACAGTATTCTGCCCCATAGTGGCCCCTGCACACAGTAATATGCCCCATAGTGGCCACTTCATATAGTATTATGCGCACTTCCCGCTACCTCTTCAATGTTGGACCAGATGTCACGTGAGCCAGGCATGCATCAAACGCATAATGATGTTGGACTGGCCCACCAACATCTGGGATGTCACCAAGGAGGCCCGAAGACTGCTGGAGCACAGGAGAGGTAAGTAACAGTGTTTTTTATGTTCACTCAACTCCTCAGGGCCTCCAATCATTATACTCTGGTGTCTGAAAAGACCCCAGAGTATAATGATAGCAGTGTTTGCGGGGTTCACAGCCCGCAGGCCTTACTTACCGATCCCCTCTCCTGCTCACAGCCACCTCCGCAGAAGGTGAAGCGCAGGCTTCCGTGGGCAGAAGCGGGCATCAGTAAGTAAATAGGGCCCATTACCTGCTGGTGTTACACCAACAGGTAACGGCCTATTAAAAGAAAAAAAACATCAGGGGCCTGCCAGGACCCCTAATGTCCCGGGCCCTGTGGCAGCCGCTACCACTGCTATCCCGGTATTTACGCCACTGACTGGACTGCCATACTGGTGTAGCCCTATTTGGGGGGGGTATGAGTATTATCCCTCCCGCAACAGACTCTGGCGCTGACCTGTGTGTATAATGGGACCTGAAGCCTTCGCTGAAGGGAAGAGTGGGAACATATATGAAATATATCAGTGCCTCCACCCAGGATAGAGCCTCTGTATTACAGGGAGGATCTCTTCCTGGGACTTACCCATGAAATACAGTTAGTAGCCTTAACAAGGATCACTGTACTAATCTCACAGTCTGAAGAATACATACAGATACCACATAAGGTTATAACAGTAGCTTTATAAGAATCAACAGGGTAATAATACATACATAAAAAATATACTCAGAACACAGCAGTACTACAACAACCAGCAAGTCCTCAACCGTCTTAGGTTATATACCCGGGTATATATATAGATATATAGCAAGAGTCCAGTGCACAATACCTCCAGGCAACAGAAGAGATGCAGGGGCCCCTGTGGATGACTGTGGATCCTCGGATTCTTCCAGGAGATGACAGACAGCCGATCAGGAGATGATGATGATGATGGTGAGATTCTTCACAGGCAGCAAACAGGGCGACGGTGACGGCAGTAGATGCAGGCCTGACTACCCTAACACTGAGTCCTTAACCTGCCAGCTAAACTACTAGTGCCACCGGGCCTCTAACTAGCTAGTTGGCCTTCGGAAGCCTAACCTATCACTGCCCTGAACTATATATATATATGGATCCCTAACTACAGTTACTAGCTAGGTCCTGTGAGTATATAGGGGGTAACACATACCTAACTATATACTGTGAAGTACAGAGGAACAAGTGGCTCTTAGACTCCCCCAGACATAACATGTCTGTCTCAGCAGCTCTGCTCACATCTCTCCCCCCAGCAGCTCTGCCTCACATGTGTCTGACTCACTGTATTTACAAAACAAAACTTGCACTGAATGCCTGGGGTCTCTGAAGCCAAACTGCAGGGGCAAAGAAGCCAGATACATTATATACTAGTAGAAATGGCAGTTCCCTACACTCTCCCTCTGGTGAAATCTTTACGTCACGTCAAAGACATACAAAGTCATAGTATACAGTCAACATTACCAATGACAATATCAATATGGTTGCTTTTGCATTTACAGAGTCACAACAGGTTAATAGGTATACATGCCAGCAGGAGCGAAAATTGGTAACATATTGACCAAAGTGGACACTGCACCCACCCAAGCATGGTATAAATGAGGCTGAGTAGTAAATCTGGGGTCCCCCAAACTATCATATGTCAGCATAGGTGGAGGGTGTCTAATTCTCTCTCCTCTCCGTACCTCTCTCTGAGGTAAACTAGCATGTCCAGGCCCTAAACTAGGGTTGTCTGCCATGGGAGGGGATGGTGCTGGTGGCGTAGGAGAGCTAGATCCCTGCTCATCTGTAGACACAGATCTAGGTACGAATTCTGGAGTTTGAGGGTTCATAGGTCTCCCTGAAGGAGAAGATACTGGTGATCTAGGAACTTCAGGAGCCACAGTCCAATCACTCTCAGGAGTTTCAGGAAGGTCAGGTGGAATATCGGCTAAGGACTGTGGAGAATCGCAGGCCGAGCCATCATTGGAGATATCCATACCATCAATCTGAGGTACAGGCAACAAATGATTTCTATGCCAAGTCCTGATCCTCCCGTCCCGTCCTTTTATCTTGTAGACTGGTATTCCAGGCAACCGATCTACCACTGTAAAGAGTTCACTCCGCCATCGATCAGCCAGCTTATGTTTTGCAGATGCTCCCAAATTCCGTAGCAGAACATGGTCCCCAGGGTTCAATTCTCGGTATCTTACTCGAAGATCAAATCTCCTTTTATTTCCTTCATTCACTTTGGCTGCATTTTCCTCAGCCAGCTGATAAGCACTCTTAAGCGTTTCTTTCAAACGTGCCACGTATCGGTAATGATCTCGATGACTGATACCATCGGTAGAGACTCCCAACAAGATGTCAATAGGTAGCCTAGGCTCTCTTCCAAACATCAGAAAGTATGGTGAATATCCTGTGCTCTCGTGCCTTGTACTATTATAGGCATGCACCATAGCCTCCACTTTTCGACTCCAGGATCGCTTATCCTTAATTCGTAAGGTACCAAGCATATCAAGTAAAGTCCTGTTAAATCTTTCAGGAAGGGCATCTCCCTCTGGATGGTAAGGCGTCGTCCGACTTTTGCGGATGTTCAACAACTGAAGTAACTCTTTGATCAGGTTACTCTCAAAATCCCGGCCTTGATCAGAATGCAACCGGTGTGGTAAGCCATAATGGATAAAATACTTTTCCCAAAGCACTCTTGCAACAGTGACTGCTTTTTGATCCTTAGTCGGAAAGGCTTGAGCATATCGTGTGAAGTGATCAGTCACCACCAATACATTTCCAAATCCTCTGGAGTCGTTGTCAATACAAAGGAAGTCTATGCAGACAAGATCCATGGGGCCCGAACTCTTCAAGTGTCCCATGAAGGCCGCTCGAACCGGGACAGTCTTCCTCTGCAAACATCTGCGACAGCACCTACACAGACGAGTCACGGTATCTCTCATTTTGGGCCAGTAGAATCGGTCTTGTATTAGGCCATAAGTCTTCTCAGGTCCCAAATGACCATGATAATCATGCAGACTTCGGAAAATCATCTTCTGAAAGCAGCTTGGAATAACTAGTTGGCGCCTTCCAGGGTGATCATGATACAGCACCACACGATAAAGTAGGCCATTGTCTATTTCAAACTTCTCCCAATCTCGTAGAAGTTGACTGCATTCAGAGGGTAGGGATGTCTTTAACATTTCTCTGTCTTGAGAACTCACTGCTTGATAAAGAGGTCCAATTAAAGGATCAGTCTTTTGACTCCAGATCATTCGCTTTGAAGATATAGAACAACTCTCAAAGGATCCTAAAGCGGCAGGGTAGGCAAACATGTCTGGTACAGCTTCGGGACCTCCCCCAATAGAGTCAATAAGCCGAGTTTCAGAAAAGGCTACTCGGTCTTCAACTACAGCAGCCATGGCACACAAAGCTCCTACTCCAGGACTTGGCACTTCTTCCCATTCATCCACTACTTCCGGACTAGGTAATCCAGGCCGTCTTGATAGAGCATCTGCCCCAATGTTCTTAGGCCCCGATTTATACTTGAGTGTGAATTGGTAGTTGGATAAAGCTGCCAACCAGCGATGTCCTGTAGCATCGAGTTTAGCGGTTGACAAAACGTATGTCAGTGGATTGTTGTCTGTTCTTACTTCAAACGTGGCTCCGTATAAATAGTCATGTAATTTATCAACAATGGCCCACTTGAGCGCCAAAAACTCCAATTTATGTACTGGATAATTTTTCTCGCTGGGAGAAAGACTTCGACTTATGAAAGCTATGGGCCGTAACCCGGCCGGGTATTCTTGGTGCAGCACGCCACCTAATCCTTCAAAGCTGGCATCTACATGTAGCACATATGGCTTCTGTGCATCAGCATAAGCCAGAACGGGAGCTTCTGTCAATTTCTTCTTCAACAACTTAAATGCTTCTTCACAATCCGCAGTCCACCTATCGCCAAAAAGGCTTTTGGAAGACCCTTTCTTCTTTCCCGGATCTCCTGCATCACTCTTCAACAGGTCGAGGAGGGCTCGAGCAATTTTTGAATATCCTTCCACAAATCGTCGATAGAATCCACAAAACCCCAAGAAAGATTGCAACTCCGTAATATTTTGTGGTCGGGGCCAATTCACCACAGCTTCAATCTTACCAGGATCGGTAGCAACTCCTTCAGCAGAAACAATATGACCTACATAAGTGACCGAAGATCTACAAAATTTGCATTTGTCAGCCGACAACTTCAGCCCCTCTTCTTTTAAGCGATGGAGTACTCTCATGAGTCGTTCTTCATGTTCTTCCAGCGTCTTTCCAAACACAATAATGTCATCAAGATATACAAGGCATTCCCGGGGCACTAAATCACCTAACACTCTTTCCATCAACCTTTGGAACGTTGCTGGCGCACCTTTTGTACCTTGCGGCATACGAGTGAACTGAAAGAAACCCAAGGGGCATATGAAAGCTGTCTTTTCCTGATCCTCAGGTGCCATTGGGACTTGATAGTATCCCGATCTTAGGTCCAGCACTGTGAACCAACAGTTTCCATTCAGAGCTTCCAGAGCTTCTTCAATTCTCGGCAGTGTATACTGATCAGGTAAGGTTCTCCGGTTCAGAGTTCTGTAATCCACACATAGGCGAATTGCTCCAGATTTTTTTCTTACCACCACAATAGGTGAGGCATAGGGGCTCTTACTGTCCACAATGATCCCCTGACCTTTCATTTGCTGTAGAGTCTGTCTTAACTCATCAACATCCTTTGGAGCAACTCTCCGTGGTCGCTCCCGGAAGGGAGTAGAATCGGTCAATCGGAAAGTGTGTTGAGCACTTTTAGCACAACCTACATCCATATCATCCATGGAGAACACTTCCGATAATTCAGACAACTTCTGTGTCAGTCGCTGATTCCAGGCCTCTGGTAAATGTGGATCACTCAAGTCAAGATTGAGATTAGGGATTGCATCTCGGATTTGAATCCTGCACACTTCAGCGTATGGATTTACTCCAAGCACAGGGTAGCAGTGGGCCACATTCTGGTATGGTCCAATTACAATCGGATGCGGTGAACAGTTCCTCACTGTCACACAGGTAGATAACTCCACTTTATTTCTCCAGTCCTTTCTCTCTGGGATCACCATCCAGCCATTCTGGTTAATCATTTCTTCAGGGGTTTCCATAAGGACATAACTCCCCCCTTCAAGCAAATCGGGAGCAATGCTGGAGGCTACTCTCAGAATTCTCTCCCCGCCGGCAGGAACTTCCACGGTTCTCTCACCGATATGATATACCATTCCATGTCGATAGCCAGTAGACAGGGCATCACAGAGTTCTCTAAGATCAGAAGATATATTCACCGGCTGAGCTGCAGGGTTCCAATCTCTTCCAAGAAACTTCTGAAAAGCATAATGCACTGCGGGACAATTAGTGCCAAGTATCACAGGAGCTGCACAAGAATCCCCTGTATCAGGACAGACAAGAGCCGTAATCTTCATGGGAGCGACACTCTGATCTTCTAATTCAGGGACAGCTATAACTACTTGTAGGCTGCCATCTACAGGATATGATCCTGAATTAAGCCCCCACAATTTCATTTGTCCCGTAGACTGAAGAGGTATATCCCTCAGATACTTTTGGTAGAACGAGCGATAAATCAGGGTCACTTGAGATCCTGTATCAAACAGGGCAGGAGCGGCATGACCATTGACAGTGACTTTGACAACGGACCTGGAGCCCGCGATAGCGCCTCTGGTCTTTACTCGGCCCGCCTTCCTTCGGTGTCTTTGATTCTGAATAGAGAAGACAGCACTGTGTCTCAATCCCTCACTGTCCTCCGTACACTGTCTGGCAGTATGGCCCGTCTGACCACATTTATAACAGGTTCTAGCATCCTTCCTCCATTGAGTGGCAGTGGGTGGAGTGGCGGACTGTCTAAGTTCTGACCGCTCCGCTGGTTTGTCCTTGTTTGAATTAGGAACAACATCTTCTTTAGAGATGCTTTTCGCTTTCTTAGGGGTACTAAAACTAATGTCAGCTTCTTGTTTCTTCACTAACTTCATTAAGTCAGGAAATGGAAGGACTCTATCAGATAGTAAGACCTTGAGTACTTGAGCAAGAGGATGATGAGGTTGTAACCCTCTCACCAACTGACTGGTTCTCATAGCGTCTACCTCTGAAGTAGATATAGCTGCGTGGTACACCAGACGTGAAAGAAGTAGCTGTAAACGGTTAATAAAAGTAGAGACATTTTCCCCTTCTTTTTGACGAACCATTCGGTAATCAGCAACCATCTGGGCAAGGTCATAGTATGGCTCAAAGTGATCAGACAGTACTTGTATATAGTCCAATGCACTCACTCCTTCATGAGAGTCTCTGTACAAGCGGATCAATTCTGCAGCAGGAGACCGCAAACTTTCACTGATACGCTGCCGCTTGCCTTCTTCAGAGCAAGACCATTCCTTCAGGCATTGGAGAGTATGTTCTTTCCATATCTCAAAGTTTTCCTCCCCTTGTGGTACTGGGACATTACCAGAGAATACTTTTAGTTTCTTGTAGTGAGTGGCCTGCAGGCCCTGAGCTAACATTTCAGTCAGCCTGGCTAAAGTGCTAATAGCACTGTCACTAGAGGAACTGCTAGCGACGGCCATACTGGGGGGGTAACTGGCTGAGCGGGGTTCTTCCTTTACCTGAACCAGGGGAGGAACAGGAGGTCGGTAATCCCATGTAGTAGTTAGTGGGAGGTTCCCCTCTGAGCTATATCGCTTCTCCATATCAATGACTATTCCCACTTCTAAATCTCAGCAGTGCCTCCAAATGTAGCCCTATTTGGGGGGGGTAGGAGTATTATCCCTCCCGCAACAGACTCTGGCGCTGACCTGTGTGTATAATGGGACCTGAAGCCTTCGCTGAAGGGAAGAGTGGGAACATATATGAAATATATCAGTGCCTCCACCCAGGATAGAGCCTCTGTATTACAGGGAGGATCTCTTCCTGGGACTTACCCATGAAATACAGTTAGTAGCCTTAACAAGGATCACTGTACTAATCTCACAGTCTGAAGAATACATACAGATACCACATAAGGTTATAACAGTAGCTTTATAAGAATCAACAGGGTAATAATACATACATAAAAAATATACTCAGAACACAGCAGTACTACAACAACCAGCAAGTCCTCAACCGTCTTAGGTTATATACCCGGGTATATATATAGATATATAGCAAGAGTCCAGTGCACAATACCTCCAGGCAGCAGAAGAGATGCAGGGGCCCCTGTGGATGACTGTGGATCCTCGGATTCTTCCAGGAGATGACAGACAGCCGATCAGGAGATGATGATGATGATGGTGAGATTCTTCACAGGCAGCAAACAGGGCGACGGTGACGGCAGTAGATGCAGGCCTGACTACCCTAACACTGAGTCCTTAACCTGCCAGCTAAACTACTAGTGCCACCGGGCCTCTAACTAGCTAGTTGGCCTTCGGAAGCCTAACCTATCACTGCCCTGAACTATATATATATATGGATCCCTAACTACAGTTACTAGCTAGGTCCTGTGAGTATATAGGGGGTAAAAAAAACCAAACTAAAAACTGTGAAGTAAAGAGGAAAAAGGGGCCCTTAGACCCCCCCAAAAAAAAATTTTTTTCTCCACCCCCCCCGCCCCCCTCCCCCCCCCCCCCCCCCCCCCCCTCTGTTTTCCTCCCCATTTTTTTAAAAAAAAAAAAACCCTATTTTCCGCTGGGGGTTTTGCGGCAAAACTGCGGGGGAAAAGAGGCAGAATAAATATTAATTTTTTAAAAAAGTCCCTCTCCCCTTTTTTTTTTTTTCTTTATAATAAAAATAAAATATAAAAATATTTTTCCCCCCCCCTAAAATATATAGCTGCTGGCTTGTTTAATTTAATAAAAAACTCTCAGCAGACCCAAGCCCCTCTCCAATCTGACAAGGTATGTCACAGACAACAGCGAGCTGCTGAAACAACCCAGCAGACCCAAGCCTGTCTCCAATCTGGCAAGGCATTGTCAGCCACATGCACACAGCTGCTCTCCATGTTTCCATAACAATCCAGCCATTTTTCTTTACTGCTGTGGGTCAGCTTTAAAGGGGCAGGACGCTGTGGATGACACTGTTACACAAGGTCACATACACACAGCTTTACTCCAGGTTTCCATAGCAATCAAGCTATTTATGACCTGTATGAGTCAATAGCAATTCGCAGGTCCTTAAATATTCAGTCATATGACGTGCATCAGCCAATATAAGTTCACATTTCATTTACCAGGTATCCATAGCAACACAGCCATAAATAGACTGTACCTATACTGGACTGCCATACTGGATGTCAAGTGCAAAACTGGCCAATTCTTATGGGGCCACTACACAAACAATAAATGAAATGTACCCGTGCAAAGCCGGGTCCTTCTGCTAGTATATATATATATATATATATATATATATATATATATGTAATACAGTGTTGATACTCACCGAAAGGTCACTGTCAAGCGCTCCTCTGGTATAATGCTTCTCCGCAAGTCTGTTTCCTGCCTCTGGAGTCTGACTGAGAGCCGCCGAAGATGTTCACCAAAGCTATGAATTGACATATGCAGGTGATTGTGGAACTTCTCTGGATGTTGTAGTTCTCCATACAGGCTTGAATACACTCCCCTTGTCTGCCTGGCAATCCTTCTCCACTTTGCCCTCAGTCTGATCACCTCTTGGTCAAAGAAAACAGATGGAGGAATTATTATCAAAAATGACAGGAGGCAGCCAAGTTGAACTGCAACACTGAAACAATACTCTCCAATGTTGGCTCCAGACTGAATTGTCAGCTCTTCTGACAGCTTTTATATTCTCTCTGTTGTCACTCTGTGTTATGACAACCAAATAAACAAAAAAAAAAAAACGGACTGAAAATTAACGGACACAAAAGGTCATAAACTGATGGTTTTCTTTCTGTTTTTCATATATTTTTAATATATTGAGTTTAACGGACATATAGGCATCAGTTACTATCCGTTTCTGTCTGTTATAGTAGGTGTCCATTTTTTTTTAACGCACACCTTCGTAACGGAATCCAAATGGTAGTGTGAACCCTGCCTAAGGATGCTGTTCTCCACAGAACATTTCCAGAGAAGTCACTGGTTTAAAAAACACAGTCGGGATTGCCATATTTATTTGCAGCTGCATATAAATATCCCAATCCTGATTGTCTTTTCACCCAGTGATATTTTTGGAAATCATACACGTAGAAATGCATAATTAGTATTATATTGAAAATGAGATTCTCCACCTTCATATGACACCAAAAGCAATGTCCAGGATATAGCCATTTCAAGTGACCCTCCCCCACCCTCATTTTCTCTCTAATTTACACAAGCAAATCCACTGTACACAATGAGGAAATGAGAATCAGGAGACAGCTGTCAATAGACAAGCAATGGAAAGAGTGAAAAAATGCAGGATTTCACAGAAAGGATCCAAAACTAGGTAATAAAGTATATTACAAAATTTATTACAGACACAAATACTGCCAGAAAATCAAAAGTTGTCCAAAAGTTTAGTTACTCTTTAAGGACTCTTGTCCTACTTTACCAATGAATCATCAATAATAAATTGCAAAAACACAGAAAGTAAACCTTCATTTATTCATATAGGTTAGCTAATGTACAAACCTAGTTATATTTTTTAAATATGCTGTGCCACAATTTGGTAAAGCTAGATGGAAGTTACAAAAAAGAATAAATCTACTTGACATACTTTAACTCATAATCAAAAAGAAATTACAGCATTTAAACGTGACAGGAGTTTTGAATGCCAGGTCATATCACAGAACACCTTGGCATTTCAGAAATACCCAGTAAAGGAGGAAAAGGGAGAGGAAATTGAGAGAATAATAGGAATCTAAAATCTGTGGTCAGAATAATGACATTTGGTGCTAAGGTTTTTCACTTTTTTTTTTATTTTTAAACACAGTTTATTAAAGTATTTGGCTTCCTCCAACAAATTGTTCTAGAAATGTAGCAAATACAGCTTTTTCACAAATATTTGACATAAGCAGATGCAGCAAGTGCCACCTTGTCAGTCTCCTGCTGACATCTAATTAGCTGCACACTTAATGGAAAGTCTTACAATAGGATGGAAATAGAAAAATTATGTGCTTCATGAAATACTTTACCTTTCCTAAATCTGAAAGTGCAACATAAATATAATGGACATCATCCGATTATCTTTACTATACACAATTTCAGTAGATCAATGGTGTGCAACTGTACAGTGGTGGAGCAGCCCCTACAGCTTGTGTGCCATAAGTTTCTATATTTAAATGATCACAGACTTGTATGTGAACTGCATTTATCATCTGTTTTACACCTGTGCCACAGGTTCCATGTGGTTTAAAGGGACTGCTATTACTTTAGGAAGTGCACATGCAGGGGCACACCTCTAATGAGGAACTGTCCGTCACTGTCTGGGGGCGGCATTTTTACTATTTATTTACCGTAAACCAGCCCAGGACATGTCGCTTTAAAAAAAAACAAAAAAAAAAAACAAAGCTGAGCGGGACCTGTCCTGGGCTGGCTTACGAGACGTCCACATCTCAGTGCAGGTGGCGATACAATAACGTCATCATGCCTCCTGCGGGTCAAGAAGAGGAGGCGGCGGCTCCATCAAGGGATTGCAAGTAGGTGAGGATAACTTATATATATATATATATATATATATATATATATATATATATATTAATAGGCCATTGCCTGTTGGAGGAAGCCCAGCAGGTAACAGCCTGTTTACTTACCTACCCCCGCGCCTGCTTGTGGCCGCCTCTGGGAAGCGGAGGCAGCCGCGGGCATCGGTAAGTGAGGCCACGGGCCTCAAATACTACTATTATTATACTCTGGGGTCTTTTCAGACCCCGGAGTTTAATAATCGTAGGCCCAGGGGAGGTTAGGGAACATAAAAACCATTGTTACTCACCTCTACTGCGATCAGTGTTACTCCCAGCAACTTTGGCCCTCTGGTGACGTCATCAGGTCGCGACGCCGACCTGATCCACGTGACATCTGTGCGCAATTAAACAGAGCCGAAAGCTGCAGGGAATGCACCGGTGCCAGAATAGGTAAGTAGCACTGATTTTTATGTTTGTCACCAACTGGGTCTCCGATCATTATACTCTGGGGTCTGAAAAGACCCCAGAGTATAATAATAGTTCATGGGTGGGCCACTATGGGGCATAATACCATGTGCAGGGGCCACTGTGGAGCATAATACCAGTGGAGGGGCCACTATGGAGCATAATACTGTGTGCAGGGGCCACTGTGGAGCATAATACCAGTGCAGGGGTCACTATGGAGCAAAATACTGTGTGCAGAGGCCACTATGGAGCATAATACCAGTGCTGGGGCCACTATGGAGCATAATACTGTGTGCAGCAGCCACTATGGAGCATAATACCGTGTGCAGAGGCCACTATGGAGCATAATACCGTGTGCAGGGGCCACTATGAAGCATAATAACATGTGCAGGGGCCACTATGGAGCATAATACTGTGTGCAGGGGCAGTTGCGGACCATAATACCTTGTGCAGGGGCCGTTGCGGGACATAATACCGTGTGCAGGGGACACTGTGGGCCATAATACTGTGTGCAGGGGCTGCTGTGGAACATTATAGTGTGTGTAAATGGGGTGTTATAAACAGGGGCTATGATGCCTGTTTATATCATATGCTGTCTGTTTATAGTGACCGTGTGATGTAATTACAGCCTTGTCACATAGACATGTATAGGACAAGGCTGTGGTTACATTACATGGCTGCTATGAGATGAATGACACCATGTAAACATAGAAGCGGTCACGGTGCTTACACAGGTACCATTCAAACAGCTGATTAGTTTATTAATGACCTGGAAAACCTTTTAATTAGTTAACACCTGAGGCATTATTAATACGGGGCACTATTTATATAGAATACACACGGACATTATTAATATAAAGATGCACTTGGGAACATTATTCATTATGGGGGTTATATCATATATTTTATAATTGGGGTAGCAGCAGGATGGGTGTGCAGGTGAGGACAATGTGGGTTGGATGCCTGGAAAAGTGAGGAGCCAAAGATATCTGTGTTGCAAACTTTACAGAGACAAGTCACAGCTGGAAGAAGTGGTCATGGCGGTCCAAAGGGAAGAGAAGGGAAATGTGAAGGATTAGTCAGAGACGTCACCTGTAAGTCACAAATGTTACTGCACTGTATTCATCTAAATGATTGAGGATAAATACCTGATTGATGGGCTTCTATCTGCTGAGACCCCCACTGAGCCTGAGAACTGGGTTTTTCCCTCCACTGGGTGGGAATTCAGCTTGACTGTAGCCAGACTGAATATAGGCGTGTTGCTTGGTGGATGGACGAACCCGCATAGCTCTTATTCACTTCAATGAGAGTGCCAAAGATAGCAGAAGTCCAGTACTCAGCTATCTGTGGCGCTCCTATTATAGAGAATGGGGGCCACGTGGGCTCGTCCATCCACCAAACAGAAGATGTGTGAAGTTACTTTCATTGTTAAAGCCTTGTTGTTGATCTGATACTGAAGTAATGCAGTAAGAAGAATTCTTAAAAACAGTTTTATAACTTTGTGTATTGTGTGACGATAACAGCGTGTGAAGCTAGTAGCATGTAAACTCAATTTTTTTTTTTTTGGGGGGTGTCTTTCTATAGTCCGCCTCTGGCAGCAAAGAGGCTAGGTTCACCACTGTGCACATGTTTATTATTACCAGTAAAATCCATGCTTCACAGTAGGTATGGTGTTCTTTGGATGCAACTCAGCATTCACTCTCCTCCAAACACGACGAGTTGTTTTTCTACCAAACAGTTCTACTTTGGTTTCATCTGACCATATGACATTTTCCCAATACTCTTCTGGAACATCCAAATGCTCTCTAGCAAACTTCAGATGGGCCCGGATATGTACTGTCTTAAGCAGGGGGACACGTCTGGCACTACAGGATCTGAGTCCCTGGCGGTGTAGTGTGTTACTGACGGTAACCTTTGTTACGTTAGTCCCAGCTTTCTGCAGGTCATTCAGTCGGTCCCCCCGTGTGGTTCTGGGATTTTTGCTCACCATTCTTGTGATCATTTTGACCCCACAGGGTGAGATCTTGCATGGAGCCCCTGATCGAGGGAAATTATCAGTGGTCTTGTATGTCTTCCATTTTCTAATTATTGCTCCCACAGTTGATTTCTTCACACCAAGCTGCTTGCCTATTGCAGATTCAGTCTTCCCAGCCTGGTGCAGGTCTACAATTTTGTTTCTGGTGTCCTTCTACAGCTCTTTGGTCTTCACCATAGTGGAGTTTGGAGTGTGACTGTTTGAGGTTGTGGACAGGTGTCTTTTATACTGATAACAATGTCAAACAGGTTCCATTACTACAGGTAATGAGTGGAGGACAAAGGAACCTCTTAAAGAAGAAGTTACAGGTCTTTGAGAGCCAAAAATCTTGCTTGTTTGTAGGTGACCAAATACTTATTTTCCACCATAATTTGCAAATAAATTCTTAAAAAATTAGACAATGTGATTTTCTAGATATGTTTTCTCATTTTGTCTCTCATAGTTGAGGTCTACCTATGATATCAATTACAGGCCGCTCTCATCTTTTGAAGTGGGAGAACTTGCACAATTGGTGGCTGACTAAATACTTTTCTTCCCCACTGTATACCCTGCACCTATTTAGTCGCAAAAGATACAAAAGCACTCCAGTACGTTGTCAGCATACAAAAGCTGTCATGTCACACAGCAATGGAATCACAATTACATGTGGTGCTGTGCTGGGGGAGCAGATGGCTAGACAGTTGGAAGAGTGCTTAAACTAGGAACTGGGGGGGGAAGGGTAGCAGATGAAGAGGGCAAGATAGTGTTGAAATGGAAAGAGGGCTAAATAATTTAACTGTGAGTGGAGAGGGGTTGGGGATAGAACAGTCAGCAGGCAGTGGAAGAGAAGGGATAAAGATAAATCCATAAAATGTATGTATGCTAACGCCAGAAATCTCACTAACAGGATAGAGGAACTAGAAGTGATAATGTTGGAAGAAAAATAATGGGGATAAGTGAGACATGGCTGGACTTAACTGCCTTAAGCCAGTCCTGCGTGAGGACATCTGGGAGGAAAATGAATATGTGGAGTCCTTATGGGTGGAAATTAAGTGAGGAACAAAGAATAATAAAATACTGATAGGGGTTTGTTATAAATCCCCAAATATAATGGAAGAAGCTGAAAATATACTAATAAAACAAATAGATGAGGCCGCAAAGCATACAGTGGGTACGGAAAGTATTCAGACGCCTTTAAATTGTTCACTCTTTGTTTCATTGCAGCCATTTGCTAAAAGCAAAAAAGTTCATTTTATTTCTCATTAATGTACACTCAGCACCCCATATTGACAGAAAAAAAAACAGAAATGTAGATATTTTTGCAAAATTTATTAAAAAAGAAAAACTGAAATATCAATTGTTCATAAGTATTCAGACCCATGGCTCAGTATTGAGTAGAAGCACCCTTTTGAGCTAGTACAGCCATGAGTCTTCTTGGGAATGATGCAACAAGTTTTTCACATCTGGATTTGGGGATCCTCTGCCATTTTTCCTTGCAGATCCTCTCCAGTTCCGTCAGGTTGGATGGTGAACGTTGTTGGACAGCCATTTTCAGGTCTCTCCAGAGATGCTCAATTGGGTTGAGGTCATGGTTCTGGCTGGGCCAGTCAAGAATGGTCACAGAGTTGTTCTGAAGCAACTCCTTTTTTATTTTTTATGTGTGGTTAGGGTCATTGTCTTGTTGGAAGGTTAACCTTCGGCCCAGTCTGAGGTCCAGAGCACTCTGGAAGAGGATTTCTTCCAGGATATCTCTGTACTTGGCCGCATGTATCTCCCTGCAACCAGTCGTCCTGTCCCTGCGCTGAGAAACACCCCCATAGCATGATGCTGCCACCACCATGTTTCACTGTTGGGATTGTATTGGGCAGGTGATGAGCAGTGCCTGGTTTTCTCCACACATACCGCTTAGAATTAACGCCAAAAAGTTCAATCTTCATCTCATCAGACCAGAGAATCTTATTTCTCAGAGTCTGGGAGTCCTTCATGTGGTTTTTTTCAAACTCTATGCGTGCTTTCATATGTCTTGCACTGAGGAGAGGCTTCCTTCGGCCACTCTGCCATAAAGCCCCGACTGGTGTAGGTCTGCAGTGATAGTTGACTTTGTGGAACTTTCTCCCATCTCCTTACTGCATCTCTGGAGCTCAGCCACAGTGATCTTTGGGTTCTTCTTTACCTTTCTCACCAAAGCTCTTCTCCCACGATTGCTCAGTTTGGCTGGACGGCCAGGTTTAGGAAGAGTTCTGTTCGTCCCAAACTTCTTCCATTTAAGGATTATGGAGGCCACTGTGCTCTTAGGAACCTTGAGTGCTGCAGAAATTCCTTTGTAACCTTGGCCAGATCTGTGCCTTGCCACAATTCTGTCTCTGAGCACCTTGGGCAGTTCCTTTGACCTCATGATTCCCATTTGCTCTGACATGCACTGTGAGCTGTGAGGTCTTATATAGACAGGTGTGTGCCTTTCCTAATAGAGTCCAATCAGTTTAATTAAACACAGCTGGGCTCCAATGAAGGAGTAGAACCATCTCAAGGAGGATCAGAAGGAAATGGACAGCATGTGAGTTAAATATGAGTGTCACAGCAAAGGGTCTGAATACTTATGACCATGTGATATTTCAGTTTTTCTTTTTTAATAAATTTGCAAAAATATCTACATTTCTGTCAAGATGGGGTGCTGAGTATACATTAATGAGAAATAAAATGAACTTTTTTGCTTTTAGCAAATGGCTGCAAAGAAACAAAGATTGAAAAATTTAAAGTGGTCTGAATACTTTCCGTACCCATTGTAATAAAGTCTTTATTATGGGGGATTTCAACTACCCAGATATCAACTGGGAGGCAGAAACCTGCAGGTCCAATAAAGGGAACAGGTTATTGTCAGTAACAAAAGACAATTACCTATCACAACTAGTGCAGGACCCAACGAGAGACGAGGCAATTTTAGACCTAATTTTAATAAAATTAACCTGACACATTTTCACAAGTGGAGGTTGGGAGTCATCAAGGTAATAGTGACCACAACATAATAAGTTTTCATGTACACATTAAAAAGATGTTCAGTGGAGGAGGTACAAAAACACTAAACGTCCAGAAGGCCAATTTTAACCAGCTGAGAGAGGAGCTTAGCAGCATAAACTGGGAAAATGTCCTGAAAGTGACCGGAACATAAACAAAATGGGACATTTTCAAAAGCATTCTAAATAGGACTCTTAAAAAACATATACCCAGAGCCGGTTTTATACAAAGTTGGGCCCCGGGCAAAATTAAAAGTGGGCCCCCAAATGTTGAAATATTGTATGTACTACATAGTCACATTCTGTTCATTTGTTGTGCTGCGGTGTTTACAGAGGTGTTTCTAAGGGATTTCCGCCACAGTCTGCAGCATGGGGCCTTAGCCTAAAGGAATTGTTTCATACTGTATGTATATAAATGTTTTTGCATAGCCAAACTAGTTGCTTGTGACCCTTTATAAATCAGGTTCACAAGCAACAAGGCATATGTCTTTTCCTACACACAATAAAATATTTATATGCATACAGAAGTATCAAATAGGACCGCAATACCAGGACTAAATACTGTCACGTCAGCCACTGACTGCTATATCAGGACTAAATACAGCCACATCAACCACTTACTGCTATACTAGGACTAAATACTGTCATGTCAGCCACTGACCGCTATACCAGGACTAAATACTGTCACGTCAGCCACTGATCGCTATACCAGGACTAAATACTGTCATGTCAGCCACTTACCACCAGATTCCCCTCTGTCCTCATAGTATAACCCACAAATAGCTGATTTTATTGTATAATGTTTCCCTCATAGCTCCACCCACTTCACTACTATCAGAGTTATTCCATTCCCCATATTGAGAACACAACTACCCCCTTTTATTTGCAGATGTCCCCTCATAATGCCAGCCAGCAATAAACTAAATATAAAATAAATAAAAATGCCCTGCACAGTAATAGTATGCTGCAGTAAGCAGTTTGTTCCTAGGACTGCACTTTGCAGAGACTGACAAATGACCGTTTATGCCATCTGGGGCCCCGGACTTAAGGCTGAGGCCCCACTTTGAGGAAAAGCAGCTTTTTTTTGTTCAGCAGTTTTGAAGCAGCAAATTTTGCTTCAGTTTTTTGAGCCAAAGCCAAGAATGGCTACAAAAGGATTGTTAAATATCTAGGAAGCTTCTTATACTTCTCCCTTCTGTTCAATACACTCCTGGCTTTGGCTCAAAATACAGCAACAAAATCTGCAACAAAAAAAAATCTGCTTTTCTGTGACGTGAAACACAGCGTTTATGGCGGCTCCAGAAATGTGCGAGCAAAGTGAATAAAATGTCATCATTTAATCTCATCCAAAGAATGTTAATTTTAGCTGTGGAATTTCCACATATATTTAATAGGGGAAGAAAGTGTAGAGAAAAATGCATCAAAAGCTCAATGAAAAACGCTGTAGAAAAAAACAGTGTTTTTGCTACTTTTTATCGCCAATGTTTTTTAGCTGAGTTTCACTGTGTTGGGCCTAATCCTTAAAGGGGTTGTCCAGGAATTACAGGTTTCTGCAAGGAGGCTTGGGAAGGTGAAAAATAAAACCCACACTGACCTGTCCCTGGTTCTCCCACCGATCCAGTGGCACCCTGGGCTTGTTCCAGTGGCAATCCTCGCTACACGTAACCGCTGAAGCCAACCATCCGCCTTAGCAGCCTAAGGAAAGGAACCGGGATGTCACTCACATACGTCACCTGTGATATTCCCGATTCCTTTCCTTAGTTTCCAAATACCTGTTGACCTCAGCAGTCACGTGTGGCGAGGACTTCTGCCCGAACAAGCCCACAGGCGCTGCTGGACCGGACAGCTATGGGAGACACTGGTGTACTGGGGACAGGCGAGTATGGGTTTTCTTATTTTTCACCTTTCCCGGCCTCCTTGCAGAAAACAATAATTCTTGGATAACCCATTTAACATCTCAATATACTGAGAATTACACTATAAAGTATAATTCTAGTATATATAATGGTACACATATACAGAAGAAAACACAGATAGACAATAATATGCTGTATATACTTACACATATACCATATATTCACCCACAAACATCCATATACAATATATACACACATAAATACCTGTCTACAAACATACAGTACAAACACAGTATATTAGACACATACACACGTGGCCAAAATTGTTGGTACCCCTTGTTTAATGAAAGAAAAACCCACAATAGTCACAGAAATAACTTGAATCTGACAAAAGTAATAATATATAAAAATTCTATGAAAATTAACAAATGAAAGTCAGACATTGCTTTTCAACCATGCTTCAACAGAATTTTTTAAAAAAGAAAACTCATGAAGCAGGCCTGGACAGAAATGATGGTTCCCTTAACTTAATATTTTGTTGCACAACCTTTTGAAGCAATCACTGCAACTAAACGATTCCTGTAACTGTCAATGAGACTTCTGCACCTCTCAACAGGTATTTTGGCCCACTCCTCATGAGCAAACTGCTTCAGTTGTCTCGGGTTTGAAGGGTGCCTTTTCCAGAAGGCATGTTTCAGCTTCTTCCAAAGATGCTCAATAGAATTTAGGACAGAGACATCTCTCCTTGAGGAGAGCACCAGTGAAGGTGTGTAGAGTTTTAAATTGCCTTTCGCCCTCTACTAAGCATCTACATATCACAAGCCATTATGGGAAAGGAGCTGGGAGCTCATGCGCCCTCTGTTGGATTTAACAGATCCTCAATTTGTTTTTGACTCACCGAGTCTTGAGACAGCAAAAGGGATTTTAGCCAAGCCAATTTCATTTATCTGCATACAGCGCTGTTTCGGGATTTTTGTCCCTCATCAGTGCAGAGCAAAATAAACTGGCTGGCTTTGTGGGAGGCAATGAGTGGGTTATGGACAGAGACATCTCTCCTTGAGGAGAGCACCAGTGAAGTTGTGTAGAGTTTTAAATTGCCTTTCGCCCTCTACTAAGCATCTACATATCACAAGGCATTATGGGAAAGGAGCTGGGAGCTCATGCGCCCTCTGTTGCCTCCCACAAAGCCAGCCAGTTCATTTTGCTCTGCACTGATGAGGGACAAAAATCCCGAAACAGTGCTGTATGCAGATAAATGAAATTGGCTTGGCTAAAATCCCTTTTGCTGTCTCAAGACTCGGTGAGTCAAAAGCAAATTGAGGATCTGTTACATCCACAGAGGGCGCATGAGCTCCCAATAGAATTTAGGTCAGGGCTCATAGAAAGCCACTTCAGAATAGTCCAATGTTTTCCTCTTAGCCATTCTTGGGTGTTTTTAGCTGTGTGTTTTGGGTCATTATCCTGTTGCAAGACCCATGATCTGCGACTGAGACCAAGCTTTCTGACACTGGGTAGCAAATTTCTCTCTAGAATCCCTTCATAGTCTTGAGATTTCATTGTACCCAGCACAGATTCAAGACACCCTTTGCCAGATGCAGAAAAGCAGCCCCAGAACATAACAGAGCCTCCTCCATGTTTCTCAGTAGGGACAGTGTTCTTTTCAATGATATGCTTCATTTTTCCGTCTGTGAACATACAGCTGATGTGCCTTGCCAAAAATTCCGATTTTTGTCTCATCTGTCCATAGGACATTCTCCCAGAAGCTTTGTGGCTTGTTAACATGTAGTTTGGCAAATTACTTTTGTCAGATTCAAGTTATTTCTGTGACCATTGTGGGTTTTTCTTTCATTAAACGAGGGGTACCAACAATTTTGTCCACGTGTGTATATACATATTAAATATACATATTTTACACAAAAAATACACTTACATTTGGGTGAATTGATGGGTACACTGGAAATGTAGGAAACTCATGTGCAGCTCTGCCTGGTAGTAGAGAAAGCTCTTACATCGCTGCCGACTTCCTCCTGCACACTAAGATCTGCTGGATGAGTCATTGCTTAGGAGGGGGGAAAGGGGAAGCTAGTAGCTGTTTCTAAGTGCCAACAAAGTTTGGAAGCAGCGATCCCTGCACCCTGCATCTGCCGAAGCTTTCATCTAATGCCGATTAAGAATCCTAATAGTAGGGAAAGTATGGGGGCCCCTATGGCTGTGGGGGCCCTGGGTAATTGCCCAGTTTGCCCCCTCTAACGCCGGCCTGCATATACCATATGGGAATAAGTGGGCCATAAATCATAGAAAACCAATATGACTAACTAAAACAGTAAGGAGTGCAATTCGGGATAAAAAGGAAGCATTTAAAGTATTAAAACAAGAAAGTAGTGACACAGCATTAAAAAATTATAAAAGATAAAAATAAATTGTGTAAAAGACAAATAAAGGAGGCAAAGATCATGGCTGAGAGAATAATTTTCAAGGAAAGTAAAAATACTCCAAAATTATTATTCAAATACATAAGAAAATAAAAACTGACAATGTGGGCCCTCTCAAAAATAATCTGGGTGTAATGGTGGAGGAGGATGAGGAAAAGGCACAACTATTAACCCCTTAATGACCAATGACGTACCTGTACGTCATTGGTGACATGGGGATGTATGTAGAGGGCTCAAGGACCTGAGCTCTCTCCATACACATTGGGTGCCGGCTGTGTAATACAGCCATGACCCGCCGCTAACAGCAGCGATTGATGCTTTCACCGATTGCTGCTGTTAACCCATTAGACGCTGCGGTCAAACGGGTCCGCGGCGTCTAAACTGCGCAGGCGCCATCGGCGCTGCCAATTTTCACAGATCACCGCCCTCCTGAACCTCAACGGAGGGCGGCGATTGACTGCCATGACAGCCAGGAGCCTAGTGAAGGCTCCCAGGCTTGTCATTGCATTAGATCTATTGCACTCTACCAGAGGCATCGTGAAAGAGAGCTAGGCATTTTGCTATTCACTGCAATACAGTAGTATTGCAGTGAATAGTATGAGTGATCAGACCCCCTAGGTTTCAAGCTCCCTATGAGTTCTGATCATAAAAGTAAAAGAAGAAAAAAAAAGTTTTTAAAAGTATTAAAAAAAAAAATTAAAAAACACAAAAGTTAAAATCACCCCCCTTTCCCTAGATCAGATATAAAAGTAAATAAACAAAAGTAAACATAAACACATTAGGTATCCCCCCTCCAAAATGCCCTAACTATTAAAATTTTAAAATATTTATCCCATACGGTGAACGGCGTAGCAGCGAAAAAAAATTAAAATAGCCTAACAGTGTTTTTTTCAAAACTTTGCCTCCTATAAAAAAATTGAATAAAAAGTGATCAAACCATCAGATCTTTCCCCAAATGATATAAGTAAAAATGTCATCTTGTCCCACATAAAAAGACGTCTTAACCAGCTCCTTACATGTAAATATGAAAAAGTTACAGGTGACACAATATGGCGACGCAAATTTTTTTTTTCTATTTTGCAAAGTTTTTCATTTCTTGAAAGTTATCAAAACATTGCAAATACTATATAAGTTTGGTATTACTGTGTTTGTACTGATCCACATAATACAGGTAACATGTCATTTTTACCACACAGTGAACGCCGTAAAAATTAAACCCATATGAAATTGGCGCAAATGCATTTTTTCTCCAATTGCACCTCATTCTGAATTTTTTTCCAGCTTCTCAGTACATTGCACAGCATATTGGATGGTACCATTACAAAGTACAATTTGTTTCGCAAACAATAAGCCATCATGTGATCTGTGAACTGAGAAATTAAAAAGTTATGGCTCTTGGAATGTAGGGAATGAAAAACGAAAATGTAGAAACGAAAAATAACCCGATCCTTAAGGGGTTAAATGCCTTCTTCTCTATGGTGTTTACACAAGAAAATCCAACGACCAGCAACATGATTAAGGGTAATGTTAACTCTCAATTAAATGTAACCTGTTTAACCAAGGAAAAAGTGCGGCGGCACCTTCAAAACACAAAAATAGAAAAATCGCCCGGTCCAGATGGCATACATTTATATAAATAATCTTATAACACCCAATCAGCATGGGTTTATGAGGAATCGGTCCTGTCAGACTAATCTGATCAGCTTCTATGAAGAGTTCAGTTATAGACTGGACATGGGTAATGCAGTAGATGTAGTATATTTGGACTTTTCAAAGGCTTTTGATACTGTTCCAAATAAAAGGTTGGTATGCAAAATGAGAATGTTGGAACTGAGGGAAAACATATGCATTTGGGTTCGCAACTGGTTCATTGATAGGAAACAGAGGGTGCTTGTTAATGGTAAATACTCAGCCTGGATCAGAGTCACAGTAGAGTGCCACAGAGGTCAGTATTGGGTTCTCCTGTTTAATATCTTTATTAATGACCTGGTAGAGGGTTTACAGAGCGGGATGTCCATATTTGCAGATGATACTAAACTCCGTAAGGTAATCAAAAATGAGGAGCATGGGGGATCTATGGAAGCTGGAAGCATGGGTGGAGACTTGGCAAATTAAGTTTAATGTTGACAAATGTAAGATTATGCATTTTGGTTGATGAAATAAAATGTATGATTATGTACTTAATAGTAAATTACTGGGTAAGACTGCCATTGAAAAAGACTTGGGGATTTTGGTGGACAGTAAGCTTACCTTTCGTGAACAGTGCCAGGCAGCTGCTGCCAAGGCAAATAAAATTATGGGGTGCATCAAAAGAGGTATAGATTCACATGACAAGAACATAGTTATGCCTCTATACCAGGGGTCGGCAACCCTCGCCACTCTTGGCACGCGAGGCTTATTTCCCTGGCACTGCAGCGGAGTCCTCACCCAGCAGCTTCGATCGGACCAAACATGGCCGAAATGAAACTGCTATTATTATACTTTGGGGTCTCTTTAGACCCCCGAGTATAATAAGCGGAGACTTAGAAGAAGTGATGAAACATAAAAAACAATGATACTCTCCTTCCTCCCTGCGCTACGCGGCGGCTGTGCGATCTGCTGGCGCTTCTGAGAGCTGACAGGGCCTCAGGGGTCATGTCCGGCGTCATTACACATAATGACGTGACGTGATCCCAGAGACCCAATCAACGGTCGCTGACGTCAGGGAGAAGCACCGAAGAGAACAGAGCTGCTGCGGAGCGCAAAAAAAGGTGAGTAGCATTGTTTTTTTATGTTTGTCACTTCTCTTGGTCCTGCACTTACTATACTCGGGAGTCTGAAGAGCGCTATGGAACATAATACGGTGTGCAGGGGCCGCTATGGGACCTAATACCGTGTGCAGGGACCACTATGGGACCTAATACCGTGTGCAGGGACCACTATGGGGACTAATACCGTGTGTAGGGACCTCTATGGGACCTAATACCGTGTGCAGGGACCGCTATGGGACCTAATACCGTGTGCAGGGACCGCTATGGGACCTAATACCGTGTGCAGAGACCGCTATGGGACCTAATACCGTGTTCAGAGGCCACTATGGGACATAATATTGTGTGCAGGGACCACTATGGGACCTAATACCATGTGCAGGGACCGCTATGGGACCTAATACTGTGTGCTGGGGCCACTATATGACATAATACCGTGTGATGGGGTCACTATGTGACATAATACGGTGCGCAGAGGCCACTATGTGACATAATATGGTGTGCAGGGCTCATTATGTGACATAATACCGTGTGCTGGGGCCACTATGTGACATAATACCATGTGCTGGGGCCACTATATGACATAATACCATGTGCAGGGGCCACTATGTGACATAATACCATGTGCAGAGGCTGTTATGGGATATTTTACCTTGTGCAGGGGCCGCTATGGGACATAATACCATGTGCAGGGGCCACTATGGGACATTATTCTGTATAACGGTGTTTTTTCTGCATTAAGGATGTGTTTTTGCACAGAAAACACAGACATTTTTTTTTGTGCAAAAATGCACCATGTGAACGCAGTTTTACATTGAAGTAAAAGTTCCAGTGGCCTAAGACTATATCTGCTTCCAGATACATAGTGTGATATCACCATAAGGATGCCGCCATACGGTGCTCCTGGACACATACATTTACCACTAATTGGGGGCTGTACATGGACTTTCATTGATTCTAATCGGAAAGTACAGCAGCGTCCCAGGAAATAGCAGTAAACGCATGTGTCCTAAAGCATCTGGTGGCAGCACTTCTGTGTTTCGGTGTGTGGTATATGACTTTAGTTTAGGGGTCGTCAGACTTACAATTATTGACCGGCACTCCGAGTACCTCATCTTTGATTTTTTTTATTAAAATCGGCACGCTGAACAAAAAAGGTTCAAATCACTGGTACAGCCACACAGACTATTGTGTGCAATTTTGGGCCCCCGTATACAAAAAGGACATAATCGAACTAGAGAGAGTGCAGAGAAGGGCGACCAAAATTATTAGGGGAATGGGTGGATTGGAGTACAACGATAGAGTAAAAAACTTGGGGTTATTCAGTTTAGAGAAAAGATGTCTATGGGGAGATCCAATAACAATGTACAAATACATGAAGGGGCAGCACAAAGAACTTTTTAATGATCTTTTTACCCCTAGGCCAGTGACAGTGACAAGGGGACATCCTCTACGTCTGGAGGACAGAAAGTTTCACCAGCAACATAATAGGGGATTATTTACTGTAAGAACAATGATGCTATGGAACTAACTGCACCAGGAAGCGGTAATAGTGGATTAATTCAACAAGTTCAAAGGGGGCCTGAATGTCTTTCTAGAACAGAAAAATATTATGGATTATGGGTTCTAGATGTTGTTATGGACAAGTTGATCCAGGGTTTTATATTGATTGCCAGATCAGAGTCGAGGAGTAATTTTTCTCCTGAAATGGGGCAATTGGCATAAGCCTCATGGGGTTTTTTGCCTTCCTCTGGATCAACACTGTAGGGTTATAGTTTGGAATTGATGGACTGGTGTCTTCATCCAACCTCATCTACTATGTATCTATATGTAAGTGTGAGTGCACATGATCAAAAAATGACACACCTAAAATAACTAACTGCGCATAGTGTATATATAAATATATGTTTATAAATATCTATGTGCACCTCATATGCCCCTGTGTAATTAAAACAAACTGTATTTAGGGGAACAAAGATTGTGCATAGACTGAAAATCCATTCCTTCTAGCACAAACAGGCTGCTCCATGTGATTAAATCAGGGAGCTCATCTGGAATAATGGATTTGTTCAGTGAAAAAGCTCACAAAATATGCAAGGTCAAACATTTCTGCAACCACTGCTGTGCCAAACTAGTGAAATACCTATGAAATTACATTTCACATAAAACTGAATAGTAAGTAATGCATCTTTTCACAGTCTCCAAGACAAGGTGATATAAAATCATTGAAATAGTTCATTAAATTTAAAGTTGAGTTATAAACACAAACATAAAATATAAAATAAATAATATATCCTCATAGATTATGTTCTACAAACTATATATATATATTTTTTTAAAAAAGCAACTTTAGGCCGGGGCCTCACATTGCAAAGTGGATGGGATTATGGCTAATTCCATCCACATATTGCAGAAAAATATCCGCAGTGGAAATGTGTATTTGTAAATTGCAGCATGTCAGTTATACCTGTGGAAACACTGGCGTTTTCCATATAGGTATAATTGGGACAGAAAGTCCGCAGAGGAAAACTCTGCGGACTTTCTGTAAAAGCGCTGTGGAAAAAAAAACGTGATGTTTTTCCGCCATGGTTTTTTCCTAGCACTTTTTGGCTGCTGCCCAGTCATAGATTTTTGCACCCAGTCATCAGTTATTATAGAGCCTCCTTATAAATAATAGTCCCTGCTTATAAATAATATTACACCTTTATCAGTAATAGCGTCCTTATAAATGATAAATAGTGCCCTGTATCAGTAATATTCCCCCTTATCAGTAACAGTCACCCTGTAAAAATAATACTGCTCCCTTATTAATAATAGCCCTCTCATAAATAATAGTTACCCTTATAAATAATAGCCCCCTCATAAATAACAGTTACCCTTATAAATAATAGCCCCCTCATAAATAATAGTTACCCTTATAAATAATAGTCCTCATTATCACTAATAGCCCCCTTTATAAATAAGCCCACTTAACAATTATACCCTCTCATAAATAGTTGCCCTCTTATAAATAATAGCTTCCCCTTTTAATGGATGCCTTGTATATAATAGTTCCCAACTTATACAGTCATGGCCAAAAGTTTTGAGAATGACACAAATATTATATTTTCACATGATCTTCTGCCCTCTGGTTTTTATGTGTGTTTGTCAGATGTTTTTATCACATACAGAAATAGAATTGCATTCATATTATGAGTAACAGAAGCTTATATTGACAGTTAGAATGAGTTAATGCAGCAAGTCAATATTTGCAGTGTTGACCCTTTTTCTTCAGGACCTCTGCAATTCTCCCTGGCATGCTCTCAATCAACTTCTGGACCAAATCCTGACTGATAGCAGTCCATTCTTGCAGAATCAATGCTTTAATTTTGTCTGAATTTGTTGGTTTTTGTTTGTCCACCCGTCTCTTGATGATTGACCACAAGTTCTCAACGGGATTAAGATCTGGGGAGTTTCCAGGCCATGGACCCAAAATCTCTATGTTTTGTTCCCTGAGCCATTTAGTTATCACCTTTGCTTTATGGCAAGGTGCTCCATCATGCTGGAAAAGGCATTGTTGAGCGCCAAACTGCTCTTGGACGGTTGGGAGAAGTTGCTCTTGGAGGACATTCTGGTACCATTCTTTATTCATGGCTGTGTTTTTAGGCAAGACTGTGAGAGAGCCGATTCCCTTGGCTGAGAAGCAACCCCACACATGAATGGTTTCAGGATGCTTTGCAGTTGGCATGAGACAAGACTGATGGCAGCGCTCACCTCTTCTTCTCCGAATAAGCTGTTTTCCAGATGTTCCAAACAATCGAAAAGGGGATTCATCAGAGAAAATGACTTTACCCCAGTCCTCAGCAGTCCACTCCCTGTACCTTTTGCAGAATATCAGTCTGTCCCTGATGTTTTTTCTGGAGAGAAGTGGCTTCTTTGCTGCCCTCCTTGAGACCAGGCCTTGCTCCAAGAGTCTCCGCCTCACAGTGCGTGCAGATGCACTCACACCTGCCTGCTGCCATTCCTCAGCAAACTCTGCACTGCTGGTAGCCCGATCCCGCAGCTGAAACACTTTTAAGAGACGGTCCTGCCGCTTGCTGGTCTTTCTTGGGCGCCCTGGAGCCTTTTTGGCACCAATGGAACCTCTCTCCTTGAAGTTCTTGATGATGCGATAGATTGTTGACTGAGGTGCAATCTTTCTAGCTGCAATACTCTTCCCAGTTAGGCCATTTTTGTGCAGTGCAATGATGACTGCACGTGTTTCTTTAGAGATAACCATGGTTAACAGAAGAGAAACAATGATGGCAAGCACCAGCCTCCTTTTAAAGTGTCCAGTGGTGTCATTCTTACTTAATCATGACAGATTGATCTCCAGCCCTGTCCTCATCAACACCCACACCTGTGTTAATGGAGCAATCACTGAAACGATGTTAGGTGGCCCTTTTAAGGCAGGGCTGCAATGATGTTGAAATGTGTTTTGGGGGATAAAGTTCATTTTCTAGGCAAATATTGACTTTGCAAGTAATTGCTGTTAAGCTCATCACTCTTTATAACATTCTGGAGTATATGCAAATTGCCATTAGAAAAACTGAAGCAGTAGACTTTGTAAAAATTAATATTTGTATCATTCTCAAAACTTTTGGCCATGACTGTACAGTAAATAATAGCCCGTCTTATAAATAATAGTTCCCCCTTATAATAACCCTCTAATATTTAAGTTTCCCAATTATATATAGTAACCCACCCTTATATATAATAGTTCCTCCCTTATAAATAAGAGTCCCCTTATATATAACAGTTCTCCATTATACAGTGTCGGACTGAAGGGCCTTAGGCCCACCAGAGGAACTTGTTCTGGGGCCCCACCCAACAGCTTCCTGCTAATAGCCTACACCACGGCTCCTTCACTGAAGTCTTACATACAGTACAGACCAAAAGTTTGGACACACCTTCTCATTCCAAGAGTTTTCTGTATTTTCATGACTATAAAAATTGTAGATTCACACTGAAGACATCAAAACTATGAATTAACACATGTGGAATTATATACTTAACAAAAAAGTGTGAAACAACTGAAAATATGTCTTATATTCTAGGTTCTTCAAAGTAGCCACCTTTTGCTTTGATTACTGCTTTGAACACTCTTGGCATTCTCTTGATGGCCCTTTTGCCCTCACTATGCGGTCCAGCTTACCCCAAACCATCTCGATTGGGTTCAGGTCTGGTGACTGTGGAGGCCAGGTCATCTGGCGTAGCACCCCATCACTCTCCTTCTTGGTCAAATAGCCCTTACACAGTCTGGAGGTGTGTTTGGGGTCATTGTCCTGTTGAAAAATAAATGATGGTACAACTAAACGCAAACCGGATGGAATAGCATGCCGCTGCAAGATGCTGTGGTAAACATGCTGGTTCAGTATTCCTTCAATTTTGAATAAATCCCCAACAGTGTCACCAGCAAAGCACCCCCACACCATCACACCTCCTCCTCCATGCTTCACGGTGGGAACCAGGCATGTAGAGTCCATTCGTTCACCTTTCTGCGTCGCACAAAGACACGGTGGTTGGAACCAAAGATCTCAAATTTGGACTCATCAGACCAAAGCACAGATTTCCACAGGTCTAATGTCCATCCCTTGTGTTCTTTAGCCCAAACAAGTCTCTTCTGCTTGTTGCCTGTCCTTAGCAGTGGTTTCCTAGCAGCTATTTTACCATGAAGGCCTGCTGCACACAGTCTCCTCTTAACAGTTGTTGTAGAGATGTGTCTGCTGCTAGAACTCTGTGTGGCATTGACCTGGTCTCTAATCTGAGCTGCTCTTAACCTGTGATTTCTGAGGCTGGTGACTCGGATGAACTTATCCTCCGCAGCTGAGGTGACTCTTGGTCTTCCTTTCCTGGGGTGGTCCTCATGTGAGCCAGTTTCTTTGTAGCGCTTGATGGTTTTGGCCACTGCACTTGGGGACACTTTCAAAGTTTTCCCAATTTTTCGGACTGACTGACCTTCATTTCTTAAAGTAATGATGGCCACTTGTTTTTCTTTACTTAGCTGCTTTTTTCTTGCCATAATACAAATTCTAACACTCCATTCAGTAGGACTATCAACTGTGTATCCACCTGACTTCTGAATAACACAACTGATGGTCCCAACCCCATTTATAAGGCAAGAAATCCCACTTATTAAACCTGACAGGGCACACCTGTGAAGTGAAAACCATTTCAGGTGACTACCTCTTGAAGCTCATCAATTCCACATGTGTTAATTCATAGTTTTGATGCCTTCAGTGTGAATCTACAATTTTTATAGTCATGGAAATACAGAAAACTCTTGGAATGAGAAGGTGTGTCCAAACTTTTGGTCTGTACTGTATGTGCTGACTATCTGGTATTACTGAGTATGTTCCCAGTATAGTCAGCCCCTATAGTACTGTGCAGGCCCCAATAACTCCATGTCCGGTTCATGCACAGTACTGTATGGGAAATGACATGGTCATGGAGCACTAAAAGTATGTGCAAGATTATAGTGAGGGAGCTGTGATTCAGACATAGCACACAGGGCTGCCAGCAGGAATTTTGAGCCCCCCCCCCACAGTATAATGCTCCACATGGTATATAATGCTCCACAGTATAAAATGCTCCCCTGAGCCCCCCAGTTTCCCCACATGGTATATAATGCTCCACAGTGGCCCCACACAGTATAAAACGCTCCCCTGAGCCCCCCATAGTGTGGCCCCACATGGTAAATAAAACTCCACACATTATAATACTCCACAGTGGCCCACACAGTATACTACCCCTTAGTGGCCCCAGACAGTACAATATGCTCCCCAGCAGCCCCACACAATATAATATGCTCCATACAGTATAATATGCACCCCACAGTGCCCCCCCAGTATAATGTTCCAGAGTGGCCTAACACAGTACAACATGCTCCACAATGGCCTCCACACAGTATAATATACTCCCCAGAGGGGTTCCCCCAGTATAATGCTCTACAGTGGTCTCCCACAGTAGAATATGCTCCCCACATTCCCCCTACCCAGTATAATGCTCTACAATGGCTCCACAGAGTATAATATGCTCCTGAGAAGCCCCACACAATATAATACACTCCACAGTGGCCCCACACAGCATTACAGGCTCCCCACACTGCCCTTGCCCCCAGTATAAAGCTCCACAGTGGCCCATAGTATAATATGCTCCCCAGAGGGCCCCCCCTAGTATAATGCTCCACAGTGCCCCCCCTGCAATATATTATGCTCCCCAGAGCGTCCCCCAGTATAATGCTCCACAGTAGGCCCCATGCAGTATAATATGCTCCCCAGAGGGTCCCCTAGTTTCCCCCCCGAATAATGCCCCACAGTGGCGCCACGCAATGTAATATGCTCTGCAGATGGCCCCCCCAGAATAATGTTCCACAGTGACCCCGCACAGTATAACATGCTCCAGAATGCCCTCCACACAGTATAATATACTGCCCAGAGAGGTTCCCGCAGTATAATGCTCCACAGTGCGCCAAAACAGTATACTATGCTCTCGAGAGGGCCCCCCAGTATAATGCTTCAAAGTGGCCTCACAGAATATAACATGCTCTCCAGAGTCTCCCCCCACATTATAATGCTCCACAGAGGCCCCATAGAATATAACATGCTCTCCAGAGGGCCTCCTCCCCCAATATAATGCCCGGGCCCAAAAATAGGGGTATATTCTGTGAGGCCACTTTGAAGCATTATACTGGGGGGCCCTCTGAAGAGCATATTATACTGTGTGGGGCCACCGTGGAGCATTATATCTGGGGGGCCTCTGGAGCGCATATTATACTGTTTTGGGCCACTGTGGAGCATTTAACTGGGGAAGGGGCCCTCTGGATAGCATATTATACTGTGTTGGGCCCCTCTGGATAGCATGCTCCACAGTGGCCCCACACAGTATAATATGCTATCTAGAGGGCCCCTTCCCCAGTATAATGCTCCACAGTGGCCCCATACAGTATAATATGCTATCCAGAGGGCCCCCCAGACTCCCTTTATTATTATATTATACTCTGGGGTCTCTTATATTATTATATTATACTCTGGACGTCACCGCTGAAGCCCAATCACAGGACTCAGCGGTGACCTGAGGCACGCTGTTAGCACGTCCCACGTGACGGCCAGGCCTCAGCGGTGACGTCCGGAACGCCAGAAGATGACGTCGGACACCTAGGACAGGTGAGTAAAAATGTTTGTTATTTTTACTCATCTCGGAAAGGGGCCCTGCGGTCCCTTTCTGTTATTGATATGGCCAGGCCTGACTCCAGTTTGCCCCCCCCAACACCGGCCCTGGCTGCAGGGGGACCAGAAGTCTTCTCTCCTCTGGTGTCGCTACGACTCTGGCTCACATGACCAACCCTACTCCACTTCCAGTGCTTGCACACTGAGCAGAGCAGGGTTGGTCATGTCAACCAGAGTTGGAGTTCCCCAGAGGAGGATGAGAAAGTAGACTTCCCTCCATAGTGCTCTAAGAATTTAAGTAATGCAACAGAGCATAGGGTGTATATCAGTAAGTTTGCTGATGTGGAGCAGTAAGTACATTATTATTCCCTTTGTGACCCTTTTAATATCAGCAATCTTACTATACACAAAATCTAGCTTTGCAGTAGATTTACCACTTTTTCACTGACATAGACAATAAATTCATCAAGCCCTGCACTTTAGAATTCTGGTGTAAAAACTCTCAAAATAAGGAAATGCAATTTATTACAATTGTGAGTTCATTTGAGCACAAAAAAATTGCAGCATTTTGTATTTTTACACCACTCGCTCCACATTTATCAAATGCAACTTGTTAAGGGACAAGATGGTCCCAATCTGACTCCAGTACTGTCAAATTACAGTAATGCAGACTCTAGTAAAACTGATATTACAACTTTCAAAAAGGAATACAAAAGTACTCACTGTTTCAGTTTAGCCTATTGACATGTAGCATAAAAATTCTAAAGTGTAAGTGTTAATGCGCTATGGCCAGGAAAACGGAGATTAAATAATCCCCTCATGATGAATCTCTCTATATGAATATATCTAGGTAATGTTTTTTTTTTTCTCAGATATTTTTTAAGTGCATGGTCTTGTGATCACATCCATTCTTACATAGAGCTTATCCAAGCCTGTGTGTACTCTAGGCATCTACCAATAATGTTTTTCTTTTTGCATAACACTTTTCCAATAGTCTTTGTTTTGTATAGCTGCATCAGCCTCTGAGATTATTGTTCATACTCTAGCAGGCTAGAACCAGAAAAATCATTTTCTCTTTTTTTTTTTTTTTTTTTTTTTTTGAGTAACTGATCTTCTGTTTGAGGTTGGGTCGGATCAATGTCTCATCACAAAAAGAAAGTCAACTGATTTCTCTTGTGGTAGTTAATAACTTGACTATCTTGATTTTTAATATTTAGCTAAATGTCAAACTATTTACAAATAAGATATACCCATTTTACAACTAAAACATCTTAGGCCCCTGTAGCGAGCCAAAGACAAAAAATGCTGCTGAAAAGACCGTGGTGGAAATGCATCGCCAGCGTTTCCGTAGGTATAATTGACATGCATGCTTTTTTGAAAACGCAGCTTTTCGGCTGCAGTTTTTTTTCTGCAATGTGTGGATGGGATTAGCCAGAATCCCATCTACTTTTGCAAGTACTGTAAAACGTTGCGTTTTTTGCAACATGGGGCCTGGGCCTTAACCTAATTTAAAGACCTGCAAAAATGAACAGAGCAATGATAAGACCACCTGATAGCATCTTATGCATCACAAAGCAGTTGTAAAACACTGCTGAGACTATTTTCATGTGATCTTTTTACTCAGTTATACCTGGTAATAAGGAGGTCCTTTGGATTTTGGGACTATAAAAGCTAAAAGAAATTCATAAATGTTCTTCTATATTCAAGCATCAATTATAGTATAAAAGCTAAATGACCGAGGATTGACTTATTTAAGACTCTAAACCTATTTTGAAGAACAGCAATTGTTATCTAATTGAAGAAAAAATTCTGTGGGTTAAAGTGTGCTTAATTTGAGATAATTATTCATCATGAAAAATATGAAATTCTGAAGACAATTATAAAATGACTGTTACTTGTGATATACTCTATGTTAACCACTTATTTACCATTAAAATAATGTGTGAATTTAGGGTCTTTGAAAACTCTAAGATTATAACTATGTGCCCCAACAAAGGGTTAATATTGAACATGTCACCCCCCCCCCCAGTAATGATGGTCAAGCAAGGCCTATAGAGGACTGACAGATTACAAACAAAAAAGGGCAAATATTATAATAATAAATTTGCTATAGTAACTTCAAGTAATACACAACAAAAACTAGCACCAAAGTAATATAATAAAGTATATAATTTATTGACACATAGGATAAAAATACATAGATATTCACAGTGTACAAATAGTCGAACAACCACATAAAAATACAAACACTCCCCTCAAATAGACATGCATTACATATTTATATTGTGGGATGATAGGCTCAGTGGTTGCCGCAGCGGACCCAGACAGTCAGAAACAGACACAAAAATTCAGGTGTAAACAGGTTTTACCCTGTGCATTTATTTTACAAAAATGGCAAAACAAAATAAGCCTTAACTTTCAGGCAAAACGGTAACAAAAACCTGTTCGTCTGAGCTACTAACTAACACAGAAAACTCCCTAACTATACGTGTGGCTTGCTTCAGCCACACGGTTCACAAACAGGGCAAAAACAGCAGCAGCAGTTCACACCAGCATCTCACCAATTCTCACAGTGTTAAGACAGAACCCGGCTCCTCCTTTCTCCCCCAAGAACTGCTCAGTAGTGAGAACTGGCCAACCTTTTATAGGTCTTTAATGAGGCCCAGCTTCCACCTGTGGTTGAAGGCTCCTCCCTAGTAGGAGAGGAAGGGGTTAACAAAAGACAGCCTTCTCCCAGCTTAAGGTTTTACCTGATCTACCACACATAAGTAAGGAATGTGGGAGAGATATAGCGACCTTCCAGAATCTTACCTGTCACCTTCTCATAATATATACAAATAAGCAAGTACCCCTCTGACTCCCCTCTCCTGAATTGCTGCTAGTCTTGCCTTGTAATATGTAAGTTACTACTGGTGCATATTCTGTGTATATGTGAGCACTGTGTAATTTATGGTTATCTATGTAGGATTTTGTACTTGAGTCAAGCAAGGCCTATAGAGGACTGAAAGTACAGACCAAAAGTTTGGACACACCTTCCCATTCCAAGAGTTTTCTGTATTTTCATGACTATAAAAATTGTAGATTCACACTGAAGGCATCAAAACTATGAATTAACACATGTGGAATTATATATTTAACAAAAAAAGTGTGAAACAACTGAAAATATGTCTTATATTCTAGGTTCTTCAAAGTAGCCACCTTTTGCTTTGATTACTGCTTTGCACACTCTTGGCATTCTCTTGATGAGCTTCAAGAGGTAGTCAACTGAAATGGTCTTCCAACAGTCTTGAAGGAGTTCCCAGAGCTGCTTAGCACTTGTTGGCCCTTTTGCCTTCACTCTACGGTTCAACTCACCCCAAACCATCTCGATTGGGTTCAGGTCTGGTGACTGTGGAGGCCAGGTCATCTGGCGTAGCACCCCATCACTCTCCTTCTTGGTCAAATAGCCCTTACACAGTCTGGAGGTGTGTTTGGGGTCATTGTCCTGTTGAAAAATAAATGATGGTCCAACTAAACACAAACCGGATGGAATAGCATGCCGCTGCAAGATGCTGTGGTAACCATGCTGGTTTAGTATTCCTTCAATTTTGAATAAATCCCCAACAGTGTCACCAGCAAAGCAGCCCCACACCATCACACCTCCTCCTCCATGCTTCACAGTGGGAACCAGGCATGTAGAGTCCATTCGTTCACCTTTTTTACGTCGCACAAAGACACGGTGGTTGGAACCAAAGATCTCAAATTTGGACTCATCAGACCAAAGCACAGATTTCCACAGGTCTAATGTCCATCCCTTGTGTTCTTTAGCCCAAACAAGTCTCTTGTGCTTGTTGCCTGTCCTTAGCAGTGGTTTCCTAGCAGCTATTTTACCATGAAGGCCTGCTGCACACAGTCTCCTCTTAACAGTTGTTGTAGAGATGTGTCTGCTGCTAGAACTCTGTGTGGCATTGACCTGGTCTCTAATCTGAGCTGCTCTTAACCTGCGATTTCTGAGGCTGGTGACTCGGATGAACTTATCCTCCACAGCAGAGGTGACTCTTGGTCTTCCTTTCCTGGGGTGGTCCTCATGTGAGCCAGTTTCTTTGTAGCGCTTGATGGTTTTGGCTACTTCACTTGGGGACACTTTCAAAGTTTTCCCAATTTTTCGGACTGACTGACCTTCATTTCTTAAAGTAATGATGGCCACTCGTTTTTCTTTACTTAGCTGCTTTTTTTCTTGCCATAATACAAATTCTAACACTCCATTCAGTAGGACTATCAGCTGTGTATACACCTGACTTCTGAACAACACAACTGATGGTCCCAACCCCATTTATAAGGCAAGAAATCCCACTTATTAAACCTGACAGGGCACACCTGTGAAGTGAAAACCATTTCAGGTGACTACCTCTTGAAGCTCATCAAGAGAATGCCAAGAGTGTGCAAAGCAGTAATCAAAGCAAAAGGTGGTTACTTTGAAGAACCTAGAATATAAGACATATTTTCAGTTGTTTCACACTTTTTTGTTAAGTATATAATTCCACATGTGTTAATTCATAGTTTTGATGCCTTCAGTGTGAATCTACAATTTTTATAGTCATGAAAATACAGATAACTCTTGGAATGAGAAGGTGTGTCCAAACTTTTGGTCTGTACTGTATATATACAGTCATATGAAAAAGTTTGGGCACCCCTATTAATCTTAATCATTTTTAGTTCTAAATATTTGGGTGTTTGCAACAGCCATTTCAATTTGATATATCTAATAACTGATGGACACAGTAATATTTCAGGATTGAAATGAGGTTTGTTGTACTAACAGAAAATGTGCAATATGCATTAAACCAAAATTTGACCGGTGCAAAAGTATGGGCACCTCAACAGAAAAGTGACATTAATATTTAGTAGATCCTCCTTTTGCAAAAATAACAGCCTCTAGTCGCTTCCTGCAGCTTTTAATCAGTTCCTGGATCCTGGATGAAGGTATTTTTGACCATTCCTCTTTACAAAACAATTCCAGTTCAGTTAAGTTTGATGGTCGCCGAGCATGGACAGCCCGCTTCAAATTATCCCACAGATGTTCAATGATATTCAGGTCTGGGGACTGGGATGGCCATTCCAGAACATTGTAATTGTTCATCTGCATGAATGCCTGAGTAGATTTGGAGCTGTGTTTTGGATCATTGTCTTGCTGAAATATCCATCCCCGGCGTAACTTCAAATTCGTCACTGATTCTTGTACATTATTCTCAAGAATCTGCTGATACTGAGTTGAATCCATGCGACCCTCAACTTTAACAAGATTCCCGGTGCCGGCATTGGCCACACAGCCCCAAAGCATGATGGAACCTCCACCAAATTTTACAGTGGGTAGCAAGTGTTTTTCTTGGAATGCTGTGTTTTTTGGATGCCATGCATAACGCCTTTTTGTATGACCAAACAACTTAATCTTTGTTTCATCAGTCCACAGGACCTTCTTCCAAAATGAAGCTGGCTTGTCCAAATGTGCTTTTGCATACCTCAGGCGACTCTGTTTGTGGCGTGCTTTCAGAAACGGCTTCTTTCGCATCACTCTCCCATACAGCTTCTCCTTGTGCAAAGTGTACTGTATTGTTGACCGATGCACAGTGACACCATCTGCAGCAAGATGATGCTGCAGCTCTTTGGAGGTGGTCTGTGGATTGTCCTTGACTGTTCTCACCATTCTTCTTCTCTGCCTTTCTGATATTTTTCTTGGCCTTCCACTTCTGGGCTTAACAAGAACTGTCCCTGTGGTCTTCCATTTCCTTACTATGTTCCTCACAGTGGAAACTGACAGGTTAAATCTCTGAGACAACTTTTTGTATCCTTCCCCTGAACAACTATGTTGAACAATCTTTGTTTTCAGATCATTTGAGAGTTGTTTTGAGGAGCCCATGATGCCACTCTTCAGAGGAGATTCAAATAGGAGAACAACTTGCAATTGGCCACCTTAAATACCTTTTCTCATGATTGGATACACCTGGCTATGAAGTTCAAAGCTCAGTGAGGTTACAAAACCAATTTTGTGCTTCAGTAAGTCAGTAAAAAGTAGTTAGGAGTATTCAAATCAATAAAATGATATGGGTACCCAAATTTTTGCACCGGTCAAATTTTGGTTTAATGCATATTGCACATTTTCTGTTAGTACAATAAACCTCATTTCAATCCTGAAATATTACTGTGTCCATCAGTTATTAGATATATCAAATTGAAATGGCTGTTGCAAACACCCAAATATTTAGAACTAAAAATGATTAAGATTAATAGGGGTGCCCAAACTTTTTCATATGACTGTTTATATATATATATATATATATATATATGGGCTACCTGTGCACTTCTATTTGAGGCAAGTCTTTATATTTTTATATGGTTGGTCTACTTGTACACTGTGAGTATCTATGTATTTTCATCCTATGTGTCAATAAATGATATACCTTATTATATTACTTTTGTTTTGTATATATCTAACACTAAGTAACTCAGGCCCCCCACTTAGTGTTTAGTGTTGCACACGGCATTATATCCTAATGGAGAGGAGGCGACATATTCCCATTCTTTTAGCTGTTGATTAGGGAGTTGTGTTAGGGGTGCCAGCCTCTGAGTTAAGCACAATGCTTAAGGCTAAGGCCTCATGTAGCGAGCCACAGCCAAAAAGCTGTGGAAACGCATTGCGGATTTTTTCCGCCGCGCTTTGCACAGAAAGTCTACAGTTTTCCTCTGCGGACTTTCTGCCTCATTTATTCCTATAGGGAAAATGCCAGCATTTCCGTAGGGTAGGTATAATTGACATGTTGCAATTTTCAAAAACACGGAGGATATTTTTATGCAAAGTGTGGATGGGATTGGCCAGAAAAACGTAGCGACAAAAAACAGCGGAAATGCCGTGGCAAAAAATGCTGTGTTTTACAGCACTTGCAAAGTGGAGGGGGATTCTGGCTAATCCCATCCACACATTGCAGAAAAAAATCTGCAGCAGAAAAGTTATGTTTTCAAAAATGTGTTTTGGAAAATCACAGCATGTGAATTATACCTGCATAAACGCTGACATTTTCCATATAGGTATAATAGGGGCAGAAAGTCCACAGAGGAAAACTCTGTGAAAATGCAATGAAAAATGCTGCGGAAAAAAAACATGATGTACTTCTGCCACTTTTTTCCCACAACATTTTTCTTCTGCGTTTCACTACGTGGGGCCTTAGCCTAACAATAAACATTGCAGAATGTCTCCTGCATGTCTAGTGCAAACAGAATAGTTGTGGCTGCAAATATAGCCAGTGTACTGTAGCTGGCTTTTTAATGGGGTCGGGGAAGAGTTAATATTGGAGGCAATACAAAAAATCCACTCTGTTTCTATGGGGAATGCATCGCATGCAAATGACCCTACTCTTCCAGTTAGGGTGATTCCGATTATGCTCCTGGCACCTTCCTACAGTATTAGAACTGTGAAATCTTGCTAGTTATTGCGCACCCTCACAGCTCCAATTAAGATTAATATAGCAGATGAGTAGCATCAATGATGATAATAACTGGTGTAATAATACTTTAGTCGGTGTCACAAGATTTCACTGCTCAGACACTGTATGCTTTCGGGGAGTATGGGAGGGTGCCAAGGCATTATGGCAATCTTCTAACCAGTAAGTTCAGATCTGACTGTTGCAGAGAGTCACACAGCTTGTATACGATGCAGGTGTTTTTGTATTTTTCAACTTTTTTAATAACATCTATTTAAAAATATTATTTTTTATAGTTTTTATTTTTGAGGTTGCATATACAGCACAATTTATGCCATCTAATGTGACACATACAGGTAGTGGTTATTACCTCAACATACATGATAACAACAATTAGTACATACAATAGCGCATTTGTAATTAAAACAAATAATGAAACAGAGGTGGACATCCCACTGACTCCAATACAAGTACCAAGTGAGGTGCAAATCAAGTGCATGACAATGAAAATGATGAACAACAGAGAGTCTCTCAATAATGTGGTAAGAACCACTACAAGTGAAGCATGCCATGTACTACATGTGTGCCGTCAAAGGATTAAGGGTTGGTCCTCCCACTGATGAAGGTTCTACTACCGAAAAGTCTGGGATTATAACAAGTCCTCTGTACATCTACCTACTCCATGTGATGCATATATGTTTATGACATGCTATATGAACTTGTTATGCCGCCTGGACTTGAGTACTATGACCCCCACGTTGTGTAACATAATAAAGTAATTCTTTTTTTCTTCAACACACCAAGAAGTGCCTGGAATTATAATTTCAGCATAAGTATTGTAAGAGATTGAAAGTTTGTGTGTTAGAGTAAAACTCTTAGGTTATTGATCAGTTCTTAATTGTCTATTCAAGTCCCATTCCCTCAGACGCTGGTGATAAAGCTTCAAGACCTCCATCTCTCCAGCCAACAGCATATCACAAAGCAGAGAGACTGTGTGTGAAGGTATAGAGGAGGCAAGACATAACTGCTTAAATTAAATAGGGTACATAGTCAGTCTGTTGGCAGGGAACAAGGATGACAGAAAGCTACAGACCAGTAAGTATTGAAGAAATTTGCCAACCAAATATTCCTCCACACCCACAAGGTCTTGTAAAGGTCTTACTCTCTGTTAAATCTTCTAAAAGTTAGAGAAAAATGGAAAAGGTTATGGAATAACATTTGTATGTGGCATGGCATTCTTGACAGACTATGTTTAAAATAGGCTTGTGCTGAGTAGATGTAAAAGAAGGTCTCAGTATGAGACACAACAAGTCATACTAGCCTAAGTTAGGACCATGTTCTTAAAGGGGAATGATCCATAATCTATGGATCATCATACCAAAAACTTATCCATATGAGGAATTATGATGGACAGGGGTAAGGCTTTCTCAGCCTTTATAAGCAGGCTTTAGGAGTATGGGGGGAGAGCACTAACACCTTTTCACAACTGCTCTCATTCTATTTGTTCTAACACTTGATCTTCTGTTTAACTTTAACCTATGTTTTAGGAATAGATTTTTCTGTAACCTAACTAGTTGTTTTGATTAAACCTTTTTTGCTTTGATCTACTCAACGGACTCCTGCTGTTCTCTGGTGTCACCCAAGTGCACTCTGTGTCATAAATCAAGGAGTGTGGGAATATTCTACACTCTCACTGCCTCAACCACTTCCCTGACTCCTGGATTCAGAGTTGAAAGGAGTCCCAATAAGCGTGGTGAATGCAAGGTCAAGGAGATCTGTGGGCTACTTTACAGGGGTAAGTTGCCCTGAGATAGAGATGAGACCCATTTATGTAGAAAATTTGGTACAGGCCATGGAAAGGGAAGAAAAGAGTGGAGACTATCCAAGACCTGATGAAGAGCTGCTTAGGTTCATTCAGAACACCCCTGTAATTGTAGGAGCATTTTGTCCTGCTACAGTTGCATCCAAAGTTTAGGAGTGGAAATGGATTAGGTCTAAAATGCAAGTACCAGTTGTGGCTTTATAATATAAGGAAAGGTCCAAAAGAACTGTTACACCTGTTAATTTAGTCTGTGTTAAAATCAAGAATTACAATCTAGGTTTGGAACTCCTCCAAACAAATGTGTAGGCCATCTTTCAGAGACATGTAAAGTAAGCTTGAGAGAGATCTAATGGTAAGGTTTGGAACATATAGAGCAATTGTGAAGGGTATCCATTTTTAAGACATTGATCTTGCCAAACCATGTCCACCTTGCCAAGATACCCATTTTTACAAATTGGTTCTAGGCTGTAGCCAGTGGCTTATAATTTATACTTGTCTACAATGTGCTGGGAGATTCCTAGATATTTTATTAAGGTAGATTGTCAGTGGAAGAGGAAGACCATTTTCAAATACTCCAGTTTTTCCCGAAGGAGGATAACGTTTAAGATTTTTGTACACTAACTTTAGACCCCAGAGTATAATAATAATTTCTAGCTGAACCGAACCATAGGATCGCTTTGTCTGAACATGGGACAAAACAAATCTTCAGAGGTTTGCCCAGCTTTACTGGCCAAAGTTGGCTAGAATTCAACAAGTATTAAATTAGCACAATAAATATTTAAGGGAACAAATAGCATTTGCTACCTCTGTTTCTCAAAGATATTTAAGTAACAGAGGGACAGGACCTCCTGTGGTCTCTCTCAGGTTCTGGTTGTGTTGTTTGCCAAGCCTCCCTGGGAGTAAGTATTGGTAAGGAGGTTGGACATGGCCAGTCAGGCCCTAGAAACTTTGACTCAATCAAGTCACTCAATGTTTATAGATGTCAGTTTTGCTGTCATGCAAGGCAATAAGGAGGTATTTTAATGCAGGGCCGGTTTTAGACATAGTGAGGCCCTGGGCAAAATTAAAAGCGGGGCCCCAAATGCTGACATACTAGCAACACCGTTATAGTCTGTAACTTTACTAGTCAGCGGCACTGATATAGTCTTAAAAGATCAGGAGAAGGCAAAAAAAAAGTTTGAAAACATATACATAGTGAAACCACTATGTGTGTACCACTATACTGGGGAGAATTATTATCACTATACAGACAATTAACAAACAAAGCACACAATATAAAGACCAATAATACCTTGATACTAGGCCCAGATAGAACACTACCTCCACACTGTGAATACCTCTATTACACTACATAGTGATGCAAAGACAATAGCCATGCACTGCACAATACTTGTATCCTAATAAACATTAGATCAATTAAAGGGTTTTTCCGGCCCCAAATTGATTTTTTATACTGATAAGCTATTCACAGGACAGATCATCAGTATGTGATCTGTCAGGATTTGCACCCAGAGGCTGCTAGAACAGTTGGCCCCCAATAGATCACATACTGATGTCCTATCCTGCGGATAGGTCATTAGAATCAAAAACTATTTGCAGCTGGAAATCTCCTTTAAAATAGTGATTTAATAATACACATTTCTGCCCCCAGTAATAATAACCCCAGTTGTATTGCCTTATGAGTTATTATAGCGCCCCCTTATAAATAATAATCCCTGTTTAGGAATAATAATTCCCCTTTATAAAACAATCCCTCCTATTAATAATTGTTTCTTCTTATAAATAATACTCCCCCTTATAAATAATAGTTTCCACAGCCTCAATAATAATAGTCCCTCCTTATTAACAATAATTCCCCAGCTGGCCTTATTATTATTATTATTATTTCCTCCTTATAAATAGCCCCTCTATATATAATAGTTCCCCCTGCCTTATTAATAATAATACCTTCCTCTCTCTCTCTCTCTCTCTCTCTCTCTCTCTCTCTCTCTCTCTCTCTCTCTCTCTCTCTCTCTCTCTCTCTCTCTCTCTATATATATATATACACACACACACATACCTCACACTGCCTTTATTAATAGTTCCTCCTTCTAAATATATATAAGGGAGATCTATTTATAAGGAATAAATATTAATAATAATGCTGGGGGAAATATTATTAATAAGTGGGGGGTTCCCCCAGCCTTATTGTTAATAATTATTCCTTATAAATAGCTCTCCTTTTTAATAATGGTTCCCATAGATTTATGAATAATAGTTACTTCTTATAAATAAATATATATTGGGAGGAGGGTAACTATTATTAATGAGGGGGAGTAATAGTTCCCCTAACTTTATGAACAATAGATCCTTATACATAGCCCCCCTTATAAATAATGTTTGAGCTAGACTTATTAAAACTAAATATGTGCCCCACTTATCAGTAATAGCGCCATCTTATTTAAAAGAAAATAATAAAACGTACTCACCTTACCACACTCTCCCGGTGAGTCCCTCTGCTGAAGTCTCTCCCTGCTATTGGACTCCAGAGCAGGTCTGGCACAGGGGTGCGATGCAATGTCTTCTATTTAGTCATCTATGTCAGAGCAGGGACTTTAAAGCTCCCTGATCTATCATAGATATCCACAGTATCGGAGTGCATAAGCACGCCTATACGCTTGTAAGTAAGGCTCTCTCTGATCCGGATCACCAGACCAAACGTCTGGTGCTGCGGAGCCCGGAGCCCCTTTGGAGATTTGCCCAATTTTCCCCCTCTAGCGCCGGCCCTGTTTTAATGGGTTATGCAGTAACATTGTTCATCTAGTCAAGTCAGGCAACATTAAAATTGTATGCACGATGCTCTGGAGGAGATCCAAGATAATTTTTACACAAACAAAAAAATGGTAATACTCGCTCTATAGTGTATAGCAGTTCTCAACTGCAGTATGCGTATTCCTGGGGGTATCCCCAGGGATATACACCGTTTTGAGTACCCCCATAATGGTAGTTTGTGGAACTCGTCACCCACAAAGTATGATTAGGCTCAAGGGAGGTGAATAAACATAACAGTATAACAAACAGTGTTATTTACCACCCCTGAGCTCCAGCATGGGTTCCTGGTCCTCTTCCAGCCTCCTAAGTGATGTCAGCGACCTCTTCATTCAGATGTGCTAGAATGGAAATCTATGCCAGTTAGGAACTAGATTTCACTATAATTTACTCCAGAAAAGTGAATGAATATGTTGAGCTGAGGCATCCCTGCCCCGCTTTGCACACATTTTCACAATGTGGTGAACAAGAGACGGCGCACAAAAAAGGGCTTTGTACCAAATATACAACACAAAATTATCACTCTATGACAGTTTTCTGCCATAGAGGGATTGATAAAACCAATGTATTTATAAATGTGCTGCCAAGTAAGGTACTACCAGCTACCTCACCTTTCTCAATACATTTTCCTTTAGTATTAGAAAGTTAGCATGTTATCCTACAGTAATCCAGATTTGCTGATCACACAGAGAATTATTAAGACATTTCCCTTTCTGAATTAGAAACATGTTCCCTTCTGCTGCCTCACACAAATGAGCTTTCCCCAGGTGGCTCTCTTTTACAGACAAATCTGATACCCTGCTTCATTTGCATATCTGAATTATTAAAAAGTGTCTTATCAATAATTAAACTCAAGCATGTTTTGCTGGCTCTTTTCTTGTTTTTCCTACTCCTTAATGACACCAGAGAGAGACAAAATGTTAACTCTTCTATATCCCTAAGACAGTGGAAAATTTAAAAAAATAAATTTTAGAATTAAATAAGATTTTTTTTTATCGACAACAGGTTTGATTGCTACTTGTAGGTCTAATAAGCCCTACTATGGTTATAATTTAAGGCTGAGGCCACAAGTTGCTGAAATGTTGCTTTTTTTGCAGATTTTGCTGCGATTTTTGGAGCCAAACCTAGTAGTGGAATGAGAACTATAAAGGAAGACCTCATACTTCTTTCTTCTGCTTAATCCACTCCTGGCTTTGGCTCAAAAAAATGCAGCAAAAATCTTCAACAAAAAAAGCAGCGCTAGAGCAACATGGGGCCTCAGCCTAAGGATAAGGGCCCACGTAGCGTACCGTGGGAAAAAGTGTACATTTCACAGAAAGTCCGCAGAGTTTTCCTCTGCTGATTTTCTTCTTCAATTATATCTATAGGGAAACAACGTTTCTGTAGGTATAATTGACATGCTGCAACGGTTTTGGAAATCTCAGCATTTCCGCTGTGCATATTTTTCTGCAATATGTGGATGGGATTTGTGACTGTAAAAGACCACGATTTTTGATGCAGCATTTACGCCATGTGGGGCCCCAGCCTAAAGGGTTTTCCAACACTAAGATATTGATGACCAATCCTTAGGATAGATCATCAATATCAAATTGGTGGGGGACCAACACCCGTCACCCCCACAAACTGCTTAACAAGCACAGCACCATACATTTTATAACAGCTATGTTTGTAATTGCAGCTAATTCACTCAATGGAACTATAAACATGTGTGAACACTGATCTGTTTGATTTGATATTGGTTACTTATCCTAAGCATACATTCTAATTTCAGCAAAAACGTTACTTATAGAATTGGGCGAACTACTTCTTTATGAACCCGAATATTCTATATTAATCTATATTAACTAAAATGGGCACTGACACATGTTTGAACAGGAAATAAAGAAGAGACGTGTGTATGAGTCACTGCGAAACATCCTAGCACCACCTGACATCAGCTGACAGCCTCTCAGCCAATAGACAGTGGCAGGTGGATACAGTGTTGATGTCATATACAAGTACAGGTGCATCTCAATAAATTAGAATATTTTGTGTGTCCTACTGAACCAGACTGAGGGACCATTTAAAGGCTTAGGAAACCTTGGCAGATGACACACTGAATTTACAATACTGAACTTTTTTACAATATTCTAATTTTCTTAGATTTGGGTTTTCATTACCTGTAATCCATAATCAACATTTACAGAAATAAAACACTTGAAATAGAACACTCTGTGTGTAAAGAATCTAGAAAATATAGGGGGTCACTTTTTAATTTATTAAAAGATATTTTAATTTATTGAGATGCACCTGTAAATAAGGTGCTGGAAGCAACATTAGAAGCTAGTTACAGTAATGGTGGCAATAGGGATCTGTGATTCATCTCACTGCATTATACAGAATATTCAGTCCTGGAAAGCTTGAAAAAAATAGAATAGGAGAATTTAGTAAAGCAATTTTAGATTCAAGTAATTACACATACAGATTAATGAGAGAAATCAAAAGATAGAAGTGAGGGCAGAGCTCTGCTGTTTGACCCTTGAGACATGACAGTTAACCCTTTCATTGCCAACAATTCAATTTTGTCTAAGTCTGTTGAAATAATGTTTATTATTGCCTGTATTGCAACAACTACTGTTTATACGTTTATAGCTGCATAAGCTTCTGTCTCTAGGCATAGTGTTAAGTTGTTAATAAAGCTCTGTTAAAAAGGTGGGGACTAGAGTAACAAAACAGGGAAGTTAATCTTTTTCTTTCTCTCTTTGTAGCTACAGCACAGAGCAGAGCACATGGAGCTCACAGACAAGTAGCTGAGATCATAAGTTACAGAATACAGTGTATTATTCTTGTTCCTCAATAAATATCTGTTTACTGTTGAACGCCTGGACAGTCAAAGATTAATCCGCTGCCAACAAAGTCTTTTGTGCTTCATCTGTATACACAGTCTTTAAACATACTTTTTACTTACAAAACAATCATGTTAGTAAAACAACTTTTGTTAATGACTTTTTGGGCAACAGTTTAACTTATTTTCATTAAATACATAGCAACTGCTGTTCTAACAGCAAAGCACTAAAACCACCAGTGCAAATTTAAGCATTTTTTTTCTGTTGTTCACCCAATATACAGTCTGTGCTAATCTGAAAAAAAACTCTTGTTATTTATTATTTTTTGCTCTGCTCACCAAATAAACAGTGTTACAGAGTGTTTTTAATCTGAAAAAAAATATTCAAATAATTTCTGCTTCAGCAAAAATAATCTCTATTTAAGTGTTCTTTTTGTTGTGTTCAGTTCACACAATATACAGTCTAGTGTGCTCTAATCCAAAAAAAAAGAAAAGAAATACTTTTAAAAAAACAACAACAAAAAGACATATACACAGTTTCAGGATTGTTAGCAATCACTATAATTAAATTAAGCAGTATGTGCTGTAAAAAAATGACTAGAAAAAACAGGGCAGGGGACAGGCAGGGGAGGAGGAAACAATTTTGCAAATACTAACAATAAGAATGTGGATGGTGACAGGCTATCTGGTATCGATAGCAGTGCCAGTAGCCGCAGCGTTGTTGTAATGACAATAAAGACACTTTTTAAAGCAGTGAACCACAAAAATTGAGTGAAGATTCTGTGTGTTCCTCCTCAATATAATTTACTATGCTGTCTTTCTGTATTGTCAGCCACGTCTTCATGTGGCATCTGCTGAGAGAAATATTCCTCATAGCCCAAGACTTCCTCTTCTTCCTTCTCTGTTTGATGAGATGGAAGAGAACTGCATTGTTTTTGGATGCAGAGGAGGTAGAAGTGGAAGACATGATTGTTGGTGGAGGTAGTAGTGGTAGGGGGTATGCTACTGGTGGTAGTGCTGGTAGAGGAACTCTGGAAAGGAGAAATCTGTTAGAAATTGTGAGGGCATACAGGAATCCTATGGTTATGATGAGTCACAAAAAAGTGGGAAAGATGATGACTGAATCCGATGATGATTCTATTACAGATAAGACCTGGCAACTGGGTCAGCGTGACATCACAGGAAGAGGGTGGTGGCAGCTGGAATAGTAAGATTTCCACCCGACATGCATTCCTAGCATCCAAAAGACCTGCCTGGAGAAGATCTAAGGCAAGCTCGGGTGGTGGTGGCCCTAGCACATGTGTTCCCACTGCTGCTGGTTTTAGCGACAGCAGCTACGTGCAGTGATCTCCCATATGGCAATTTGTTTGTACATTATCAAATGACAAATCGATAGCAAGGTGTAAGATCTGCAAGCAGATAGATAATTAGCCATTGGAGCGTAGGCACATGTGTAGGAACTAGAGACAAATATATGGTGCTAGAAATTATGGGATAACATAAGCAGACACAAATCATCTCTAAGTAAATTGTGGGAAATTCATTACACCATTTTAAACTTGGTCTACTTTGCACAGGAAATCTGCGCCATATTCGTTCTTTTCTGTTTCATAAGTGTGTCGTAAAGTTAGACACTAAACCATGCCCATTCTGGGGCACATTTTTCAAAAGTACCTAGCCTGTCGTATTTTTATTTTCTTTCTGGTTCACACTGTTCATAAATATGTTGGAAATGCTGCGCACTATGAACTTTGGCGTAAATGTAGACAGAAAAGTGTCAGACTTGGATTGATAAATGTGCTCCAGTGTGTTCTACCCTAATTTCCATTGGTCTTCCTTTAATGCTAAATCTCATCATTAAATATTTTTTGCAATAGTGTTTTTTGTTAAAAAAACTAAGAAAAACTGCCATTGTCAGTCCAAAAACTGTGACTATTGGTGAGATGTAAAGTGGGGAAAAAAAAGTATTTAGTCAGCCACCAATTGTGCAAGTTCTCCCACTTAAAAAGATGAGGCCGGCCTGTAATTGACATCATAGGTAGACCTCAACTATGAGAGACAAAATGAGAAAACAAATCCAGAAAATCACATTGTCTGATTTTTGTAAGAATTTATTGCAAATTATGGTGGAAAATAAGTATTTGGTCACCTACAAACAAGCAAGATTTCTGGCTCTCACAGACCTGTAACAACTTCTTTAAGAGGCTCTTCTGTCCTCCACTCATTATCTGTAGTAATGGCTCCTGTTTGACATTGTTATCAGTATAAAAGACACTTGTCCACAATCTCAGTCACACTCCAAACTCCACTATGGTGAAGACCAAAGAGCTGTGGAAGGACACCAGAAACAAAATTGTAGACCTGCACCAGGCTGGGAAGACTGAATCTGCAATAGGCAAGCAGCTTGGTGTGAAGAAATCAACTGTGGGAGCAATAATTAGAAAATGGAAGACATACAAGACCACTGATAATCTCCCTCGATCAGGGGCTCCACGCAAGATCTCACCCCGTGGGGTCAAAATGATCACAAGAACGGTGAGAAAAAATCCCAGAACCACACGGGGGACCTAGTGAATGACCTGAAGAAAGCTGGGACTAACATAACAAAGGCTACCGTCAGTAACACACTACGCCGCCAGGGACTCAGATCCTGTAGTGCCAGACCTGTCCCCCTGCTTAAGCAAGTACATATCCGGGCCGATCTAAAGTTTGCTAGAGAGCATTTGGATGTTCCAGAAGAGTATTGGGAGAATGTCATATGGTCAGATGAAACCAAAGTAGAACTGTTTGGTAGAAACACAACTCGTTGTGTTTGGAGGAGAGTAAATGCTGAGTTGCATCCAAAGAACACCATACCTACTGTGAAGCATGGGGGTGGCAACATCATGCTTTGGGGCTGTTTCTCTGCAAAGGGACCAGGACGACTGATCCGTGTACATAAAAGAATGAATGGGGCCATGTATCGTGAGATTTTGAGTGCAAACCTCCTTCTATCAGCAAGGGCATCGAAGATGAAATGTGGCTGGGTCTTTCAGGATGACAATGATCCCAAGCACACTGCCAGGGCAATGAAGGAGTGGCTTCGTAAGAAGCATTTCAAGGTCCTGGAGTGGCCTAGCCAGTCTCCAGATCTCAACCCCAAAGAAAACCTTTGGAGGGAGTTGAAAGTCCGTGTTGCCCAGCGACAGCCCCAAAACATCACTGCTCTAGAGGAGATCTGCATGGAGGAATGGGCCAACATACCAGCAACAGTGTGTGCCAACCTTGTGAAGACTTACAGAAAACGTTTGACCTCTGTCAAACGTGCTGCCAAGTATTAGGCTGAGGGTGCCAATACTTTTGTCCTGCCCATTTTTGGAGTTTTGTGTAAAATGATCAATGATTTGACTTTTTTTTCATTCTCTTTTGTGTTTTTTCATTGCAAGCAAAATAAATGAAGATATTATTACCAAAGCATTTGTGATTGCAATCATTTTCTGGAAGAAATTGAGTATTATCTGACAGAATTGCAGGGGTGCCAATACTTTTGGCCAGCACTGTATAGGGAAACCGGTGTTTCCGTAGGTATAATTGACATGCTGCAATTTCCAAAACTGCAACGTTTTTGGAAATCGCAGTGTGTCCTCTGTGAGTATTCTCCTGCAATGTGGGGATGGGATTCGCAGGAACTGTATACACCACATGGGGCCCCGGCCTTATATTGAAAGATTGGAAGATCTATAAACAAATTTTTCTATTTATTTGTAATAAAATAAGAAATTTGAAAATTTTGAAAAAAAAAAAAAAAAGCACAATTTTCAGGAGTGACACTGGGTGTTTGAAAAGCAGATTTTGCTGGAATAGTTTTCAGATACCATGTCTCATTCGCAGAGCCCCTACAGTTCAAATACAATTGGAATCCTTCAAAAGTGACCCCATTTTGGAAACTACACCTCTGACAGAATTCATCAAGGGGTATGGTGAGCATTTTTACCTCACAGTTCTTTCACAGATTTTATTAGCATTGGGACATAAAAATTAAAAACTACTTTTTTTTCCCCAAAACCTGTCCATTTACACTACCGTTCAAAAGTTTAGGGTCACTTAGAAATTTGTTTATTTTTGAAAGAAAAGCACAGTTTTTTTTTCAATGAAGATAACATTAAATGAATCAGAAATACACTCTATACATTGTTAATGTGGTAAATGACTATTCTAGCTGCAAACATCTGGTTTTTAATGCAATATCTACATAGGTGTATAGAGGCCCATTTCCAGCAACCATAACTCCAGTGTTCTAATGGTACATTGTGTTTGCTAACTGTGTAAGAAGGCTAATGGATGTTTAGAAAACCCTTGTGCAAGTATGCTAGCACAGCTGAAAACAGTTTTGCTGTTTAGAGAATCTATAAAACTGACCTTCCTTTGAGCTAGTTGAGAATCTGGAGCATTACATTTGTTGGTTCGATTAAACTCTCAAAATGGCCAGAAAAAGAGAACTTTCATGTGAAACTTGACAGTCTATTCTTGTTCTTAGGAATGAAGGCTATTCCATGTGAGAAATTGCCAAGAAACTGAAGATTTCCTACAACGGTGTGTCCTACTCCCTTCAGAGGACAGCACAAACAGGCCCTAACCAGAGTAGAAAGAAGTGGGAGGGCCCGCTGCACAACTGAGCAACAAGACAAGTACATTAGAGTCCCTAGTTTGAGAAATCGATGCCTCACTGGTCCTCAACTGACAGCTTCATTAAATAGTACCCGCAAAACGCCAGTGTCAACGTCTACAGTGAAGAGGCGACTCAGGGATGCTGACCTTCAGGGCAGAGTGGCCAAGAAAAAGCCATATCTGAGACTGGCTAATAAAAGGAAAAGATTAATATGGGCAAAAGAACACAGACATTGGACAGAGGAAGATTGGAAAAAAGTGTTATGGACAGACGAATCGAAGTTTGAGGTGTTTGGATCACACAGAAGAACATTTGTGAGACGCAGAACAACTGAAAAGATGCTGGAAGAGTGCCTGACGCCATCTGTCAAGCATGGTGGAGGTAATGTGATGGTCTGGGGTTGCTTTGGTGCTGGTAAAGTGGGAGATTTTTACAAGATAAAAGGGATTTTGAATAAGGAAGGCTATCACTCCATTTTGCAACGCCATGCCATACCCTGTGGACAGCGCTTTATTGGAGCTAATTTCATCCTACAACAGGACAATGACCCAAACCACACCTCCAAATTATGCAAGAACTATTTAGGGAAGAAGCAAGCAGCTGGTATTCTATCTGTAATGGAGTGGCCAGCGCAGTCTCCAGATCTCAACCCCATTGAGCTGTTGTGGAAGCAGCTTGACCATATGGTACGCAAAAAGTGCCCATCAAGCCAATCCAACTTGTGGGAGGGGCTTCTGGAAGCATGGGGTGAAATTTCTCCAGATTACCTCAGCAAATTAACAGCTAGAATGCCAAAGGTCTGCAATGCTGTAATTGCCGCTAATGGAGCATTCTTTGACAAAAGCAAAGTTTGAAGGAGAAAATTATTATTTCAAATAAAAATCATTATTTCTAACCTTGTCAATGTCTTGACTATATTTTCTATTTATTTTGCAAAATTGTCTGGGTGACCCCAAACTTTTGAACGGTAGTGTAGCCCCAACTTTTTTAATTTTACAAGGAGCTAAGGAAGGAAAAACACACCACAGTTTGTTACACAATTTCTCCTGAACACAGGATTCCCTTACGTCCTACAGCAGCACAATATGGGGTATTCCTGCCCCTGCGTGCTGGTAGGACAGGCGGAACTTTTAATTAACATAAATTTGCATGACTACACTATCCTCTAAGAGGGCAAAGAGATATAGATTTTATTGCGTTCTTGCTGTGGTTCTCTCTTTATTGATAGCTACTTTATCTCTGGAAGTAGCTTTGCTGCAGAAATTTGACAGGGAGGGTTTTTTTGTGAGGCTTTCCATTGCTCCTCTCCTTTTCCCCTCTATAAAGTCTCATAGTTCTTTGCAGTAGTGGGCTTGTCTCTCTTTGGGTCCAGCTCCTTATCCCTTTGCCTGCTGCAAAGCACTTCCGTGTTTGTCTGAATCGCTTGATTCTCCAAAGGTATTTACTTGCTATTATTTTATCTATGTTTTTCTGTCTGGTGACTTCTGGTTTTCCTTATAGATGTCCTCCTCAACCTCCGGTGCTGATGCTGACGACTGTAGAAAGGAAAAGGTCCTCCAAACGCAAACATTTGTCTTGTTTAGACTGTAATACTCCCTTGCCGGATGGGTATGAGTTTTCCCACTGCTGTCAGTGCCGTGGACCCCCTCTCTGATGAGCAGTCTGTATGTGATATCGTCGTGTGGGTCAAGGAAATATATACAGGACTCCTTGCAGGAAATCCGGGACTCCATCTTGCAGATTTCCAAGAAACCTTGTGTGGAGAAGCAGACTCTGGTTCCTATTGAAGATTTCCAGGTGATTGACAAAACACTTTCATCTGATGATACCTTTCTTCTTGAAAAAGATAAATAGGCTGCTGAAGTCCATCCGGTCAAGGGACCGTGATGTTGACGGGGAAGCCTCCTGTTCCACCTCTAGGGGGCCTAGGGCCTTCCAAGTGGACGAGTCACTGTAAAAACTCATGCTTGCGGAATGGAAACATCCGGAAAGAGCTCCCATATATTCCAGGAGATTTAGAACCCTGTTCCCTATTGCAGAGTCCCAGCGGGATCGGTGGGGTCTCCCACCTAAAGTTGATACGGCAGTGGCCAAGTTGTTCCGTCATACGGTGGTCCTGGTGGATGATGGATCTAACCTCCAGGACCCCATGGATAGACACATAGAGAGTACTCTCAGGAAGATTTACTCTCTGGCCTCCGGTCAGACTTCCATGGCTATTGCCTCTAATGAAGTCTCAAGCAAGTTACGTGCTGATTTAGCCCAGCTTGCAAGAGACATCGACTCTGGAGTCTCCAGAGATTATCTCCTAGCTTTTTTGAGCTCAGTTTCCTTGTCGGCAGATTATTTAGCCGAAGCCTCCCAACATAATTTAAGGCTGGCGGCCAAATCTTTGGACCTTTCTATGGCAGCTAGAAGGCCGCTATGGTTAAAACCCTGGAGAGCGGATAATGCCTCCAAGTTCAACCTCTGTTCTCTACCCTTTGAGCCGGGTAAGGTTTTTGGCAGAGGCCTGGATGAAATTATGGAAGACCTTGCCAATAAAATGGGGTAAGACTCTGCCTCAGGCCTTTAGAGGCAGGTCAAGACCTTTCTGGCCGGGGTAGAGGTTATCAGCCTCAACCTAGACCCCAGTTCCAGAGACGTCCTAGATATCAGTCTAGGGGTTCTGGACGAAGGTTCCCCAAGGAGGAGGACAAAAAGAAGCCTAGCTTTTGACATCGACTGCCTTCTTCCTGTTGGAGGTCGACTTTCCCAGTTCTACACTGTCTGGCAGGAAAAAATTCAAGATCCTTGCAGGTTGTTCAGGGAGGTTATGCGATTGAGTTTCTTCATCCGCCTCAAGATCGATTTGTCTTAACCCGCTCCCTTCCTGCGGCTCAGCAGGATATATTGGAGTGCTCCTTTCATGATTACATCCGCAAGGGGGCCTTGGAAGAGGTCCCCCCCTTGGAGGAAGGATTCAGTGTCTACTCCCCAGTTTTTCTGGTGCCAAAACCATCAGGCAGCTGGAGAATGATTGACTTAAGATATCTGAATCGCTTCATAAAGAAAAAACATTTTCGTATGGAGACCGTAAAATCCGTTACATCCTTTCTTCAACAGGGCAAAGTTTTCGTCACCTTAGTTCTAAAGGATGCTGTGATGATTCCGCTTAAATATGGCTATAACTCAAAGATGTATTTTGATCTCTGGGTAGCGTATCTCCCTCTTAGTTCCATTTATTCATAATGTACGCAGCCCTAATCCTGGGAGTGTGTTGTCAGTATTGGCAACAATGTAACAATGGGGCTTTGTACCCATCCCAGAATGGCTCCATTGAATTCCTACATAGCACTGAGTGATCAAACACACCTGCATTGTTCAGCCTGGGCTGTTGATCAGACATGGTTGATAACATTGTATCATTCCACTTGGTCTCAGCTCCTTACAAAGAATCTTGACTTGAGTGCATTAATCAATCAGACTTGCCGTCGCCGGTGACCTCATTCTGGGCGGTGTAATCAAGGGTATAAAAGAGGAGGTAATAGGTCAGTGAGGGAGAATCCTAAGATGAGACTACAAGAGAATACTATGAGAGACTACTACTGGGAGACTGTGATGAGCATGCAGGCTGGAATGTTAGAATGCTGCTTCTAGAAGCCTCCACCGGTTATTCACACATACCACATGCCATGTGTGAGTGTTGGACTACAGAACCACATCAAGGATATGTGGGGTAAAGTAACTATTTCACTTTTATTCCCTTTTATTTTATTGTACTGTATCTTGTAACTAGTAACTGTTAATGCTTGCATATATCTGCATATCTGTTCTGAACTGCATGTGTTAGATGTTAATACCGACCCATTTAGGGGTTAATAAATATATAAAATTTAGAAAGCTTGTCTTGTATTTATCTTGTGAACCCAGCACTCACTAGCAGTGAGTGTGGTTTTTTATGAAAGAAGTCTCAGGTGAGGGACAAAGCGGTGTTGGCGCACTGAGGATCTTTCACAGATGCCTATTTGCATGTCCCAATATATCCTCCACACAGAAGCGTTCTCAGATTCGCCGTTTCAGTAAGCATCTTCAGTTCGCAGCCCTGCCCTTTGGCATCACTTCAGCTCCTCATACCTTTACCAAGGTTGTGGCTCCTATAGCTGCCTCTCTCAGGCTTCAGGGCCTTTTTGTAGTGCCATACCTGGACGACAGGCTAATAAAATCCCAGTCAGAGTCTGTTCTGCTCCAGCAGTTACTGATAGCTGTATCCCTTCTCCAAAACTTGGGTTGGCTAATAAATTGGGAGAAGTCAGAAGTAGTTCCCTCTACCTGCAGGAAGTTCCTGGGGTATCTCTTGGACTCAGACCACATGGAGGTTTCCTTAACACCTGCAAGGACGGAAAGATTGATCAAGCGGTCCAGTTTCTCTTCAAGACACGTCTGGTATCCATCAGAACATCCTTGAGAGTCCAAGGCCTGATGTCATCCTCAGCCATTGCAGTCCCTTGGGCTTTATGGAATTTGCGTCCTCTCCAGATGGTAGTACTAAAAGCCTGGAACCATACTCCTCTTGGTCTCTCGGTCTTGACAAGAAGATCAAGTTATCTCCCTGTACTCGTCTTTCCCTCAGATGGTGGATACAACTGAAAGACGGAATGTCCACGGTCCAACCTCGTTGGATCCTGTTGACTACCGATGCATCCCTCTCGGGATGGGGAGTCCACCTGTACAAGAAAACCATACAAAGATTCTGGAAAAGTCTAGAAGAGAAGACATCTTCCAATTGGAAGGAGCTCAGAGCCGTGTACCTAGCACGACTTTATTTTTCTCCTCTCCTCAGAGGGAGAGCGGTCAAGGTTCTTGTGCCAGAGCAGAGTCTACCAAGAAAAGCTACCATAGAATAGGTAACATCTTCAAGCAGTGGTGATCCAGAAGAGAATCTGATAGTTCAAACCCTACTATGGCAGAAATTCTGGATTTTCTTCAAAGCGGCTTGGATACAGGCCTTTCTTCTGCTACACTGAGGGTTCAGGTTTCAGCCTTATCCGCCTGTTTAGGCAGACGATTGTCCCAAGATTCCCTTATTGTTGGAGTCCTTAAGGACGCTACCAGACTTAGACCGGTGGACTCAGCTCCGGTTCCCCAGTGGGATCTCTCGACTGTTCTTTCAGGTCTTTGTGATCCTCCTTTTTAGCCTTTGGAGGATGTAGATCTTAAATTTCTTGCCTTTAAAACCACCTTTCTATTAGCCATCACTTCAGCCAAAAGGGTAAGTAAGCTCCAGGCTTTTTCTTCCAAGGAACCTTATATATCATTTTTTGCGGATAGGGTCCAACTTAGGTTTCTTCCTGGGTTTAACCCTAAGGTGCCTTCCTGTGCCAATATTAACCAATTAGTCTCTTTACCCGTGTTTTTCCAGCCCCTTTCTCTGAAGAGGAGAAAAAAACTGCACACACTAGATGATGTGAGATGTCTCCAGATTTACCTCTTATGTACACGTTCCTTTAGGAGAGCAGAGAATCTCCTTGTCAACATGAATGGTAGAGACAAAGGTCTCAGGGCTTCTAAGCCTACCTTGTCTAGGTGGATCAAGGAGACAATCAAAGTCTCTTTTTTTGTTCAGGGGTTAGCTCCACCCGAATTTTGTACAGCCTATTCAGCCAGGACTGTATCAACCTCTTGGGCTGAGAACTGGGCCTTACCACTGGATCAGATCTGTGCAGCTGCTTCTTGGTCGTCTCACCTAACCTTTGTAAAACATTATCGACTAGATATTCGGAGTTCTGGGGCGACTGCCTTTGGTCAGTCAGTCCTAGGTGTTGTAGAGCAGGGAAACCCTCCCTAAGGGAATTACTTGCTATATCCTCATATTGTGCTGCTGTAGGACGTAAGGGAATCGTTGCTTATGATGTTTATCTGTTTCTCCTTAGTCCTAACAGCAGCACAAGCTTCCCTTCCTAAACTTAGAAATTTTTACTTTAACTTACACAAGGGTCGGAGAGGTCTCTTTGCCCTCTTATAGGGTAGCGTAGTCATGCATATTTCATGTTAATTAAAAGTTCCATCTGTCCTACCAGCACACAGGGGCAGGAATACCCCATATTGTGCTGCTGTTAGGACTAAGGGAAAACAGATTAACATCATAATCAACGAATACCCCTTATGTGAACAAAAACTGTTGTATAGGTACATGGTGGGGCTCAGAATGGAAAGAGCACTATTTGGCTTTTGGAAGGCAGATTTTGCTGGAATAGTTTTCAGATGCCATGTTGCATTTACTTCAAATTATACCCATATGGAAAACGCCAGCATTTCTGTAGGTATAATTGACATGCTGCGATTAACAAAAATGTGACGGTTTTTGAAATCATAGCATGTCCGCTGTGGATATTTTTCTACATTATGTGGATGGGATTATCCAGAATGCCATCCACTTTGCAATTACTGTAAAACGCTGCGTTAAATTGCGCTATGTGGGGCCCTAGCCTAAATTTGGTACCCCCGGGAATCGTACCAAAACATAGAATACAGGTGACATGTCATTTTGGCTGCAGAGTGGACGTTGTAAAAATGAAGCCCATAAGAAAGTCGCATTAATGCACTTTTTCTCCATTTCTATCCCATTCTGAATTTTTTTGCAGCTTCCCAATACATTGTACAGAATAATAAATGGTACCATTATGAAGAACAATTTGTCCCACAAACATTAAGCCCTCATATGGCTCTATGTACGGAAAAATAAAAAAAAGTTATGGGGTTTGGAAGGTGGGGAGTCAAAAAGAAAAATCGAAAAATATACCCAGCGAGAAGTGGTTAAACGAATAAGTCCACATAAATGGCCAACAGCTGAAGGAAGGATCCACTCTTGGCTTTGGCTTAAAAAACCGCAACAAAATCTGCAACAAAAAAGCTGCGTTTCCTCAACGTGGGGCCTCAGCCTTAGATCTTAATCCCTCCTAGATGAAGTCTAAAGGAGAGATCCCCATTCTTTTTTAAATATTTATATCAAAGAATAACATTTTAAATTAAATCTGTCTACAAAATTTATAAAAATCAACCTTAAAATCTAAATCTTTTAATAAATGAGTGGGTACAAAACCCAGTCCTTTATTTAACAGGGAGATTTTATCTGGAGTAAGGACATGTTGTGGTATATTACAACAGATTATTGGATATCTGTATCATCTGTTTTTATCCAGTATATTTTCCCAGGCCCTCTTTCCCTTTTTCTATCTTTTTCTTTCTGGTACTGGTATTGTCCTCTGTAATCGCCATTTTCTTTGTATTTCGTTCCACCGTACTTTCCTTTGTCTAAAAAAGGTTTAGATTTCTTCCCCAACCTTAATGTTATTCATTCTGAGCCAGAATTGCTTTCCTGTATAATGGAAACACTAGCATCTGATGACTGGTTGTCCTTTCCTCTTACTTTGTAATTGGCGGCGGCAGTGGTGACCCTAGCCTCTTTGCTGCCTGAGGCGGACTATAGATTGATGCCCCCCCCCCCCAAAAAAAAAAAAAAAAAATGCTTTTCCATGCCACTAGCTTCACACGCTGTTATGGGGGGGCACAATATACACAAAGTTATAAAACAGTTTATAAGAATTCTTCTTCCTGTATTACTTCAGTATCAGATCAACAACACGGCATTAACAATGACAATAACTTCTCACATCTTCTGCTTGGTGGATGGACGAGCCCACGTGGCCCCCATTCTCTATAATAGGAGCCCCGCAGATAGCTGAGTACTGGACTTCGGGTATCTTTGGCTCTCCCATTGAAGTGAATGAGAGCCACGCGGGTTCATCCATCCACCAAGTGACACCTATATATATGGCTGCGGTCAGGCTGGATTCCCACCTAGTGGGGGGAAAAAACCCAATTCTCAGGCTCAGTGGGGTCTCAGCAGACAGACCCCCATCACTCAGGTATTTATCCTCTATCATTTAGGTGAATACAGGGCAGTAACATTCTGTGACTTACAGGTGACGTCTCTGACTAATCGGTCACATTTCCCTTCTCTTCCCTCCGGACCGCCATGACCACTTCTTCCAGCTGTGACTTGTCTCTGTAAAGTTTGCAACACAGACATCTTTGGCTCCTCACTTTTCCAGGCACCGACCCACATTGTCCTCACCTGCACCCCCATCCTGCTGCTACCCCCAATTATATAATATATGATATAACCCCCCATAATGAATAATACCCCCAAGTGCATCTTTATATTAATAATGTCTGTGTGTACCCTGTGTAAATAGTGCCCCTTATTAATAATGCCCCAGGTGTTAGCTAATAAAAAGGTTTTCCAGGTCATTAATAAACTAATCAGTGGGGCTCAGAAACCCAGGACCCTACTGATCAGGCCTCTGTTTACATAATTTCATTCATCTCATAGCGGCCAAGTAATGTAACTACAGCCTCGTCCTATACACGTCCATGTGACAAGGCTGTAATTACATGACACGGTCACTATAAACAGACAACGTATAATATAAACAGGTGCCCTGTTTATAGCGCCCCATTTACACACACTATAATGTTCCACAGCAGCCCCTGCACACAGTATTATGGCCCGCAGCGCCCCTGCACACGGTATTATGCCTTGCAGCAGCCCCTGCACACGGTATTATGCTCCATAGTGAGCCCTGCACACTGTATTATGCCTTGCAGCAGCCTCTGCACACGGTATTATGCTCCATAGTGGCCCCTGCACATGGTATTATGCTCCATAGTGGCCCCTGCAGACAGTATTATGCTCCATAGTGGCCCCTGCACACGGTATTATGCCCCGCAGTGGCCACTGCACAAGGTATTATGTTCCACAGCAACGCCTGCACACAGTATTATGCTCCCTATTGGCCCCTGCACACAGTATTATGCTCCATAGTGACCCCTGCACATGGTATTATGCTCTATAGTGGGCCCTGCACACTGTATTATGCCTTGCAGCAGCCCCTGCACATGGTATTATGCTCCATAGTGGCCCCTACACACAGTATTATGCTCCCTAGTGGCCCCTGCACATGGTATTATGCTCCATAGTGGCCCCTGCATACGGTATTATGCCCTGCAGTGGCCACTGCACATGATATTATGCTCCACAGCAACTCCTGCACACAGTATTATGCTCCCTAGTAGCCCCTGCACTTGGTATTATGCTCCATAGTGGCCCCTGCACACGGTATTATGCTCCATAGTGGCCCCTGCAAACGGTATTATGCCCCGCAGTGGCCTCTGCACACGGTATTATGTTCCACAGCAACCCCTGCAAACAGTATTAAGCTCCCTAGAGGCCCCTGCACATGGTATTATGCTCCATAGTGGCCCCTGCACACGGTATTATGCTCCATAGTGGCCCCTGCACACGGTATTATGCTCCATAGTGGCCCCTGCACATGGTATTATGCTCTATAGTGGCCCCTGCACTCGGTATTATGCTCCATAGTGACCCCTGCACTGGTATTATGCTCCACAGTGGCCCCTGCACACAGTATTATGCCCCATAGTGGCCCGCCCATGAACTATTATTACTTTTCAGACCCCAGAATATAATGATCGTAGTTCCAGGGGAGGTGACAAACATAAAAAGCAGTGTTACTTACCTATCCTAGACACCGGTGAACTCCCTGCAGCTTTCGGCCCTGTTTAATTGCGCACACACGCCATGTGATCAGGAAGGCGACGCGACCTGATGACGTCACCAGAAGGCCCAAGCCTGCTCGGAGTAACATCAGATCGCAGGAGGGGTAAGTAGCATTGGTTTTTATGTTCCCTCACCTTCCCTGGGTCTCCAATTATTATACTCTGGGGTCTGAAAAGACCCCAGAGTATAATAATACTAGTATTTTAGGCCCGCGGCCTCACTTACCGATGCCCGCGGCCGCTCACAGCGGCATCCACTTCCCCTTCTGCTACCCATAGCAGAAGGGGAAGCGGGGGCGGCCACGAGCAGACGCGGGGTAGGTAAATAAATAACCTGCTGGGGATACTCCAACAGGTAACAGCCTATTTCTATAAATATTAAAAAAAAAAGTTATCCACACCTACCTGCGATGCCTTGATGGAGCCGCCGCCCCCTCTTTTTCTCCACTCCCCCCACGTCTGCGTCTCAGCATAGGAGGCGCGATGACGTCATTGTATTGCCGCCTGCACTGACATGCAGATGTCTCGTAAACCAGCCCAAGACAGGCCCCGCTCAGCTTTGTTTTTTTTTTTTAAAGCGGCCTGTCGTGGGTTGGTTTACGGTAAATATAAAGTAAAAAATGCCGCCCCCCAGACAGTGACGGATAGTGCCGCCTGAGGCGGCGCGCCTCACTTTCCTTCATTAGCGGTGCGCCCCTGTGTGTGACGTGTATGTAGCGGAGCCGTCTACATGTGACGTATATGTAGCAGGCTGTCTGCGTATGATGTGTATGTGTAAAGGCAGTTTCATTAGTGCAGAGTGCGGAAACTAGATAGTAAGGAGTCAAGAAGAGATAGCAGAGAGGTAATGGATTAGGTGAGGAAAGACCAAGCATTCGAGGAGTTTGGAGATGAAGGGGAGTTTGGAGACAGGTCGGTAGTTACCAGCACAGGATGGGACAAGGGAGGATTTCTTCAGTACTGGGGCTATAACAGCAGGTTTAGAAGAGGAAGGATAGACCACAAGAAGGAGAGAGGTTAAATATTCTAGTAAGGTAAGTAGTGACAGCCGAGGACAGAGACTGGAGAAGGTGTGAGGGGATGGGGTAACTAATACAGGTAGCAGGGCGAGAAGAAGAAAGGAGCATGGAGACTTCTTCTTCTGTAACTAGATCAAATAGGAGCATGAACAGGATGAGGTGCGGTAGGTAAGGGGATCAGTCCTGCCTGAGGGTCCGGAGATTATGTCCTGATGGATCTTATCAAATTTATCTTTGAAATAAGCAGCCAGGTCCTTAGCACAGAGGTCTGTGATAGGTGACTGCATCTTGCGAGAATGTAAGGAGAGAAGAGTTGCAAAGAGTTGTTTTGGGTTACTGAAGAGAGAGGAGGTGAGAGCGGTGAGATAAGCTTGTATGGTGAGGAGAAGGGCAGAGTTATAGGTTTTGAGCATTAACTTGTGGAGGAAGTCTGTGGGTGTTCGGCATTTTCTTCACAAACATTCAGTACACCTAGAGAACTGCTGTAGAAAGCCCATTCGTGGTGTGTGCCAGGATTGCTGCCATCTTTGTAGAAAGGTTCAGGTGAGGGGGAGCCACCTCTTCCAGGGCACTTTTAATAGCATTATTAGATCAGGTCAGAATCAGGACAGAAGGGTGAAGAGATGGGGGACAGAGATGACTGTTCATCTGGCGTGTGGATTCCTGTATGTATAATGGGTTGGAGTGTTCTGTGAAGGAGAGAAAGTACTGATGGTAAAAGACAGAAGGTTATGGTGAGAAAGTGTGAGAGAAGAGAAATGTAGAAACTGAGAAAACCAATATACTCGTATTAAAATCACCAATATACTCGTGCTAAGAATATGTAATGCTGCTACAATTTCTCACAAATGTCCACCACAGGAGTTAGCAGAGTATTACCAGGTCCATCAGAAGTCTTTTCCAGATGAAGAGCAAGCAGAGATCTAAGGTCTGTATGTACTATCTGGTTGTTACACCATAGAGGGAGACGCTCCACCCGGAGGGTACTCCCTCACATACACTTCAGCAGGCCTGCACTCTCCAAGTTCCAGTTTATAGTCGCACGTCCAAAGCATTTCGAAAGTCTTCAGCTTCCTTCGTCAGGGATGACAATGTGTTGCTAATTTTCCCTATTTATACCGGCGCAGGCTACTGAGTGCAATGTGGATAGTGCTTGGGTCAGAACGAACTCTCACTATCACTCTCACTTGCACTTAAAAAGCATATTGCCTAAAATACTCTTAATTAATAATAACAATACTCAAACATACTTTGGCTATAGAACTCATCACAAAAAAATTCATTTAAATTTTATTTACTTCTCGTAATGCTTCACTGAAATGCAAACAGCTCTGTTTCACTAGTTAAGGCTAAAAGTAGTGGTTAGGGAAAAAACTGAGATGTAGCTGGAGAGACAAGGGCGTTAATGGTGGTATTAATGTCACCCATGATGAGGGTAGTGTTGGGGGTTGTTAATCTCCCCCGGGATAGATGTCACCGTAATCCTAATTAAATAAATAACCAGTTTCGAGCGCTCGGGAAACAAGACGTACACAGGTATCGTGTATGAACCGTTTCTACTTTATTACGTAGTTCAATACAGTTTTAAAAGCAAGCTCAGTTACATAACAGTCATGTGATCAATATACATATATGGTCTTTCCAGTTCCGTTATCAGATACCCATCACCCCAGATGTTTTCCTTTTCACCTTATCTGAATGTCCTCCCAAGAATACCAGTTCTGCTGAAATCAGCAGAACTGTTGATATCTCCCCCAGACTCCAAGTCTGTCCTTATCAACTATGCAGTCTTGTTTGCAGAACATTCCACCCTCTTGTGCTTTCTGTATAGAATATAGTGCAAGTTATGTTTTAACCCTTACAATTCCCCCATTTTAGGACTTTATTTTTAATCAATATTCAATGAATACATTCACACTATCTGTGTGCCATCTGTGATGGATTCTCCATTGAAAATGTTAAAAATAATGATCCTACCTTACATACTGAGTATTGTCCCTCATGAGATTGCGTAGCGAAGGAATACATTGGATACAACAACATCCTAATATCATAAAAATGATTACACAAAGGATTATACCTACGATTTGTCGAAGGTATCCCAAGTCAGGTAGGAAAGCTAACAGCCAGTCCCACCATCCTTGGTTGACATCTTGTTTGATGTGTGTGACCATTTCCTGTAACTGTTTCAACTTATCATGCACATCTTCTGAATGGTCAGACAAATTAAAACAACACATTCCCGCAAAAGTGTTGCACCCATAACCATGTTTAAGCAGTAAATAATCTATAGCCGCTCTATTCTGCAATATTGCTTTTTTATGTGATCGCAAATCTAATACAACATAATAAGGACTTATCCAGTCTGCATGCACATGGAGATCAGCTTCCATACTGCAACAGAAGTCGGCACTGCAATCAAACAAGTTTCTAACACATTACTGGAATATGCATTTCTCAAACAAAATTCTGTCATGTTTAATACTCGGGCCAAATATAACCACATATTCTCTTTTGTTCTCCATATGTGTTCCTCCAGTTCCCTTACTCTCCGATTTGGGCTGTCTTTTCTCCTGTAAAGTTCAAGAGACTTCCTAGTGTGTCTTTTCACAACCACCCAATCACCAGGCTGCAAGCTATATGTTCCTGAAAAATCAGAAGGGTCTGGAATAGAAGAGAACACTTGTTTATGTGTTTCTCTCAATCTCTGGCACAAACTCTGCACATAGCTAGAAATACTGTCATAGTTAAGCTGTAACGTCTGAGGGAAGTATAACCCTGTTTTGGGCGCACTTCCAAACAATATTTCAAATGGTGACAACCCTGTCCTCCTGTTAGGGGTGGTTCTTACTGAATATAAGGCTAGAGACAGGCATTCAGGCCAAGGCTTTCCTGTCTCTGCTATGGCTTTCTGAATCTTCAACTTAAGTGTACCACTCAACCTTTCCACTTTGCCTGAACTCTAAGGATGGTAGGGTGTGTGGAAAGCTTGCTCAATCCCTAGTGCAGACATTATTTCTTTCATTATCTCACCTGTGAAATGTGTACCTCTGTCAGACTCAATCACCTCGGGCACTCCAAACCTACACACAAGCTCGGACATCAGTTTCTTGGCAGTTGCTTGTGCGGTTGCTTTGCTCACAGGGTAGGCCTCAGGCCATCCTGAAAACAGATCCACACAGACCAATACATACTCGTATGTTCCAGACTTAGGCAACTGTATGTAATCTATCTGTACTCTCTGAAATGGGTACAGGGATTTTGGTGTACACTTGGTGGGTGTTTTAACTACCTGTCGTGGATTGTGTAGAGCACATATGTGACATGCTTTTACGTGATTGCTAGCAGCTCTTCCAAAACCTGGGGCAAACCATAATTTACCCACTAATGACTCCATGGCATTTCGAGAGGCATGCACCTTACCGTGGGCCAAGCCAGCCATCTGGGGGTAGACTGCTGCGGGCAGACATAATCGATCCCCCATTTTCCACATACCATCACCTTCTGTAGCACCTGCTTTCTTCCATCTTTCAGTTTCCACACTGGTGACCTTTGAGTACAACCCTTTTGGGTCTGCTAGGTCAATGTCCATTTTGCTCACCTGGTTGGGACCCCTTCTGGCCAGTAGTGCTGCAGCCTTGACTGCTCTGTCAGCTCTCTCATTTCCACGGCTTTCAGGGTCCCTTTCTTTTGCGTGAGCTCTGACTTTCACAATTGCCAGCTGCTTTGGGAGCAGTATGGCCTCCATAAGTCGACTTACCACATCTCCATTCTTAATTGGCTTGCCCTGGGCCGTTAGGAAGTTCCTTGACCTCCATATCGGACCATAATCATGCGCAATGCCAAAAGCATACCTGGAGTCAGTGTATATGTTGGCTGTTCTACCTTTGGCTACCTTACAAGCCTCCATAAGGGCTTTGAGCTCAGCTTCTTGGGCTGACATGTGTGGTGGAAGAGCTTCCTGGACTATGATGTCATGTTCAGTGACTACAGCATACCCTGTAACAAATTTGCCTTCATCTGTCAGATACCTTGAGCCGTCCACAAACATCTCATAATCAGGATTTTGTAACGGCACATCCGTGACATGGTCAAATCCCACTGTTTCCTGTGACATAACAGCCACGCAATCATGTTCATGCTGGCTGTCAAACAGTTCTTCTTCAGAGAGAGAGTTTAAAAATAAACTCATCTTCCACTTCCCCTTTTGAATCATGAACTCCTACAGGAAGAAGAGTTGCAGGATTCAAAGTTAAACAGCGTTGAAAAGAGATGTTTGAGGAGGACTGCAGAGCAAATTCCAGTTTGCACTGCCGTGCCAAAGAAAAGTGATGTCTGTCTACCTGTGTGAGGATAGCATGGATGTCATGAGTGTGTCATGGTGTACACTTAGGACAATGTCTGAGCTTTTGTCAAGCAATGCTTGTACTGAGAGGACAATCCACACACAGGAGGATGTCCCCCTGGCTTACAGCATCTAACCATGAGCTGTAATGTGTTGTTGTGTGAGAACTGCAGTTGCATGCCCCATCATCTCAGTCACGTAGAGATGAAAAGGTTTCTGATAGTCAGGTAGGCCTAAGGCCGGAGCACTGACTATCTGCAACTTCAGCTGGTAAAACGCATCCATGGCCTCAGATGTGAGGCTGAATGGTTTTGAGGAGAGGCTATCGTACAGAGGTTGCATGGTCAGGGATGCAGATCTGATCCATGGCCTACAGTAGGATACCAATCCCAAAAAGGTACGTAGCTGAGCATGAGAGGCTCGGCACCTGCATGTCTCTCACCACCTTGGTCCTCTCATCTGACAGGTGCTTGGTACCTTGGCCGAGACAGTGTCCTAGAAATACCACTGTTTGTTTGCAAAATTGCAACTTATCCTTGCTGGCCTTGCAGCCGTTCTGGTAGAGGAAACACAACAGGCTGATGGTCGCTGCTTCACAGGTTGGTTTGTCTGGAGCACAAAGAAGAAGGTCATCAACATATTGTAACAAAATGACATCATCATGTGGAAAATACCAAGTACTCATCATAAGTGTGAGACACCTTGTGAATTGGTTAGGACTGTTTTGCGCCCCTTGTGGTAGTACTGTCCAAGTGTACTGTTTTCCCCTAAATGTAAATGCAAACAAATACTGGCAAACGGGGTGTAAAGGCACAGAAAAATATGCATTGGAAAGATCTATACAACTGTACCAGGTGGTACCTGTGGGGACAGCTGACAGCAAGGTGTGTGGGTTAGGTACCACTGGGGTTTCAAGTAGTGTTACTTTATTCAATTCCCTAAGATCATGAACCATACGGTATGTGTCTGGTTCTCCCTTTTTGCCCTTTTTCTTCACTGGGAAAAGAGGAGTGTTTGCTACAGAAGTACATTCCTTTAATGCCTCTGCTTTCACTAATTCCACTATGGTTACCGCTATGGCATCCTCTTGGGCATGGGTCAGAGGATATTGTTTAATCCTGGGTGGCTGAGCACCAGGTTTCAGGGTTACCATAACAGGGGGGTACATCCAATTTACCTAAGTCTGTTTTCCCAGTTGCCCATAATGCTGTTGGCACTTGGGATAACAGTACATTTTCCTCTTCAGTGAGGACAAAAATACAATTTGGTGTACTTAACTCGGCAGATAACAAACACAAAATCTCATGGTTAGTATGTGTGACTTTTACATATGCTTCTCCTGATGAATGCAACATGATATTACATCCTAACACTCCCATCACATCTGTACCAAGAATGTTATCTGATGTGTCAGAGACTAAATACCTAGTGAGTATCCTGCAGCCCTGAAATGAGGTTTCTACAGGATCAGTTTGATCTAAAGCATCCACCGTTTTAGTGAGAAGTCTTCCATAATAAGCTTCCACTGATTCACCTTTCTCTCTTTTAACAGATACCTTACTTCAGATGATAACAGGCAAGACAATAAATTCACATAACATAGTACAAGACATAATTTCATATGTTTGAGTATGTTCTTGAATATTTTACACATATATATTGTCATTGTACCTTACTTTCCATTTAACCTTAGGCTAACACTTTTATCAAAATATTTTCCCTTTGGACATAAATAGTCATCATACACAGGCTGCGGACCCCGGAGGACCAAAGCCAAGTTTCACTTTGTAATAATTGACATGTAACATTACCGGGTAACAGCATCATGTTCAGCTTGTGATTTTCTGCGTGCGCATCACATCAGATACAACGTCCTTGGAGCTACTTGGCAGTCAATTAATGTTTTGGTTATTCCCTGCAGAACATCTGCAGAGCGCTACAACAGAATACAGGAATACAATTCAAGCAGATAGCAGTTAATACTGACACCAAAATTACATATTACTATTTTTGTACAATTTTCAAATATTTCCCAAACCCCACAGACTTTAGAATTTTCTTCACTGGATTCCAACCAAAAGTTGAACCCCTGTGGAACATCACAATATCCTAGTTTCTTCTTTTTAGGGGACATTTCCTGAAAGCGGATTTAATTTTACAAAAAGCATAAAAGTTGAATCCTGGCATTGATATAAACAGAATGAATATTACAAATACAGGTTGACATATAAAAAAAAAAAAAAAAAATAGTCACTTTCTGTAGCTTTTAATCAGTTCCTGGATCCTGGATGAAGGTATTTTTGACCATTCCTCTTTACAAAATAATTCCAGTTCAGTTAAGTTTGATGGTCGTCGAGCATGGACAGCCCGCTTCAAATTATCCCACAGATGTTCAATGATATTCAGGTCTGGGGACTGGGATGGCCATTCCAGAACATTGTAATTGTTCCTCTGCATGAATGCCTGAGTAGATTTGGAGCTGTGTTTTGGATCATTGTCTTGCTGAAATATCCATCCCCGGCATAACTTCAAATTCGTCACTGATTCTTGTACATTATTCTCAAGAATCTGCTGATACTGAGTTGAATCCATGCGACCCTCAACTTTAACAAGATTCCCGGTGCCGGCATTGGCCACACAGCCCCAAAGCATGATGGAACCTCCACCAAATTTTACAGTGGGTAGCAAGTGTTTTTCTTGGAATGCTGTGTTTTTTGGACGCCATGCATAACGCCTTTTTGTATGACCAAACAACTCAATCTTTGTTTCATCAGTCCACAGGACCTTCTTCCAAAATGAAGCTGGCTTGTCCAAATGTGCTTTTGCATACCTCAGGCGACTCTGTTTGTGGCGTGCTTTCAGAAACGGCTTCTTTCGCATGACTCTCCCTTACAGCTTCTCCTTGTGCAAAGTGTGCTGTATTGTTGACCGATGCACAGTGACACCATCTGCAGCAAGATGATGCTGCAGCTCTTTGGAGGTGGTCTGTGGATTGTCCTTGACTGTTCTCACCATTCTTCTTCTCTGCCTTTCTGATATTTTTCTTGGCCTGCCACTTCTGGGCTTAACAAGAACTGTCCCTGTGGTCTTCCATTTCCTTACTATGTTCATCACAGTGGAAACTGACAGGTTAAATCTCTAAGACAACTTTTTGTATCCTTCCCCTGAACAACTATGTTGAACAATCTTTGTTTTCAGATCATTTGAGAGTTGTTTTGAGGAGCCCATGATGCCACTCTTGAGAGTTGATTCAAATAGGAGAACAACTTGCAATTGGCCACCTTAAATATCTTTTCTCATGATTGGATACACCTGGCTATGAAGTTCAAAGCTCAGTGAGGTTACAAAACCAATTTTGTGCTTCAGTAAGTCAGTAAAAAGTAGTTAGGAGTATTCAAATCAATAAAATGATAAGGGTACCCAAATTTTTGCACCGGTCAAATTTTGGTTTAATGCATATTGCACATTTTCTGTTAGTACAATAAACCTCATTTCAATCCTGAAATATTACTGTGTCCATCAGTTATTAGATATATCAAATTGAAATGGCTGTTGCAAACACCCAAATATTTAGAACTAAAAATGATTAAGATTAATAGGGGTGCCCAAACTATTTCATATGACTGTATATATATATAATCCATAATCCAATAAACATCATACCGATGGTGGACAGTTTTTCTCTTTGCGCTATATCAGATTCTCTGAGTATTTTGTTAAAGTAGGTAATATTTCATACAGAACTGGGAGATAAGATGGGTTATATTAAACAATAATACTGAGAAGGGTAATGTCTCCCTTCAAGCCTGATTCTCGGAGTGAGGTGGGGGTGATTCATTATTTCCTGAACTATCACCCCTTATCCTATTCTATTGCTTCCTTCTATCAGGGCATAAATGCCTCTTTGCAACTTTTTGTCCTGAATCAATCCCGCATGATCTAATCTCCACTGATCCCAAAATCTACTGTCTACCAACCCAGTTTTGTGTATTCCTGCTCTTTTTAGGATTTTCTTTACCTGTGCGGCTACTTCTTTCCCTTCCCCTATCTCTATTAGTTCACATGGGGTGTACCATATCTTAGATGGTCCCTTCCCCATCTTGGCTGGTAGCTAATCAGCCGATGAGTCTCTCACTCCTCTAGGGCAACCTTTAGACAATAGAGGGTCACTTATGACTACTTAGTGAGAACTCCCAGACAGACTCTTCTGTCTTCTATGAACTACTCTACTTGTGCAAGTTCAGGAGTAGTGCTCAGGGCAATGCCTCAATTGGCTTCCACAGGCTCAACTTTCTGCCTGTGTCCCCTTACCAAAACACTCCCAAATCACTACACGCACTTCGCGCGGATTCTACTAAGTCCTTCGTGCTACTACTCAGGTCCCATTCGACCTTGACCGTCCAGGCACGGCTGGAGGCTAGTTTTCCAAAACAAGGACTTTTCAATCACTCTGTGCTTCTCAGTTCGGAACCTTGTCCGCAACTCTAAACTCTAGGGGTTAAGAATAGAGACCTTTTCCCCATTCTTTGCAGCCTTATATATCTTATAACACAGGTAACATGGCTTCTCAGTAGACAGGTAAACAGGTAAGACAAAAAGCAAAGAAAACAATTTCCATATCATTTACAGGTGACATGTCCCTTTTAGGTTCTTCCGTACTATACAATTGGCATCGAGATGTCATATAAGCATGCAGCAGCTTACCTCACTCATCGATACAGAGAATAGACACACAGGAACCTCAGATATACTAATTGGCAAGATCAAAGGCTTACCTTCACAGTACTGTTTTTATCTATCTGAGGTCCTCTGGTCCCGTCCTCAAGTCGATCGGTGAGTGGGTCGGCACTCTATCGGCTGCACATCAGACGATCTCGAGGCCCCACGTCATTGGTCGCCAATTTCTGTCGGGGGTTAATCTCCCCCGGGATGGATGTCACCGTAAGCCTAATTAAATAGATAACCAGTTTCGAGCGCTCGGGAAACAAGACGTACACAGGTACCGTGTATGAACAGTTTCTACTTTATTACGTAGTTCAATACAGTTTTAAAAGCAAGCTCAATTGCATAACAGTCATGTGATCAATATACATATATGGTCTTTCCAGTTCCGTTATCACACAAATTTGTTCATTTACCCATCACCCCAGATGTTTTCATTTTCACCTTATCTAAATGTCCTTCCAAGACTACTAGTTCTGCTGAAATCGGCAGAACTGTTGATATCTCCCCCAGACTCCAAGTCTGTCCTTATCAACTACGCAGTCTTGTTTACAGATCATTCCACCCTCTTGTGCTTTCTGTATACTGTGATATAGAATATAGTGCAAGTTATGTTTTAACCCTTACACAGGAGAGGTGAGTAACAATGGTTTTTATGTTTCTTCACCTCCCCTGAGTCTTCAATTATTATACTGTGGGGTCTGAAAATACCCCACAGTATAATACTACTAGTATTTGAGGCCCGCGGCCTCACTTTCCAATCCCCGCTCCTGCTCACAGCCGCTTCCGCTTCCCCTTCTGCGTGCCATAGCAGAAGGAGAAGCGGAGGCGGCCACGAGCAGGTGCGGGGGAGGTAAGTAAATAGGCCGTTACCTGCTGGGATTACTCCAGCAGGTAATGGCCTATTTATAAAAAAAAAAAAAAAAAAAAAAGTTATCCTCACCTACCTGCGATCCCTTGATGGAGCCGCCACCTCCTCTTCTTGTCCACGCATAGGACGTCTGCGTCTCAGCGTAGGAGGCGTGATGACGTCATTGTATCGCCACCTGCATTGAGATGCGGACTTCTCTTAAGCCAGCTCAGTACAGGCCCCGCTCAGCCTTGTTTTTTTCTGTTTTTTTTTAAAGCAGCCTGTCCCGGGCTGGTTTACGTTAAATAAATAGTAAAAATGCTGCCTCACTTCGCCTGATTAGAGGTGCACCCCAGGCGGCGGTCCTCTGCCCATGTATGAACACGATTATGTATATAACCTTGTGTCGCTTTCAAATTTTGCATTTTTTTCCCTTCTACTGTCGAAGAGACATTTTTCAATTCAATTCAGCATTAATCTTTTCTACCTTTTCCAATGATTTATTTTGACGCAATTTATATTGTCAGGTTTTCATCCATTTAAAAGTAGCAATGTAATAAATGGATTGAAATGCCCTTGTGGCAAAATGCATCTAGGTGAGACATCACATGTAATTAAAGTTAAAATCTGGGAACATAAATTGTGCATGGAGGAATTTGGGGAGACCACAGTAGAATGTTATTTTTTGGAATTTTGATCAGGTTAGCGAGTTAAAATGGTTAGCTATTGAGAAAATCCCAAAAATATCTAGTGTGGATAGAAATAGGAATGCTCTATTACACACTGAAGCGAGATGGATTATCAAATTAAATACTTTAGCATCTAAGGGAAAAAAGATTATTAGTGTCCTGTTTGGATTATGAATGTTATGTTTGGGGGTAGGTGCACTCACTGATAACAAATTGACGCATATTTTATAATGTTATACCATCGGAAGCAGGTTTCATTTGCACTGAAAGATGTTCTAACATGTAATTTACCGCTCAGCCTTTCTGCAATGTCAACCATATCTTCATCTTCACTGACACTGATCTTTGGTAATGTGACACCTTGCTGATAAATATATTCTTTCTACTCTTCTTGCTGATAAGTTGAATGAAAATAGTTCTTTAAATGTGGAGGAGGCAGAGGTGGAAGACATGACTGTTGGTAGAGGATGTAGTAGTGGCAACGGGGTGGGGGCACTGGTTATAGTCGTACTAGTAGGGATACTAAGGCGAAAATCTCGAGGTGGGAATGATGAGGGTGTGCGACAATCCCGTGGACCTGATGAGTCAGAAAAGTGGGAAAGATGATATTACTGATAATGATTCTGTTGCAGATAGGACCTGGCAACCGAGTCAGAGTGACAAGATGACATTGGAGGAAAAGGGTTATGGAAGCGGTGACAGTAACAGTTCCTGCCTTTGCGTAACCCCAAAATAAAAGAAAACCTGTCTGGAGCAGACTTTGGTGGTGGCGGCAAATATGTTTCCACTGCTTCTGTGGTTGACCGCAGCAGGTACAGTGATGGCCAAAAGCATTGGCACCCCTGCAATTCTGTCAGATAATACTCAATTTCTTCCAGAAAATGATTGCAATCACAAATGCTTTGGTAATAATATCTTCATTTAATTTGTCTTCAATGGAAAACAACAAAAAGAATTGTCAAAAAGCCAAATTGGATATAATTCCACACCAAACATAAAAAAGGGGGTGGACAAAAGTATTGGCACCCTTTGAAAAATCATGTGATGCTTCTCTAATTTGTGTAATTAACAGCACCTGTTACTTACCTGTGGCACATAACAGGTGGTGGCAATAACTAAATCACACTTGCAGCCAGTTGAAATGGATTAAAGTTGACTCAACCTCTGTCCTGTGTCCTTGTTTGTACCACATTGAGCATGGAGAAAAGAAAGACAACCAAAGAACTGTCTGAGGACTTGAGATGAAAAATTGTGAGGAAGCATGAGCAATCTCAAGGCTACAAGTCCATCTCCAAAGACCTGAATGTTCCTGTGTCTACCGTGCGCAGTGTCATCAAGAAGTTTAAAGCCCATGGCACTGTGGTTAACCTCCCTAGATGTGGACGGAAAAGAAAAATTTACGAGAGATTTCAACGAAAGATTGTGCGGATGGTGGCTAAAGAACCTCGACTAACATCCAAACAAGTTCTAGGTGCCCTGCATTCCGAGGGTACAACAGTGTCAACCCGTACTATCCGTCGGCGTCTGAATGAAAAGGGACTCTATGGTAGGATACCCAGGAAGACCCCACTTCTGACCCAGAGACATAAAAAAGCCAGGCTGGAGTTTGCCAAAACTTACCTGAGAAAGCCAAAAACTTTTTGGAAGAATGTTCTCTGGTCAGATGAGACAATAGTAGAGCTTTTTGGGAAAAGGCATCAACATAGAGTTTACAGGATAAAAAAAGAGGCCTTCAAAGAAAAGAACACGGTCCCTACAGTCAAACATGGCGGAGGTTCCCTGATGTTTTGGGGTTGCTTTGCTGCCTCTGGCACTGGACTGCTTGACCGTGTGCATGGCATTATGAAGTCTGAAGACTACCAACAAATTTTGCAACATAATGTAGGGCCCAGTGTGAGAAAGCTGGGTCTCCCTCAGAGGTCATGGGTCTTCCAGCAGGACAATGACCCAAAACACACTTCAAAAAGCACTAGAAAATGGTTTGAGAGAAAGCACTGGAGACTTCTAAAGTGGCCAGCAATGAGTCCAGACCTGAATCCCATAGAACACCTGTGGAGAGATCTCAAAATGGCAGTTTGGAGAAGGCACCCTTCAAATCTCAGGGACCTGGAGAAATTTGCCAAAGAAGAATGGTCTAAAATTCCAGCAGAGCATTGTAAGAAACTCATTGATGATTACTGGAAGCGGTTGTTCGCAGTTATTTTGTCTAAAGGTTGTGCTACCAAGTATTAGGCTGAGGGTGCCAATACTTTTGTCCGGCCCATTTTGGGAGTTTTGTGTAAAATGATCAATGATTTGACTTTTTTTTTCATTCTCTTTTATGTTTTTTCATTGCAAGCAAAATAAATGAAGATATTATTACCAAAGCATTTGTGATTGCAATCATTTTCTGGAAGAAATTGAGTATTATCTGACAGAATTGCAGGGGTGCCAATACTTTTGGCCAGCACTGTATATGTGGTCATCTCCCATGTGGAAATTTTTTTGCATGTTACCAAATGACAAATACATGGTACTGTGCAAGAGCTGCATGAAAAAAATTAGCTGTGACCATGCAGGACATGTAGGAACTATAACCCTCTGAACTCACATGAAAAGTCATCATCAGCTAATCAGTCAATTCAACAATATTGGCAATGGTATTGACAGGGGAAGTGGGCAAGACCTTGATAAAGGATACCTAGCCATCATTATTTCTTTAGGAAAGCTGTCCCTGCTTTTTATCACCTTGTGTCAGAGAATGTGAGCCTCTCATTGGATATCACAGTGTGGGGAAAAGGTGCATGCCTCCTTTGACATGTAGAGCAGCACTTAAGGGCATGTAAAATACATGACTTTCACTGCTCACTAGACTGTCAGCAGTCACGGGCCATAAATGCAACAAGGCCAGGTGCTAGTGCCACCCAGTTTATGCAGGTCCAGCTCCAACACAAGGTGGGGTCCATTTGCATCCTTTGGTTCTTCATCTCTGGCAAGCCATTGCTTCAACTCCCCCTTCCTCATTTAATCAGTGTAAGGTGAAGCACTGCCATGCAGTGTTACAGCTATTGAGCCTGGATCAGAGAAGCCACACAGTGGAGTAGCAGCTCCACTGTATTCTGCAACAAATATCCCACTGGATGGCCAGAATAGGCAATGGAACGAATATTATGCTGTAGTGCAGTTGCATAGAGTAACACATTGTCCCTGCATGGCGCGTATCCCAGTCTTGGTGGTGTGCTGCTTTATTAATCGATATAGTGACTTAAAGTAATTGGGGTTATGGACAGAAAAATTTATGCACATTTCTTATGTAGTTTAAAATACCCTACTCAACTTCCAGCGGCAAAACAGTTACATAGTAGATGAGGTTGGATGAAGACATCAGTTCATCAAGTCCAAACTATAACCCTACAGTCTCCTACAGTGTTGATCCAGAGGAAGGCAAAAAAAAAAACCATGAGGCTTATGCCAATTGCCCCATTTCATGGGAAAAAATTCCTTCCCGACTCCAATCTGGCAATCAGTATAAAACCCTGGATCAACGTGCCCTTAAAATCTAAAACCCATAACCCATAATGTTGTTCTGTTCGAGAAAGGCATCCAGGCCCTCTTTGAACTTGTTCAATGAATCCACCATCACCACTTCCTGGGGCAGAGAGTTCCATAGCCTCACTGTTCTTACTGTAAAGAATCCTCTTCTATGTTGCTGGTGAAACTTTCTCTCCTCCAGTCATAGAGGATGTCCCCTTGTCACTGTCAATGGCCTAGGAGTAAAAAGATCATTAGAAAGATCTTTGTGCTGTCCCTTCATGTATTTGTACATTGTTAGATCTCCCCGTAGACGTCTTTTCTCTAAACTGAATAACCCCAAGTTTGTTAATCTATCGTTGTACTCCAATCCACCCATTCCCCTAATAATTTTGGTTGCCCTTCTTTGCACTCTTTCTAGTTCGATTATGTTTTTCTTGTATACTGGGGCCCAGAATTGTACACAATAATCTAAGTGTGGCCGTACCAGTGATTTGTATAGAGGCATAACTATGTTCTTGTCATGAGAATCTATACCTCTTTTGATGCATCCCATAATTTTATTTGCCTTGGCAGCAGCTGCAGGGCACTGGTCACTAAAGGTAAGCTTATTGTCCACCACCATCCCCAAGTCTCTCTCATTGGCAGTTTTACCCAGGAATTTACTATTAAGTACATATAATCATACATTTTATTTTGTCGTCCAAAATGCATAACCTTACATTTGTCAATATTAAACTTCATTTGACAAGTCTCTGCCCATGCTTCCAGCTTCCTTAGATCCCCTTGTAATATTCTATTATCCGCCTCATTTTTGAATACCTTACAAAGTTTAGTATAATCTGCAAATATGGACACCCTGCTTTGTAAACGGTCTACCAGGTCATTAATAAAGATATTAAACAGGAGAGGGCCCAATACTAACCCCTGTGGCACCCCACTGTTGACTGTTACCCAGTCTGAATATTTACCATTAATAAGCACCCTCTGTTTCCTATCAGTGAGCCAGTTGCAAACCCAAATGCATATGTTTTCCCCCAGTCCCAACATTCTCATTTTGCATACCAACCTTTTATGTGGTACAGTAATCAAAAGCCTTTGAAAAGTCCAGATACACCACGATCACTGCATTACCCATGTCTAGTCTTTAACTTATCTCTTCATAGAAGCTGATCAGATTAGTCTGACAGCACCGATTCCTCATAAACCCAGTCTGCCCTTGCAGTGTCTCATCTGTGACTTTCCAACTTACAGAAATTCCACATTACACATACTGGAGCATTTGTGTAAGAAGCAGAAGGTGGTGAATGTTTACTGCATGCAAAAAAAAAAAAACACCACATGGACAATGTGTTATTTTGAAATCCACAATTACAGGCTCATGAGGCAATTGTGTTGCCTTCTTAAGCACTTTGAGGAAGCCAACAAATTTTTCAGCAGGGACAACTGCACCATTAGTGATGTCAGTGGCGGAACTATTGCCATAGCAGCTGTAGCGGCTTCTAGAGGGTACGTGATGTCTGCTCAGCTTATATTTTTTCTAATAGGACATCCAGCAGGTAACAGCTGATATTCACTTACCCATTCTTGGCCTCCTCTACTTTGGCTTCCAGGAGGCACCGTATGTTACATCTCAATACTGAACAATGTCCGTCATCACATCCTGACATTCAGTGCCTGTGTGGGGTCCAATAAAGATGGCAATTACTGTGTGGGGGTCAGTAAAGGGAGCGAAATAGCATTATTCTGTATGTGGGAAGGCCGCCTCAAAGTTTTCTATGGGGGCCAGTCTTTCCTTGTTATGAGAGAGTTCAACTCTTTCACCCTTTCACTGCCAGGGGTGTTTGGATATTTTGCACCTCTGGTAGCCAAGGCACTTTTCAAAGTTTTGAGATGGACAAATAAAACCTAAATTGCAACATTAAAAAAAAAAAATTATACTAACTCGCCATACCTATATATTTTCTGAAAATAGACACCTGCGACATTGTCAAATGTCACTTGGTACTGTATACAAACAGGCACCTTCATGCAATTTTAATTTAAAGTGTATGTTTTAAAATAAATTTATATTAGTTGCTTAAAGTGCAAACCAAACAAAAAGTGATATGCAACACACCTCCTAAAAATATGAGTTCAACATGTGCAAAGTTCATTCATATCATTAAGGCCTACTCCTGCATGCACATATCTTCATAAAATAATTAGAACTGGAAGGAAATCTGCTTTGAAGCAGGAAATGTTAAAAAGTATCATATAAAATGTAGGGATTTCACACCATGAAAAGCAAGTTCACCCCTAAGCCCTATATATTTTTTGAAAGTAGACAACCTGAGGATTTCATGTGTCACAATGGGTTTTCAATAGCCATGCCCACCTTCATGTAACTTTGTGACAAACACAAATAATTTTTTTGAAAAAATGCACTAAGACATATATTTGCACTTAAAACTCCTATTTTCTCCTATATTCAAATCACACATTGTAATAGGGCATGTTTTTTTCCACAAAATCATAGCGTCTTATTGATATGACAGGATTAACGTCTTACTGATAAATCTATGTGTTTTTGTTGTGTATATACAGTACAGACCAAAAGTTTGGACACACCTTCTCATGCCAACAGTTTTCTGTATTTTCATGACTATAAAAATTGTAGATTCACACTGAAGGCATCAAAACTATGAATTAACACATGTGGAATTATATACTTAACAAAAAAGTGTGAAACAACTAAAAATATGTCTTATATTCTAGGTTCTTCAAAGTAGCCACCTTTTGCTTGGATTACTGCTTTGCACACTCTTGGCATTCTCTTGATGAGCTTCAAGAGGTAGTCACCTGAAATGGTTTTCACTTCACAGGTGTGCCCTGTCAGGTTTAATAAGTGGGATTTCTTGCCTGATAAATGGGGTTGGGACCATCAGTTGTGTTGTTCAGAAGTCAGGTGGATACACAGCTGATAGTCCTACTGAATGGAGTGTTAGAATTTGTATTATGGCAAGAAAAAAGCAGCTAAGTAAAGAAAAACGAGTGGCCATCATTACTTTAAGAAATGAAGGTCAGTCAGTCCGAAAAATTGGGAAAACTTTGAAAGTGTCCCCAAGTGCAGTGGCCAAAACCATCAAGCGCTACAAAGAAACTGGCTCACATGAGGACCGTCCCAGGAAAGGAAGACCAAGAGTCACCTCTGCTGCGGAGGATAAGTTCATCCGAGTCACCAGCCTCAGAAATCGCAGGTTAAGAGCAGCTCAGATTAGAGACCAGGTCAATGCCACACAGAGTTCTAGCAGCAGACACATCTCTACAACAACTGTTAAGAGGAGACTGTGTGCAGCAGGCCTTCATGGTAAAATAGCTGCTAGGAAACCACTGCTAAGGACAGGCAACAAGCAGAAGAGACTTGTTTGGGCTAAAGAACACAAGGAATGGACATTAGACCTGTGGAAATCTGTGCTTTGGTCTGATGAGTCCAAATTTGAGATCTTTGGTTCCAACCACCGTGTCTTTGTGCGATGCAGAAAAGGTGAACGAATGGACTCTACATGCCTGGTTCCCACCGTGAAGCATGGAGGAGGAGGTGTAATGCTGTGGGGGTGCTTTGCTGGTGACGCTATTGGGGATTTATTCAAAATTGAAGGAATACTGAACCAGCATGGTTACCACAGCATCTTGCAGCGGCATGCTATTCCATCCGGTTTGCGTTTAGTCGGACCATCATTTATTTTTCAACAGGACAATGACCCCAAACACACCTCCAGACTGTGTAAGGGCTATTTGACCAAGAAGGAGAGTGATGGGGTGCTACGCCAGATGGCCTGGCCTCCACAGTCACCAGACCTGAACCCAATCGAGATGGTTTGGGGTGAGCTGGACCTCAGAGTGAAGGCAAAAGGGCCAACAAGTGCTAAGCATCTCTGGGAACTCCTTCAAGACTGTTGGAAGACCATTTCAGGTGACTACCTCTTGAAGCTCATCAAGAGAATGCCAAGAGTGTGCAAAGCAGTAATCCAAGCAAAAGGTGGCTACTTTGAAGAACCTAGAATATAAGACATATTTTTAGTTGTTTCACACTTTTTCGTTAATTATATAATTCCACATGTGTTAATTCATAGTTTTTATGCCTTCAGTGTGAATCTACAATTTTTATAGTCATGAAAATACAGAAAACTCTTGGAATGAGAGGGTGTGTCCAAACTTTTGGTCTGTATTATAATTATATATATATATATATATATATATATATATATATATATATATATATGTATAGTTATATATGCGCAGTTGTGCATACAGAGAAGAAGTGCTTCAAATATTTTGTTGAGATTAACAACAATGCTCCTTCAGGCAGTGTATGGGTCATAACCTAGACCAGAAAAAAAAACACGATATTGCCAATTTTGTTTTTCTGTTTTTTTAGCGCAAGCTCGACTGTATATTAGGTGAATAGAACCCCCAAAAATGCTGTAATAACGGAGATTTTTTCATTACATTAGTGGAGAATGCACTACTACTACTACTACTGTGTGTATTGTGTATATATATATATATATATATATATATATATATATATATATATATATATATATATATATATATATATAACTATATATGTGCACTTGCACATACAGAGAAACGCTTAAAATATTTTGTTCAGATTAACAACAATGCTCCTTCACACTGTGTATGGGTCAGACACCAGACCAGAGCAGAAAAAAAAAACCCAAAAAAAAAAAAACAGGAAATTACCACAAACACTGAAGTTACTACTACCACCATTATTTGTAATTTACACTGACGAGCAAAATAATAACAAGGTTTTGAACTTTCAACTTTCAGGCTCCATATCTCACCATCCACTACAGCTTCAAATGTGAGACTACCATCATTTTATAGACAATCTTGGCTATCATACATAAATTTGACTTGCAAGTATTTAGCATATGATTAATTATGCGGATACTTGTCATGTAACTGCATTGTTACAGGTTTGCTTTTAAAAAATCAAAATTTTTATTTTTATTATTTTGTAAATCCACCTTTGGCTTTCAACACTGCCTGAATCCTTCTGGGCATGCTCTTGATTAGATTCAAGCATGTCTCAACCAAAATCTGATCCCAGGTCTCTTCTACACATTCCCTATGTTGGTGTATACTGGTCGACTCGGGCACAAATACAGCTTTTTCTTCAACTTTACCCACAAGTGTTCGATTGGGTTGAGGTCTGGGGAGTATGGGGGCCAATCCAGCACCTCTACTTCATTGTTATTGAACCATTTTTTCGTTAATCATGACATATGCTATGGGTCATTGTCCTGCTGGAAAATAATGTCATCCTTTTCATACCCATAGTACTCGAGTATATGAAGTAACTTGTCTTATAGGATACTCACATATAGTTCAGCATTGAAACTATCATCGATCCTGGTCAAGTATCCAATACTTTTAGCTGTGAAACAACCCCATATCATCAGGCTTCCTCCAAACTTCACAGATTCTTCAATTTCTCGGTTTGCCCCCTTTTCCCTTGTTTCTTCCAGACCCATTTGCATCCAATAGAGCCCAGTCTATTGACTTTCGTCTCATTGCTCCAAATTACCAATTTCCAATCTTCTACTATCCACTTTTCGTACTTTTTTGCAAACTGGAGCCGAACCTTCTTATATTGAAGTTGAGGCTTCTTTACCTTTTTTCGGGTCACTATTCCATACTTGTGTAACGCATGTCACACAGTGTTTGCATGGATATCTGTGATATCACTTTTGCAAAGCATACAAGCCACCTCCTCTACTGTGTTTGTCTCACCAGAACTGATAGATCTTGTGATGAGCCAACTTGTTGACTCAGATATTTTTCCTGGATGTCCACCTCTTTGCTTTTGAATGGATGGACTTCATTTTGTATTCATCCAACTGTCATGGCTCTCACATGATGCAATTTGGAAATTTTCTTGACTAAGACCGCTATTGATTAGATGCATGATGCTGTTTTTCTTTTTTTGGGGAAATCATCTTCATGGCTGATTCTCAATTGAACCAGTGACCTTTCCCCTGGGAATGAACCTAATAACACACTGAGCTATTAGGGAATGTGAGACCAGGTTGTAATTTGTAGCATACAAGAAGAAAAAGATTTTTCCACCACCAGGAGAAAAATAGTAACAATGAAGTTACATGAATAAAGACTCTGCATAACTAATCATATGCTAAATAGTCAAAGTCAAATTTATGAGATAGCCAAGATGATTATTTATAAAAAGATGGTAGTCTCATTTTTGAAGCTGTATTGAATGGTGAGATATGGAGCATGAAAGTCAAAAGTTCAAAACATTGCTACCCTTTTGCTCATTATATATAAAGAGAAATGCTTATAATATTTTGTCCAGATTAACAATGCTCCTTCACACTTTGTATGGGTCAGATACCAGACCAGAGCGGGGGAAAAAAAAAAAAAAAAAAAAAAATAAATTCCCAAATGTTGTCCTTTTTAGAGATGAGCAAATTGAAGCTGGCGAAGTGGAATTCGATCCGAATTTCAGGAAATCTTCGATTTGCATGAATTCCAGATTTCCTTGTGCTTCAATGTATCAAATTGAACATTTCAATCAGGGGTTTTATGCCCTTGGATGCCGCGATCAAACATGACTGCGACATCCAAGTGGTTCCGCCATGCTACCTGTCCCCCTCGACACCCCCCGCGGTGACAAAAAAAAAAAAGAAAAAAAAAAAAACGTGATACTCACCTGTCCTGGGCTCAGCAGTAACTCCCCAGGCCTTACTGCTGGGGCCTGTGATTAGGCGTAATGACATCATCACGCCCACATGTGACAGCTGAGGCTCAATCACAGGCCCCAGCAGTGACATCTGGGGAGCAGGACTTCATTCGTAAAGAAAAAGAGGAGGGAGGAGGACGGTCAGACAGCCGGGTTTCCAGGAGAGGTGAGGTTAAGGTGAGTATAAGTGTTTGTTATTTTTAATCACTTCCCCTGTGCCTCTGATTATTATACTCTGGCGTCTAAGGAGACCCCAGAGTATAATAGCAGCACCAGTTCTTGTTGGAGATATGCAACAGCCAGCTTCGTCTCTATATTTGCTGGATTGACTGCAGTTCACATTTATAACACTAGATGTAGCTGTTACTAAATGTTTATCTGTAGACACTCTGTACTTTTGTTGTTTTGATGCTGGTTGATATACACATCCTGTATTATTTTTAGTGTGTGTGTTGTACTAGATCTGTTATTCACCATTTGAGGTGGACCTTCTCTTACTGCATTCATGTTTCACTAAAGTCTGTTCCTGTTATATACAAACCTCTATCTGGTTTTGACTCTGCCACAGTTCTGGGGGGGGGGGGGGGGGGATTGAAGCAGCGAGATCAGACAGCGATTTGGCAGACCTAGCGTCACTGGTCAGACTCCGGGCTGCCGAATAGGAGCAGCGGCACCCCCCCGCTGACACCCTCAAAGCATGGTGTGAACACAGTTTGTGTGTGCACAATGCTTCCGCCATGGTTTGCGGGGAAGTCCTTCCCGGCAGCTCCTTACTATTAGGGCGGATGGTGGGAAGGGGTTAATGCGATTCACTGCAAATTAATTCGGATCAAATCGCTTTGGAGAATTGATCGAATCAAATTTTTCCAAAATTCGCTCATCTCTAGCCCTCTTGGTTGATTCACCACCCTCTCCCTCATTCCTAACCATATGTCACCAGTATCTTGGTTTTACCTCACACAACACACTACACATTTTAACTTAAATACATAATTGTTCCTTCCATGATGGCATTACTCCAAACATTATTTCTTGGGTTGATCCCCACTTCCTCCACCACTTTTGTTATAATGCTTCATATGTTTTGTACTTGAGGTGTCCTGAATTACGCATATTTTACTTATTGTTATTACCACTTGTCCTTTAACATGTTTGTATTTTGCACATGTTCTTTATGATATAAATAAATACAAATTTGAAAAAAAAAAGAATATATATTTGTCCTGTACGGTGAACACCGTAGCGGGACAAAAAAAAAAAAAAAAAAATTCAAAAATGCCAAATTGCCATTTTTTTTTTTTTTTGCTGTTTTGCCTCTGATAAAATTTTGAATAAAAAGTGATCAAAGCAATAGACATTCCCCAAAACGTTTCAACTAAAACGTACATCTGGCCCCAAAAAAAAAAAAAGAAGCTGCATGCATCCCTATACATGAGCCCCACAATGCGTTTAGATCCAGTCATTACACTGGATGAGATTTACCACAATCTCATGCACATGTTGTATGAAACACAAATTGACTTGCAGGTTTTAACTTGAAGCATGTATTTTACGTGGTGGTAAAATTCAGAGAAATCTAGATTCAGATTTTTCCTGATTTACAATTAGCAGTGAGATGACCTGTGGGAACGATTGAACATGCAGTTGTTTGGGCAGCATATAAAACAGGAGGAACTGAACAGATTGATATATATAGTTTTATGGGAAAATATTATAGTGGTATAACTTTTTTTTTAAGTTTAAATCCCTTTTTAGTTTAGGCTTAGGACCACAGTGGGCCACTACTCAACTTCTAAGCTTACCCTGAGCAGCGATATACAGAAGCAGCGATATACAGAAGCAGCGTAGTTAAGCCAAACTTCTGCAATGGGTTAAACTGCTGATATCAGCATGATATCTTATCACAAAAGACAATGAAAAGTCATGGAAAAATGTTTTTTTTTGTTGTCTTCTATGATAGGATATGAACAGCAATTTGACCAACACTGGATAAGTTTGTCAAAAAGGACCTAAACTGAGTGATTAGCGAATGGAAAAAATAGGAGTGGCCTTTATAAAAGGGGACAGCGAAATATACTCTAACTTCATATAACAAAATTGGACCCCAGATTGTTATTTGTTATATAAAATAAATTGTGTAATTTTTATTTATGCCATATAGTGTTCACATTAAATATTGGGTGAATTTTATTATGTAGTTTGTAACGGTTACTTGGTGACACCAAGTATGGAACTTCTTTTGCAATTTGACTGTTATTTAATAAAGTGTGTTATTAAAATTGATTTCTTGTCATTTAATTTTTTACCGTCATGTTTTAGTAATTTCTAAAATATATATAATACAATTTTTATAAAAATAATTGTTTACTTATCTTTCCATTAAGTGTGATTTGAATTTTGAACCCGAGATCCTATCCAATGATAATAGATGTAAAGCAGTCACCCTATTATTTGAGACACTGCTTCCATTACTCTTGATGTAAGGAAGCTTACAATGGTAAAGATAGTAAAAGAAAACCTTCAATTGAGAATAATGGAGGTAGTGGCTCAAGCACTCATCGAGTAACTGGATAAGGGGGTCTGAAACCAGGAGACTTTCAGTAAAGCCAGGTGAGTTGACATGTCTGTTACATGCTGGGAGCCACACTGCTTACTTGCTGTAAAAAGTGCAGTAGTGGCTTTAGGTACTGCAGCGCTGTTACATAGATTTCAATGGGACGACACTGCAGTACCTAAAGTCTTTGCTACGAATCATATGGCAAGTGATTAGCATGGCACCTGGCATATAAACATTACCAGGAGCCACACTGTCCTTGAACAGCTGATGGAATCGAATATTGATGGCTTAACCTAAGGATAGGCTATCAATATTACAAACTGGATAACCCCTTTAATATAATGCACACACATACTTCAGTCTCTATTGGATCTGACATTAGCAGTCTTATTGATTCAACAACAATATTAGTTTTGTTTTCTGTTGTGACTCAAGCTCATTTAGATATAGAATGGCAATTGCAGCTAATATGTCTCTGGGCACAAATTAAAATGAACTACAGTGGAGTAACATCAGAATGGTAATAAAATTCTGCAATTTTTATTCAAAATACTGTTCTGTGTAGTTCAGTTATATAATAAAACAGTCAACTTAATTTATTAAATATTAGGTATTGACATAACATTTTGGTACAGAAATTACGTAAAGAAGCACTCTGGTGTTTTGTTTTCAAATTTATTATTTACCTATTCTCCAGTATATATAATTCAGCCAGTATTACCTTATGGTCATGTGACTATAACTGTGACCTAATAAAATGTACAGGAGTTAAAAAGTCAGTTTGCGACCTCATGTAAGATGGACTGAGCCAAACAGACTCTCCACAGATGAAGACTTAAGGTTTAAAGGGGTTGTCCCATTCTGGACACTTATCTCCTATCAACAGGCCAGTGGATACGTATCTGTATCGGTATACGTATCACTGGTGGGGCAATTGCTGGGTTCCCCAATGATCAGAAGAATGGGGGAACAAAAGTCCCCCAAACGCCTCCTTGTGAATGGAGCGTCAGTGCACTTGCTTGTCCGGCAATCCATTCACTTTTATGAGGCTGCCAAGTCTGTAATCTCTGGCAGTGCCCACAGCCCCATAGAAGTGAATGGAGCACTGGTTATGCCAGTGCACTGATGCTCCATTCACAAGGAGGGTTTAGGGGGACTTTCGGTCCTCCTCCTTCCTGATTACAGGGGACCCAGCGATTAGGCCCCCAGTGATCGGACAGTTATCATTTGTCCTGTGGATAAGGGATGGGTGTCCAGAAAGGGACAAACACTTTAAGACTTTTAAACAACTTTTGATTTTCTGACAGCATTTGTGTCATTGATAAATTTTGGAATATACTTTAACAAATTTTGACTCCTAGTGAAATCCTACATTTCTTTATTCTTCCCCTTACTTTATTAAAAACTATACCCTGCTTCTCACTTTGTTTGGTGTACAGGCTTCTGTGTAATGCAGGCAAAATAAGGGGGTGGGTCATTTGAAGTAGTTATATTTCTGGTATTATAAAACATAGAAATTTACTTCTAGTGTTGTATTAAATTGCATGTAAATATCCCAATCCTGAATGTATTTCAACCATTCATATCCCTGTAAAGAGTACAGCTAGAACTTTACCTTAGTGTCATATTATAGACCTAATTAAAATCTCTTTCATACACCAGAGGCATGTTTCTTTGTTTTACATTTCCTGATAGATAACTGCTTGCAATGAACCCCCACCCTTATTTTCCCTGAATTGCACACAAGCCCCTACGCAGGGTATAGCTCTCAATAGAGAAGAAAGGGAAAGAATTTTTAAAAAATGCAGTATTTCATAGAAAGGAGACAAAATGTGTTAATGAAATATATTACAAAAATTTTTAATGATACAAATTCTTCCAGAAGTTAAACTTTATTATGCCTTGTATGTTTTCTGATATACAAGACATAAAGTTACAAAGCGGCTTAAAAAAAAAAAAAAAAAAAAAAAATAAATCTGTGCCATATTCGCCACTTTCCCAAAAAGGGGGCGGAGCTAAGATGGGTAGGCCGTGAGGTCATCTGCCCCACTACAACCTGGTGTACATTTCTCCAGAGGTGCACAGCCCAGCAGAGAGTGCACTTCATCATATATGAAGTGCACTTTCCACTGATTCCAGTAGTATGAAGGCGTGAGCAATACTAGCCTTCATAAATCTGTTCCATTGACTCTTAGATTATTTAGGAGAATATGCAGTAGATAGATTATTGCGCTGCCAGTACATATAATAGATAAAGTAGACTATAGCTGCTCATATGATGCTGTGCTGATGCATCATGGGAGTGAGCCTCATCATAAATTAACATTTTAGAGCAAAGACATGGACCACATATCAAAGTATTATACATTGATCTATGCCTCTCAGCAAAATGAATATGAGTATGAGCTAGTAGATAGACATGGACCACATGTCTTTGTTTCTAAAATGTTGGTGTATCCTCCTGTGGCACAGGAACACGGAAGCAGACAGGGACAGCACATGCACAAAAAGATGTGACCACAATATGAAAATCCAGGCTGGATTTCTGACAAGTGCCAAACGAAAGAAAGTTCCTGTATTCATGGTTGTCTCCATTGGCAACCTATTAAGCCAAAATACTGTCACCACTAAGATGGTCAGAGAAATTTTTTTTTTTCATGATTTATATTTCCATGAATAACTTTTATTAGTCTACACATTTTAATCATACCTCCAGTTATAAACAACTTTTCATAAATGAATAGTGCAGGTCAAAATATGAAACATTATAATATATCTCCTTAAATAAATAAGTTTTCTTCTCCACTTTTCAGGCTTTTACTTTCTCCATATTAGAATAAGAAGGGGAGGGGGGAAATTAGAAAGACACTCAAATAGTTAGATTGAAGATCAGGAACAGGAAAACAACTTAAGTGGAACAATTGTAGAGTAACTAATCGTGCTCAAGTATACCAACAAAGAGAAAAAACAAACTAGCACTAAAACCTAAAATATAACCTTTAATAATCTGATTAAAAAGTGTACAATGCACTACAAAAAAAAAAATGACGTCTGTAGTGTTGCTGCATGTGGTGTTCAGCAGTCAACAGCACATAAGTAGCTTATCACAATGTCCATAAAGCCTATGTTTGAACAAAGCTAAACTAAGTGCTCAATAATCAGCAACATGTGAGAGGCTTTATCACAATGTCAATAGAGCCCCTGTTTGAATAAAGCTATCCTAAGAGGCTTATCACAATGTCAACAAAGCTCCTGTTTATATAAAACTATCCTCAACGCGTTTCCCCCAGAGATAAGAAGGGTTCATCAGGAGAAGGTAAAGATAAAGATAATATCTAGCCTACTGAGATAATTTGCAGTAAAAACTGCAATTCCCAGTGTCCTGATGGTGGACACTGGCACTAAGAGAGCCGACGTTAGCGTCTCACATGTTGCTGATTATTGAGCACTTAGTTTAGCTTTGTTCAAACATAGGCTTTATGGACATTTTGATAAGCTACTTATGTGCTGTTGACTGCTGAACACCACATGCAGCAACACTACAGACGTCATTTTTTTTGTAGTGCATTGTACACTTTTTAATCAGATTATTAAAGGTTATATTTTAGGTTTTAGTGCTAACTTAATAAGTGGAGAAGGAAACAGATCTCCTTAAGATATATTACAACGTTTCTTATATTTCAATGCACTATTCATTTATGAAAAGTTGTTATAACTGGAGGTACGCTTTAAATATGGTTATGTTCAAGGGAAAACCCCTTTAAACAGTGATGTGATTGGTGACAGACTTTCTTTATAGTGTGTCCATATTAAGACATCCTCAGATATCAGAGTCAGATTAATAGCAGTTTACAACAGTGATACCTCACTCTGACACCCAAAATAGAGCAAATAATGCAAGTAAGAAAAAGTATGGAACAATATTACATTAAACAGAAAAAATGCCACACAAACAAGTAGTAATAGAAATGTTATAATTTATTAAATATATCATTTAAAATACAATAATATGCAATAGACAAAAATATATCCACATAGAATCGAAACGTGGTATAAGGAATACATAGTAAACAGTCACTAAAAGTGTTGACATAATCACCAATTGTAGCAGCACATCCAGGGATCAAAAACAGAAAATAATACCAATAGTGTAAAGCAACTATTGCAATACCAAGTATAAAAAAAGTCTACCATGAGGAAAGCATACAAGTGTGCAAAGTATTTACCAGTCCAATTACAAAAAGAGAAACATTTCTCAGATACAAAAGTGCACTAATTATATAAAAGACAAATAATTAGGTCCGAGAAAAAGAAAATAAACCCTGGATGTATAGCAACAATCGCATGATCTTACCACATACCACGTTAAGAAACGCACACCAACGCGTGTTTCGCCAAAAATGGCTTCATCAGGGGGTAAGGCTAAGCTGAAATGAAGTCCTTTTTATAGGAAAAATAGCTACCAACTGTTATCAATCAGAATAATTACCTATTTTGAGAAATATAAACAAGAATGTCGCTAACGTCTGCCATTACGCTGAAAAAAAATGTCACTGCGCATGCGCGAAAACTAGAAAAATAACGCGAGAATTTAAATCGCACAGTCAGTAAAACAAGACCAATGTCTAAAAAGCAACTGCGCATAAAATAAAATTGCGCATGCGCAGAAGCCAAAAACTAGAACCGCTCGTAATATACCGATATAGCAAAGCTAATAAGGGAATCTTTAACAAATTACTGCAAACAAAATAGTCTGAAATGTGGAGAATTAAATACACAATATCAAAAAGTAGAAGAACAATGTAAATGCTAAGTCACATTGGAATTTAGCCACTAAAGCATAAAAAATTAAAAATGAATAAATAACTACTGAACAATAAATACATATAGGAGGAGTATGTAATCCATACAAGTTATAAAACATACATAATATGAATAAAAAGTGACAAAAAATCTGACAAAAAATAAAGTGATAAAAGAAAAGTGACAATGTGCGCAGTGTGACAAGTGCAAGTGATGATACAAAATATAAGTGTATGCAAGTGAATAAAATTTGCAGTAATAGAAAGTAAAAAGAATCATCTTTCATGAAAATTATTTTTCAGTTGGAAAAATTATCCAAATACTCCCAGAGATCAAATAACTATGGATAAAAAGAAAAAACAGTAATTAAACAGTTAAAAATAGATTAAAAACAAACAGCCAAAAACTACTGCAGCAGTAAAAGGAACAACACAGAAAAAACACTACAATAAAGGAGTGAAATTTACATTTTCATTGAGACCTTTTGGTGAAACAGTATCCAAAGTAAATATCCATCTGCTTTCTTTCTCGGCTAAATGTTGTTTCCAGTTACCTGCTCTAGGTCCAGATAGTACCTGATCAATGGCCCGTACTCTAAAACCTGTTGGGTCTGAATTGTCATACAATTTTAAACGTTTAGGTATAATTTTTCATGTCATAGTATCGTCACAATTAGCTGCATTCTTGATACCCAGAACATGTTCGCGAACACGTCTCTTAAATTCCCTCGAGGTTAACCCTACATAAATAAGATCACAGGGACATACTGTAAAGCAAAATAAATAACACCTGTGGATTGACAATTAAGACTGTGGTGAATTGTATACATCCGTGAACGACTAGAATTCCAAAAATCAGTTGTGGAGTCAACATTGCAACATCCACACACTTTCCACAAGGTCGACATCTCACACTTGGTCCCTGTCCACCAAAAGGAGATATAGTCGGACATGGAATATAATGGCTATGGACTAAAGTATCTTTGAAGTTTTTTGACCTCCAAAACGTCAACATAGTACGCTTTCCGACAAATTTGCCCAAAATCGGATCACTAGTCAGAATTCCCCAATGTTTTGAAAGAATACATCGGATTTCGAACCATTTAGAATTATAGGTGGTAATAAACCTTACCTGGTTCTAATTGTCTCGACGTTTTGTTTTAGTCTTCATAGCATCATTACGATTTATAGAGGTCGCTCTTTGCATACCTCTCCGTATGTATCGTGTGTCATATCCCCGTTGGCAAAGATGTTGACCAAGCTCGCAAGCAGAATGTACAAAATTTTCATCAGTAGAACAGATCTTACGTATACATAGAAACTGTCCAATTGGTATATTACGTAGAAGGCTCACTGGATGTGCTGAATTATAATGGAGTAAAGAATTAGTTGCAGTATCTTTACAAAAAAGATCAGTCTGGATGCTCCCATCAATGGCCACTTGAAGTTTAAGATCAAGAAAATCTAAATCAGAACGACTCCATTTGTAGGGGAGTTTAATGTTCTTATCATTCTGGTTTAAATGACCCTTAAAGGTTTCCAGGTCAACCACAGTTCCCTGCCAAATGATAAGGATTTCGTCAATATATCTCCCCCAAAACTGAACATGTTTGATCAGTGGGGGAGATTCTGTAAGAAAAATTCGACGCTCCCACAGCCCCAGCAAAAGGTTTGCATATGAGGGAGCACAAGACGCCCCCATAGCAGTTCCCTGGAGCTGCAGGTAAAAATTATTTTTCTTACACTTCTTGCATTTCCGTAAATATAATTGACTTGCTATGATCTCCAAAACCGCAACGGTTTTGGAAATTGCAGCATTTTCACTGCGTGTATTTTTCTGCAATGTGTGGATTGTAGGGGTTGTGAAACAAATCAATTGCAGCCACAGTGTGCGGTTCAAATTACCAGTACCAGTTTAACCCCTACAATCCACATATTGCAGAAAAATACATACAATGGAAATGCTGCAATTTCCAAAACAGTTGCAGTTTTGGAGATCAGAGCAAGTCAATTATATTTATGGAAATGCGGGCGGTTTCACTATAGGTATAATGGAAGCAGAAAGTCTGCAGAGGAAACCTTGCCAGACTTTCTGCGAAAATCTCTGAGGGAAAAAAAACTGTGATGCATTTCTGCCAAGGTTTTTCCCACAGTGCTTTTTTGCTGTAGTCTGGTACGTGGGGCCTCAGCCTAAAACATTTGATAAATGTGGTGCACAACATGTTAGAGAGGTTATTTGAATGTATTTTTGCAGCACAGTGTTGTAGGTCTCGCCCCTTTACTATGAGTCCACACCCTTTTTGTACAAGTAATAAAAGTATTTAAAATAATTGATGAATGTTGTGCACAACATGTCAGAGTTTATTTGGTGAAAATGATACCAGAATTATGGAGCATTTTACTTGATAAATCTCCACCATTGTATGTGCTGGCTGGTTTGTATGTATATGAAAAACTCAGATGATGTGTGAATCTGATCTCTGACTCAGTCAGGTATCAGACAACTTTGTGTCAGACAACTTTTTATCAGAGCTCATGGAGCTCTCAGCCTGCAGCCTACAAGTATCTTCTACTCTTGAGTGTGAGCAGTGAGTTCACTCAGAGGTCAGTCATCCTGGCTAATCATTAGGAGGCATACAGTGTAATATTGTATGTGCTTCATAACTGACTGCTGAGTTGTGACACAACCAGATATGAAAGTCAGAAGTCATCTAAGTTTTACAACCAGCCCAGAAACTGCATGGAGTCAGGTGTCAGAGTCATAAACTGCTATTAATCTGATGTTTGACTCTGATATCTGAGGATGTCCTAATATGGACACTGTACCTTTAGATTTCCAGAAGTTGTAACAGAGAAATGAAACAATGTAACTTTAGGCTATAGGTAGAGGACCATAGTAAAACATAATTGTGAAAATGGATGAAACGACCCATTTTTCACATTATTTAGCATCCGTGTGTTACATATTTTGCATCTATTTCACAGCTGTCAATGTTTTTAACATCCCTTTGTCATTTACTTTCATATGTTTTTAATGGACCATTATAAAAATCAATGATTTATTTATTTTATTTTTTTTTTTGTACCCAACTTACTGATCAGTTTTTAATGGCCATCACTTAGATGCAAATCCATTCTGATGCTGTTAAAAACAATCCACTAACTTCAGGCTGTGGCTGTCAATACGGCCAAAAATAGGAAATGTTGACAGTTAATGGACGTTGAAATCATTGTTTTTTTTTTGTTTTGTTTTTTTAAATGTCCTTTTTCAATTTTGTGTGAATAAGGCCTTACAAATTATTATATTATGGAAAATACAATTATTTACTAAACAGACAAATAGGGGAGACTACATGTCATCTTTGACTTTACCTTTCCCTGGAAATAAAGAGCCAAAACCCTCCGCTACAAAATTTTACAGTAAGAACCATGCGTTCTGGTAGGTAGAATTCTTTCTGCATCCACCAAACCCAGATTCGCCAATTAGACTGAAAACAACATTTTACTCCAGAGTCCAGTGGTGTTGGGCTTTACACCCCCCTGTACTTTCAGAAGACCAATTTGCATAAAGAAGAAAATTCTCAAACAGTGGCGTGGAGCAGAAAAATAAAGGTAGGAGACAAATAGTCTTTCTAAAGGCTATTCCGACGTGCTGTTAGTGAAAATAGGGTTTCCCAATGATAGAATCCCTTTAAATTTGACCAAAGCAAATTAGAGTGTACAGACAGCAGATTGCACCCCCCTAAAAATAGTGCCAATAAAATGTCCCCAAATGGTGTCAGCAAACCACCCCTTAAACAATACTTACAGCAGAATGCTCACAATACTCTAAATATAGTACCCTTAAACTGAGCCAGCAGAGGGTTCCCCATAAACAATGTCAACAAGCTGGCCTGCTTACTTCCCATCATAAACAATACCAGCTCCTCCCTTATATTCAGCTACATTACATTATAGTATTAATTAGAACTATGGCTTTTAATAGTCACCTCTAGGCAGTGTTGGACTGGGATGTCTAGGGCCCACCAGTGGAATTGTTTCTAGGGGCACACCATCAGAACCCCTGCAGATCAGCGGTACCGAGACAGGGCGGCTAAAGGTAATAACATGCCGGGAGCCATGCTGCTCACCCACTATACCATGTGCACCACTGCACTACCTAAACCTACTGCTACACCTTGTATGGCAAGTGAACAGCGTGGCTCCTAGAATGGTTACCTTTACCTGTAGCCGCACTGTCCTGGAAAAGCGGATCTGCAGAGGTCCTGGCTGTTGTATCATCGTAGATGTAATATTGATGGCCTATCCTAAGGAGAGGCCATCAATATTAGGAAGATGGACAAATCCTTTAAAGAGGTTGTCGAAGGAATTGGAGCAACCCATGTAGCTGGCGGGAGGTGTAAAGTAAAAAATAAGTAAATTAAAAAGCATACTCACCTGTCCCCAGCGCTCCGTTGTCTGCTGCCAGTGTCCATTCAGTCTCATGCCGGCGACTCCTTGCTGGGAGTCCTGCACCTCATGTGATCGCTAAGATCAATTAGGTACAGGATTTCCAGAAATGAGGCGCCGCCATGAGACCGAACAGACACAGGCAGGGGACAACGGGGTGCTGGGGACAGGAAGTATGCTTTTTAAAAATTTTTCTTATTTTTGCACCTCCCTGGCGGCCGACACAGTGGTCGCTCCAGTTTATGGACAACCTCTTTTAAGGGGTTGTCTGGGCCAAATTTTTCTATGGTCACTTCACTGGTCCCCCCACATAGTGGCCTCTTCACTGGTCCCCCATACTGTATGGGGAATAGTGATGGGGTCATTATATTGTGTGGGAGCAGTGATGGGGGCTAACATCCTGTGGGGGGGGACATTATACTGTGTGGGGCATATTAAAGGGGTTGTCCAGGGTTAATCTTTTATGGCCTATGCTCTGGATAGGTCATAAATACCTGATCGGTAGAGGGCTGACATACGGCCCCATCAGCTGTTCGGAGCCACTTCCGGCACCTGTTCTGTACACAACACAGGGCCGGAAGCAGAAAGCTCCATCCGCTGTATAGCAGCTCGGCGCCTTCACTGCAGCTCAGCTCCTACTGACTGTTGCATAGTTGTGTCACAGAAGAAGCTTGAGAGTAGATTATATGGGATAATCAGCATTTACTTCTTAGAACATGAGGTAAACAGCATCAAAACGTTAACACAGGAAAAACTTGAAAGTAAATAGGACCTTTTACAATAGAGAGATAAAAAGCAAGGTACAGCAAGTCTCACATAGCATACCATTACACTCTATTCAGCATATAACACTAATAACATCGCCATCTACTGTCAGATAGATGTAAACTTCTGCACACAAATAAGTCTCTCTGTTGCATATATATGTATATAGTATATACCAACACCCTTTCTCAACAGTAAGAACTTATTCAGTTAAATATAATCTCTTCATCAGTCTCTGGTGTCTTTCAGCACTCAACGCCTTTGTGAAAATATCTGCTGTCATATCTTCAGTTGGGCAGTATTCTAAACTCAGAATTCCTTGTTCCTGATGATCCCGTAAGAAATGAAACTTCACATCAATGTGTTTAGTTCTGGGATTAACTCTTTCCATCTGAGCAAGAACAAGACATCCTTGATTGTCTTCATGTAACGTTGTTGGTCCTAACTGTTGTTGTCCTAAGTCTCTTAGTAGTTGTCTTAACCAAAGAACTTCTTGACTCGCATGAGCGGCGGCTACATATTCTGCTTCTGTAGACGATAGTGTTACTATAGATTGTTTTTTACTAGTCCAACTAATTGGTCCGCCCGAGAGTAAGAAAAGATAGCCACTGGTAGATTTTCTATCAATTGGATCTCCAGCCCAGTCTGCATCAACATATCCAGTTAAAACGCATTCATCACTTGCAGGTAGTTTCAGTTTAACGTTGCTAGTTCCTTTCAGATAACGTATTACTCTCTTTACAGCTTTCCAATCCATTTCACTGGGGTTTGACACTTTTCTGCTCAAAATTCCTACTGCTGCTGCAATGTCTGGCCTTGTAACAGTCGCTAAATATAGTAATTTTCCCATTGCTTTTCTGTATAGCTCATTATCTGGTAACATATTTTATTCACTTTTAATTTCCTTCAGATAATTAGTTTCCATTGGAGACTTTACTGGTTTCGCATCTTTCAGTCCAAATGTTTCTATTATATCTTTGATCATGTGATTTTGGTTAAGTTGGAAACTCCCATCTTCTTCTTTTTCTATCTGTATCCCTAGGTAATGCTTCACATTTCCCAGATCTTTGATCTCAAAGTGTTGATCCAAAATTTTCCGTATTTCAGCTTCATCCCTTTCTCTTTCAAAACAAACTAAAATATCATCAACATATATCAGTACATAGATCCATCTGTCATCTAGTTTCTTTGTGTATAGACAGGGATCCGCTTTGCTTCTTAGAAAATGTTCATTTAGGAGCACTTCAGTGATTTTATCATTCCATGCTTTAGCGGCTTGTTTTAAACCGTATATACTTTTCTGTAGCTTACAAACCATGTTTGGTTTCTCTTTATCTTTGAATCCTGGAGGTTGTTCCATGTAAATTTCTTCTGTTAAATCTCCATTCAGAAATGCTGTCTTTACATCCAGATGTTTCAATTCCATTCCTTTAGTAGCTGCAACCGCAAGCAAAGTTCTGACTGTAGTATGCTTGACAACCGGAGCAAATGTTTCATCATAGTCTTCTCCGTATTTTTGAGAATAACCTTTAGCTACGAGTCTTGCTCGGTATTGTTCAGCGGTGCCATCTGTTTGGTATTTAACTTTAAAAACCCATTTACATCCTATAGCTTTTCTCCCTTTTGGTAATTCTGTCAGTGTCCATGTCTTTGAATCATGCATGGATTTCATTTCTGTTTCTGTAGCCTTTATCCACTTATTGGCCTCTTCTTCTGAAAGTTGAGATATATCCTCCCAAGATGTAGGTTCATATACTTTATTTGTACTTGCCTTGTATGAAAGACGTACAGGTGGTTTTCCTTTGTTTTCTCTCATTGAACGTCTTGGTTCTGTGTCTGTCTGTAGTTCTATCTCTTCACTTTCAGTATTTTGAACTTTATCAATTTCAACTTCTTTTTCATCAGATGTTCCTGGACTTATATCACTGTTGTCTCTCTCATTTCTCATTTCCAGTGATGTCATAATGTTATCATTTAGATCTTCAATGAATGTTACACTGTTACTCACCGTAACTCTGTCTTTTTTAGGATCTAGGATTCTGTATCCTTTGCAGTTGTCACTATATCCAACAAATATTCCTTCTATGGCTCTGTTTTGAAGTTTGGAGCGTTTCTCTTCTGGAACAAAAACAAAAGCTTTGCAACCAAAAACTCTTAAATGATTCACACTTGGTTTCTTACCATGCCACAGTTCATAAGGGTTTTTTTCCAGTTTTCTTGAAAAAAGTCTATTTTTCAGATAAGTAGCTGTCATTGCTGCTTCACCCCAGTATTTCTCTGGTAGTTTGGAATCTGTTAGCATGCATCTTATCATTTCAGTCAGAGTTCTGTTTTTCCTTTCTGCTACGCCATTTTGTTCAGGTGTGTATGGAACAGTTTTGTGATGCTCTATTCCATTCTGTCTTAAATAGTTCTCTATTTGGTGTCCTGTGAATTCACCTCCATTATCACTTCTAATGATGTTTGGCTTCCTCTGAAACTTATTATACGAGTTTGACACGTATTCTTCTAATTTACTGAAAACTTCACTTTTGTTCTTTATTAAGTACGTGACTGTGTATCTTGAGTAGTCATCTATAAAAGTCACCATATATCTATTACCTCCTGATGTGGTTACTTTCATGGGTCCACATACATCAGTATGCACCAAGTCAAGTGGTTTTGTGCCTTTTGTTTCACTCTCTTTAGGTATACACACTCTTGTAGCTTTAGATTTTATACAACATTCACATCTTACAATAATTGAGCAATCAGATATCAACAGATCTTTTGTCAAATTTTTGTTCTGTAATGCCATGATACTCTCAGGATGTCTGTGTCCTAAGCGTCTATGCCACATGTGAATACAATTCTTGTGATCATGTGTACATAACTTCATCTGTTCCTTTAATGTGTCTAGATGATATAATTGTTCACCTGCTTTTACATTTATTATTATCTTGTCTCCTGCTAGGATTGTACATTCATCATCTTTGAATTTTACAGTAAGTCCTTTAGCTGTTAGACGTTTTACAGATAATAGTCCTCCATCTAGTCCTGGAACATATAACACATCCTTTACTAGTATCTTTGAATTATGCCCAAATTTATCAGAATAGATTAGCATTCCTTGTCCAGTACCTTCCGCGGTTATTTTGCTCCCATCTGCAAGGTAAATAGCTTCCTTCTTATTTAGATCAAGTTCAGTAAAGAAGCTCTTATTACTTGTCATGTGACTTGTTGCTCCTGAGTCAATATACCAACTCATTGATAACCTTTTATCGGTTACTTTAAATGTACCATTCCAGTGATCTGCATGTGGGTTAGATATTGTGCTTTTCACCTTCTGTTTACTTTCTTTATGGTATAACTTCTGTTCTGCTTTCCATATAGTACAGTCTTTCTTTAAATGTCCCTTTTTCTTGCATCTGAAACATTCTCTTGTTTCTGTTTTATAGGTCCTCTTATCTGTAATTTTAAGAGCATTTACACTGTCCTTTTCTGTGGAATTATTTGTTTGTTCTTTCCTTCTCTGGTATTCATCTATGAGTCGTGTTTTTACAAACTCTAGTGTAATGTCTGCTTCAGGTCTTGTTTCTAGTGCATTTATCAAAGCAGTGTATGAATCCGGCAAGCTACACAATAATATTGCTGCTACATGACTTTCTTTAATATCTTCACCAACTGATCTCAGCTGTGTTATCACTTCCATCATGGAGTTTATGTGCTCCTGCATGTCTTCCTGTGCACTTAATCTCATCTTGTAAAGTTTCCTTAGCAGAAACAATTTGTGATTTAAGCTGGATCTTTCATGTAACTTTCTCAATGCTTCCCACATTCCCTTTGCTGTATTCTCATTCCTTATGTGGATTAACTGATCATCTTCCACTAATAAGCTGATAGTAGCTCTTGATTGTCTGTTTTTCTTATTCCATGTCTCATTATTATCATTGGATCTATCTGTAGTGATTACATCCCATAAATCATCTTTAGACAATAACATCTCCACTTTGAACTTCCATAACTGATAGTTCTCATTGTCCAGCTTAGCTACTGTAAGTCTGAGTTCTGAATTGCTGGTCATTTTAACTTGTCTTACTTGTTTGGAGAGAATTGTTCTGAAGAATCCTTTTGCATTCACTGGGTCTTTTTGTCTTCTATGCCTGGGCCCATAACCTGTTGCATAGTTGTGTCACAGAAGAAGCTTGAGAGTAGATTATATGGGATAATCAGCATTTACTTCTTAGAACATGAGGTAAACAGCATCAAAACGTTAACACAGCAAAACTTGAAAGTAAAAAGGACCTTTTACAATAGAGAGATAAAAAGCAAGGTACAGCAAGTCTCACATAGCATACCATTACACTCTATTCAGCATATAACACTAATAACATCGCCATCTACTGTCAGATAGATGTAAACTTCTGCACACAAATAAGTCTGTTGCATATATATGTATATAGTATATACCAACATTGACTTCAATAAGTGCTGAAATACAGTGAAGGTGCCCGGCTAATATACAGTGGACAGAGATTTCTACTTCTGGCCCTGTATTGTGTACAGGACGGGCATCAGAAGTGGCTCCATACAGCTGATTGATCCGGGGTCAGCCCCCTACAGATCAGGTATCTGTGGCCTATCCTGAAGATAAACCATAACAAATTATGCCTGGACAACCCCTTTAATATACACCCCTAAGGCACCACACTTTAAAGAGATTGTCCAGTATAATTTTTTTCTTTTTCTAATTAGACTGGGGGAGGTGAAACCCCCCTACCCCCCCCAAAAAAAAAAAAAACATGCTAAACATACTCACCTGTCTCCGGTGCTCTGGTGTCCTCCCAGCACGGTCCAGTCCTGCAGCTCCGCTGTCTTCTTTTTGCCGGAATTCCTCACTGGCTGTGACGTCCCAGGTCCCTTCCCTTAGGCCGCTGATTGGCCTCAGGGGTCACGTGACATCACAGGTAGTCATGTGCAGAGGGAACGTCAGCTGGAAGAAAACAACAGAACTGCAGGACCGAACTGCTCTGGGAGACACTGGGGACAGGAAAGAAAGTTTGTGGTGGGTTTTTTTGTTTTGTTTTTTTCACCTGCCCCTGCGTAATTAAAAAAAAAAAAAAAAAAAAAAAAAAAAAAATGGAGCCACTGTATGGAGTATAAGCTCCACAGTGGCCCCCGCCCTGTATTATAAGCTCCACAGTGGCCCCCGCCCTGTATTATAAGCTCCACAGTGGCCCCCGCCCTGTATTATAAGCTCCACAGTGGCCCCCGCCCTGTATTATAAGCTCCACAGTGGCCCCCGCCCTGTATTATAAGCTCCACAGTGGCCCCCGCCCTGTATTATAAGCTCCACAGTGGCCCCCGCCCTGTATTATAAGCTCCACAGTGGCCCCCGCCCTGTATTATAAGCTCCACAGTGGCCCCCGCCCTGTATTATAAGCTCCACAGTGGCCCCCGCCCTGTATTATAAGCTCCACAGTGGCCCCCGCCCTGTTTATAAGCTCCACAGTGGCCCCCGCCCTGTATTATAAGCTCCACAGTGGCCCCCGCCCTGTATTATAAGCTCCACAGTGGCCCCCGCCCTGTATTATAAGCTCCACAGTGGCCCCCGCCCTGTATTATAAGCTCCACAGTGGCCCCCGCCCTGTATTATAAGCTCCACAGTGGCCCCCGCCCTGTATTATAAGCTCCACAGTGGCCCCCGCCCTGTATTATAAGCTCCACAGTGGCCCCCGCCCTGTATTATAAGCTCCACAGTGGCCCCCGCCCTGTTTATAAGCTCCACAGTGGCCCCCGCCCTGTATTATAAGCTCCACAGTGGCCCCCGCCCTGTATTATAAGCTCCACAGTGGCCCCCGCCCTGTATTATAAGCTCCACAGTGGCCCCCGCCCTGTATTATAAGCTCCACAGTGGCCCCCACCCAGTATTATAAGCTCAACAGTGGCCCCCACCCAGTATTAAATGCTCAAAAGTGGCCGCCACCCAGTATTATAAGCTCCACAGTGGCCCCCACCCAGTATTATATGCGCCCAATAGCCCCCTCCGCACCGCGTCAGTGCTATTATTATACTCTGGGGTCTCCTGAGACCCCAGAGTATAATAATCGGAGGCCCAGGGGAAGTGATTAAAAATAACAAACATTCATACTCACCTTGTATTACCTTTCCTTGGCATCCTCACTCCATCCTGTCGTCTTCAGGCCCTTTTCCGACGACGCTGCTGAGGCCTGTGATTGGGCCTCAGCGGTCACGTGGTGGCGCACTGATGTCATTACGCGGTCGCGCCCCATGTGACCACCGGGGCCTAATCACAGGCCTCAGTCACATGACAGAAGAGCGCCGGAGAGGACGCAGTGCCCAGGAGAGGTGAGAATATGTATTTATTGTTTTCAGTCACCTCCCCTGGGCTGCCATCTATTGGAAAGGGGCCTGCAATATGCCAGGGTCCCTTTCCAATAACAGCATGTATAGCGGTCAGGGAACCAGGCTTTCCCCGACCGCTATCATAGTGGTCCGGGGCCCCGGTCATCTCCAGCTGCCCGCGGGCCCTGCACCCTGCCGGGTCCGGTCGCGGTCACGCCCCCTGCGCCTGCGATCGTAACGCCACTGGTCAGGGCCCCAATCGGGATGGTCAGGATCCCGATGAGGCCCCCATGACATGAGGACTAATAGTCGGGGCTCGGGGCCCACCGGTGGATTCACCGGTTTCCCGGTGGGCCAGTCCGACCCTGCCTCTAGGCTCCATAAGTTCATACTACTTTCCCTGAAGCAGGAGCAACATAAATACAGATGCAGAAAGTTCTCCATAGTGACAGCATATAGCACGAGGTCAAAATGCTCTGCTGGTAGACCTGGAGATCTCCCCAAATTTGGAGACTCCTGGACATTCAGCAAGAATATAAAAGTGATCAGATAAATGAAGTAAACTGGTTGCAAAACCATATGTAGCATTCCCTGTATATAACATATGCATTCTTGAATGTCTTTGAGGTCCATACATTTATGAGATGGCAAAATGCAATGTCTTCTTTGCATCTTAATTTATTTGATGACCAAGCAAATAAATTCCCACTGGTGGGAAACGAGTTGTGGTTATCAATAACGGCTCAGCATATGCTCAGGCCGCACTACCCCTCCTGAGCTCAATGTAATTGCCTCTCTGTGGCTTCACTCTTGTGAGATGCTTCTGGCTTTATTTGTCTGTCTTGAGTATATCATGCTTTCTGTTCACCCACTTGCTTGGTCGCATGTTCTACTGAATTTGAGTTTCAGAACCAGAAGGCATCAGCCGTAGTGTGTTTTCTGCTAATGAGGCCTCCCAGGATCTCGACAGTTCACCTTTTCTCTTCAATCCTCTTATTTGTACACATGAGGTTTCAGTATACTCCTATGTATTTGATTATGGACAGAAGCTTCTGTTGCAGTAACTTGAAAAGTTTCCACTACTTGAAAGTATTAACTATTTCCTTTCATAGACAGCTATGAAATATGCAGCACTATAGTATTTTCTAGGTACTTCTCACAGATTAACCCCCCCCCCCCCCCCCCCCCCCCCCCCCCCCCCCCCCCCCCCCCCCCCCCCCCCCCCCCCCCCCCCCCCCCCCCCCCCCCCCCCCCCCCCCCCCCCCCCCCCCCCCCCCCCCCCCCCCCCCCCCCCCCACCTGTATATAAAATAAACATACACTGAGCTAAGATGCCACTTAATGAACACTGGTCTGACTTGTCACTATCTCTGTCATATTGCTTTAAATAGCACCTGGGACAAGTTTGTTCAGTGGCAATTGAACATGTATTCTTGCATACATCATTGTACCATTGATGTTTCTTACACGGGGGAATGCTGAGGGAATTGTCATCAGGAATCATCGTAACATTTTATTGCCTATTAGTGATGCTATTACATTCAGAAAGGAGTAACATTAAACATAATGAGTCACATTAACAATTAAGTGGCAATGAAATGGCTTCTGTTAAAGCAAATGTATGAGGAACAAAAGCAAAACCCATTTTCACTAAATCAAGCAATGTTGTGATGAAGTATTCAATAGTCATAACAGTAGTTTACTGTAGTCTATACTGTTTTACATAACTGGCAACATTGTAAAAGCATTTACAGCACCAGTGTTTGTGACCGATGCAGAATATCTAGAATGAATAATTAGGTTTTAGACAATCACATTTCATTCCCGCCATAATATGGTTACTAAACTTCCTTACAAAATCATATTCTACATTTTAACCCTTTAGTGACCAGTCTGTTTTTTGCCTTAATGACCAAACCATTTTTATATGTTTCTCCTTGGTCACACACCAAGAACTATAACTCTTATTTCTTTCCATAAATGCAACCAAATGATGGCTTGTTTGTTTACGGAACAAATTAAGTTGTAGTATTTAATGACACTATTGTGGGGTAGATATCTCATTGATTAACTCTTTCTGGGAAGGAACAGAAAATAGCAGCAATAATAGAAAGAAGTGGGACGGCATACCATATGCATACAGAATTTGTTGTTTGTTTTTTTTTTAATTGTGCATTGAGTCACACCACAGAAGATATCACAATAGGAATATATCAACTTGTATACATATATTATGTTAAAGCAACATTTTGGGATGTATCCTTTATCAGGCATAGGCTCAAAGAAGGTGGCATGATGTGGTATGGTAAATTGCTGTAATCCAACCCATTGGGGCAACCGTAAGCTGAGGAGTGTAGGTAGCAGCCAGGAGTACAAAAATTGTGCAGTATTGCAGCTGAGAAAATTAACTTTTAGGCCAGGGCCCCGAGTGGCGGAAACACCGCGGCAAAAACCGTGGCATTTTACAGTCACTGCAAGGCGAATCCCATCCACACATTGCAGAAAAATACATGCAAAGAAAATGCTGAGATTTCCATAACCGTTGCGGTAATTTGTATATGGAATAAAAGTTGAATTTCTCAGTAGCAAGATTGAAACAAGAAAGGTATGCTTGCTATGCCACTAATCAGCCCTACAATAGCACATAAGTAGATCAAGGCTAAATCCCCACGTAGTGAGCCGCAGCAAAAAAGTGCTGTGGGAAAATCTGCGGTGGCAACGCATAGTTTTTCCGGCAGTGCTTTTTTCACAGAAAGTCCGCAGAGGAAACCTCTGCAGACTTTCTGCTTCAATTACAGTAATACCTCGTACATTCGCGAGGTTAGGGTCCAGAACCGGTCGCGGATCGCGAATGTTTGGTACAAGCGCTTAGAAGCGCTTACAATGCCGATTTCTAATGTTTAACCCCTAAATATCAATAAACTTTACCCTACAGTACTGTACAGTATACTAAAGTATACTGTACAGTACTGTATATTAATACATTCATTCATTTTTCTTATACACTCACAGTAAAATGAAACTAATTACCGGGTACGTAACGAACAGGACGCTACTACCCAATAGCGAAGGTGTTTTTTTTTTTTATTAAATTTCACAGATCTGAGAAAAAAAGAGCAAAATCTATATATGTTAGTTGCCAAAAAAATATCGCGAATCTGTGAATTCGCAAATTTGGAAACGCGAGTGTACGAGGTATTACTGTATACCTATAGGGAAACCGCCAGTGTTTCAGTAGGTATAATTGACATGCAATGGTTTTGGAAATCGCAGCGTGTCCAATGCACTATTTTGCAGCAATGGGTGCATGGGATTCGCTTGCAGGGACTGCAAAATGCCACAGTTTTTGCCGTATCGTTTCTACCGCGGCCAAACCACAGCGTTTACGCCACATGGGGCCCCAGCCTAAAAGGGATTTTGGTGGTGGCAAACGCCCATTGATCACATATATCTCTTTGTATCTCATTAAAGTGATCAGGCTGACACTGTATCAGCTCCAATCCTTCTAAAGTGATGATCTCCCTGTCACAAAAAAGCTAAACATTGCAAAAGTGCTTAGCACAGTTTATTACTGTCCCTAGGAGCCAGGTCCCCTGTTCTGTAGCTTCACAATTTTGGGAGGTGTGGAACCGGTTAAAGAGGTTATCTGAATTTTTTTTTAATTGATGACCTATTCTTAAGAGTAACCATTAATTTTAGATTGATGAAGGTCCAACTCTCGGTACCCCTGATTATCATTTCATTTGCAGCGGCCTTTCTTGGCATTGTTGCATTATCCAATTTCCACAGCCACTGTGAAAAAAATGGTGTTCTGAGCCCTCTAACAACTGGCACTTGTACGTTGATGTAAACAAAAGAAAAAAAAAATGGTCGCAGTGGTCGCTTAAGCCTCTTCATACAGCTGATCAGCAGAGTGCTGAGAGTTTCCCCCCCCCACCTGTCTGAGGGCAGGGCATAGTGGATGGGATGTTGCCAATCCCATCCACACACTGCAGAAAAATACCTACACAAGGCAGCACATAATTGTGACAGGGAACGAAAATGATAGATGGGTTTCAAAATTTTAATCAACTAAAAATCTAAAAAGTGCGACGTGCAAAAGTATTCAGCCCCCTGTACTCTGATACCCCTAAATAAAATCTAGTGCAATCAATTGCCTTCAGAAATCACTTAATTAGTTAATAGAGCCCAGCTATGTGTAATTTAGTCTCAATATAAATACACCTGTTCTGTGAAGGCCTCAGTGGTTTGTTAGAGAACACTATTGAACAATCATCATCATGAAGACCAAGGAACTCACCAGACAGGTCAGAGATAAAGTTGTAGAGAAATTTAAAGCAGGGTTAGGTTATAAAAACATATCCCAAGCTTTGAGCATCCCAAGGAGCACTGTTCAATCCATCATTCAAAATGGATTAAGTATTCTACAACTGCAAAACTACCAAGACATGGACATCCACCTAAACAAACATATCAAGCAATGAGAGCACTGGCCAGAGAAGCAGCCAAGAGGCCCATGGTCACTGCAAAATCCACAGTTAAGATGGGAGAATCTGTCCACAGGACAGCTATAAGTTGTGCACTACACAAATCTGGCCTTTATGGAAGAGTGGCAAGAAGAAAACCATTGGTGAAAGAAAGACAGAAGAAGTGCTGTTTGAAGTTTGCCACAAGCCATACAGTATAGGGCCGTGATGGCGAACCTATGGCACGCGTGCCAGAGAGGGCACGCAGAGCCCTCTCAGTTGGCACGCGCGCCGTCACCATATCTCACTAACGGGGAATCCGGTCCAGGATTCCCCATTAGTGAGCGATCGCTTCTTTCAGCTGAAAGCTGTCAGGACCGCTGCTTACACAGTACATGCTAAATGCTGTACTCTGAAAGGACCTTCTGACGTCATAAGGTCACATGACAGGGTAGGCGTGTCTTTGCTTGTAAGAAGCTCCTTCCACATGAAGAAAAGTATCACGAGCAGTGGAGGAACATGCAGAGATGTGGGGTGCAGGGTGTAGTGTGGGGAGGAGAGATGTGGGGCTCGGGGTGTAGTGTGGGGGTTAGAGATGTGGGGTGCAGGGTGTAGTGTGGGGGGAGAGATGTAGGGTGTAGTGTGGGGGAGGAGAGCTGTGGGGTGCAGTATGTAGGGTGCAGGGTGTAGTGTGGGGGAGAGATGCAGGGTGTAGTGTGGGGGGAGAGATGTAGGGTGCAGTGTGTGGGGAGGAGAGATGTGGGGTGCAGTATGTAGGGTGCAGGTGTAGTGTGGGGGTTAGAGATGTGGGGTGCAGGGTGTAGTGTGGGGGAGAGATGCAGGGTGTAGTGTGGGAGGAGAGATGTAGGGTGCAGGGTGTAGTGTGGGGGGAGAGATGTAGGGTGTAGTGTGGGGGAGGAGAGCTGTGGGGTGCAGTATGTAGGGTGCAGGTGTAGTGTGGGGGGGGAGAGATGTGGGGCTCGGGGTGTAGTGTGGGGGGAGAGATGTGGGGCTCGGGGTGTAGTGTGGGGGGAGAGATGTGGGGGAGAGATGCAGAGTGTAGTGTGGGGGAGGAGAGATGTAGGGTGCAGGGTGTAGTGGGGGGTAGAGGTGCAGGGTGTAGTGGGGGGTAGAGATGCAGGGTGTAGTGGGGGGGTAGAGATGCAGGGTGTAGTGGGGGGGGGTAGAGATGCAGGGTGTAGTGGGGGGGGGTAGAGATGCAGGGTGTAGTGGGGGGGTAGAGATGCAGGGTGTAGGGGGTGGGGGGGTAGAGATGCAGGGTGTAGTGGGGGGGTAGAGATGCAGGGTGTAGTGGGGGGGGGTAGAGATGCAGGGTGTAGTGGGGGGTAGAGATGCAGGGTGTAGTGGGGGGGGTAGAGATGCAGGGTGTAGTGGGGGGGGGTAGAGATGCAGGGTGTAGTGGGGGGGGGTAGAGATGCAGGGTGTAGTGGGGGGGTAGAGATGCAGGGTGTAGTGGGGGGGTAGAGATGCAGGGTGTAGTGGGGGGGGTAGAGATGCAGGGTGTAGTGGGGGGGGTAGAGATGCAGGGTGTGGTGGGGGGTAGAGATGCAGGGTGTAGTGGGGGGGGTAGAGATGCAGGGTGTAGTGGGGGGGGTAGAGATGCAGGGTGTAGTGGGGGGGTTAGAGATGCAGGGTGTAGTGGGGGGGGTAGAGATGCAGGGTGTAGTGGGGGGGGGTAGAGATGCAGGGTGTAGTGGGGGGGGTAGAGATGCAGGGTGTAGTGGGGGGGGGTAGAGATGCAGGGTGTAGTGGGGGGGGGTAGAGATGCAGGGTGTAGTGGGGGGGTAGAGATGCAGGGTGTAGTGGGGGGGGTAGAGATGCAGGGTGTAGTGGGGGGGGGTAGAGATGCAGGGTGTAGGGGGGGGGTAGAGATGCAGGGTGTAGTGGGGGGGGGTAGAGATGCAGGGTGTAGTGGGGGGGGTAGAGATGCAGGGTGTAGTGGGGGGGGGTAGAGATGCAGGGTGTAGTGGGGGGGGTAGAGATGCAGGGTGTAGTGGGGGGGGGTAGAGATGCAGGGTGTAGTGGGGGGGGGTAGAGATGCAGGGTGTAGTGGGGGGGGTAGAGATGCAGGGTGTAGTGGGGGGGGTAGAGATGCAGGGGGGGGGGTAGAGTGTAGTGGGGGGGGTAGAGATGCAGGGTGTAGTGGGGGGGGTAGAGATGCAGGGTGTAGGGGGGGGGTAGAGATGCAGGGTGTAGTGGGGGGGTAGAGATGGGGGGGGTGTAGTGGGGGGGGGTAGAGATGCAGGGTGTAGTGGGGGGGGGTAGAGATGCAGGGTGGTGGGGGGGGGGGTAGAGATGCAGGGTGTGGGGGGGTAGAGATGCAGGGTGTAGTGGGGGGGGTAGAGATGCAGGGGGTAGTGGGGGGGGGTAGAGATGCAGGGTGTAGTGGGGGGTAGAGATGCAGGGTGTAGTGGGGGGGTAGAGATGCAGGGTGTAGTGGGGGGGGTAGAGATGCAGGGTGTAGTGGGGGGGGGGTAGAGATGCAGGGTGTAGTGGGGGGGTAGAGATGCAGGGTGGGGGGGGTAGAGATGCAGGGTGTAGTGGGGGGGTAGAGATGCAGGGTGTAGTGGGGGGGGTAGAGATGCAGGGTGTAGTGGGGGGGGTAGAGATGCAGGGTGTAGTGGGGGGGGTAGAGATGCAGGGTGTAGTGTGGGATGCAGGGTGTAGGGTGTGTGGGGGGAGAGATGTGGGATGTAGGCTGTTTGCAAGAGGGAGGAATGGGGGTGCAGGCTGCTTGCGAGCAAGAGGGGGGGGATGCTAGGGAGGCAGGTTAATTTAAGGTGAAATTGCCGTGTTGGCACTTTGCAATAATTTAGTGGGCTTTGGGTTGCAGTTTGGGCACTCGGTCTCTAAAAGGTTCTCCATCACTGGTATAGGGGATACAGCTGTGAAAAGGGGCATGCGATGAGCAAGGGGATTCATGATGGTGGTGGCAGTGCAGGTCTGATGGGGGTAGCAGTCACCATTGTGTCATTGGCTGTTACCTTTCTGCAGAGCACAGGCTGAAATGACTTCTGTGACAAAGAGTCCAGTAACAACGGTTTTAAAGAACTTTACTAGGAACCCCTCTTGTAAGGCAAAGTACATATATCACAGTCTCTTTGGTAGTAAATGACAGTACAGCTTTTACACTTCTTACAAGTAGTTGCAGTACTTCAGTCACAGTCCCATATATTCTCTGTAATAGCAGGTATGCAGATTCTGAGTACATATTAGTTAATATGTACACAGTCCTGTGCAGCTTTAGCTCTACCTTGGGAGATATAACACAGATCGGCTATACTGTGCAATGTGGTGCAAGAGAGTACTTACAGGGTAGGTACTAGAGCCATGCCCTATCGCAGGGTGCTAAAGCGCTGATTCAACAGCGTGGAAGCCGCTTTGGTTAGATCCAGCTGGAGAACCCATGAAAAGTGTGGATCCTGGCAGAGGACTTCTTTATCCAACAGGTTATTCCTCTGGCTTAGGCCGATAGAAAAGGGGCTAGATTTTTAGATGATCTCCCAGGTGTGGACCGACAGGAGTTCAGTAGTTGGGATCGACTGGTAGCTGTATATAGCCCATGTGAGGGTCTTACCAGCTTGGAGCAATGCTGGTAGACATGTGCACTGGCTGGAGGCCAGGCTGAGACTCTTTGCAACAACCTTCCCCTGTGCAGGCAGGGGCTGGACTAGGGACTTGTCTCTGCTTGCCCCAGAAGCAGCGTGTGCTTCTTTAGGCCGAGAGCAAAACATGTGACTGAAGCAGCACGAGAATAGACATGTGAGTTTGCAGAGCTAAGACAAGGTGCAAAGCTACTTAACCCTTACACTGTTGCAGACAATCCTCAGTGTATGCTAAGTAATGCAGTAGAATACAATACACAGCACACAAAAAAAAAAGGCTGACATGAGAAATTACCACCTAACAAAATACAAGATATTATGGCGGCATAATGACGATTTAAACAGAACGTTAACATCCCGTTCTGGAACACTGCACAGCAAACATTAGGAAGAATGTGTTTTGGTCAGAGGAGACCAAAGTTGAACTTTTTGGCCTAAATGCAAAGCGTTATGTGTGGCGGAAATGTAACACTGCTCATCATCCTGAACACACCATCCCCACTGTGAAACATGGTGGTGGCAGCATCATGCTGTGGGGAGGCTTTTCTTCAGCAGGGACAGGGAAGCTGCTCAGAGTTGATGGGAAGATGGATGAAGCTAAATACAGGGCAATCCTGGAAGAAAACCTATTGGTGCAATAGACTGCAATAGACTTTGAGACTGAGATGGAGAATCACCTTCCAGCAAGACAATGACCCTAAAAATACAGCCAGAGCTACAGTGGAATGGTTTAGATCAAAGAATATTCATGTGTTAGAATGGCCCAGTCAAAGTCCAGACCTAAATCCCAAAGAGTATCTGTGTCAAGACATGAAAATTGCTGTTCAAAGACGCTCTCCATCCAATCTGGCTGAGCTTGAGCTATTTTGCAAAGAATAATGGGCAAAAATCTCAGTCTCTAGATGTACAAAGCTGGTAGAGACATACCCCAAAAGACTTGCAGCTATAATTCAGTGAAAGGTGGCTCTACAAAGTTTTGATATAGGGGGACTGAATACTTTTGCATGGTCACACTTTTCAGATATTTAGTTGATTAAAATTTTGAAAACCATGTATAATCTTCGTTCCACTTCACAATTATGTTGGTCTATCACTTAAAATCTCAATAAAATACATTTAAGTTTGTGGCTGTAAGGTGACAAAATGTGAAAAAGTTCAAGGGGTATGAATACTTTTGCACGCCAATGTACAGTACATGTCACTGTTTTGCAGCTCTCCCTTGTACATTTTTCCTGTTGGTTTCCCCATTGTTCACCCCCTACACTTGATACCGCCCTGGCCTATCACAGGATCTGAGGAGACTTTGAAACTCCAATGGTCCCCTGGAGACAAGTCTAGCAGTTTGTGGTCATAAGGTATGCCAGTACTGTGGACTAATAACCCCCTTTATCTTCTATAGCATTCCTGATAGTGACATTAACCCCTCTACTCCATTTGACCACCATGGAAGGTTAAATTTAATATGAAATTTTTTCCTACTTTTTCATGCCTATGGTTTACGTCTTATAGTCAGTCTCTACAAAGTATTGATATAGGGGGACTGAATACTTTTGCACATCACACTTTTCAGATATTTAGTTGATTAAAATTTTGAAAACCATGTATAATTTTCGTTCCACTTCACAATTATGTTGGTCTATCACTTAAAATCTCAATAAAATACATTTAAGTTTGTGGTTGTAAGATGACAAAATGTGAAAACGTTCAAAGGGTATGAATACTTTTGCAAGCCACAAAGCAGCCAGGAGAAACTACTCACCTGCCATCCGCTATCCTTTATCATGCATACATGTGTCAAGACCCGCTTACCGGGCTTCCGGAAACCAATGGCTGGGATCTGTAGTACCACAGGTAGTATACTGGAACTTGTAGTGCACTGGTAAAAGCTGGTATCCTCAATGCAGCAGGCAGAATGCTGGAACTTGCAGTGCACTGGTAATAGCTGGTAGCCACAGCACAGCAGGCAGTAGCAGGTATCCACATTGCAGCTGGCAGAATGCTGGAACTTTCAGTGCACTGTTATAGCTGGTATTCACAGTGCAGCGGGCAGTAGCAGGCATGCACAGTGTAGGGGACAGTAGCAGGTATAACACAGTGTAGCAGGTAATATAGGACCAACTGAGATCAGTTGGCCCCAGCTCAAGGACTGTCAGAAGCAGAGTTCAAACACAATATTCAGGCAATGAGTGATCAGGTGCAGGAGTTCAAATAATTATCAGGCAGGAACCAAGATGGCCACGAACAGGAAACACACAAAACGCCATCTTGCTAAGGGGCTGGTACTGGCAAAACAAAGAGTTCATCAATTAAGATCCTGACATTACTCCCACCTCAGGGACGGCCTCTGGATGATCCCAAACCAGGCTTCTCGGGATATTTGCAATGAAATTGATTACGTAATCGAGGGGCATTGATGTTGTCCAGGGGTTCCCAGGAATTCTCCTCTGAAGGGTAGCCCTGTCATGTATAAGATATTACAACCGACCTCTGCAGATCCTGGAATCCAAAATCTTCTCAACAACAAATTGCTCTTGATCATCCACTATGACAGGACCAGGAGGAGTAGATGAACGTCCAGGAAAAGGATTGGGAACTGCAGCCTTCAGCAAAGAGACATGAAAGACAGGATGGATTCTCATGGTCCTTGGAAGGTCCAATCGACAAGTTACTGAATTTATCAGACCACTAAACTTAAAGGGACGAATGTAATTCTGTCCCAGTTTTTGTGAGGGGATCTTCAATTTCAGGTTCTTTGTAGATAGCCAGACTGTATGCCCTACCTTAAATGTTGGTGCTGGTTTACAAAACCTGTCAGCTGTCTTTTTAAAACTTTCCTGAGCTGCACTCGAATGTCTCCTTCAAAATTGCAAGATCTTGTTGTAAGGTGGTAATTCTTTCTGTAACTGCTGGCACAGAAGCATTCACAGGAAATCTGGGAAAGATCTTTGGATGATAACCTAGGTTAGCATAAAAAGGTGTTACTTTCGTAGAAGCACTCTGTGAATTGTTATAGGAGAATTCTGCCATGGGAAGCAAATCGAACCAATCATCCTGTAGATGACAGACATAGCACCGAAGATATTGTTCCAAGGTCTGATTGGTACGCTTCGTCTGTCCATTTGATTGTGGATGAAAGGCAGAGGATAGACAGACATTTATGTCCAATGCAGAACAAAACTCCCGCCAAAACTTTGCTGTAAATTGGACCTCCCGGTCTGATACAACCTCATCTGGGACTCCATGTAGACAAAAGACATTCTGAACTATCAAATCAACAGTGTCCTTAGCCGAGGGTAGACCTGCACAGGGAATGAAGTGAGCGGCCTTTGTCAGTCAATCGACTACAACTAATATCATACTCTTCCCCTTGGAGGTTGGTAATTCCACAATGAAGTCCATCGAGATGGACCCCCAGGGATGAGTTGGAATGTGAAGAGGTTGTAACAATCCTGTTGGTGCAGGACATGGTGTCTTACATCTGGCACAAATGTCACAAGAGCAAACATAATTCTTGATATCTTTCCAATAGCCAGGCCACCAGAAAAAATTAGATAAAAAGTCTTGGGTCCTCTGTATTCCCCTGTGACCTGCCATCTTGGAGTTGTGCATCAGCTTCAGGGATATACAGACATTGACCATGAATCCATACTCTGTTACTCAGACTTAGGTGAACATCATTTGTCTGTTGTGATAGGAATGGATTGTCAGGGATGTTACATCTGTTGTTGCTGCTTTAAAGTTGCCTGGTCTACGTAAAGAAGGGTTGGTGGTTGCTGCTTTAAGGTTGCCATGACAACATAGGGGAGCTTCCTGAACTGGCCTTTTTAAACCACTTCCTATCACTCAGCTGTGCTGGCTAATCAGTTTCCTAAACTCCTGCTAAGCGCCTGACTGTGATTTGACTTCTCCTATACCTGACCTGTGGCTGTGTACCTGGATTCCTCTTTTGTCTTGCGATTTTGTTCTGGCATTCCTGATCGGTTCTGACTATTGGCTTTGTTTCCCGGAATTGTCTTCGTCTCGTGATTTGGATCTGTGTTGCCCTCCTCAGCTGCTGACCCGTGATTGTCGACCATTCTGTTTTCTCTGTCCCTGTGAGTAGTGTGGGGATTTGGTGTAGGCTCCTGCCGCAGTGCATTTATTTGTAATACATTTTCTGTTCTGGTGACAATTCTGGTCTTCAGATTCAGCGAAAGGCCACCTCTTCTTGCGAGGAGCTCTGATGAAGCCGTCTGAGGCCGGTCTTGGCTCGCAGTAGTGTTTTAAAGTAGCATTTTCTACTGCTCGCAGTTGTCAGCCCTTTTCTGCTTCTGCTCTCCTATAGACTCGTACATTTCTTACCTTGCATCTGAATCCAAACAGATTAGCCAGCCCAAAATTTTTTTTTCCATATCCCACTATGGAACACATTCAGACTTTGGTGGATCAGATGAAGGGTGTTTCCCAGCTGGTGCAAGAATTAGCTGAGAGGGTTCAACAACAAGAAATGTTCCAGTCGCAAATCCCTAAAGTTTCCTCTGTCCCCATAGAGCCAGAGATTAACCTTCCAGACAGGTTTTCTGGGGATAGAAAGTCTTTTGTCAACTTTCGGGAGAGCTGCAAGTTGTTTTTTCGCCTGCGACCTCATTCATCTGGAAGTGAGCAGTAACGTGTGGGAATTGTTATTTCACTCCTTCAAAGGGATCCTCTGTCCTGGGCCTTCTCATTAAAACCACATGCCCCTGAACTCTTGTCTGTGGAGAGATTTTTTGCTGCCCTAGGATTGTTATTTGATGAACCCGATCTCCAGGCGGTAGCCGAATCAAATTTGCTTGCTCTGCACCAAGATCACCGTGACGCTGAAGAATATTGCTCAGAGTTCCATAGATGGTCCGTTTAGTGACAGTGGAATGATCCGGCTCTCAGCTGTCACTTCCATAAGGGTCTCTCAGAATCTATTAAAGACTTGTTGGCTAACTATCCGCAACCAGCCTCACTAGAAGAAAACATGACTCTGGCCATACATTTAGATAGATGTTTACGTGAACGTAGAAAAGAACGTTCATCAGTCTCCACTCTTCTGCCATCTCCTGACTCTGTTCTGGAACCACATCCTGAGCCTATGCAACTTGGTTCCAACAACTCACCTCGTGACAGAAGGAATTTTCGGAGACAGCGAGGGTTATGTTTCTACTGTGGGGACGCTGGTCATGTCCTGAATAAGTCTCTCAAGCATCCTATGGCGGAAGGACTTCAGTGCCTAGGTAGTTTTCAGGAAGACTGCCTAGGCGAACAGGTATTTACATTTATTTCTCAGCAGAAAATTGTCTTGCCACAAAAAATTCAATTTTCTGAAAATAGTGTCCAGGGTACCGTTTTTGTAGATTGCGGATCCGCCGCCAATTTTCTGGATTCGCGGGTTGCTCAGACCTTGTGCGTTCCTCTGATCCCTCTTGTAAATCCAGTATCGGTGACCGCAATTGACAGTACACCTTTGTCTCAGCAGGCAGCTAGATTTGTAACTCCTTTACTGACCATTCATGTTGGGAATGTTCACACAGTCTCTTTCTTTTTTTGTACTAGAAAACTTACCAACTGATGCAGTCTTGGGTTTGCCTTGGCTAAAGGTGCATAATCCAGTGATTGATTGGAAACTAGGAGATGTCATTCAGTGGAGCTCTGACTGTTTCAAATCCTGTATTGCTCTGAACTTAGCTTCTGTGTCACCTTCTCTGCCAGATTATATTCAGGATTTTAATGATGTTTCTGCTGAGTTTAGGTCTGATTTGCTTCCACCTCATAGGCCATATGATTGTGCAATAAATCTGGTATCAGACTCTAAGCTTCACAAGGGTCACTTGTACAATCTTTCAGAGCCAGAAAGGCAGGCTATGAAGGATTATGTAAAGGAGTCCCTCCTCAAACACCATACTCGTCCTTCCACAACTCCAGCAGGCGCTGGATTCTTTTTTGTTAAAAAGAAAGATGGAGGATTAAGACCTTGTATAGATTACCGTGGTTTGAATAAAATTACAGTAAAAAAAATCAGTATCCTCTTCCAATCATCCCAGACTTACTGAATCAGGTGTCTGGCGCTAAATGGTTTTCCAAGCTCGATTTACGGGGGGCATATAACCTTAATCGGATTTGTAAGGGTGATGAGTGGAAGACGGACTTTAATACTCCTGAGAGACACTACGAGTATTTGGTGATGCCGTTCGGTTTATGTAACGCACCTGCTGTGTTTCAACATATTGTAAATGATATTTTTCGAAATTTTATTGGATGTTTTGTAATCATATATTTGGAAGATATACAGTACTTGTGTTTTCTCCTGACTGGGACTCACACATCAAACATGTCAGGACGATTCTCCAGGTTCTTAGGAAGAACCACCTATATGCCAAGGTGGAAAAATGCAGGAATTGTCTTTTTTGGGGTATATTTTATCCTCTTCTGTGATCCGCATGGATCCAGCCAAAGTCCAGGCAATTGTAGAATGGACACAGCCCACCTCCTTAAAGGCATTACAAAGGTTTCTGGGTTTTGCCAATTACTACCAGAAGTTCATTCATAACTTCTCTGCTATAGCCAAACCCCTAACCGATCTCACTAAGAAAGGCGCTGATTTACTGAATTAGAGTCAAGATGCTGGCGCTTCCTTTGAATCTCTGAAACAGGCGTTTACTGAAGCTCCTGTTTTAGTTCAGCCTGATCTCTCTCGTCCATTTGTAGTGGAGGTAGATGTCTCTCAGGTAGGGGTCGGCGCAGTGTTATCCCAAGGCACTGCCTCCCTTACTAAATTACGACCTTGTGCCTTTTTCTCTAAGTTCTCTCCTACAGAGGAAAACTATGACATTGGTAACCGAGAATTGTTGACTATTAAGTGGGTTTTTGAAGAATGGTGACTTTTCTTAGAAGGAGCCAGACATAGGATTACTGTTCTCGCTGATCATAAGAATCTCACGTTTTTAGAATCAGCCAAGAGATTAAATCCTAGACAAGCAAGGTGGGTTTCATTTTTTATCAGGTTTGATTTTGTGGTTACCTTCAGACCTGGATCAAAGAATATTAAAGCTGATGCCTTATCTTGCAGTTATTGTCCTTCTCAGACCCTGGACTCTGAGCCTGAAACAATTCTTTCTGAGGGAATTGTTGTTTCTGCCGTGTCCTCAGATCTGGCTGCTGAGATCAGGGAGAATCAACAGTTGGCCCCTCAGAACACGCCAGAGGGAAAATTGTTTGTACCTCCACAATTCAGATTCAGGTTGTTGAAAGAATTACATGATTCGGTTTTGTGTGGTCACCTGGGAGTCTCTGGTACTAAGAGGCTAGTTTCTCTCCACTACTGGTGGCCTACCAAATCCCAGGATATTATGTCATATGTCTCTGCATGCGATACTTGTGCCCGGGCTAAGGTTCCTCGGGTCCGACCAATGGGTGAATTGCTACCTTTGCCTATACCTAAGGGACCTTGGACACATATTTCTATGGACTTCATTACTGATTTGCCTGTGTCTGGAGGGAAGTCTGTCATTTGGACGGTTGTTGATCGTTTTAGTAAAATGTGACATTTTGTTCCACTGTCTCAACTGCCAAATGCCAAGACCCTCTCCAGACTGTTTATGGATCATGTTGTTCGACCTCATGGTATCTCTGACAATGTTGTTTCTAACAGAGGAGTTCAGTTTGTCGCTAAATTTTGGAAAGCTTTTTGTAGTCACTTGGGAGTTCAGTTGTCTTTTTCATCCGCTTTCCATCCAGAGACTAATAGTCAAACTGAACGCTTCAACCAAACACTAGAGCAATATCTGAGCTGTTACATTGCCGATAATCAGTCAGAGTGGGTAACTTATTTGCCGTTAGCTGAATTTGCAATTAATAATCATCACCATGTTGCCCTGAATACTTCACCATTTTTTTGTAATTATGGTTTTCATCCTCGTTTTTCTTCTTTATCTCCTGCTACTGACAACCCAAAAGTAAACGAAGAGGCAGAAAAACTGCACAGTTTGGGCTCAGGTTCAATCGAACCTGGAGAATTCCCAATCAACCTCTAAAAAGAATGCTGATAGAAATCGTTCTGCTGGTCCTGTTTTTTCTGTGGGGGAGAAGGTGTGGCTTTCCGCAAAAAATCTGCAGCTTAAAATCCCATCACACAAATGGGGTCCTAAATACATTGGACCTTATAAGATTATTGAGATGATAAATCCAGTATCTTTTCGTTTGGCTCTTCCTCAGTCTTTTAAAATCCATAACGTCTTTCACAAATCTCTTCTAAAGAAGTATTCACTGCCTGTAGTTCTGTCCGATAAACCCCCTCCTCTTGTTCAAGTTGATGGGGATCAGGAGTTTGAGGTGCTGAGAATTGTTGATTCACGCAGAGTCAGGGGCGTTCTTCAATATCTCATTCATTGGAAGGGTTATGGACCTGAGGATCGAACCTGGGAACCAGATCTGTCTGTTCATGCTCAGGTTTTGATTAGAAATTTTCATAAAAGGTTTCCCTTTAAACCTGGTCCCGTTGATAGGGGTCCAGGGGCCCCTCATAGAAGGGGGGGGTACTGTCAGGGATGTTACATCTGTTGTTGCTGCTTTAAAGTTGCCGGGTCTACATAAAGAAGGGTTGGTGGTTGCTGCTTTAAGGTTGCCATGACAACATAGGGGAGCTTCCTGAACTGGCCTTTTTAAACCACTTCCTATCACTCAGCTGTACTGGCTAATCAGTTTCCTAAACTCCTGCTAAACGCCTGACTGTGATTTGACTTCTCCTATACCTGACCTGTGGCTGTGTACCTGGATTCCTCTTTTGTCTTGCGATTTTGTTCTGGCATTCCTGATCGGTTCTGACTATTGGCTTTGTTTCCCGGATTTGTCTTCGTCTTGTGATTTGGATCTGTGTTGCCCTCCTCAGCTGCTGACCCGTGATTGTCGTCCATTCTGTTTTCTCTGTCCCTGTGAGTAGTGTGGGGATTTGGTGTAGGCATCTGCTGCAGTGCATTTATTTGTAATACATTTTCTGTTCTGGTGACAATTCTGATCTTCAGATTCAGCGAAAGGCCACCTCTTCTTGCGAGGAGCTCTGGTGAAGCCATCTGAGGCCGGTCTTGGCTCGCAGTAGTGTTTTGCCTTTAAGTAGCATTTTCTACTGCTCGCAGTTGTCAGCCCTTTTCTGCTGCTGCTCTCCTATAGACTCGTACATTTCTTACCTTGCATCTGAATCCTAACATGGATCTGAATCATAAGCCCCCTTAATGTCACTCAACAAATCTTGGTTGTGGATTACTCCTAAAAAGTTGGAATTCAACAGTATCGTATTGGGTGGTGTATCAAGAGTAGGATCCGCAGAATAAATTCTGGATAGAACATCTGCTTTACCATTATGGGAGCCCGGCCTATGAGAAATTACAAAATAGAATTGATTAAGAAACAAACTCCAGCAAGCCTGTCGTGGAGATAGACATCTTGGTGATCTAATAAACTCCAGATTACGATGATCAGTTAGGACGATAATTTGTTGTGAAGCGCCCTGAAGATGATGCCTCCATTCTTTAAAAGGCAGAGATGATAGCCAATAACTCCTTGTTCCCTACATCATAATTTCTCTCAGCAGGAGACAGTCGTTGAGAAAAGTAGGCGCAAGGATGCAGTAGACTCTTCTCCCCTGTTCTCTGTGAGAGGATGGCCCCAATAGCACAGTCAGAAGCGTCCACCTCAACAATGAAGGCTCATTCTGGATCAGGATGAATTAAGACTGGAGCTGTAGTAAACTTTGTCTTTAAGCGGTCAAAGGCTTCCTGTGTCTGGGATGACAAGGTAAAAGCTGTCGTCTTCTTCATAAGCTGAGTGATAGGGGAGACAATTCCTGAAAAATTCTTAATGAAGCGTCGATAAAAATTGGCAAATCTGATAAAGCGCTGGACTTGTTTAACAGTCCTGGGTACGGGCCAATCAAGGATTGCCTGTATTTTACTAGAGTCCATGCTCAGCCCTTGTGGTGTAATCATGTACCCCAAGAATTGAATTTCCGATCTATGGAACTCGCATTTTTCAAGCTTTATATAGAGATGATTCTCCCTCAAACGTCCCAAAACAGTCTTCACATGGTGTTGATGTTCTCCGGGAGAATTAGAAAAAATCAAAATGTCATCCAGATAGATCACCATGAAGTCTAGAAGATCCCTGAAAATATCATTTACAAGGTATTCAAAGTGTCCATAATGACATCTGAAGGCGGTTTTCCATTCATCCCCAGACCTGATGTGGACTAAACTATATGCTCCACGAAGATCTAATTTCGTGAAGATCTTGGCCTGCTGTACTCTCTCCAGGAGTTCTGGAATTAACGGCAAAGGATAACGGTTTCTAATTGTAACATTGTTAAGTTCTCGATATTCTATGCAAGGTCGGAGAGAACCATCCTTTTTCTTAACAAAGAATATAGGAGCCCCTGCTGGGGATAAAGAGGGACGAATGAATCCTTTAGCCAAATTCTCATCAATGTATGTTTTGAGATCCTTCAATTCTGGTCTTGCTAGTGGATAAATGCTGCCGAAAGGTATAGCCGCACCTGGCCGAAGCTCTATGGGGCAATCATATGGACGATGTGGGGGAAGTTGATCTGTTTTCTTCTTATCACAGACATCAAAGCTCTCATAAATAGGAGGTAGGCTCAGAACTGGAGCTAGATCTTGTATCTCCATAGTATCAGGAGGTAGGCTCGGAACTGGAGCTGGATCTTGGGTCTCCATAGTAGTAGGGGGCAGGTTCAGAACTGGAGCTGGATCTTGAGTCTCCATAGTAGTAGGGGATAGGCTCAGAACTGGAGCTGGATCTTGAGTCGCCATAGTAGCAGGAATGTGTTTCCCTGGAAAACGTATCTCCTTTGTTTCCCAGTTGATAACAGGGTTCTGGGTCTGTAACCAGGGGAAACCCAAAATAATAGGAAAATGCGGAGAGGTGAACAGCATAAAAGTAAGTATCTCTTGATGATCTGGTTTCAAAAGGATACTCAGGGGTATGGCTTCTTGATCCACTGGTCCTGAGACTAGTGGAGACCCATCCACTGTCTCCAACACCACAGGAGAAGCCCTCTTCCGGAATCTTATCCCATGCTTCTTAGCAAACGAAAAGTCTATAAAGTTTCCACTGGCTCCTGAATCTATCATAGCTGTACTAGAAATCCACTGAGAATTGATCAAGATCTGAATAGGAAGAAGGCAGTGTGATCTTCTCTCTTCTTTCAATGTGAGGAGCAACAGAGAATATGACAGTGTTCAGACGTAGAGTTGGCTCTGAAACAACTGACTCATAGTCAGAGAAGTCACATTCAGCAACTGCTGCAGCGGTTCTAACACTAGAAGTCCCAGAGAGGGGTCATTTAACATTTCTACCTTTGGAACCCAGAGACGGGTCGAATGACCTGAAGGATTTAAGCAAACAACCTATAATCACCGCTTTTGTTCTGTAATTGAGGCCATTACTGTCACACCACAGGATTTACAATAGGCTGCTGTGGGGGGCTACGTGTGTGTGTGTGTGTGTGTGTGTGTGTGTGTGTGTGTGTGAGTGGCATGTCCTTCTTGTGTGACTCACTCAGTAACTGCGATTTTTTTTGCGATTTTTTTTTTTTTTTTTTTTTTTCTGCACCCATTGACTTGAATCTAAATATACAAAAATGTAAATATACAAAAGAACAACTGTTATTTGTTTCCATGCTTTTTATTTTTGTTATGAAAATAATAAAAAAATACAAGGAATAAAACAATCCATACATATTTACAATAGGCGCTGTGGGGGGCGCGTGTGTGTGTGTGTGTGTGTGTGTGTGTGTGAGTGGCATGTCCTTCTTGTGTGACTCACTCAGTAACTGCGAGCGATTTTTTTTTTTTTTTTTTTTTTTTTTTTTTTTTTTTCCTGCACCCATTGACTTGAATCTAAATATACAAAAATGTAAATATACAAAAGAACAACTGTTATTTGTTTCCATGCTTTTTATTTTTGTTATGAAAATAATAAAAAAAATACAAGGAATAAAACAATTCCACACATATTTACAATAGGCTGCTGTGGGGGGCTGCGTGTGTGTGTGTGAGTGGCATGTCTTTCTTGTGTGACTAGCATTTCAGCACTTACTCAGCAGTCTGTCTGCACTGTCGGAACATACCTGGCACTGCCTGGGTATGTCCCTGGTACATTTGCCACACGTGTATTTGTAGCAGTCAACACATCTCTCAGTTGCACAATTGTTCGTGCATCGATGGTTGACCTGACACTTCGCCCTTTTGCCAGGGCTGGGTGTGGAAGGTTGTTGCCGAAGGAGTTTCTCCTTGCATGCCTTCTTTTCAGTCACATGAGAGCCACCTAACTCTTTTGCAAGCTCAATCAGGAAGTCCACCCGTCTCTCCTGCACCCCAGTGCATGCCTGATAAAGAACATGAGCATTCAGTGCTGCCATGTCAATCATGTTGTAGAACACGGCGAATGGCCATCTCCGTTTTCCTGCACGCACGCTGTACTCCCGCACCATTTGGTCCATTACATCCACACCGCACTTTGTGTGGTTGTATTGTGTCACCGTGTTTGGCTTCCTTTTGTTGGTATCCTCAGTCTCAACCACGCTGTGCATGCTGCTGAGAATGTAGACGGCCTTCTTTCGTTTGGGTGCATACACTGTCAGTGTGGCACCAGTGGTTGAAAACACCTGAGTGGTGAATTCAGTGCGGTCCATCTGTCTAGCGGATTGAGGAATTTCCCGGCGACTCTTGTTGACTGTGCCGAGGATAGTGGTTTTCCGGCTAAGCAGTCGTTGTGCAAGTGACAATGATGTAAAGAAATTGTCCGTGGTTACAGTTCTGCCCTTGTCCATGAATGGTTCCATCAGCCTCATCACTACAGTTTTGGACAGTCTCTCCCCGCTGGGACGACTGGGGTCCTTGCCAAGATATGGGAGGACATTACAGATGTACTTTGATTTCAAGTCGCAAGCCACCCAAAACTTGATGCCAAACTTGTCTGGTTTTGTTGCAATGTATTGCAGAAAACAGCAGCGAGTCTTTGACGGGAAAAGCTGTTCATCAATAGTGATGTGTCGACCAGGGTTGTAGGATGCGATGCAGTTGGTGACAAACGATCTCCACACATCGGAGATTGCAGCAAACTTATCGGTCTCCACTCACTCAACATGTCATCAAAGCGTAGGTGTTGCATGATGTCTTGGAAGCGGTTTCGGGTCATAGTTGCAATGATCCTTGGGTTTGCTAGGTTTGCTGACCAGCTGTCATGTAGTGATGGAACCTTGGTCACCCCCCCGCAAGATAATGACTGAAATAAATGCCATTAGTTCCGGGAGACCCATGAACCAATCCACCTGCTCCGTGTGACGTGCATGTTGAGTAGTCCATTCTTGAATGCTACGAAGCATGTCAAGAGTGATAAAACAGAGGAAGCTCTGAAGGCGACTCCGGACACTTCGTCTGGCCTTAGCACTTGGCTCTCCATCTGTGGGGTACGGTTCTATTGGGGTGAAATGGAGACGTTTCCCCACTTCTACTTCATGCCACACTGTGCCATCTTTTGCGGTCTCTGTCGGCTCACTCGCCAACCGAGCTCTCTTTTTTGGTAGAGGAGGAGTCTCCTCATCTGCAAGATAAATAATTTCAAATTAACATTTTGTTTTGGTTCTAAATAAAAAAGATAGTCAGGAAATAAAAATCGGTAATTTGAAAAAATCTAACCTGAAGACAGCTCAGAGTCCGAATCCAGTTGAAGGACTATGTCTTCTCCATCTGAGTCAGAAGGGTTGGTGTTGCTCAGGATCAGTTTCTATGCCTGTTGAATGGTGTGCCTTCTCTGCATTTTGTTTCTTGTGAACAAAATAGGTGAAGCAGTCCCTTCACATCCCCCACAGCACAAAAGGCTGCATGCAAATTTGCTAAGGTGTTAGCAACCTTATGCATATTCCCAGCACAACAATGCAGCTGGGGGATGGGCAGACACACTCAAGAGCATCTTACATTCTTTTGTTTACACTCTCTTACAAGACCTGAGGTGGATCAACACAATTGCCCCCTGCAGATTCCTCAGACAATGGCCACATTTACAAATGAAAGGATGCTAATTGGAGCCATCAGAGTTGTCTGTTTGGACTAAGGGTCATTTGACCCTCTTTCAGGACTTCAAGGGGGAGCTCGAAATTTCTGGGACTTCTAGTGCTAAGTGAACGGTTAGGACAGTTCATAAGGAAGTGACCCGATCCACCACAGTACAGGCACAAGCCTTCCTGAAGCCTATGTTCCTTACGGTCCTTACTCTGACACATCTGTAGGAAATCTATCTGCATAGGTTCGGGCTTGGCTTCAAGGGGAGACTTGCTCAGAGAACTCTTAACAGATGAGGAAGGAGAAAAACTATTACTCCCATTCAAGGCAACCCCTCTCTCTCTATCTCTTGTCTGCGTTCTGTAATACGAGTATTAATACACATACAATGGTTAATAATATTATCCAAGCCAGAGGGAGCCTCAGCTCGGGCAACCTCATCTTTAACAGTACTGGATAAACCTTTAAGGAAAAGTGGAAGCTGAGCATCACTGTTCCAGTTCATATCAATAGCCCATCTTCGGAACTACATAGCATAGTCTATAACGGAACGCCTGCCCTGGCATAAAGTTAATATAGTTGCTTCGGCAGTAGCACGCTGATTAGGATCGTCAAACGTTTGACTCATTGCTGTAAGGAAATTTGTCAGATTGTTTAAGAGAGGATCATCAGTCTCAATTAAAGGGTTGGCCCAAGCTAAGGCTTTGTGAGTCAGAAGCATGATGGTACACAATATCTTGGACCGATCAGTTGGAAACTGGCTTGCGTGGGCGTCAAAATATAATCAGCATTAATTTATGAAGCCACGGAACTTGTGACGTTCACCACCAAATCTAAAAGGTGGTAACTTGTGAATAGTAACGGCAGCGGGAACAGGTACCTGCTTCTCCAATTGCATGGCCCGGCTATGTAGTTCTTGAATTGCTTGACTAAACACCTGGGCGTTATGGTTAGATTGTCCGTCTATAGCGTCAATTCTTGCTTTTAAGGACTGCATCTCAGCGTGCATAGTGGTGGTAAGATTGTATAATTTCTTAAAACGCACCTCCAAACAGTCTGACCCAGTGATCTCCGTCATCATGGCCTGAGTATTCTGTCAAGACTCTCAAAGAAATCAAATCATAGATGTCCATAAATTAAGTTATGTGTAATAATGATAAATAACACTAGTAAAAAGTATTGAACACATGAATAAAGAGAGGTGCAAAAAGCCCTGGAAAGTCATGACACCTGCTGAAATCTATCAGTAATTAAAAAAATAGAGAAAATATTGAATAAGAAGAAGGAGAAGAATAGTGAAAAATAATATCAGCTGGCTCAACTGATGGCCTATACAAAGGTGTCTCATTACTAAGGGTCCACATAAGAAACATCTCATGACGGGTAAAATCAGTGAGCTGTACCAAGACCTTTGCAACCGTATTGTTGCAAAACATACTGATGACATTAGTTACAGAAAAATTTCTAAACTATTGAAGGTTCCCGTGACCACTTTTGTGGCCATAAACTGGAAGTGGAAAGAACATCATTTCACCATAAACTATCCACGACCAGGTGCTCCCCACAAGATTTCAGAAAAGAGTGAACAGTGAAAATAATTATCAGAAGAGTTGTCTAAGATCCAAGAACCATCAGTGAAGAGCTATGAAAGATCTGAAATCAACAGAAAACAATAAGTAATGCACGCAACCTCCATGGCCTGTATGCATGCTCACTACGCAAGACTCCATTGCTGAACAAAAACCATGTTCAAGCGCATTTAAAGTTTGCTCATCAACATTTAGACAAGCCTGTGAAATGATGTAAGAATATAGTCTGGTCATCAAATACCAGGTCAGATCAGAGACAAACCTTGAACTCTTTGGATGCCATAATACATGCCATGTTTGGAGGCCAAAAGGCACTGCATATCACCCCAAAAACACCGTTATAACAGTGAAGTTTGGAAGTGAAAACATCATGGTGTGGGGCTGTTTTTCAGCAAACTTCATGGAATTGAAGGAAGGATGAATGAGCAAATGCACCGAGACATTCTGAATAAAAATTTGCTACCTACTTCCTGGATGAAGTAGATGAAACGAGGGTGGACATTTCAGCAAGACAATGATCTCAAACACACAGCCAAGGAAACTCTCAATTCAGAGAAAGAAAATAAAGTTGCTAGAATGGCCCAGTCAATCACTAATACAATAGAAAATCCTTGGAAGGAACTAAGGGGGTGTTCAGACATAGGAATTTGACACTGAATTTGTCAAACAGAGAATTTCAGATTCAGGAACTCAAAGCAGTTTTTTTTTTTTGCTTGTCAAGAACAGACATGGATTTTGACTGCCTAATTTCCTTCATTGGACTGGACAGGGCCAAATTCCGTAAGCGAATTTTTAATTTTCTGCGCAGAGAAGAATGAAGAGGGAAAAAATGGATTGCAAAATGGATACAAATGGATTACCATCTGTTGGTAATCCATTTGTTTCTGCCTTCCATAGACCTCAATGTTAAAAAAAAAGATAAAATAAGATAATCCTTTAATAGTCTCACCATGGGGAAATTCAGTGTGCTTTGGATACATTGGTGCTTTGCTGTCCGTTGTATATCCTTATTTTTTTGCGACAGCAAAAGTGCTGGAAGTTTGACTTTTGTCTCCATCGAAAAGAGCTGATACACAACAGAGCTGATACACAACAATCGCACACCGGTGGATGGTTTTAAAAACAACCCATTCTAATAAGTTTTTATGATCTTTAAATGGATAACAAAAACTGATTAGCTGTGGAGACACCAACGCAGATGTGAACCCAGGTAGTGCCGGTTTATAAATGATATGACATGAGATAATAGCCTGCAGATGGAGGCAAATATTGTATGTGTTCTATGCTGAAAAATAACCATAACTTCATTCAGTGCAGATTACCTATCCATAAAATGGCTTTGTGCCTCTTGGTTATTGTTGTGACTGTAAACAATAGCAGAGTGTACACATGTTTTTCATCACAACATTTTTGGTAAGGAAGATCAGCATGTTTAAAAAGGGACTGTGATAACCTTTACTTGAAGTTTTTATTCAGCTTGACAGCAAAGCTGCTGAGCCAGATTTGTATCCCTATAAACAAGGCAATGCAAACTCACAGTCTGTTTTACAGAGCTTCATAGCTATCCATAAAAGACATAAACCCAAGTAATAGGGCATCCCTAAGGAGCAATGTAGGCAAGCTGAAGCTGTGTGTTACACCAATCTTCTAAGAATTGGTTGAAATGACAAGGATAGCCCTTTTTGTGACTAAAGGGAACAGCTAGTGAAGACTTAGTATGTATGTGGAATCACATCTGTAATCATCAGGACAAAGAAGATTCTCCCATTTATTTTAGCCATGCAAATATACATTTTCCCTGGAAGAAACATAATAATTCTCTTTTTTTTCCAGACCCAGACTTGCTGAAAATCCTGCATATAAACTACAATTTAATATATTGTTACAAAAAAAAAAGATCTTAATCTGAATGGGGCTAACATAAAATACACAAGTGTAGTAGAGCTCAGAAAAGCTGAATTTGTAATTTGGTACAATTTAGGCCTTATTCACAAATCCATGAATGTTGGCTGTGTATTGTCTGTGTTCTTCATAGAGAACACACAGCCTCATTTATTTCAGTGGGTGTATGCTGATTTCTGTTTTGTTGCAAGGACCATTGGACTGTTAAAAAAAAAAATGGAGACATGCACCAATCACGCTCATCAAAGTCTTTGGGACAATTTTTATATACTTTATTACCCTATTTAAATTTTTTTTTTATTATAAAACAGGTTGTAACATTCTCCTTAGCAACCCTCAAAAGCCACATTCATACAACCATGAATACTGTTAAAAAAACAGATGTCACACGGCAGCATTAATTTCACTATTAGTGAATGGGGGCTATTCACATGACCGTTGTCACGGATTGTCAAAATATAGGTCATGTCCTATTTTTGGCAGTTTTCACGAACCCCTCCATATACTGAAATGTATGGGGGATCCGTGAAAACGGGTGCCCCTCGGGTGCAAGATGGCCTTTCATGTCCATTCTAACCTAACTAAGATGTTACTAGGGAAAGTCCGAAAACATTTGTATTGTAAATATGCAGAGCTGAAGCATTTACCAAAGGGTGGTCACTTCAAATGGCTGTATCTTTGGTTTTATACAACCTGGCGTCATAAAAAAGCTGAGATTCTCAGCTTTCATATTATGCCGAGATTGAAGTACTAGCTATAACAGAATCTGAGATGCCACTAGTTAAAAATACAGTCTTGAAATTGAACTTAATATGCAGCAGTTCATGTTGCAGTGATATCTCTTAATTATTTTACAGCTAGTACTTCAATCTTTCTTATGATACAAGAATCGTTGATTATGATGTTAATCTGTTTTTCCTTAATTCTAACAGCAGCACAATATGGGTATTCCTGCCCCTGTGTGCTGGTAGGACAGGCGGAACTTTTAATTGACATAAAATATGCATGACTACGCTACCCTATAAGAGGGCACAGAGACCTCCCCCCTTGTGTAAGTTATAAAGTAAAAATTTCTAAGTTTAGGGAGGGAAGCTTGTGCTGCTGTTAGGACTAAGGGAAAACGAATTAACATCATAATCAACGATTCCCTTACGTCCTACAGCAGCACAATATGGGGATATAGCAAGTAATTCCCTTAGGGAGGGTTTCCCTGCTCTACAACACCTAGGACTGACTGACCAAAGGCAATCCCCACAGAACTCCGAACATCTAGTCGATAATGTTTTACAAAGGTTAAGTGAGACGACCAAGGAGCAGCTGCACAGATCTGATCCAGCGGTAAGGCCTGGTTCTCAGCCCAAGAGGTTGATACAGCCCTGGTTGAGTGGGCTGTACAAAATTTGGGTGGAGCTAACCCCTGAGCAAAAAAAGAGACTTTGATTGCCTCTTTGATCCACCTAGACAAGGTAGGCTTGGAAGCCCTGAGACCTTTGTCTCTACCATACATGTTGATAAGGAGATTCTCGGCTCTCCTAAAGAAACGTATACATGAGAGGTAAATCTGGAGACATCTCACATCTAGACTGTGAAGTTTTTCCTCCTCTTCAGAGGAAGGGGATGGAAAAAACACGGGTAAAGAGACTAATTGGTTAATATTGGTGCGTGAAGGCACCTTAGGGTTAAACCCAGGAAGAAACCTAAGTTGGACCATATCCGCAAAAAATGATATATAAGGTTCCTTGGAAGCAAAAGCCTGGAGCTCACTCACCCTTTTGGCTGAAGTGATGGCTAATAGAAAGGAGGTTTTAAAGGCAAGAAATGTAAGATCAAGAATACATTCTCCAAAGGCTTAAAAGGAGGATCACAAAGACCGGAAAGAACAGTCGAGAGCTCCCACTGGGAAACTGGGATGAGACCACCGGACTAAATGTGGTAGTGCCCTTAAGGAATCCAACAATAAGGGAATCTTGGGACAAATGTCTGTCTAAACAGGAGGATAAGGCTGAAACCTGTACCCTCAGAGTAATAGGAGAAAGGCCTGTATCCAAGCCGCTTTCAAGAAAATCCAGAATTTCTGTCATAGTAGGGTTTGAACTATCAGCATCTCTTCTGGAGCACCACTGTTTAAAGATGTTATCTATCTTATGGTAGCTTTTCTTGGTAGATTCTGCTCTGGCACAGGAAAGGGTCTTCAAGACGGCTTCTGACAGTCCACTAAATCTCCATAGGGACTGGTCAACCTCCAGGCTGTCAGGTTGAATCTCCTCAGATCCTGGTGCTTTCTGAGTTCCTGGGAAACCAGGTTCTGGGTGGGGGAAGGCCTCCAATATGTCCCTCGACTCATGTACATGAGCTGGGCAAACCAAGTCCTTTTTTCCCAGAATGGTATGATGGCTATCACAGAGACTTGGTCCTGTTTGACTTTCATCAATACCTTTGGTATCATGGAAAGTGGAGGGAAGATGTATGCCAACCTGAACCTCCAAGGGATGGATAGGGCATCCACTGCCAAGGGATAGTCCTTCTGATACAGTGAGCAGAATGTCTCTACCTTGGCGTTGAGTCTGGTTGCCATGAAGCTTACTTCTGGGAGACACCGCTTCAGGGTAATCTGATGGAATACATCTGGATTGAGAGACCATTCTCCTGATACAACATGACCCTGACTCAACTGATCTGCTACTATGTTCAGGGAACCTTTGATGTGCACTCTGCACTCTACTGAAACGGCCCTCGCAAAAGTCTCCAATGATCTCTTGATGGCTAAATCCAAAGGTGACTACTCTCTTATTCTTCTAGATCTCTCAGCAGAATTTGACACTTTTGACCATCATCTCCTCTTCACTATGCTCCGTTCTGTCGGCCTCACGGACACTGCTCTCTCCTGGTTCTCCTCTTATCTCTCTGACCGCACTTTCTGTGTATCATTTGCGGGCTCTGTTTCTTCCCCTCTTCCCCTTGCCGTTGGGGTTCCTCAGGGCTCGGTCCTAGGTCCCCTGCTCTTCTCCATCTACACAGCCCCCATTGGACAAACCATCACTAGATTTGGCTTCTGGTACCATCTTTATGCTGATGACACCCAATTATATACGTCATCCCGTGCCATCACCCCTGCACTAATACAGAACACCAGTGACTGTCTCTCTGCTGTCTCAAATATCATGTCTTCACTCTATCTGAAACTGAATCTCTCAAAGACTGAATTACTGCTGTTTCCACCATCTAATAGATCTGTCCCTGATATCTCCATTGCAGTCTCTGGACTTACCATAACTCCTAGACAGTATGCCCGCTGCCTCGGGGTTTTGTTTGACTCAGACCTTTCCTTCACCCCTCATATCCAATCACTCGCAAGTTCATGTCATCTCCACCTCAAGAACATCTCCAGAATATGCCCTTTCCTTACCACAGATACACTAAAGACACTTATTGTTGCCCTGATTCACTCTCGCCTTAACTATTGTAACTCCTTACTAATCGGTCTTCCCCTTACCAAACGCTCCCCTCTACAATCTATTCTGAATGCAGCGGCCAGGCTCATCTATCAGTCTAGATGCTACAGCGATGCCTCCGGTCTGTGTTGGTCACTACATTGGCTGCCTATTCAATACAGAATACAATATAAACTTATCACCCTCATTCACAAGGCTCTCCATAATGCTGCACCTCCCTCATCTCTGTCTATCGCCCAACCCGTACTCTTCATTCACTCAATGACCTAAGACTAACATCCTCCATTATCAGAACCTCCCATGCTCGTATACAAGACTTCTCCCAAGTTGCACCACTTCTTTGGAATGCTCTATCCCGGACTATCAGATTAACCCCCAATTTCCACAGCTTCAAGCGTAAACTAAAGACATATCTTTTCAGACAGGCCTATCACAACTCCTAATGTAAACCCTTCTGTAGTTAGAATCCCTAAAACGTACCCTCCTCTGTTTATGCTGCAACATTACCTCACAGGATATGATGCCGTATCAGACTAACTTTATATGTTCAGGAACCATCTGCACGTTAAAGGACATGACTGGTGACGGCTCATACAGCTTATATATGTGTAATGACAATAACCTCTATTACAAAATTGTCTGACCATTGTACAAGCAATTCTACGTCTGTTGCCGCCCCTGCTACCTCTTGGGTCACCCCCTCTACCTCATAGATTGTTAGCTCTTGCGAGCAGGGCCCTCAGTCCCAGTGTGTGAATTGACTATTTCTTTGTAATGTATATTTTTTGTCAGTACTTGAACCCTACAAATTGTACAGTGCTGCGGAATATGTTGGCACTATATAAATAAAATTTATTATTATTATTATTATTTATTATGTGAACTGCGGATAAGTGGGTCAGATTTTTTTTCTGCCCAGGTAAAAATCAGATCTGTCTCTCTGAGGAGAGAAAATGATCTAGTGCTTCCCTGTCTGTTCAGGTACATTACGGTCATCATGCTGTCTGTCCGAACCTTGACCGCTCTCTCTCTGAGGAGAGGAGAAAAATGAAGTAGTGCCAGGTACACGGCTCTGAGCTCCTTCCAATTGGAGGATGTCTTTTCTTCTAGACTGTTCCAGACTCCTTGTACGGTCTTCTTGTACAGGTGGGCTCACCATCCCGAGAGGGATGCATCGGTAGTCAACAGGGTCCAACGAGGTTGGACCGTGGACATTCCATCTTTCAGGTGTATCCACCATCTGAGGGAAAGACGGGTACTGGGAGATAACTTGATCTTCTTGTTGAGACAGAGAGGAGTATGGTTCCAGGCTTTTAGTACTTCCATCTAGAGAGATCGCAAATGCCATAAAGCCCAAGGGACTGCAATGACTGAGGATAACATCAGGCCTAGGACTCTCATGGATGTTCTGATGGATACCAGTCATGTCTTTAGGAGAAACCAGACCGCTTTGATCAATCTTTCCTTCCTTGCAGGTGTTAAGGAAATCTCCATGCAGTTTTAGTCCAACAGGTTCCCCAGGAACTTCCTGCAGGTAGAGGGAACTACTTCTGACTTCTCCCAATTTATTAGCCAACCCAAGCTCTAGAGAAGGGACATGGCTATCAGTAACTGCTGGTGCAGAACAGATTCTGACTGGGCTTTTATTAGCCAGTCGTCCAGGTATGGCACTACAAAAAGGCCCTGAAGCCTGAGAGAGGCGGCAATAGGAGCCACAACTTTGGTGAAGGTATGAGGAGCTGAAGTGATGCCAAAGGGCAGGGCTGCGAACTGAAGATGCTTCCTGTGGCCGGAAACTGAAACGGCGATTCTGAGAAACCTTCTGTGCGGAGGATATATTGGGAAATGCAGATAGGCATCCGTTAGATCTAAGGTGACAAAAACTTCGCCCTGTTGAAGAAAGGATGTAATGGATTTTACGGTCTCCATACGAAAATGTTTTTTCTTTATGAAGCGATTCAGATATCTTAAGTCTATAATCATTCTCCAGCTGCCTGATGGTTTTGGCACCAGAAAAACTGGGGAGTAGACACTGAATCCTTCCTCCAAGGGGGGAACCTCTTCCAAGGCCCCCTTGCGGATGTAATCGTGAATGGAGTACTCCAATATATCCTGCTGAGCCGCAGGAAGGGAGCGGGTTAAGATGAATCGATCTTGAGGCGGATGAAGAAACTCGATCGCATAATCTCGCTGAATCACCTGCAAGACCCAAGGGTCTTGAATTTTTTCCTGCCAGACGGTGTAGAACTGGGAAAGTCAACCTCCAACAGGAGTCTCGGCCACAGGGGTTAGCTCCACCCAAATTTTGTACAGCCCATTCAACCAAGGCTGTATCAACCTCTTGGGCTGAGAACCGGGCCTTACCGCTGGATCAGATCTGTGCAGCTGCTTCTTGGTCGTCTCACTTAACCTTTGTAAAACATTATCGAGTAGATGTTCGGAGTTCTGTGGCGATTGCCTTTGGTCAGTCAGTCCTAGATGTAGGTAGAGCAGGGAAACCCTCCCTAAGGGAATTACTTGCTATATCCTCATATTGTGCTGCTGTAGGACGTAAGGGAATCATTAATTATGATGTTAATCTGTTTTCCCTTAGTCCTAACAGCAGCACAAGCTTCCCTCCCTAAACTTAGAAATTTTTACTTTATAACTTACACAAGGGGGGGAGGTCTCTGTGCCCTCCTATAGGGTAGCGTAGTCATGCATATTTTATGTTAATTAAAAGTTCCACCTGTCCTACCAGCACACAGGGGCAGGAATACCCATATTGTGCTGCTGTAGGATGTAAGTGAACCATTTTTCTAGGTGGTATAAAACCAAAGATACAGCCATTTGATGTGACCATTCCCCTTTGGTAAATGCTTGAGCTCTATGTACTACATTGAGTACATGTGTAAGGAGAGGCACTCTGGCAATGCTTAGTTAGAGCATTGCTAATGGGAACTTTATAGCTTGTTTTCTATTAAAAGGAAGTTTGATAGATTAATAAAGTATATTACAAAAATGTTTACCCCCCCTGACACAATAGCAAAAAAAAAAAAAAAAAAGTAAATGAAATGGGAGTTACACTTTAACTTTACACCTATTAATTGGTTTAGCGCAAGCCAGAAAAAATATGCCAAACTTTGGTGCAATTTTTGGTGCATGGCACAACTTAGGCCACGCCCACTTCTACAAGCCAAGAAGCATTCTTTGCCAAGAAGCCATACCTCTTTTTGGAAAAGTCGTAAAAATTTTATAAAGTGCTTAAAACACTTTATAAATGAGGTGCACGTCCGGAATTCTGGAGCATTTTTCTTAGTAAATCTCCTCTATTGTGTCAGTAAAAATCGCAGACAGCACACATACAGTATAGCTAGAGGCGTAGCCAGTGGTTCAGCACAGGGGGAGCGAACATGTCCAAGTGGGCCCCCAACTTGGACATGTTTGTATACCAATACTATCAGTATACGGTGATCGTATAGTGGTATATAGCAACTCTACACAGGGCTCTGCAGACGATTTAGGTGAATACAAGGCAGTAACATTTAGCGACTTACAGGTAACGTCTCTGACTAATCGTTCACATTCCCCATCTCTTTCATCTGGATGGCCATAACCACTTCTTCCAGTCTCTGTAAAGTTCGCAACACAGACATCTTTGGCTCCTCTTATTGATCGTGGTTTTTCCTGCGGCACTTTGCATAGAAAGTTCGCAGAGGTTTCCTCTGCGGAATTTCTGCTTCAATTATATGTATAGGGAAACCGCTGGCATTTCCATAGGTATAACTGACATGCTGTGATTTCCAAAACTGCGACTGTTTTGGAAATCCCAGCGTATCCGCTGCGCATATTTTACTGCAAGGTGGGGAGGGGATGGAGACCCCATGTGGTGAAAGCCCACAGAAAAAACCGTGGCATTTTAGCAAATCACATCCGCACATTGTGGAAAAATATGCGCATATTAAACTGGGGCAGCTGTAGGGTGACATTAAACTATGGGACAGTTGGAGGGTGACATTAAACAGTGGGGGTGTTTGGAGGGGAACATTAAACTGGGGGCAACTAGAGCTAGAGGCAGACATGTCCCCCTCCAGCTACCCCCCATGGTTTACTGTCCTCCTCCAGTTGCCCCAGTTTAATGTCACCCTCCATCTGCTCTCCCAGATTAATGTCCCCTTTATCTGCCACCATCTTAATGTCCCCTTCATCTGTCACCAGCTTAATGCCCCCTTCATCTGCCCCCAGTTTAATTGCCCCCTTCATCTACCACCAGCTTAATTGCCCCCTTCATCTGCCTTCAGTTTAAAAACAGATCAAAAATGAACAAAACCTATACTTGGGTGCAAAAACATGCATCTATAATACTGATATGTCCACATAATGGCTATGGACGTGTGAAAATGTCCTTTCTGTGAAATCACAAATCACGTCTTATCAATTATTTTACATAGGACTGCATGTAAACCTGCTAAGTTATCTTAGCATTATCAGCCTGACCCACTTGTTTGCCAGATTTTATGGTGGGTCCAAAAGTTCAAAAGATCACCACCCCATTTGGAACTGACTTTGTTAACTGTTTACAAACCCCTGTTAGTACATTTGAAGTTTAATGCAGGTGCATGTTCACTCAACACCTCCAGAATTGTACAACCGTGGCCAAATACTGACTCTGAGTTTGGCTTTCACAAAGTTTGCTACTTCAGCATTTTTAGATTTTTTTAGTCAGATGTTGCTATGGTATACTGAAGTACAATTATAAGCATTTCAGAAGTTTTTAAATTATTACTGACAAATACTTCAAGTTAATGCAAAGACTTAATACAGTGGGGGAAAAAAAAGTATTTCGTCAGCCACCAATTGTGCAAGTTCTCCCACTTAAAAAGATGAGAGGCCAGTAATTCACATCATAGGTAGACCTCAACTATGAGAGGCAAATTGAGAAAACAAATCCAGAAAATCACATTGTCTGATTTTTAAAGAAGATGCAAATTATGGGGGAAAAAAACAAAGTCCTTTCCAATCCTTTGTTTTCACATATGAAAAGTGGGCCCCTTAATCTTTATCATTTTTTTTCTAATTTTGGGTCCCTTCTTTTATACTTCCCCCCCCCCCCCAGTGAGAATTGAAGTACGGCGGGGGGAAAGGGGCGGCGCCGGGGCGGGGGGCGGCCCGCGGTGTTTGTAAAGAGGAATGGTCTATGGGGGGTTGCAAATTATGGTGGAAAATAACAAAAGTTCATTTCAATACTTTGTTACTATATGCTTTGTTGACAATGACAGAGGTCAAACGTTTTCTGTAAGTCTTCACAAGGTTGGCACACACTGTTGCTGGTATGTTGGCCCATTCCTCCATGCAAATCTCCTCTAGAGCAGTGATGTTTTGGGGCTGTCGCTGGGCAACATGGACTTTCAACTCCCTCCAAAGGTTTTCTATGGGGTTGAGATCTGGAGACTGGCTAGGCCACTCCAGGACCTTGAAATGCTTCTTACAAAGCCACTGCTTCATTGCCCTGGCGGTGTGCTTGGGATCATTGTCATGCTGAAAGACCCAGCCATGTTTCATCTTCAATGCCCTTGCTGATGGAAGGAGGTTTGCACTCAAAATCTCACGAAACATGGCCCCATTCATTCTTTCATGTACACGGATCAGTCGTCTTGGTCCCTTTGCAGAAAAACAGCCCCAAAGCATGATGTTGCCACCCCCATACTTCACAGTAGGTATGGTATTCTTTGGATGCAACTCAGCGTTCACTCTCCTCCAAACACGACGAGTTGTGTTTCTACCAAACAGTTCTACTTTTCTTTCACCTGACCATATGACATTCTCCCAATACTCTTCTGGAACATCCAAATGCTCTCCAGCAGACTTCAGACGGGCCCGGATATGTACTGGCTTAAGCAGGGGGACACGTCTGCCACTGCAGCATCTGAGTCCCTGGCGGCGTATTGTGTTACTGACGGTAGCCTTTGTAACGTTAGTCCCAGCTTTCTGCAGGTCATTCACTACGTCCCCCCGTGTGGTTCTGGGATTTTTGCTTACCGTTCTTGTGATCATTTTGACCCCACGGGGTGAAATCTTGCATGGAGCCCCTGATCGAGGGAGATTATCAGTGGTCTTGTATGTCTTCCATTTTCTAATTATTGCTCCCACAGTTGATTTCTTCACACCAAACTGCTTGCCTATTGCAGATTCAGTCTTCCCAGCCTGGTGCAGGTCTACAATTTTGTTTCTGGTGTCCTTCCACAGCTCTTTGGTCTTCACCATAGTGGAGTTTGGAGTGTGACTGTTTGAGGTTGTGGACAGGTGTCTTTTATACTGATAACAATGTTAAACAGGTGCCATTGCTACAGGTAATGAGTGAAGGATAGAGGAGCCTCTTAAAGAAGAAGTTACAGGTCTGTGAGAAGCAGAAATCTTACTTGTTTGTAGGTAACCAAATACTTATTTTCCACCATAATTTGCAAATAAATTCTTAAAAAAATCAGACAATGTGATTTTCTAGATATGTTTTCTCATTTTGTCTCTCATAGTTGAGGTCTACCTATGATGTCAATTACAGGCCTCTCTCATCTTTTTAAGTGGGAGAACTTGCAAAACTGGTGGCTGACTAAATACTTTTTTTTCCCCACTGGTATGTACAGTGTTAACCCTTATTTTTCAAGACCTGCAATTCACCCTTGCATGCTGGATATCAGTTTCTGGGCCAAAGCATGACTTAGGGCAATCCATTTTTGCCTAATCAGTACTTTGAGTTTATGTCTGTGTTTTTCTTGTCCACTTGAATTTTAAGGTTTGATCACAGATTCTCAATGGGATTGAGATCTGGGGCGTTTCTTGGCCATGGACCCCAAATTTCAATGTTTTGCTGTAACCCCATCGCATACTTGAAACTCCCTACAGATTCCCCAATCCCCATTTGAATCCATTGCGGCACTCAACAAGGTTGCCCACTATTTTCTGCCCTATTCACTCTTGTGATAAAACCACTGCCGATGGCTGTTCGCTCCCTCATATCCAGGGTATGTGAATTGGTGATTGCGAACACAAATCTCGCCTTTTTGCTGATGATATGCTGTTAACTATTACAAACCCTTTAGTTCCTCTCCCGAACTTGATTCATGCTCGTTTTATGCAACTGTCCGGCCTTAAGCTTAATATGTCTAAGTCGGAAATCCTCCACTGTAGTACCTCCAGCCACCGCTAAGTTGATTGCCCTAAATTTTGGCTTTCAGTCAAGAGATAAATATCTACCATATTTAGGCGTTAACCTCTGTAATTCCATAGAGACCCATTTTAAATGGAACTACGCTACACTGATCCTGAAGCTTAAAAGAGATCTTGGCACATGGCACAACCTCTCCCTTTCTTGGATTGTGAGAGTCCATTTGGTTAAGACGGTTACCCTACCCTGCATTCTTTACTTCTTCCGCACCCTTCCAACCCCAGTGACCTCTGTCTCCCTGGCCTCTTTCCAGAAAGAAATCTTTGACTTTATTTGGGCTTATAAATTGCCGCATATTCGCAGGCGCGTTATGTATTTTCATAAGAGACTAGGTGGGTTGTCGGTTCCACACCTTTATAAATACTATGTTGCTGCTAGACTCTCCCAACTTAGTTCTATCCACAATGAATCTGATTGTCCGTAAAGGGAGACATTGGAGTCAGCACTGATAGCCCTGACCTCTCTACAAGCTTTGCTTTGGGCCCCGAGGTCAGCAGCTTCTACTATCATTGGCAGCGGCTAAGGTGACTGATAGCATGTTGCAATTGTAGCGAAGAGTTCATTTTCAATATGGTTTGCAAAGCCTGATCTCACCCTTCAAACCACTGTTTTCTAACCCCCCTGTTCCCTCCTGACCTTATTACATGAGGTGTTTGTTTGGTGGAGACACGCCCAGTTTCGTTATCTCAATGATTTCCACTGTAACCGGTAGATTTTCACCAAAGAATACTTCGCTTCTACATTCTCTCCGCCTCCTTCAGAGGCATTTCAGACTGCACAGTTCTCCTATTTTCTATGCTCCCTCATTCCACTCAATCCAGAACTCTTCCCTACTAGCTTTGAGAGACTTTGTTTGTTCAGAGCAGCAGAAAAGTGTTCTCTCTCATTTATATACAGTTTACTTAACACCCCAACTCCACCTGACAATAAGCTTGACTTTATGGTGGCCTGGGAATTAAACCTTGATTTTACAATGACCCCTGTCCAGTGGATAGACTGTTGCACACCTATTAGCAAAGGCAGTTGGCAGGTCACCCTTATGGAAGCTCTCCACAGAACATATATAGTCCCTCATTGTTTACATAGATTTTACCCTGCAATTTCACCCCTTTGTTTTAAAGGTTGCAATGCTCTAGGCATTACCTTTCATACCTGGTGGTCTTGCCCTCATGCCCATCACTTCTGGATAGCTATTCATAGAATGACCCAACAACTTTTTGAACAGTCTGTTCCGTTGTCGCACTCATTTGTCTCCTTAACCTTAAGCCTGACGGCCTTAAATATGCCCAATTTAAACTATTCCAATACATCCTTATGGCTGCCCGGATTCACATCGCCTACAATTGGAGAAAATAATTTCTCTTGCTGTCTGATGTTATCTGGCACATTGACACCTTTATACTTCCCAAAAGAATTAACTCCTCCATCTCTGATACCTGACTGCTTTTTGAAAGGGTCAACAGGTCTAATATTCCAGGTTTGCTGAATTGTCTTCAGCTCTGATTGTCAGGTTGGATTGAATATACTATTAGTTCCCTCCCTCTTCAGGTAGGATTCCCTCCTTACCCACCTCCTGTTTATTTGCACTACAGCGCTATACTCTCCCCTCAATTTTTCCCCATGTTGGTTTTGGGTTTTAACACCGTTTTATTCTCCTTTCTTATTTTGTTTTAATTGCTTACAGTTTATTAACAGTTTTCCTGTATTACACATGTATTGTTTTTCCCTTTTGTACTTATACTGTTATCTTCTTGCTTGACATATTTCCTGTTATCACAATTTTTCAATAAATACTTTTGAAACTAAAAAGCAAGTACAAGGTTATCTTTATGGGCTTCTGTGTAGGTACATTAGTATAGAGTAGAAAATGCACTTTGCTTCCATCATGTTAACAAGTGTTCTGTGGGTATTGATAAGATAATGAAGACTCCTAGCTATCTGTTAGTAATCCCTCCAGAGAGTGAAATTTTGGACAAGGCATGCCACCTGCACAGTATCTCCATAAGGCCTTTCCCCATAGTGGGGGAAGTCACAGCACACTAGCGATTCAGAAAATGCACAGTGCAGATATATGATTTCAGTCCTTCAGGTAATATTTGGAATGCTGGACCTGTCACTTAAATAGAAAGGAGATAGGTTTGGAGGGACTATTGAAGATCAGCAAAAAGTCTTCACTGGCTTTCTTTCCCCTACATTACTTTGCTGAAAGCCCACAAACTGAAGGTACAAAGGTTGGCAGGGGCTGTAAGACCAGCCCAATGAGAGTGTGATTTCATTATGGAGGGGTAAAACATGCATTGTTTAAATTTAGCATTGTTCTCTTTCTTTTCTGCAATCTCTTCAATCTTCTAGCCAGCAGTAAGCTAATTTGCATATCTATTGTGTGGGTCACAATGAAGAACATTTTCTAAATTAAGCACAATTTAAAAACTGAATGCAACTAACGGAGAATTATAGTTGGGCACAGACTATAGCAATCAATAAGACAGAATGCTTAATTTTCCACAACTGACCCTGTCTTTTATGTCTCTCTGGAACAAACAATTTAGACATTTTCTACTAAAAATACAAAAACTCAGAAATACTGAAATCCATATACAGTATAGCAACACACATTAACATGCATTGGATCTATTTAGTTAATAATTTCTTATTTTTTTCTCATTGAAAAGGAAATCTTTTATTTTCTTTTGGAATTTTGAACATTTATATTCTTACAAAAGTGAGACTAATTAATGACTCATACAATTTTCTTAGGTTAGGTACGCACCTGCATTTGTTTTACTGTTCCAGCATGAGAACAGGAAAACAACAACAAAAAAGTTCAGTTGAGACTCCATGTTATGACATACACAAACAGTGTCTGATGGTTCCATTTTTACTATATTGGAGTTTGCCTTGCTTTCATCATGGTATCCATCACTCTGTTGGACAGAACAGACAGTGTGATATTCATAATTTTTTTTTATAGAAACTGTACATGCATGCTGATGAAGCTTTACATGAGTAATCCACATCATGTTCCGTAGTGGTTTGTGTCATAGGTGTTTATGCCTTGTACACATAGCAGATTTTGTATATCAAGACATAACCCTTCCACAGGATTCTTTGATACACTGGTGGGCCAATCCAACCTTGGACACAGAATTGTATGAATGGTAAAACAGTTGATCTTCTGAGACAAATTTAGAACAATTCTTTAGTTTTAACATTATATATATTCTAAGTCTTGGAACAGAATAGCGCTGAAAGGAATTGGGATTTTGAGGGGAAATTACTGGGATTCTTTTCTGACATTTTTATGTCTAGTGTTCCAGCAAAGACCCCTTTGATTTTCTTTTTAATTTCTGTTCTTTTCATGTTTCTGATAATTTAATTGTCTAAGTATATTGATGTGGTTATAAAAAAGTTGTAGTTGTAGTTGTAGGTTACATGTGTTAATTATGTCATGTAAGCATGTGTTTAGTTAATACTAATTTTTAAAAAGGGAGGAAAGCAGAAACATGCAATGCCACCATTTTTTTGGTCTACAGTCTACAGCATTAACATTACTCTTCAGTGTAAATGAGGGACCTAGCCAAATCTAATTTTCTCCATACCATTATCCCTCATACACCAAAGTAGGCACAACATATTCTGGGAACATTCTCAATTGAAACATCTGCCAAATTTAGATTTATTCATCAGACTGTGAGACAGTAAAATACAATTCATTATTCCAGAGTCCAGTGATAACATGCTATACATCATCCCAACTAATACTTGGCATTGCATTTGATAATCTAAGCTTGCATGCAGCTCCTGACACCTAGATTTCCTGTGGCAACACAGTTTACAGGCAAACTTTTCACAGAAAGGTTGCATGAAGAGTCTAGTAACAGTCTCATTGCCACTATTCACTAGCAAATAGTGGTGGTCTCTGGTGGGCATTCTGGGGTCTCTTTGAGGCTCTCTCTCTTAATGCTGGTATACGGTGGGTCACTGATTAATTTCAATTCAAGTAAATTTGTTCCAAATTGAAAGTGCTCCAATTGCCCTGAAAATGTATGACACTTTGAGGTCTTCTAGGACTGTAACCAAATACTTTCATACATTTAACGCCAGGACAGCATATGTAATGCCAGAATGATAGCAACATATATGACTATGGGTACAGATGATAGCTGGTGGTAGCAAACAACCTGTTTAAAAACATTCTGTCTGATTTTTTTTTAATGCTGTTAAAATAAAAGAAAAAGGACCAAAAAGTATTCATTTTTGGGGGCAGATGCTTGGCGGTGTTTAAAAACACAGTGGTATTAACAGAAGCAATGACTTTTACAAGTGGTCCATAAATTATCCACTTATGAAGAGTAGCAACATGTTTGGTATTATTTTAAAGAAAAAAATATATAAAAATCCAAAAGATTTTTTTTATTTTGCCAAAAAAGCAGTACAGTATGCAACATGATGGATAAGACAGGGGTAGTAGTGGTATCACTAACTTCAATACAGTGTGAAACATGATCAAGGCTTGAAATGAATGGCTGTGTAGGAGTAGTAGTAGCAGTGGCAGAACAATATGGAATATAATGGACTATCAGACAACAGCAGTAGCAACATCCCCACTGTAAGGTAATGGCAGATCTATTTGTTGGCATGAATGCTAGTTTGATGCAGAAAATACACCACCAGTAGGCAGGGGCATTTTAACACATTTGTGGGCCTGATGCAAAGGTTTCATAAGTGGGCCCCCCATCACAAGTTAGACCTGACCCGCACAAATTATAATGTCCCCTCAGTTTAATGCACATATTATCATGCCCTATAGTTGCTCTCACAGTATAATGTCCACCTCCAGTTGCCCCCACAGTATAAAGTCCCTCTGCTGGTGTGCACACTGTATAAAGCCCCCTCCTGGTTGCCCACACATTTTCATGTCCCCCTCCTTGTTGTCTCCTACAGTTTCCTGTTCCTCTCCTGGTTGCCCCGTTTTATGTTCCCCTACAGGTTGCTTCCCCCAGTTTCATGTCCCCCTTCTGGATCCCCCCATAGTTTCACGTTCTCTTCCAAATTCCCCCACAGTATATATCAAACAAAGAAAAAAATAATAATACTCTCCTTTCCCCATTCCCCTGTTCTCTCCTGTCTCTGCTTCCAGAGGCTTCAGGAGGTGGTTGAAGTGATGTTATTGCATCATGACTACTGCTGTCCGGAGGACACAAATGAGTCGTGACATATCAGGGTGGCCTGGACTCACTACCCGGAAAAGTGGGAGCCAGTATCTTGCTGTATATTCTATTCTTCTTCATATTCACAAAAGGTCACATTCTCAAGCAGACAAAAGTATTAAAAGATAATGATATAAAAATAGCTTGTGAATTTGACATTTTTATCCACGTTTTTAGCTTCACAGTAATAGTCATTTTTTGTAAGCAACCTTCTAAATGAATAATATATTTTGCCATTTTACAGCATTAAAGTGTTAAGCGCTGATTTCACAGAGAAATGAATACTTACCAGTTTTATTATATAACACAATAAAAATGAAACGTGAAAGTTTTTCAGTAATGATTGCACACAGATAAGCCAAACATTTTGTTTACCACATTTACCAATATAACCAAATTATAGCAAATTACAATGGATATCTCAGATCCCTGATAGTTTAACTCTTTAAATGTCATGATCAATAGCAACCATGACATGTAAAGAAGTTAAAAAGATGGAAAAGGTTCCCCACCAGCCACTCGGGCACCGCGTTACGTTTGCGGGGTTCTAGGGGATTATCATGGCAGCCAGAAGCCTGACCATGGCCTTTGCCAATTTTAGAAGCCTATTAGGCCCAGCCAGAGGCTAGGTCTAATAGGCTGAATGTCATTATAACACTGACATGTATAATACACTGTAAAAAATCTAAAAAAATAAAAGGTTAAAAATGTTAATGTTAATATTTCAAAAAATAAATAAAAAAAACCTTTGACTGCACAATTTACTGTACATGAGTTTTTCTAAAGCTCCATAACTAAAATACCAATCTAGAATAAGCCCCATAAACAAGAACAAGGCCCCAAGAACAAGGCCTTGAGATGCAAGATTATCCAGTGCAAAATTTCAAAGAATGGTGATGGTGATGGTGATGGTGATGGTGGTGGTGATGGTGGTGGTGGTGGGGGGGGGGTGTTCTAGTCGGGACTATGGTACTAAAACAAGCAATATATAAGGGAAAATAGGATAAGTGCAAAAATTTCAGCTTTTTTTTTCCTTTTGTAGTTTAACACAATAAATTTAACAAGAGAAGTGTATATAGTACAACGCAGTAATCCCTATTGTATAACAATGCCAGGCATGAATACTTGGCTCATCAACATCATTGCTATAATGCGCGAGAACAAAGACGTGTTTGACCCTTTTATCAAACAACAAATCTGTAATATAGGTTGCAATGAACATTTTTTATTCTGTTTATTGTGACTATGCACAGCTCAGTAAGAACATTTTGACTTGCAATACAACATGGCTGTTTATGGATCCCTCAGAGATGACTTTCATTTCACTAATTTTATTTCAGATTTGAAATCTTGCATATTAAAAATATATGTCTTGTACTTATAATTTGAAAAGGGTGTAGCTTGTCTTTGAAGTAACATAATTGGAAATTCACTGCTTTCTGCTGCCAGAAATAAATCTACAGCCTCCATTGCCCTTATAATCTATTCGCATGCTTCCCGCTGGAGCTCCGGAGATCTGAGCAGCTACAACTCGTTTGTCAAACATTAAGGTTTCATTGAGCCCAATCACATCCCACCATGTAAAATATACATGACAGCGAAGCACCGAAACTCAACCAATTTCAAATGCTTCTTATTTTAATTGAGCTTTTGCTGTTAGGATAAAAACGTTAGCAACATAATTCTCTAAAATGTGTTTAAGGGTTCATTTATTTTACTTTATCGTAATATTTAGGAAAGAAAAATGTTTGCAAACGTATAAGCTTTAATTGCAGTACATCTAAAGATACTGTTGCTACATTATTGGCTCTCATTGTCAAAAATGCCTTTGACCTAGTGCATGCAAGTCAGTTTTTCATGCCTTTCCTTTAACCAAAACCAAAAATTGAGGTAAAGTAAGGCTTTATTCAGATGTCCATTATATAAATCAGTTTTTCATTCTTCATAACAGATCTGCATCGGTGTCAGCCGTATTCATGGATCCCTCATAGATGTATATTCAGGGATTTGTGACAAAGGGACAAAACTAGGATGTTCCCTATTTTATGATGGACCGTTCACATGACCCATCCAAAACATGGACATCTGAACAGCCCCATAGGATCTCTTTGTTTTGAAAATGAACATCAAACAGCTATGGTTCATTCTTGTTGTGTGAATGAGGACTTAGTGTCCTAGGGTAGAAGCTTTTGTTAGTTACGAAAAAGATTCTCACAACCTGACAATAAAAGTTCCTGATGAGCTTAAAGGCTAAAGAAACATCCAGGAGCATCTTTTAAAATCACTATAAATTACTGCATTGTACCTATAATAGGTTTTTAATAAAAATTCTCAACTGTTTTACCCTGCAATCTGTTTTTCTTTCTAATACAGTACAGACTGGTCTGTCCCATTCAGAAAAAAAAAAAACAGTAGAAAAACTGTCTGGAGGTCCATTCTGTAGCCCTTATTTCTGCAGCCCTTAGAACTATAAAAGTCTGTTTAGGCTTTCTTCATAAATTTTGATTTTGGCACTTTCTTGATGGTAGAAAATACTTTTTTGAGGTATTGTTTAAAGAAGCAATCTAACGAAAACACTTATTCTATCCCATCACCTGACAGTCACACTCCATGCTTCTTTCATGTACTGTATACTGCCCTCATATTCCTACAAACATGCCTCAGATCAGCTCCTGATCAGAGACCATGTTGGCTTTTATTTTATTTGTCTTTCTCTTTGCTCTGCTATCAATCCAATGATGTATCAGCACAGTCTCACATGGACAGCTACAGACTGTACTATATCTCTCTACCTGCTGTGGAACACTGCAATTATCCTTCTCTCTATGTTATCATAAATAACCTAAGACACTATAAGTATATAGCTAGGGAGTTTGAGCTGTGATCTCCTTCATAATAGCTGTGTGACAAGAACTGTCTGCTCATCAGTAGTAGCTCATCATCTCTATGATGGTGTGACATGCTACCTTGATATCTGTTGAAAAAGGTAATGGGAATTGCTATCTATTTAATGGAATTTTAACTTACCAATTCATACATGTATGATGCCATTTCTGACAAATTTGCTGTATGTTTGTATAAAGTGTATTATTGATGAGTGCTGAGGATTTCTAATATTGAATTAGTGATAGAAGTTACTGTCTTCCCTTATGGAGAGCCTGTGTGGTACAATCCATCAAGGAGGAAGTCAGGCTTACTTTTTAAACTGTTCATTAACTCCTGCAGCTTTTATTCAGTCTGAGTGAGACTGAATGACCCAGAAGAAGAAAAGGATTCAAATAAAAAGGAATAGCTAAATAAGTTAAGATTCTATATATGAAAAATTATAACTACGGAAACGCCGGTGGTTTCCCTATAGATATAATTGAAGCAGAAAGTCCGCAGAGGAAACCTCTGCAAACTTTGTGTGCAAAGCGCTGTGGGAAGAACCACGATGAATTTCCTCCATGGTTTTTCTGCAGCAATTTTTTACTGCGGGACGCCACATGGAGCCTTAGCCTAAAGAGGTTTTCTGCATGTGCAGGCTGCTCCTGTTCAAATAGGAGTGGCGTTGCAGCCCTGTCCACTGTATAGCAGTGAATCAGGGGAACTGCAGCTCTGCTCTTATTATTTGAATACTCAAAAATAATTGCTTTTAAGCAAAAAAAAAAACTAATTTGATATGATTATAAAACTTAACATTTATTATATGTATATAAAATATTCATTTGTAGAGCGCAAAAGGAAATTTAAAATTACTAGTGAATTTATCTCAGTGAAAAAATTGTTACTGTGCTGCACAGAGCTACTATAACTTCTCTAGACCACAATATTGGGGCTCATATTGATTATACTACGTAAAAGATGTAGATCACACGCATTCACAGGAGCTGAGAGTGTATTACTGTGAATAATAAGGGGTCTCTTATCAGACCTCCTAGAGGCTATGTCTGGTACTATGCCTAGCTGTTCTCCATAGCTCCTATGGTATGATAATAAACTAAGTTGTAATAAGTATAAATAATAGTAAAGCTGCAAAATGTGATATAGAAAGATAGACATATTGCTAAATTAATTAATTCAGAATTGTCGTTCTAATTGTAACTGATGCTATAGTACCACTTTAGGCCCCACACCACGAACAAAAGCTGCAGAAAAGACTGCGGCAGAAATACATTGTATTTGTTTCCGAAGCGTTTTTTCACAGGAAGTCCATAGAGTTTCCCTCTGCAAACTTTCTGCCTCTACTTTCTGCCAGCGTTTCCGTAGGTATAATTGATGTGCTGAGATTTCCGCTGTGTTTTTTTTTTTTTTTTTTATAGCCAGAATCCCATCCACTTTGTAGGTAATGTAAAGCACTACGTTTTCACATCATGGGGCCGCAGCATGTCATCTGTGTGCCACCCATGAATCAACTGTGCTTCCACGGCCTCATTCATTCAATGAAGCACGGCCACAAACCGGACAGGAATAGGACCTCTAGAAGCTCCATCCATGTGTGTCTCCGGCCTGATAAGAAAGGCTAGGAGGCATACGCAGCTTTTCTTGCTGATCGCTTGAAATTTCATGATGAAGGAAGGAGAACTGCAGAGGAGACATCTAACTGGCTCACAGAACACAGCACAGCACTTACATCTCATTCAGACTTTCTTTTCTATTACCTCTTTTATTTCCCCTCCCTTCTAAGTTATTTTTCTTATTGTATTTTTGTTTTCTTACTGTCGTTTTGCAAAAGGCTCAAATTAGACCTTTGAGAGACATGAATGTCACAAGGTACTTTACTTTTCATGAATATCTTGAGAATCTTTTTTTTTAGTGTATTTGTTGTTCTGCAGCTACAGTATATTTTGTGGATTTTAAGTATCCTGCTATTATATACTGTTTCTTAATTAATAAAATACATATTTTGAAAAATATAAATTATTGTGGACATTCTTTTTATAAAAACTTACACATACGGGGTTATTTATCAAATGCGCCTCTTTTGGCATAATTTTGTGCAGTTGCACCTTTTGTGCGCCCTTACAATTTCTGGTGTGATCTACTAATCAGACGCAAGTTGTTGATAAATTCCATGTACATGTCGTCGCATGTGTGTTGCGCCATTTTTTACAGGTGTTTGCAATGCGCCAAATTTATCAAAAAGGCGCAACTACATAATAAAAAAAAGCACAGACACAGAACAGAATGGTATTTGAAGAACTGAAGCAATAAATGTGAATATAGCCCAACTCACATCTACCTCGGCATCAATGTGAGATTCCTCCTCCGTGCACGGTTTTCCTTCTCTTCAGCCAGAGAAAATGTCCAAACACAATCCAACAATGTCGAAATCCAGCAAAACAAGAGGGGATCCAAAAAACGTTCTTTGAATAAAACTTAGCTTTTATTCTTCCATAAAAAGGAATAGTGGTACAACTACATCAATCCAAGTAATTCATGCATTGGCTGATGCATTTCGGAACGCTAGGTTCCTTACTCATAGCATAACAACAAAGTTTTGGTTCTGTTAGAAATACTATCCCTAAATTTAAAAACACACCCACTACTTGATTGAAAAATACATTCACATGTTGTCTACAATTATATCCTGAATGCATGATGCTTAACACTTATAAATCCAACTTAGACAAAAATAAAAATACAAGACATGTATAGGGTATGGTGCAAATATACAATGCAGATACCGATTTCTCATTGTGTCAGTGTCCAGAATAAATGAATTTTTTTTTTCTCCGGCCTCTGGTCACATGACTAGATGTCACGTCACGTGACCAAGTATGACAAAAGGACAAACAAACAAATCTCCACATCAGATCACGTGAATGGAGCCTTTGCATTTAATTGGTCCAATTGTGAGAAGTGGGCGGAACAACATTCAAAATCCGGAACACTGACATCTAATTGGTTAAAAAGAAAAGAGTAGGCAGGACATCATTTAAACTCTGCTCGGGCAGCTTAAAAGTTTGTGTTTTATTATCACGAACTATCTGTGGACCTGTCCCTAAGACCCAGGTGTCAAAGTTGCAATTGCTCTACAAGAAATTTTGAATTAAAGATGATACTGTTTCATTCACGATGTAAGAAAAGATAATAATGCATCACCATTGCTTACATACAAAAAAAGAAACCATAAAACTCCAAAATTACTAATAGAAAAATGATAAATCAGATTTAAGAATTAAACCCATTGGAGCTCTTGTGTCTAGTTGAAATATCCAATATACTTCTCTTCTGAGAAGTTTCCGGTGCCAGTTACCATCTCGTGGAGGTTTTTTCACCTGCTCAATGGCTCTGAATTCGAAAGAGCTCAGATTGCCATTGTGCTCATGGAAAAATGTTTTGAAGCTCCTGATGTTTTAGATGGAGCATTAGTAGTACTGCTGGATATATGTTTGGACATTCTGATTTTTAAATGTCTGACCGTACATCTGATATACTGAAGATTACAAATATTACAACAAATCTGATACACAACATATTTAGACCTGCAGTTTAGGTGACTATTAATTTTGTAGATTTAGTTTTCTTTCCTATTAGTAAAGGTTAATGATTTGGCTGCATACTGGCATACCTGACATCTATTCATGCCACATTTGTAGAAACCCTTAATGTCCGACCATTTGCTCTTAATAGTTGCGTTGTCTTGGTACAGACTGGTATTTAAAGAAGCAGAAACAAGTGACTTCTCTGGATCTGCAAAAATGGCTTCAAATCCATTCAGCTTGTCCAATGAAGATAGTTCCTCTGATTTTTCTGTCTCAGAGCAAACTTTGCCCACAAAATCCAAAAAGAAAAAGCAATTCTTAAAAGAAGAATGTGGCCAGGTCCGCCGCACCCTCTGCCCCCTGCTAGCTACGCCTCTGCATTCTTGATGTAGCCTGCAGCCATGCAATTATGCACTTGAGTTGACAATGCATTTAAGGATTTGACACTAGTGATTTAATTTGATTTATAAAATTGATGTAAATGTTAAGCCTGCTAACTCTGCATAGTTTTGTGTGTCTTATGCTTGCGCAATTGTGGTCTGTAGTCTGCACTGTTTTGTACATGTCTCCCTGAGCGCCTTTTAAAAAGGCACAAATAATAAATCCGGCGAACACGTTTGCCCTAGCAGCAACTTCTCTCACGAAAATCACAAAGTGTCGCATAGGGAATTCTCACCTAAAAAAGGCGCAAAAACTTCATAAATCCAATGTAATGGCAAAAAAGGTGCAGAAAAGGCACAGCACATGCCAAAATCAGGCGCAAACACATTAATAAATGTGCCCCAATGAGTCTGATAATTGCACGTAGTGGTTTGGACGGAGGCGTAACTTGAAGCTCCTGGGCCCTGGTGCAATCTGTAATGGGGCCCTTACCTACCTTGTGCCGAATGGCGTATATATTTTAGGCGACTGATACATCTGTGCTCCAAATAGGTATACCCCTGAATTTGGACAATGTATGCACAAAATGCATTGATTTTTCAACATGTTTCTAAAAAAAAATTGCCCCCTTAAAATTGTAATTTATATATTATATTTTTTTCATGGTGGATATAAGGAAGCAGACAAGTCTATGGATTGAAGAATATGGAAGCATCTGAAAACCCTTATTGCACCTTGATGCCACTAATTTTATACAGACTTATGGAAATCTTTTTTTTTTCTGAATTAATTTGTGCAATAATCTATTAGATACAGTTTTTTAGAGCTAGATTCTAAGAATATGGAGAATACAGATGTTTCCTTTCTTACTTTTTTTATTGGTTAAACATGAAGTGAGCAGTGTAAGGTAACTACAGTAGCTTTAAGAAAAAAATTGGGGGGAGGGGTGGCCACATGCAGACCAAAGCAGCAGCATAAGTTGAGAGCTCTGACCCATGAGAGCATAAAGTGGCTCACAGCAACCATATAAAGCTTGAAAAAGCAGCCCTTTATACTCAGCTGGTGACCCGAACCACTCCGGCACTGGCCACTATGATCAGAATCAGAAGAGGTGGCAGCCTGGCTAAACTAATTGTCTTCTTTATGAGCGCTGTGGCAACTAGCACAGACTTCTACGCAATCCTATCCCCTTTCTGGCACACAAAGTCTGTTGAATACTTCATCATGCACATGAAGCAACAAAATTTAGCAAATGTGAGCCTGATAAATGTTCCCTAGCATCAGATCCAATGCTTTCCTGTAGGACCCAGCAGCTCTAACAGACGCTGATCCCGGTGGATCACATGAGCGCCGGGTCGGAGGGGAGCCGCAAGATGGCGGCGCCCATAGCGCTGTATACAGTGCACATTGAACGCTGTATACACGGCGATCGGGATGGCAGGGGAGGTAATATACCTTCCCTGTCTTCTCTCTGGGAGCTCCGGCTGAAGTTACAGCTGGCTCCCTGTTACAGCAGCTGCACGATTTTGTGCAGTTGCTGAATTTTTTCTGGACGTATATAGTCTATGGGCGGTACAGAAGCGGTTAATGTACACTTAGCAACCCATCTTGACAGAAAAAAAAAACAGAAATGTAGATATTTTTGCAAATTTATTAAAAAAGAAAAACTGAAATATCACATGGTCATAAGTATTCAGACCCTTTGCTGTGACACTCATATTTAACTCACATGCTGTCCATTTCCTTCTGATCCTCCTTGAGATGGTTCTACTCCTTCATTGGAGTCCAGCTATGTTTAATTAAACTGATTGGACTTGATTAGGAAAGGCACACACATGTCTATATAAGACCTCACAGCTCACAGTGCATGTCAAAGCAAATGAGAATCATGAGGTCAAAGGAACTGCCCAAGGAGCTCAGAGACAGAATGGTGGCAAGGCACACATCCGGCCAAGGTTACAAAAGAATTTCTGCAGCACTCAAGGTTCCTAAGAGCACAGTGGCCTCCATAATCCTTAAATGGAAGAAGTTTGGGACGACTAGAACTCTTCCTAGACCTGGCCGTCCAGCCAAACTGAGCAATCATGGGAGAAGAGCCTCGGTCAGAGAGGTAAAGAAGAACCCAAAGATCACTGTGGCTGAGATCCAGAGATACAGTAGGGAGATGGGAGAAAGTTCCACAAAGTCAACTATCACTGCAGCCCTCCACCAGTCGGGGCTTTATGGCATAGTGGCCCGAAGGAAGCCTCTCCTCAGTGCAAGACATATGAAAGCCCACATAGAGTTTCCCAAAAAACACATGAAGGACTCCCAGACTATGAGAAATAAGATTGTCTGGTCTGATGAGATGAAGATTGAACTTTTTGGCGTTTATTCTAAGCGGTATGTGTGGAGAAAACCATGCACTGCTCATCACCTGCCCAATACAATCCCAACAGTGAAACATGGTGGTGGCAGTATCATGCTATGGGGGTGTTTTTCAGCTGCAGGGACAGGACAACTAGTTGCAATTGAAGAAAAGATGAATGCGGCCAAGTACAGAGATATCCTGGAAGAAAACCTCTTCCAGAGTGCTCTGGACCTCAGACTGGGCTGAAGGTTCACCTTCCAACAAGACAATGACCCTAAGCACACAGATAAAATAACAAAGGAGTGGCTTCAGAACAACTCTGTGACCATTCTTGACTGGCCCAGCCAGAGCCCTGACCTCAACCTAATTGAACATCTCTGGAGAGACCTGAAAATGGCTGTCCACCAATGTTCACCATCCAACCTGACTGAAGAAGATCTGCAAGGAAGAATGACAGACGATTCCCAAATCCAGATGTGAAAAACTTGGTGCATCATTCCCAAGAAGACTCATGGCTGTACAAGCTCAAAAGGGTTCTTCTACTCAATACTGAGCAAAGGGTCTGAATACTTATGACCATGTGATATTTCAGTTTTTCTTTTTTAATAAATTTGCAAAATTATCTACATTTCTGTTTTTTTTCTGTCAAGAAAAGTGTACATTAATGAGAAATAAAATGGCTGCCATGAAACAAAGAGTGAAAAATTTAAAGGGGTCTGAATACTTTCCGTACCCACTGTATAAAAGGGGGCTATTATAGGAGCGGAACTATTATATATAAGGTGGAGTGTTATAAGAGGGCTATTATGTATAAGGTAGGAACTATTTATAAGGGGGCTATTATAAGAGGAAATTATTATATACAGTGGGGAAAAAAAGTATTTAGTCAGCCACCAATTGTGCAAGTTCTCCCACTTAAAAAGATGAGGCCGGCCTGTAATTGACATCATAGGTAGACCTCAACTATGAGAGACAAAATGAGAAAACAAATCCAGAAAATCACAGTCTGATTTTTTAAGAATTAAAAATTATTTTATGATACTCTGTAAGTAGATGTTTATGCTTTTAGTGTCGATATTTGGCCATCCAGCAGTTGTGATGTGAGTTGCGGCTTATCAAAGGTTTTGCTAGCATGTCATGATTTATTGAATTTGTATCAGGTGAAATTTGAGTTCTTTATGAAATTTGTGGAATGCCTATGACTACATAGCATAGAACCATAGGGACTTTGTGTGCCAATACACTATCTGTGTATATGGATCTGATCTGAGCCCCAGATCAAATCATTAATCAAATAATCAATTTCATAATAATATTCTTGTATTTTTCGCAAGCAATAAAATTAAAATTGAAAAATAATAAAAAAAAAACAATTCAAATACTAATAATATATAAATTTCATAATAATATTCTTATATTTATAGTAACCAATTTTTTATTTTTTTTTTGTGAGAATTGTGAATGTATAAACTGGAGCTGTCTAGGGGAATCCTTTACGCTTTTCTCAAAGATATCCTGACAACAATATTACTTTCAATGCTGTCTAAAAAATTAAATGAAAGGAAAAAATGCAATACTCCTCTTGTGTGACCGAGCAAAGAGGAAAAAAAAAAGGAAAATAAATCATAACTACAAATAAATGACATCTCCCTGGGAAAATACTCTTCTTTTTCCTGCCTTCTTTCTTGAAGGGAACAGGTTATGAAGATTGAATTTTACTTGATGGGACCCATCAGCCATGAAGGAACAAAATGAAAGTTGAATTGTATGCCAAGGCCAGATATTAAAAAAGAATATAACTTGCTTTGCCCTCTGTGTGAAACTTCCAACACTGTTATGGAGAACTGAAGGAGATGAATACTAAATATTGATTTATGGTGTCACAAGGTATTCATAAACGTGAGATTCTTCGTAAAATTTACAGTTTTTTCTGTGCATTATTATTTAAAATAAATAAGTGTGTACTTTTTATGGTTTTCTTCACCTATTATATGTCATATTAATCAATGGATTACTGCACAAAAATGCTTATATGTTGCAGTATTCTATATACAGTACATGTACTGTATACCTTCAATATACTTAAGTCTATCAGGGATTACTGAAAACGGGTTACCCTTGGTAATACAGTTGGCTGTGAAAAGAGTACTTCTTCATGGACAAGTTCATGTCACATTTGTATGAATATGCACTTAGTCTGATTTTACAGTTATGAGTAATTTCTCACCCCAGGTTTAACTGTATCTGTGTACACATGGAATCATAATTGGATTTGAAAGTGAAATTAACCTAAAAATTCCCCATAGTATACATAGCAATTCCAAGAAAATTATCATATGAACCATGGAACAAGTATGTATTGCTATTATGCTATCATAAAATAAGTATGTGATATGTATAGGTTATCCTTCTCTCCTGTGTTCATCTTTAAAGAGGAAAAAGAGGAAACATGGCATTTCATAGTGTACACTGTATGGATTATGTGTAAACACAAACTGCTGATGATTTGTTCACCTGGTTAGATTGTGTGTTATTAACACAATATCGCTGTAGGTTTGATATAAAGCTTCAGAATGCACTGCTGCACAGTCTGCTGTCTAGATGAATAACTGAAAAAGTCCGTGTACCAAGTAATCGGAAAATCAAAATTTGTAATTCCCTTCTGGTGCTGATGGATGTAGATGCATGGACCAAAGTGGTGTAGTTAAATTGCGTCATTATGTGCTATGGCCTGGAACCGACACCTTTATCAGATATAAATAATCAAGGAAGATCAGAAGTTCAAGGCTAAGGCCCAATGTTGCAGTCCGCAGCAAAAAAGACCTGTGGGAAAAACCATGGCGGTAACGCTTTGCAGTTTTTCCTGCAGCACTTTTCACAGAAAATCTGCAGAGGAGGTTACCTTATTCTGCATAAACAAGCCTTGATATGGCTACATCACCAGAAAACAAAAAAAAACAAAAAAAAAAAAAAAAAATATATATATATATATATATATATATATATACACACACACACACACACACACACACATACACACTTATAAATAATAGTCTCTGCTTATAAATAATATTACACCTTTATCAGTAATAGTGCCCTTATAAATGATAAATAGTGCCCTGTATCAGCAATATTCCCCCTTACCAGTAACAGTCACCACGTAAAAATAATACTGCTCCCTTATAAATAATAGCCCCCTCATAAATAATAGTTACCCTTATAAATAATATTCCCCATTATCACTAATAGCCCCCTTTATAAATAAGCCCACTTAACAATTATACCCCCCTTATAAAAAGTTCCCCTCTTATAAATAATAGCTCCCCCCTTATAATGGATGACAGTATACTACCCCTTTTTTAGCCCCAGACAGTGCTATATGCTCCCCAGCAGCTCCACACAATATAATATGCTCCATACAGTATAATATTCACCCCACAATGCCCCCCAGTATAATGCTCTACAATGGCCCCACAGAGTATCATATGCTCCCGAAAAGCCCCACACAATATAATACACTCCACAGTGGCCCCACACAGTATAACAGGCTCCCCACACTGTCCCTTCCCCAGTATAAAGCTCCACAGTGGCCCATAGTATAATATGCTCCACAGAGGGCCCCCGCTAGTATAATGCTCCACAGTGCCCCCTCCAGTATTTTGCTCCCCAGAGGGCCCCCTAGTATAATGCTCATTAGTCCCCCCCGAATAATGCCCCACAGTGGTGCCATGCAATATAATATGCTCTGCTGATGGCCCCCCCAGAATAATGCTCCACAGTGACCCCACTCAGTATAACATGCTCCAGAAATGGCCTCCACACAGTATAATATACTGCCCAGAGAGGTTTCCCCAGTATAATACTCCACAGCGGCCCAAAACAGTATAATATGCTCTCCAGAGCCCCCCCCAGTATAATGCTCCACAGTGGCCCCACACAGTATAATATACTGGGGGGCCCCTCTGGAGAGCATATTATACTGTGTGGGGAAACCGTGGAGCATTATACTGGGGGGGGGCTCTGGAGAGCATATTATACTGTGTGGGGTCACTGTGGAGCATTATACTGGGGAGGGGGCCCTCTGGAGAACATGTTATATTCTGTGGGGCCTCTATGGAGTATTATAAAGTGGGGGGGGCTCTGGAGAGCATGTTATATTCTGTGGGGCCACTTTGGAGCATTATACTGGGGGGCCCCTCTGGAGAGCATATTATACTGTGTGGGGCCACTGTGGAGCATTATACTGGGGGGCCCCTCTGGAGAGCATATTATACTGTGTGGGGCCACTGTGGAGCATTATACTGGGGGGCCCCTCTGGAGAGCATAATGCTCCAAAGTGGCCCAACATAATATAACATTATCTCCAGAGCCCCCCCCCACATTATAATTTTCCACAGAGGTCCCACAGAATTGAACATGCTATCCAGAGGGCCCCTTTCCCAGTATAATGTTCCACAGTGGCCCCACACAGTATATTATGCTATCCAGAGGGGCCCCCCAATATAATTCTCCACAGGGGCCCTACAGTGCTATTATTATATTACATTCTGGGGTCTCTTCAGACCCCAGAGTATAATAATCGAAGGCCCGGGGTAGGTAAGGTAAAATAACAAACGGTTATACTCACCTTGTCTTACCTCTCCTGGGCCTCCTCGCGCTGCTCCGCTATCCCCGCCGGCGCTGGCTTCTTTTTTCTCTGAGGCTGACGTCACGCGTTGTGGACGTCACCGCTGAGGCCTGTGATTGGGCCTCAGCGATTACGTGAGGCACACTGTCAGCACGCCCCACGTGATCGCTACGGCTGAGGCCTGGCCTCAGCGGTGATGTCCGGGACACAAGAAGATGACGTCGGACGCCAGGACAGGTGAGTAAAAATGTTTGTTATTTTTACTCACCTCAGGTTCCGGATCCCGGGGCCCCTTTGGGGACGGGGCCCTGGGCAATTGCCCAGTTTGCCCCCCCCCTAACGCCGGCCCTGGCTGTGGAAGGACACCAGCAACAAAATTGTAGATCTGCACCAGGCTGGGAAGACTGAATCTGCAATAGGCAAGCAGCCTATTGGTGTGAAGAAATCAACTGTGTGAGCAATAATTACAAAATGGAAGACATACAAGACCACTGATAATCTCCCTTGATCAGGGGCTCCACGCAAGATCTCACCCCGTGGGGTCAAAATGATCACAAGAACGGTGAGCAAAAATCCCAGAACCACACGGGGGGACCTAGTGAATGACCTGCAGAAAGCTGGGACTAACGTAACAAAAGCTACCGTCAGTAACACACTATGCCGCCAGGGACTCAGATCCTGCAGTGCCAAACGTGTCCCCCTGCTTAAGCCAGTACATATCCGGGCCCATCTGAAGTTTGCTAGAGAGCATTTGGATGTTCCGGAAGAGTATTGGGAGAATGTCATATGGTCAGATGAAACCAAAGTAGTACTGTTTGGTAGAAACACAACTCGTTGTGTTTGGAGGAGAGTGAATTCTGAGTTGCATCCAAAGAACACCATACCTACTGTAAAGCATGGGGGTGGCAACATCATGCTTTGGGGCTGTTTCTCTGCAAAGGGACCAGGACGACTGATCCGTGTACATGAAAGAATGAATGGGGCCATGTTTCGTGAGATTTTGAGTGCAAACCTCCTTCCATCAGCAAGGGCATTGAAGATGAAATGTGGATAGGTCTTTTAGCATGACAATGATCCCAAGCACACCACCAGGGCAATGAAGGAATGGCTTCGTAAGAAGCATTTCAAGGTCCTGGAGTGGCCTAGCCAGTCTGCAGATCTCAACCCCATAGAAAACCTTTGGAGGGAGTTGAAAGTCCATGTTGCCCAGCGACAGCCCCAAAAAAGCTCTAGAGGAGATCTGCATGGAGGAATGGGCCAACATACCAGCAACAGTGTGTGCCAACCTTGCGAAGACTTACAGAAAATGTTTGACCTCTGTAATTGCCAACAAAGGATATATAACAAAGTATTGAGATGAACTTTTGTTATTGACCAAATACTTATTTTCCTCCATAATTTGCAAATAAATTCTTTAAAAATCAGACAATGTGATTTTCTGGATTTGTTTTCTCATTTTGTCTCTCATAGTTGAGGTCTATCTATGATGTCAATTACAGGCCTCTCTCATCTTTTTAAGTGGGAGAACTTGCACAATTGGTGGCTGACTAAATGCTTTTTTCCCCCACTATATATATATACTATACACTGAAGGCATCAAAACTATGAATTAACACATGTGGAATTATATACTTAACAAAAAAGTGTGAAAAAACTGAAAATATGTCTTATATTCTAGGTTCTTCAAAGTAGCCACCTTTTGCTTTGATTACTGCTTTGCACACTCTTGGCATTCTCTTGATGAGCTTCAAGAGGTAGTCACCTGAAATGGTTTTCACTTCACAGGTGTGCCCTGTCAGGTTTAATAAGTGGGATTTCTTGCCTTATAAATGGGGTTGGGACCATCAGTTGTGTTGCTCAGAAGTCAGGTGGATACACAGCTGATAGTCCTACTGAATGGAGTGTTAGAATTTGTATTATGGCAAGAAAAAAGCAGCTAAGTAAAGAAAAACGAGTGGCCATCATTACTTTAAGAAATGAAGGTCAGTCAGTCCGAAAAATTGGGAAAACTTTGAAAGTGTCCCCAAGTGAATAGTCCCTGAATTATGGAAATCTTCTTGTGTGGTACCAGTTCCAAAGAAACCTCACCCTATGGACCTCAACGACTACAGACCTGTAGCACTGACATCCCACTTGATGAAGATCTTAGAGAGATTGGTTCTCACACATCTTCGCCCTCTAGTGAGCCCCGCTATGGACCCTCTCCAGTTTGCTTATCGACCGGGCATTGGGGTAGATGATGCCATCATCCACCTTCTGCACAGGGCTCTGTCTCACCTGGAGAAACCAGGGAACACAGTGAGAATAATGTTCTTTGATTTCTCCAGTGCTTTTAACACCATACAGCCCAGGTTACTGAGAGACAAGCTGGGCCTTGCTGGAGTGGACCACCACCTCTCCAACTGGATCCTAGACTACCTCACAAATCGACCTCAATACGTGAGAGCCCAAGACTGTGTGTCAGGTACCGTGATCTGTAATACGGGGGCACCTCAGGGTACGGTTCTCGCCCCTTTCCTCTTCACACTGTACACTGCTGATTTTAGGTGCAACTCATCCAGCTGCTACCTACAGAAGTATTCTGACGACTCTGCAATAGTAGGCCTCATCACAGACGATGATGACAAGGAGTACAGAGAACTGAACCGGTTTTTTGTGGACTGGTGCCACCGGAACCACCTGAAGATTAACGCGGGGAAGACCAAGGAGATGGTGGTGGACTTCCGTAAAGGCAGATGCCCTCCAAAACCAGTGGACATCCTGGGGACGGGCATCGAGATTGTGAACACCTATAAGTACCTGGGTCTGCTCCTTAATAATAAGCTGGACTGGGCAGATCATATGGAGGCCCTGTACAGGAAGGGCCACAGCAGGCTCTACCTGCTTAGGAAGCTGAGAGCCTTTGGAATCCGGGGGGCACTTCTTAGGACTTTCTTCAACTCGGTAGTGGCATCAGCCATCTTCTTTGGAGTGGCCTGCTGGGGGAGCAGTATATCAACCAGGGACAGAAATAAAATTGACAAGCTGATTAGAAGGGCCAGCTCTGTCCTGGGGAGCCCACTGGACCCAGTGCAGGTGGTGGGTGACAGAAGGATACTGTCCGTGGTGAGCTCCATGCGGGAGAATAACTCCCATCCCATGCATGAGACTGTGATTGCGCTGGGCAGTACTGTCAGTGACCGACTGCTCCACCCTAGGTGTGAGAAGGAGCGCTATCGGAAGTCTTTCCTCCCCACCGCGGTTAGGCTGTACAACCAACACCGACCTAAGCGGAGATCATTACATACAGAGAACTGAAATATCTCTCTGCCTGTTAAATCCCCCCCCCCCTCTGCTACGTCCTATCTGTCTGTCTGCTATTAATGTAATGCCTCTCACCTTGGAACATTCCTGTACATGTTGTATTTGTATTTGTATCTGCTTATCTTATCTTTGCTGCTGTAACACACTGAATTTCCCCACTGTGGGACTATTAAAGGACTATTATTATTATTATTATTAAGTGCAGTGGCCAAAACCATCAAGCGCTACAAAGAAACTGGCTCACACGAGGACCGCCCCAGGAAAGGAAGACCAAGAGTCACCTCTGCTGCGGAGGATAAGAACATCCGAGTCACCAGCCTCAGAAATCGCAGGTTAACAGCAGCTCAGATTAGAGACCAGGTCAATGCCACACAGAGTTCTAGCAGCAGGCACATCTCTACAACAACTGTTAAGAGGAGACTGTGTGCAGCAGGCCTTCATGGTAAAATAGCTGCTAGGAAACCACTGCTAAGGACAGGCAACAAGCACAAGAGACTTGTTTGGGCTAAAGAACACAAGGAATGGACATTAGACCTGTGGAAATCTGTGCTTTGGTCTGATGAGTCCAAATTTGAGATCTTTGGTTCCAACCACCGTGTCTTTGTGCGACACAGAAAAGGTGAACAAATGGATTCTACATGCCTGGTTCCCACCGTGAAGCATGGAGGAGGAGGTGTGATGGTGTGGGGGTGCTTTGCTGGTGACACTGTTGGGGATTTATTCCAAATTGAAGGAATACTGAACCAGCATGGTTACCACAGCATCTTGCAGCGGCATGCTATTCCATCCGGTTTGCGTTTAGTTGGACCATCATTTATTTTTCAACAGGACAATGACCCCAAACACACCTCCAGACTGTGTAAGGGCTATTTGACCAAGAAGGAGAGTGATGGGGTTCTATGCCAGATGACCTGGCCTCCACAGTCACCAGACCTGAACCCAATCGAGATGGTTTGGGGTGAGCTGGACCGCAGAGTGAAGGCAAAAGGGCCAACAAGTGCTAAGCATCTCTGGGAACTCCTTCAAGACTGTTGGAAGACCATTTCAGGTGACTACCTCTTGAACTCATCAAGAGAATGCCAAGAGTGTGCAAAGCAGTAATCAAAGCAAAAGGTGGCTACTTTGAAGAACCTAGAATATAAGACATATTTTCAGTTGTTTCACACTTTTTTGTTAAGTATATAATTCCACATGTGTTAATTCATAGTTTTGATGCCTTCAGTGTGAATCTACAATTTTTATAGTCATGAAAATACAGAAAACTCTTGGAATGAGAAGGTGTGTCCAAACTTTTGGTCTGTACTGTATATATATATATATATATATATATATATATATATCTTGCACAATGTGAAGACAAAAACCCCCCTCTCTGCTGTCTCAAATATCAAGTCTTTGCTTTACCTGAAATTAAACTGCTGTTTCCACCATCTAACAGACCTAACCCTGATATCTCCTTTTCAGTCTCTGGCCTTACCATAACTTCTAGGCAGTATGCCCACTGCCTCGGGGTTATGTTTAACTCAGACCTTTCCTTCACTCCTCATATCCAAATCACTTGCACGCTCATGTCATCTCCACCTCAAAAACCTCTCCAGAATCCGTACTTTCCTTACCACAGAAACATTAAAGACCCTTATTGTCGCCCTGATTCACTATTGACTTGACTACTGTAGAACCCTACTAATGGGTCTTCCCCTTACTAAACTCTCCCCTCTACAATCTATTCTGAATGCAGCATCCAGGCTCATCTATCAGTCTAAACGCTACAGTGATGCCTCTGATCTGTGTCAGTTACTACATTGGCTGCCTATTCAACACAGAATACAATATATCACCCTCATCCACAAGGCTCTCCATAATGCTGCACCTCCCTACATTTCCTCCCTCATCTCTGTCTGTTGCCCAACTTGTGCTCTCCGTTCACTCAATGACCTAAGACTGACCTCCTCTATTATCAGAACCTCCCTCTCCCATATCCAACACTTCTCAGAGCTGCACCACTTCTCTGGAATGCTCTACCCTGGACAATCAGATTAACTCCCAATTTCTACAGCTTCAAACGAATCCTAAAGACACCTCTTTTCAGACAGGCCTATCACAATTACTAATCTAAACCCTTCCACAGTTAGAATCCCTAAAACTAACCCTCCACTGGTCACTCCCCCGCATTATCCAACAGGATAAGACTGTAACCTTATATGTCCAGGCACCATCTGCACATTAAAGGACACTGACTGGTGACGGCTCATATAGCGTAATTTATATGCATGATAAAAATAACTGTTCTGTCTTCTTACACGTTCTCTCATTGTGCAGTCTGACATACAGCATAAACCTTTTCTGTCTTCCAAATAAACAGATTGTTTTTTCTGTAGTCTATTTATTGGTCAACAGGTTGTAGATATGGTAATGTGATGATGATAATGATACTGATGTGATGGTAAAACTATAAGAATACAAATAGTACAGGTATAACTTTGGCTTGTTAGTCTGCCACTTCCTCCTTGGTTGTAAGGTGGAGATGTACTGCTTCCTCCATCTGTCCCAGAAAGCATTGGAGAGACTTTGCACTTGCCTCCATTGTCATCTGTAAAGGTCTTTGTCACCAAAATCTCCAGGTGGTGCACTCAGAACACTGGTTTTCTGGGTCAACAACATGGCAGGAGTGAGAATAGTCAAATCTCCAGAGTTGCTAGATAGCGTAGTTAATGGTCTGGCATTCATGATGGTTGAAACTTCTGCCAAGAATGTAGTTGAACTCTCATGAGTGAGTCTTGTACTCTCTACTTGCAAGAAGATTGAGTCCAAGATTTTGCGTGCTATCCCTATCATTCTCTCCCAGGCACCTCCCATGTGAGAAGATTGTGGTAGATTGAAAGTCCAGGTGCATCCTTGCTCACTTAAGTATCTCTCCAAATTGGTAGTGTCTAAGTTGGAGGGAATTTGAAGTTCTTTCACTGCACCAACAAAATTTGTACCTCTGTCAGAACGAATATACTTTACAGTCCCTCAGATGGTAATAAACCGTCGAAGTGCATTTATGAAACTTGAAGTGTCCATGGATTCAATCACTTCTATATGGACAGCTCTGCTGGACATACAAGTAAGCATGATCGCCCAGCGTTTTGCACTGGCATGGATTCCTCTAGTATGCCGGGTAGCTACAGACCAAGGACCGAATACATCCAGACCTACGTTAGTGAAAGGAGGATCTGTACTGAGTCTGTCAGGTGGGAGATTGGCCATCTTCTGAAACTTGCCACAAAGTTTGTGACAAGTAACACAGTTGTAGATGAGTTTGCTCACACATCTCTTTGCTCCAACTATCCACAGTCCAGCAGCTCATAGATTCCCCTCAGTAAACAATCGACCCTGGTGCTTCGCTTGAATGTGGTGGTGTTGCACGAGCAAAGTTGTGACATGATGATGTCCAGGAATTATTAGTGGATGTTTTTCCATAAATTCCACTTTGGCTTCGTGAAGACGGCCTCCTATTCTCAGCAACCCATCTTGGTCGATGATTGGATCAAGCTTCTTCAAAGCACTGTCCTTAGGAATGTATTGCCTGTTGTTGAGGTGGTCTATTTCTTTGGCATAACACTCACGTTGTACTGTGCGAATTATCAGATTCTTGGACCTCTCTAAGTTGGGAACGGTAAAGGCATGTCTACAGTGATGCCAGCCTTTGCAGGGTTTCTGTTCCGTAGGTAAGGTTGACTTGTAAGACTCAGCTATATGAACTAAACAAGCAACCGCATGAACAAGTGACTTCCAGGTTGAGAACCTGCTGAAACGATGGGATTTGAGGTGTTGGTCCGAAGTCACCGTGTGCAAAATGGATACCTGAGGGCAGATTTCCTCATCGGCATCTGGGTCTATTAGTTCAAATGCATCTGATCTGGAAATGCAGGATGTTGGATGGTATAAGAATCTAGGACCCGTAAACCATGTTGTGTCTTTAAGGTAGCTTGGTGTGACAGATCTGGTCGCGTGGTCCGCCGGATTATGATGTTTAGGCACATAGTGCCACTGCTTAGGACAAGTGGATCTCCTGATCCTTAGCACCCGATTGCTGACATAGACATAAAAGCATTGGGTTTCGTTGCAAATATTCCCTAGGACTACCTTGCTGTCCGTGTAGAACTCAACTTCCTTCATTTGCAAGTTGATTGCTGTCGTTATGAGTTCAGCCAACTTCACTGCAAGCACAGCAGCACAGAGTTCTAGCCTGGGTATTGTGTGTTCACAGAGTGGCGCCAGTTTTGTCCGGCTCATGACGAATCCTATATGGCATGTGATCTTCAACGTCTATAGTTTTTAGGTATGCCACTGCTGCAATCGCTTTGACTGAAACGTCACAGAAGATGCAAAGTCTTTGTATTTTGACTTCTGTTGATGGCACGGAAGCATAAGGTTGTGTCACATGAAGGCTGGACAAAGCTTCCAGAGACTTCCTCCAACCTGCCCACAGGTCTCTTTTTCCTATAGGAAGCGGATCATCCCAATCAGATTTCTCTTGGGTGAAGTCTCTTAACATACATTTACCTTGGATAGTAACAAGAGCTACAAATCCCAGAGGGTCATATAAGCTGTTTATGATAGACAAGACACCTCTGCGTGTGAAGGGCTTTTCTTCCTTGCTGATTTGGAAGGTGAATGCATCTTCCTTTAAATCCCAGAGTAATCCAAGGCTCCGCTGCATGGGATGGGAATCAGTGCTTAGATCTAAGTCCAAGTCCATTAGGTCACTTGAGTGATCTTGAGAGGGAAAGGCCTCCATTAATTCGTGGCTGTTGGAAGCAATCTTGTGCAACTTCAAATTAGACAGAGCAAGCATTTCCTGAGCCCTTTTGAGGAGACTGTTTGCAGACTCACTTGTGGGTGTGGTTTTCAGGCAGTCGTCCACATAAAAATCTCTTTCCACAAAGGATCTGACGTCCGACCCATACCTTGCATACCCTTTCATGCTGAATGTATGAGACCATAGATGGCAACTGCAGGGGAAGGACGAAGATGTGCACTCTCATTTGATACTCCACAATGTCTTTACAAGGGTCATTGTCACGGTACCAAAAGAACCTCAAGAAGTTTCTGTGTTCCTCCTTGACAAGAAAGCAGTAAAACATCTGTTGTATGTCAGCCATAAATGCCACCGAATCTCTGCGGAAGTGGAGAAGCACTCCCAGAAGTCTGTTGTTGAGGTCTGGACCTGACAGTAGGACATCATTTAGCGAGATACTGTCACACCTGGCACTTGAGTCAAATACTTCTCTTATCTGACCTGGTTTCTTTGGATGATACACACCGAATATGGGCAAATACTAACACTCCTCAGAGTCCTGAAGCGCAGGTGCGATTTCTGCATGGTTGTTCTGAAATATCTTCTCCATGAAGGCAAAGAAATGTTGTCTTGTCTCTGATGACCTCTGAAGTTTCTGTTTGACAGAGACAAATCGATTGTAGACAAGTTCCCTGTTGTTGGGTAAGCGTTGTCTCTGGGGCTTAAATGGTAAAGGTGCGACCCAACTTTTTGACTGGTCTTTCACTATTTCCTGATCCATTATGTACAAGAACAGCCTGTCTTCCATGGACATTGTGACCCTGTTGTCTTCTCTTGTCCTATGGAAAACTGTACACCCTATGTGATCTGGCTCACCATCACAGGCATGGTCTTCACAGGAAGGGTCTGTGAAAGGACAAGGCAGGGGAGCACTGTGTGGCAACTGTTTTACCAGGAAACTACTCGGACAAGGCTGGAAGAGAAAAGGATGTCTCTTTTCAAGTGTGCTAGTGAGCATACTGTTGACTGAAGTCGGCTTGTGTGCTCCTCCTAGACAGACATCTCCTACAATGACCCACCCTAGGTCCAGTCTCTGGGCATATGGAACGTTCTGGGGACCGTTAATTAGTCCCCTAACCTTGTGGACTTGTAGTATGTCTCTCCCCAGGAGTAGGACTATTGGAACCTCTGGGTCCAGTTCTGGTATCAGGTGAGCTATACGCTTCAAATGAGGGTGGTGTGCTGCTACCTCCGATGTAGGTATCTAACTTGTTGTTGGGAATCTGGTTACACTCCAGTATGGTTGGCAGAGATAAACAGGTCTGACCGTCCATGGATTCTACTTTGTACCCAGTTGCCTTTCTCCCCGCTGTCTCTACAGTACCTGTACATGTCCTACTATGTTAAAGGTGTCAAAGAAGGTGGACTTAGCTAAATACCTATTGCTTTGGTCATCTAAGATTGCATATATCTTAATTACCTTGTCTCGGTGACCTGCTGGATAGACTCTCACAAGGCAGACTTTCCTCCTACAAATCCTTTACAGATCTCTGTAAAATGAGATCTGACTATCAGGGTGTCTATTGTGTCAGTGTCCATCTGCTGTACGTCTGGCTCCTCAGCTTGCGATGATATCTGTGAGGGTGGTTCAGGGTGTAAAGCCGTGTTGTGTTCTGTGCTACCACATTCTGTGCATTTGACACTGACCTCACAGTTCCTGGCAAAGTGTGATGTTGTAGCGCAGCATCTGAAGCAGATGTTGTTTTCCTTGAGGAAACTCTTACGGTCCTCCAGAGACTTCTCCATGAAGGCTCTGCATTTTAGTAGAGGATGTGGGTTCTTATGTAGGGGACACTGCTTGCTATGATCCTTAGGTCTGTTCTCTTCTTGAAAAGACTTGAACATTCTGTAAGGAGAACCTGTGTAGATAACATTAGTTTTGTGAACTGACACCGGTGTTTTATGAGATTTGACACCAGGGGCAGTGGAACATGACACAGTAAAATCAAAGCTAGGATCATTCCTATTCTCGCCTGTTGTCTGACAAAGTCTACAAACACAGAGAAAGGAGGGAATGGTACATTATTAGCCTGTTTATAACGGGAACCATGCATGATCCACTTCTCCTGTAGGTTATATGGGAGCTTTTGAACAATTGGATTGACACCCCTGGCAGTGTCCAGAAATGCCAACCCTGGTAGATCTCCTTCTGCTTGAGCAACCCATACCTCCATTAACAAGCACTCAGCTCCCAGGTAACCTTTACTCACTATTCTGGGAAAATTATCAATTCTCTTAAATAAAGCATTTTCTATAGCTTCTATTGACCCATAACACTCATCAAGCCTTTCCCATACCATCCTTAGGCCCTTGTAAGGATAATTTACTGTACGTTAATGTCTCTTATTCTTTTGGCGTGTTCAGCAGACTCAATCCCAAGCCACTTTATAAGGAGATCTAACTTCTCACTATAAGAAAGGTCCATGTCTTTGATGGCGTTCTGGAAGGAGGCTTGCCATGACCTGTAGCTCTCAGCGCGGTCAGTGAACTTTACAAGTCCTTTGGTAACCAGCTCTTGTTTAGCAAAGAACTTAGCAAAGTCCATGGAGGCTTAGTTATTGCCAATATGAGCTGGTGTGCTGATGTGGTGTGAGTGAGGTGTATCACCATACCTTTTGGGAGCTTCTGGCCTAGGATAGTCTGTATAATACTGTTCTGAAGCGATGGGTGACCCTTTTAATCGTAGCTGAGGCTGTGTCTTCTCTTCTGTAGAACAGTAGTTGTGGTCGACGTTGCTTTTCCTGTTTGCAGTACTGCAGTTCATGGTTGGATCTCTGGTAATCTGCATAGGCTGGTCGCTGTTGTAAATCATGGTTGTTGTCTGTTCCGAAATGCTGATGGACATATTCTGAGACATGCTGTGCTGGATCTTGTTGATCTAGGTCTGGCCCCAGTACACTTCTGTGTTTCTAAGATTTGGGAAACTCCACGGCTTCCAGGAACTCTGCTTTGGCTATTGCGGCTGCTTCCTCTTTCTCTGCGGCCAGTTTTTCCAGAGTCGCCTGCAGGCGTGCTCTCTCTGCCTCTCGATCTGCTTGCAAACATGCACCTTCTGCTTGCAAACGTGCTTTCTCTGCTTCATGATCTGCTTGCAAACGTGCACCTTCTGCTTGCAAACGTGCTTTCTCTGCTTCTTGATCTGCTTGTGTTAGTTTCAGTTGCATTTCTTGTGAAGCAAAGGACGATCTTACTTTTGCCGCCTCAGCTTCTGCACGAGCGAGAGCTGCAGATTCTTTTATTGAAGACTTGCTGGAACGGCTTGTTCGGGACCTCATCCTGAGTGAAGATGCCCTGCTGGTAGACATTGCGTGCCTGCTTGCGGACCACTGAATATCTCTGTGCGCACCTCAATTGTAGATAGGAACAGATTTCAGGGTGGTCTGAATTGTGCTGGAGGGTTGCACACTCGTTACTTGTGACTGTATGGCAGCTGCTGCAATACCCGTATGTACAACCATGTGGGTGATAGCGGCTCCGTATAGTCTAATCCACTATTGCTTGTGACTAGCATCTGTTTTACTGTTCTGTCTTCTTACACGTTCTCTCAGTGTGCAGTCTGACATACAGCATAAACCTTTTCTGTCTTCCAAATAAACAGACTATTTTTTCTGTAGTAGTATAATGTTGTACCGTGTTAGCCATTGAAAGTAGTGGAAGAGTGAAGAAATCAGGCGATACCTTTTAGAGGCTAACTGAGTATATTTATAAGTAAGCTTTCAGGAGTACTCGCTCCCTTCATCAGACATGGTGTGATACAAGAACTGAAAATTAACAGATTTTTATACACATGGTTTTCAAAGCATTTTAGAGTCCTTAAAAAAATTGCAATCTAAGTAGAGAAGTTATTTACAACAGGTCAAAAAAACAGTCTGGAAACTTGTGGTGCGTGACGGAGGGATCAGTAATTCTTGCTGTTATCTGTTTGCTATCAGGAGGTGATTTGTGTCCCTCACAGGTCATACATAGTGTGATTTGAAGCTGTAGTCTAACTATTTATTGGTCAACAGGTTGTAGATATTGTGAGAAAGTGAAGGGTGTGGTTTGGGAGAACAGGTATGTTCCAGCCAGGCAGTTAAAGGGTGTCTGGTAGAAGCCCACAGCAGGGAGGTCAGCTGACTAATTAAGGCCTGATATAGGGTGTGTGTCAGGACTAGGAGGTGTGGCACTACACTGAGGAACAGTCTGAGCTGTATAGCTGAACCTGCATGAAGGTAAAATCTGTGCCACCCGACTAATGTAACCAGAGCGAGAGTCTGGCAGCCAGGCTCTTGTATAGAGAGGGATTGTTTCTTGTATTAGTTATTTCTCAGCCGAGAAGGGTTTGTTTTTCTTTGTTTGCGCCTTTTGTAAAGGCAGCACCTGTTAATTCACTTGCAAGTGAATAAACTCTGAACTTGAGTGTGATCCAGTCTCTGTGTCCCTGTTTCCTGCACTGCTACCAAGCATCTACCTGAGCGGTTCCCTACAATATGTAGATATGGTAATGTGATGATGATAATGATACTGGTATAACTAAAGAATACAAATAGTACAGGTATAAGTACTGAGCATGAATCACACGGCCATGACACTTAAAATCAACAGTGAAAGGCACATGGTAAGATGGCAGCCTATACATATACACACATAACTTACTAACAGTAATAACTTCCTGAATAAGCTGTACATGGCCCACTAACAGTTCTGAACAAGACATACATTAACATAGAAATAAGAGAATTCCTACCAGATATGCTTGCACAAGGATAATGGAGCTTAAGTGTGAGTAGTGCAAGAGATGGCATCCCAATGTCTTGTGGGCAGGTTTCTTACTCCCAGATGCCTTGCTTTACCTAGAGTGCATTGTAGCTCCTATAATGCAATTGCTTCATAAGGGGAATTCAACAACAGGTAATGTAACTAAAGGACCACTACATGGCGTTATAACCTAATTAGAATAAACATTAACAAAAGTATGTAAATGAGATGACAACACTTTTAGCATCAGATTGTGATCCATTGGGCAGAACAATAACCTTTATCACAGAAATGGCTGTACCACTGTATAAGCAATGCTACCTCCTATGCTGTCCCTGCTACTTCTTGTGTCACTCCCTCTACCTCATAGATTGTAATCTGTTGCGAGCAGGGCCCTCAGACCCATATGTTGGAGCTATATAAATAAAATGTATTTTTATTATTATGATTATTATTTGTCAATTTTATTATTTAGGAGCTTTTTAGCAACTTATTTATCCTATCTAATGATTAGTTGCAATGATATATTGCAATGTGCTATAGAGGGCAAGAAGATCATCTCAATTCATTAATGGGAGTCTGTCAGAAGTAAATTGGTTATGAGAGAAGTGGCAGACATTTTTTTTCTCAATCATATCCCTAGAGGCAAAAAAAAAGCTCATAGAACTTATTAAGAGGATGCAAGTAGGCATCAGGGCAAGTAATCTGACATTTATTTTACTTTTTACTTTTAGGACAATACCCAAAGAAACCCTACAAGGTTTCATGGCTCTCAAGGATTTTATGTAAGATAGAATGATTCCCAGTTTGCTGCAATGGACCAGTTAGGAACAGCAATATCAGGTGCAGTACCTTCAAAATACAGTGTGAAGTAAGGATTGAAGGTCTTGTGATATTTTCACGTAAGCTTTTGAAGCAATAGCTTAACACTTATTTGAAGTGTGAAATCGAATGTATCTTGAAACATTGAAGTCTTGCAAACTTACGAGTGAATTAAAGGTAAATGGTATGCTCCGCGGCCTAACATAATGTTATTTTATAAAAATACATGAAAAAATACCATTTGTATATAAAACTCATACATTTTATTAGTACATGGTAAAATACATAAATAAGTCATAAATAATAGTATAGATGTGAGGATAGAGACAACAGATATTTAGAAAAACCAGAATGCCAGCAAAAATATAGTACAGCATATGGGATGGATAGTAGTCCATATATAAATATACTGGTAGAATAAGTAAGTGACAATAGACACTAATAAATACATCCAGCCTAAAAAATGGAAGAAATAGTAAAATAGCTACCATATTAACCAGATATTAGGTAATAACAAGACCCGTACCGCAATGCTGCCAGAGGCTACCAGAGGCTTCATCAGGGTACAACAAATCTTACTTAAGGGATAGTTTATATATACATAGCTGACCATACCAAAATAAGGTAAGGGTATACAAATGGAAAATTACAAAAAAGAATATATAAAACACCATGATGTCTTTCATATACAGTAATGCAAGGTCATAAAAAAAAAAATCACAAAGGAAATAAGGAAAATCAAAACTTTCAAAATAAACCTTTTATATTCAGATAAAATATATTGACCGTGTTTCTCCAAAAATAAGACAGGGTCTTATATTATTTTTTCTCACTTACATTTACCATTGATGGTGCAGTGTCTGTGGGTCTTAAAAAAACTTACTGGCACTCTCTCTAAACGCTTTGTGTGGCAGTGGCACCGTGCCCCTCTCTATCTCCTCTCCTTTACGCTAAGGGGAGGTGCTGTAGTGGAGTGGCTGCATCTGTGGGAGCGAGCAGAGGTGGCACCTGACGACTGGTCACGTAGGTAGCTAAACCCACAGCATAGTAGCGGCCGGGAGGCGGAACCCAGGAGGCAGCACTTGGAAGAAAGACTCGGGAGACAGGAGACGGGACTCTAGAGCAGGACTCGGGAGCGGGTGAATGGATTTTGCCCTGTTGTGGTGGGAGCTAGCGGGGCACTTGTCCAGGATGGTTGGGAACTACGGTATGCCTATTCTCCATCTCTGTGATGTCACTTGATACAACCTAGTGCTGGAGGCGCTGACTGTAACTAGGGCTTATTTTTGGAGAAACAGGCTATATAAAATAAAGTCTCATACTGTACAGTCTACAGTGTACTATATAAAATATCTTCAGAATTAAACCAATCCATGCACATATGTGCAATTAACATCCCATTCAGGTAGAAAGACAGAGGTTTATGATTGCCCATATCTTTCTCTCTATATTGTACAGTATATTAATTATATTAATGTTCACCAAATAAATTGCAATATCTTAACATTTCTCTGCAAGCTTCCCTGCATGCTACTGTACTTTGGTACTTCAGCATAGAGAAAAACTTAGGATTTCTGGATCTATGAGCTGTGCATGTTAACAGAAAATAAAATTGTAGAGTTGTAATTCACTGTGTAAGCTGGAAATCTGGATTCATAGGCTCTGTCTATAAATCCTGGGAGCATTTAATATGTACAGAATCAATATGGTGCTCCCATGTCAAGTCCACAGGTTTTTATGGTGAACAGTGGTGCATAAACATAGACAAAACTGGTTGGTTCTTCTAAAACAAAGTTCTTTTTAGTAGGAGCAACAAGTCTCCTCCGTTAGGCTGAGGCCCCACGTAGCGAGCAGCAGCCAAAAAAACGCTGCAGAAAAGATTATTGCGGAAATGTATTAAATTTTTTTCCACAGCGTTTTTCACAGAAAGCACACAGAGGAATACTTTATAGGAATGCTTTCTGCTTCTATTATACCATTACGGACACCAGCAGCATTTCCGTAGTTATAATTGACATGCTTCGATTTACAAAAATGCAAGCATTTTTGAAATATCAAAATTTACGTTGCAAAATTTTTTTCTGCAATATGTGGAAAGGATTAGCCAGAATCCTATCGACTTTACAGGTACTGCAATATGCAGCTTTTTTTACCGCAGCCAAAACGCTGCATATTCGCAACGTGGGCCACAGCCTTAAGAAGGTCGTAAATACTTAAATGTACCAATGATACAATGTAACTGGGTTAGGTGCCGGCCTCTACTCATGTGTCATGGGAATCTGCGTGTCATGATTGGTCCAGTCAGAGCAAGTCAATCTCTCTGCTGCTCCGTTACCAAAGTCTGGCACTTCTGCTGACTCTCTCACTGCAGTACATACTTTGCTTCTTTTGTTCCCATAAACCTTAATGAGGTATGTCAACGGTGTGCCTACACCAAGGCTAACCTGCTAGGCCTAGGACAGATCCTCCAACCTCCAGGTAAAGTGATGACTGGGTGGGTAGAGCTTTCTCAAAACCCCCATTTGACCTGAATAGATTGCCACAACTCCTTTTAATATAACAGTAAATAACATAAAGAATTATAAAGGGAACACACAGTATATCACACACAGTACAATAAAACAATGTCAATCCTTTAACATTTTTAATCATCATTTAATGTAGGGTGGCATAGGAAACCTCATAGATCATAGCTGATGATGTGGGGGTGCAGAGTATATACACCTGTCTATGAAAAACTGCAATTTTCTGATTAGTTTTTTGAAAACTTCTTTTAGGCCTAAAATAACTTTACATGTCCCAGTGCTTGAAATCTGTACAGTGACGGCAAACTGCCTTTACTAGCTTGTGGGGATAGGTTGATGCTTTTAAGAGCTTTAGAAAAAAGAAAAACGTGCAAATGCAGCCTGGAAGATAGATGGATGCCTGCTTCAGATGTTTAATGTAAGTGGAAATCAGGGGAATGTAAGATTATGCATATTGCAGAAAGATATCCCCATGAATACAGTAAAGTGTAATTTGTGTCAGTGAGGCCTCTGTAGAGAACATGACTCTGAATTATTGAATCATCAAAGAAACTGCTAAAACAAGGAGAACAAAAATGGATTGCACTTTTTATTTATTCATATTTGCGAGGATTTTTAAAGAGAGTTTAAATATGGAAAAAAGAGGACTTCAAGAAAATCACATAAAGATGAAACATGAATAAATAATTTTCTTCATTTTAATAATTATCAGTTGTGGCCATATTCAGAAACAGCTTGTGCATTGCCCCAAATTATTTAGGTTTAGATAAAAATGATTGTAAAATCAGCCATTGTTACATTGGATTTGATAGAACAGGCAATGGTGGTTACTTTGGACTGGTGTATATTTCAGTTCTGGCACATGGGACATCCGGCAATGAACTTGAATTAAGAATGGCGCACAAAGCACTGATCTTATTAAATCGACCTCTATGAGTCTGCAAAAAAGTCTTGACACTTTAAATGAAGACAATTAAAATGCCTCTATTCATATATTTTAGGAGATATAATTGAATAGGAACCCATTTCCACGCAATTGTACCCCCTTTTGTGCCATGACCTCCCCACAGAATCCCTCCTTGATTAAATGTAGCTGACCAACTGCTACTTTTGCTATAAAGGGTTAATTCTTAAAAATCTCATAAATCTACCTCTGTGTCACTTCAGTGCAGTTCAGAGGGCAGGGGTAAAAAATTTACAATGCACAGACTGCTAGACATCATAGGAAATCAGAAAAGAGATTCAGGCTACGGCCCCACGTTGCGGAAAAGCATCTTTTTTTGTTGCAGATCTTGTTGCGTTTTTTTTGAGCCAAAGCCAACAATGGCTACAGAAGGAATGGGAAATATATGGGAAGTTCTTATACTTCTACCTTCTGCTCAATCCACTCCTGGCTTTGGCTCAAAAAAACGCAACAAAATCTGCAACAAAAAAAGCTGTGTTTCCGCAATGTGGGGCCATAGCCTGAAGAAGTTTAATCAGACTTAGTGTAGTGAGAGTGCTCTGTGAGCCCTCCTTACTTCTGGGTCTTGTTTCAGCTGTGACAACTGCATACCCTATAGGCACTTTAGTAGCTGTTCCAAAATATTTTTGGTATTCTTCCTAGAGATATGCTTATCCCTATACCAGGAAACTAGATCTATTACCCATTGCCTGTTTTCTCTTTACTGATATATTACTATCCCATGCAATACCTTGAATGTTTTCTTTCAGTTGAATTTGCTCTATTATATTAGGCTTTTCTACAGATTTTATTAAGAAACATGCTCTGTATATAAAATGTCTGCTTTTGCATAAGCACAATGTGTACTCTCATTAATCTAGATATATCTAGATATAGCAGCCTGTGGTCTAATGGAATGTGCTTAGCCTTAAAATATTGGTGATGAAAGGAATGATATTTATTTGCCTGTTATTATATGTAATGGTTCGATTTTAAGATCAATAGCCCTGAAGTAATCATATTCATGAGTTTATTTTCTGTCTTCCCAGAAAACTACTGGATGAATTTAGCATCATTTGTATAACAATAGCGGTTACCTTCTCTTAGATAAGCTATGGCTGAGTCTATTCATAAGCATGGGGTATTAGTAGATACTTCGCACATATTGCAGCAATGATTGTGAGATCAACAATAAGCTGAATACTCATGCACCTTAAGGGATGATTACTATATATACATTTGTGAAAGAATGAATCATTCTAAAAAGTTCACTGCATTCCAGTGTGGCACCATAAGAAGATGCCACCATTGCAACAAGTCAGTCCCTACTATATATTGCACAATCAGTGTAAGTGGTATTATTAAAAAGTGGAAACATTTAGGAACAACAGCAACTCAGCCAAGTAGGGACAGATCATTACAAGTTACAGAACAGGATCACCAAATGCTTAGGTGCATAAAAGTCGCTATCACTCTGATCTAATAATCACAGGGTTCAAAACCCGCTCTGGCATTATCTTCAGCATATAAACTGTCCATGGCATTCATTTCCATGGCAGAGCAGCAGGATGCAAGCCTTACATCATCAAACACAAGTGTCAAGCATCAGATGGAGTGTGTAAAGTATTGCAGTATATTCTATGAGTGATCACATCTCCTAGGGTTCAAATACCCTAGGAGGTATAAAAATAAAAGTTAAAGGGGAATTCCCACGTACATAACCATTTTTAAATTTGTAGATAATTAAAAGTTAAACTTTTTTGCAAATATAAATAATTAAACATTTTACAGAGTTTTAAAGATTTTCGCTAAATATCTTGTAGTCACAGTCTTGTTGTCGTGATCGGTTGCCAATGGATACGACCATGAATGCAGGACCTTTCTAAGGTCAGAAAATCAGCAAAGATTTCCTTATTATGGTTGGGATATTTTCTCCTACATGTAGTGTCCCTGCCTGATAACCCAGCTACAATAAGAAAATCATGGCTGGGTTTTTCACAAGTCCCAGACCATATAAAGTTTCTGCATTTGTGGTCGTATCCATTGGCAACCTATCAAGACAACAGGCTGTCACCATTTAGATAGTTAGGGAAAATCTTAAAAAATCTGCCGAATTTTTAACTACTTATATTTACAAAAATGTTTAACTTTTAATTATCTACAAATATAGATATGATTATGTTCATGGGAATACCCCTTTAAAAACGAATAATTTTTATAAATATATAAAAATTCAATTCAGTCCCTTCCCTAGAATACAAATAAAAGTAAACACAAACAACATTGGCAACCCCAAGTCCAAAATGCCCTCTGAAAAGAAATTGAGAAAAAAGTGACCAAAACATCATTCATTCCCCAAAAGGCTATCAATAAAAACTACAACTTGGCTGGCAAAGAAAGTGTCCATACTTAGGTTCATACACGAAAGTGTAAAAAAATGTTATAGATGTCAGAATATGGCGATGAAAGGTACCTTTTAAAGTTTTTTTTTTAGTTTCAAAGTTTTTATAAAAGTGTAAGGGCCGTTTAAGTTTTTATTATGTGTGTGTGAGTGAACATTTTTGAAATATACTTTTTTTTAATATATTTGTATTGTCAATATATGTAGAGGCAGGAATTGCCAAGTATGGAGTCAGTTCAAATAGCTGTATCTCTGATTTTATACCAGGTAAAACAATGCTTTTGGTGTCATATGAAAAAAACACTTTTAGGAATTTAAACGTTATATGCAGCAGTTCATGCTGCATATAAAAATCACATTCTTGACTGTGTCTTTAAAGGGATTCCCCAGTGATTTTTTTTTTTTTTTTTTTTTTTTTTTTTTTTTAAACTCTTTTTACTTATATTATCTGAAATACTATCCCCTAATAGTAAAATATGTCTTCTCACAATGTCCTTCCTTATTGTGCTTTTCATCTTCTTCAATAAAAGTCACATAATCACAGTGTGACCTGCTTTTTTTCTATCTTGGGTTGTAGTGCAAATAGGAAGTCTCTCTCTGCAGTCTGCAGATACTATTGAAAGTTACCATGTGACCTCAGGTTAATCAAAGTCCTGCAACCCCCACTATTCTACTGTCCTACCTGTTCTGTCTCTCAAATATTGTCCACAGTTCCCTCCTCTCTATCAGTCAAGTGTTATCAGTAGCAGATGGTTCTACTTTATAAGGACCTTTTAAAAGATCATATTCACATGAAGGTCCTGAAATATCTATTTTAGTATTAGTTCTACTGTGTTTTGCATAAAAGAAATAGACATAGGTATATGTACTAGACATGGGTACAAGGGCTAAACATGAGTGACAGCAACAGCAATTGCAGATTTTGAATGACTACCTTACATAACTAAAAATATAAAAAATACAAATCTAAAGTGCAGGACCGGCCTCAGCACCTGGCTAACCCAGGCAAGTGTCAGGGCCCCAAGCTCCTGAGGGGGCCCACTCAGCAGTGGCATAACAGTATGGGGTACAGGGCCCCAGCCATTTCCAGCTGGCTTTGAGCCCCATAACCCGTACTGTTATGCCCTGTTATGGACCACCATGATAGCAATTGGGGAAAGCCTGGTTCCCCAACCACTATACATACTGCTAATGGAAAGGGGCCTGACGATCGCCGGACCCCTTTCCAATAGATGCCAGCACAGGGAAGGTGACTAAAAATAAAAAAACTACTTATACTCACCTCTCCTGGGCTCAGCATCCTCTCCGGAGCTCTTCCAGCCGGTGACTGAGGTCCTGCACCCCAGACATCACTGCTGGGGCCTATGGTTGGGCCCTAGTGGTCACATGGGGTGTGTCGGCATAATGATGTTATCGCACCCCACGTGACTGCTGAGGCACAATCGCAAGCCCCAGCAGTGACGTCTGGGGTGCAGGACCTCAGTCTCAAGGCAGAAGAGGACCGAGGAGGATGCTAAAGACAGCCGGATGGAGCGAGGATGCCCTGGATAGGTGAGATAAGGTGAGTATAAGTGTTTGTTATTTTAATCACTTTCCCTGGGCCTCTGATTATTATAATCTGGGGTCTGAGGTGATCCCATTGTATAATAATGGCACCGGCTCTATGGGGGCCTCTTGAGAGCATATAATACTGTGTGGGGGCCACTGTGGAGCATATAATACTGTGTGGGGGTCAGTGTGGAGAATATAATACTATGTGGGGGCCACTGTGGAGCATATAATACTGTGTGGGGGCCACTGTTGGCATATAATACTGTGTGGGGTCCACTGTGAAGCATATAATACTGTGTGGGGGCCACTGTGGAGCATATAATGTGTGGGGGCCACTGTGGGCATATAATACTGTGTGGGGGCTACTGTGGAACATATAATATTGTGTGGGAGCCACTGTGGGCATATAATACTGTGTGGGGACCACTGTGAAGCATATAATACTGTGTGGGGGCAACTGTGGAGCATATAGTATGGTGTGGGAGCCTCTGTGGAGCATATATTACTCTGTGGAGGCCACTCTGGGCATATAATACTGTGTGGCGGCCACTGTGGAGCATATGATACTGTGTGAGTGCCACTGCGGAGTGGCACTATTAACAGTATCAGGCCCTGTTCACACAGTGGAATCTGGCACTGATTTTGCAATGGATTTCGCCCCTAAATCAGCAGCAGATTCTTCCCTCATTCTGCCTCCTATTGAAACTAATTGGAGCAGGAAACTGGAAAAAAAAACGTCCTGTTGGATCTTGCCGTAGATTCTTCAGCTGATTCGGAGGCCGCAGCTTGAGATCGGGGAAAGCCTGTGTAAGGGAATTGCTAGTTGTGCAATTCCCTAGTGCTGCTGCTGAAACAAGGAAGAAGGGAAAGACAGAGACAGTGAGTCCTAAACTGGACCCAGCCCCTGTCCCTACCTTATTGCCACAACTGTCCTAAAGACAGGGACCACTGGGCGGCAATCCCTTCTCTGAATAAGTGTACACAGAACAGGACAAAACAAAACAACACAGAAGCAGAGTCAGCATGCCGAGCTCAAACAGTACCAAATCGAAATCCAAAAGAGTAGTAACAAGGGAAGCCAAAGGTCAGAAGTCAGTAATAGCAATAATAGCAAGAGAAGCGCTTAGCAAGGACAAAGTCTCAATAGCCAGCAAACATGTGTGGGAAGATGATCAGTTATAGGAAGTCCAGAACTGCCCCAGACTTGATTGGTAGATAGGCTGTTAATCACACAGGTAAGGCTAAGATTAACTATTTGAGGAATGGAGGGAAACAAAGGTGTAGGAGATGGGTGTGGTATAAAATCAATTACAGAGAAGAGGTAATAGAGCAGTGTTCAGATAAAGCAACAAGAACAATAAGCAAGGAATCAAAACTGACACGCCTCCTGCGCCGCAGTTTGCGAGCGAAAGGTGGCACAGAGACCCAAACAGGCAGAGACGTTACAGCCTGGTTCCCCGAGCGCTATACACATATTTTGCCCAGTGGAGGTGAGCAAAAATAAACACTTTTACGAACCTCTTCTGGACTTCTGACTTCTGATGGGTCCTGGGATTGGTTCTCAGCAGTCACGTAGGGTGCGGCAGCGTGATGACTTCATTGTGCCCCACATGACTGTTGAGGCCCAATAACAGGCCACAGCAGTGACGTCTGGGACGCATGACCTCAGTTGCAGGCAGAAGAGGACCAAAGAAGATGCTGAAGAGGGCCAGACGGAGCGAGAATACCCAGGAGAGATATGATGAATATAAGTGTTTGTTATTTTTAATCAGTTCTTCTGGGCCTCCGATTATTGTACACTGGGGTCTAAGGAGACCCCAGAGTATAATAATAGCGCTGGCTCTAAGAGAGCTCTTGGGAGCATTTTATACTGTGTGGGGGCTACTCTGGGGAGCATATTGTACTGTGTGAGGGCCATTGTGGGGAGCATATTCTACTTTGTGGGGTCCACTGTTGGGAGCATATTGTATAGTGTAGGGGCCACTGTGGGGAGCATATTGTACTGTGTGGGGGATTGTGATGAGAGCATATTGTACTGTGTGTTGACCACTGTGGGGAGCATATTGTACTAGCTGGGGGCCAGATGGTGCAGGCACGTTAGGAGAATAAAGCCTGTGCCGCCCATATGTGCCACCATCACATGACTGGTGTGTCCCACATTAACATAGGCAAATTCCACTGCAGGGTCACTTGCCAAAGTGGCCTTGCACCTGTTACAAAACTCCAACTCCCTTCATGCTTAGATAGGTTGGGATGATGGGAGCTGCAGTTTGACACACATTTTGTGCAAAACTGCTGTCCTCATACAAGAGTGTTGCACAACCTGTGGCACTCCAGCAGCAGATCTTTGCCATAACAGTGTCATTAGCAGAAACCCCGCCCCCCTTATTTTTTTTTCCTTTTTTTCCTCCTCTAAAACCTAGATGTGTATTATGGTCAAAAAAAATATGGTAAATGATGTTATTATGAAATACAATTTATCCCACAACAAACAAGCTCTCATAAGACTGAAAATGAGCCGAAACTGTAAAAAGTTATGGCTTTTGGTAGGCAGTGGGTAAAAAGAGAAATACAAAACTAAAAAATGGATGCAGAGGGAAAGGATTTAAAGAAGCAGATAACTAAAACAGATAAAACAAGTCCTAACATAAAAGTCACTTTCTTTGTTGAGGACCAGAGCTTCTTCAGGGTCTTGCACTGTACCTGCAGTTTACTAAAAAAAAATAACATTGAACAGCCCTCACCTGTATTAACCCATAGGCGCACCACGACGTAACTGTACGTCCTGGAGAGAACTTCATTAGCGCAGCAGGATGTACAAATACGTCCCAGCTCCTGGGGCTTTTATTTAGCAGTGAGTATGGCTGGGTATCGGGAGCTCAGCTGTTGCCGGCAGAGGGACCTCTAGGAGCCTCCCCTCTCCAGGGATCGTTGTGATTGGTGGGTCTGTACAGACCCACCATTCACTGTGCAGCTATGCGCAGTACTGATCCAGGGGCTTACTGACAGTGCCCCGGAGCAGGGAGATCGGAGCATCAGCTTCATCTGGTACTCTGATCTGACCAGTGAGGGACTTGTGGCAGCCTCCACTTGCCCACCATCACCATCCACAGAGGGCAGTCAGACAGCAGGGAAGAGGAGAGGTGAGTATTAGGTTTTCTTATTCTCTCAGGATCCATTATGGCTATGAAGATCATGGATTCATTTTAAAGATGAGATTCTCCTCTTTAAAATGATACCAATATCTTCATGATAGTCCTTACAGATCTGGAGCAATTCCTTGCTGAAAACACTAATGGGCGTTGAGATTCTAATGCAGTTCTCAATTCCCGACAGCGTTTTTAACAGCAAATCGCTCCGGATCTGTAAGGACTATCATGAATATCATGAAGACTATCATGAAGGCTCTAAAGTGTCCACCCCCCTTCTGCCATCTTAGCCAGCTGCTGAAGGAGGAAGGAGAGGGTGAGGAGAGCTGCAGACTGCACAGATGATGATGGTGATGATAAATCATCATCATCATCTGTGCAGAACCTGTATGTGACTCCGGGGAGGGTGTCCATGTTATCCCCCTCCTATCAATCAGAGAGCATACTGTACTTTTGCCCTCTGATTGTCACATAGAGGGATAATGTAATATCCCTCTGAGCCTTATTAGAGGGGTATTCTTCTGTAATACCCCTCTGAACATAATCTAAGCAAGGTCGCAGCGCCAAAGGGGGTGCACCAAATACACAACACATTTGCAAAGTCAGCAATAAAGTTTATTTATTTTGCTTACTTATATAGCGCCATCATATTCCGCAGCGCTTTACAGACATTGACAGTCACTGTCCCATATAGGGCTCACAAACTATATTCCCTATCAGTATGTCTTTGGAGTGTGGGAGAAAACCAGAGTAAACCCATGCAAAGATTGGGAAAACATACAAACTCCATGCAGATGTTGTCCTTGGCAGGATTAGAAGCCAGGACTCCAGTGCTGCAAGGCTACAGTGCTAACCACTGAGCCACCGTGTTGCCCGCAAGTTTACATTTTTTCTCTGTCCTGTCCATACCTGATCTTTATAGAGTATAATACACCAACCACCTCTAGCGATATCCATTACACGCTAAAATAATAGCAATAGCAATTATTACTAGAGATGAACTTATAAAACACCTGTGACAGGCGGAAAGTTCCATCAGACAGATAACACATTTTCACCCATTTAATGTCACAACATATAATCCCAGTTTTTGGCAGCTTTCATATGGTTATAATAGCGGTGTTTTTTTTTTGGGGGGGGGGGGGGTTTAACCTACAGTACAAATGAAACTCCTGGACTTCCAGTAGTTTGGGGCTAAAACAACATTTTAAACGGAAAAAAATGTCATCTATTTTCACAGCCTAATTCTGTGAATCATCTGTAGGGTCAAAATACTCACTACAGCCCTTGATAAATTTCTTGAGGGGTCTAGTTTCCAAAATGGGGTCATATTTCGGGGATTCCCACTGTTCTGGCACCTCAGGGGCTCTGCAAATTTGACGTTACCTGAAAACAATTCCATCAAAATCTGCCCTCCAACAGCCAAATAGCGCTCTCTCTGTTCCAAGCTCTGCCATGTATCCATACAGCAGTTTATAACCACATATGGGAAACTGCTACTTTCAGGAGAAATTGTGTAATGAACTGTGAGGTGCTTTTTCTCTTAACCCCTTGTGAAAATGAGAAATTTGGGGCTAAAGAGACATTTTACTGGAAAGTGAGTAATTTTTCCTTTTCATGTCCCAATGGTAGTAAATACTGTGAAACAGCTGTGGGGTCAAACTGCTCACTATACCCCTTGATAAATTCCTTGAGGGGTGTATTTTCTTAAATGGGGTAATTTAATGGGGGTTTTATTGTTCTGGTACCTCATGTGCTCTGCAAATGCAACAGGGCACCTGAAAACGATTCAAGTAAAATCTGCCCTCTGAAAGCCCAGTGTCGCTCCTTCCCTTTCTGCCTCCTGTCGTGTGCCCAAAGAGCAGGTTACATTAACACATGTGGTATTTATGTGCTTAAGAGAAATTGTACAACAAACTATAGGATGCATTTTCTCCTTTAACCCCTTGTGAATGTGCAAATTTTAGTGTTAAATGAACATAGTATTGAAAAAAATTGAAATGTATATTTTTCACTTTTATTTTGTTTTAATTCCTGTGAAGCGCCTAAAGGGTTAACAAACTTCTCAAATATTGTCATAAATTGTTTTGGTGGTGCAGTTTTGAAAACAGGATGATTTATGGGGGTTTCTAATACAAAGACCTTTCAAAGCCACTTTGGAAGTGAATTAGTACCTTAAAAAATATGTTTTGTAAATCATCTTGAAAATTCCTGTTGGACTGTAGGCCTTATAATGTCCAAAAAAATTAAATGAATGTTTAAAATTTGAAGTCAACGTAAAGCAGAGATATGATTGTTTTTTTTTTTTTAACTAATTTAAGTGGTATGACTCTCTATATGAAAAGAGGATAATGTCAAACCTTGAAAATTGCATATTTTTCTAAATTTTCTCCAAATTTCCTATTTTTTCATAAATAAACACAAAACATATTGAGCCAAATTTACATCAAAGACGAAGTACAATGTGTCACGAAAAAACATTCTCAAAATCACCTGGAAAAGTTAAAGTGTTCCAAAGTTATCACCACATAAAGTGACTTATGTCATATTTGAAAAATGGGGCTGTGTCATAAAGTCCAAAATTGCTGTGACGCCAAGGGGTTAAAGAAACAGCTAAAAAGCTGTGCGAAACATATACTGTACTGAGGTAATAGCTCAGTGTTACCAGCAAACTAAAGCTACGAATGGCTATGATTGCTGCAACGTCTGGCTAAACCCTCAGGGTATGTTCACAAGGAGTTTTTTGCAGGCTGAAAAAATCTGCTTCAATAATTAGGAATCGGTTTTTGATACATTTTTTTTTTTTTTTTTTTTTTTTTTGCACAAAGCAGTTGTTTTGATACAGTTTTTTAACTCCAGCACACTGTATGGGCCTGGAAAATCGCTAATGGTTTTTTTGCAAAAAACGCATCAAAAAAACCATCAAAGGCTAAGGGATGCCATGTGGGGCCTTAGTTTTTGATGGGTTTTTTGATTTTTGTTTTTTTCTTCCCGCAGCGCTTTGAACAGAAAGTTTGCAGAGGTTTCCTCTGCAGATTTTCAGTTTCTATTATACGTATAGGGAAACTTACAGCGTTTCCATAGGTATAATTGACATTCTGTGATTTCCAAGAACTGCTAGAACTGCTGTGACTGTAAAACACAGCGTTTACGCCATGAGGGGGCCCCGGCCAAAAACTGATTAAGGCTGAGGCCCCACGTTGCGGAAACACAGCTTTTTTTGTTGCAGATTTTGTTGTGGTTTTTAGAGCCAAAGTCAGTATTGGATTGAACAGAAGGTAGAAGCATAAGTACTTTATATATATTTTCCATTCCTTTTGCTTCCACTCTTGGCTTTGGCTCAAAAAACCGCAACAAAATCTGCAACAAAAAAAGCTGCGTTTCCGCAACGTGGGGCCTCAGCCTAAAAGAACTGTGTTGCGTTTTTTCTGCCTCCCATTGATCTCAATGGGTTTTTCAAAGTGGAATTTTTTTTTAGAGCTGAAGATATCAGCTAGAGGAAAAAAAATCTGCTTCGGACTCCAATTGAAATGAATAATTGCCATTTTCTGAGGCAGATTCTGCCTCAAAATCTTCCTATAAAAACTGTGTGTGAACTTGCCCTTACTATTAACGGCTAACACCTTGTTATAATTAGCAAGCATCAATAAATAGAATGAATTAATATTTTAAATAGTATTTCACATAGTACAATATAAGGTACACAAAGTTAAATTGTTCACGCTGGTAAATTACAGTATATACATTTCATATAACTATAGTAAAATGATTCAATGTGCTAAAGTCATGTGGATATTCAAATTATCAAGATACCGTTTTACTTTCCAGCAAATAATTGTAAATACAACAGTTAAATATAACAAATCAGCATATTATTATATAATCACATAAAAAGCTTCCAATGTGAGAAGAAAGTGCTAGAATTGATCCTTATTCACATGCAGTCACTTTTTAATGATCCTTTTGCATCTTCAGTTTTTGACTGCCATTTTGCATCCATTATTAACTGACAGTTTTCTAAAAAAAAAATGAATGAATATGATTGGTTAGATTTTTTTTAAAGTTATAAACCAATGAAAACATCCAGAGGAGGGTCAGAAGAATGACCATGCGCTATTTATTATCCCTTAATTATCTTATCCTATCCTATACTCCTTTGTTGGATTCAGTTGCTTCTTTGCACTTGTTTCCATTTGTCTGCTTTTAGATATATAACATGAGCACATGATTTTTAACCATATACTTCTGCTTTGGCAGACTTCTCAGATATGTTGCCAGAAACTGGAGATTTTGGCTGAAGAGTTGAATATGAATATGGCTGGGTCATGGTACTGTGTTCCCCTCATGGTGTTTCTGCTGCTGCGGAAGAGAGATTTACACTTATTCATCTGTGCCTGCACCCGCATTTCCCTAACGTCCCAACAGCAGCACAATATTCAGTTATTTCTGCCCCTGTGTGCTGGTAGGACAGAATGGAATTTTAAATGAACAACAAATAGTTAACTGTATCCCCTCCCCCCTCTTTAATAAAAGGAAGGAAGTACCAACCCCCCAGCGTGTTTTTTTCTGTCCTGTGTTGGTGGGACAGTTGGAGGGAAGGTTATACCTTCCCTATAGTGAGGTTATTCAGATTTCTGAATTAATTTCCCCTTCTCTCTCCTGTTTGAGTTTGTTTTGTCTATCCTCCTGTGAGGACTCTTTTCTGCCTTTGTTTCCTGCTGGAACAAAATTCAAAGGTTAAAACTCCTTGTCTGTCTTTCCTGCCTCTCCTGCTTAGTCTGCTTGGCTGCAGTGAAAGGCCTTTTTTCAGCTGTTGCTTATAATGGGTGGGTGTCCACGCTGAACCCTTGGTGGCTATGTAAGCCTTGCATTCCTTTTATTGAGATGCAGGACGTTTCCTGCTACTTCTCTCCAGCTCCCGTGTGTGGGGGCGCCGGAGTGAAGAGTACGCTGGCTTGCATGCGTGATGACATCTTTGAACCTCCTTCAGGTGAACTACTAGGTAATGTTTTTTTATCTTAACTTCTACCATTTATTTTATAAAATCTGTGTGGAGTAGCTTCTTTTCTTCCAAAAAAAAAAAAAAAGAAAAAAAAGCTGAAGAGAAATAAAGGACTTTTATTTTCTGTGTAACCTGTCTCAGGTATTGGGAGAGTCTTAGCTCTCCATTTCTTCTATATAAGTCTACTGCTTCCTTTCCTCTGCCTCTTGTTGTTTGGCAGAGAGTGTTTTGGTTTTTCCTGGCTTTCTTGCTATTTACTCTTACACTTGCAGTAAGATATCTTCCTCTGCGTCTGTTGGTGATGAGTCCTTCAGGTAAGTCTGTGTCTAGGCACAAACATCTAAACTGTCGCTCCTGTGAAATTCCCTTGCCTGATGGTTGCAATTTCAATACATGCCACCAGTGCTGCTTGGGCAGCCCAGTGGCTCAGTGGTTGCAGCCTCACAGTGCTGGAGTCCTGGGTTTGAATCCTGCGAGGGGCGACATCTGGGGGGAGTTTGTGGTTCTCCCTATGTTTGCGTGGGTGTACTCCAGTTTTCCTCCCACACTCAAAGGCTTGCTGGTGGGGAGGTATGGATTGTGAACCCTATATGGGACAGCGACTGTGGAGCGCTGTGAAATATGATGGCGCTTCTGTCATACGATCTGATGAGGTATTCAGGATCATGGAGGAAGCTAATTCTTCATCTGAGGATTCAGATACGAATATAGAAAAAACGCTTTTTCCTCTGGAGAAAATTCAGAAATTATGGAAGTCCATTGGGTCAAGGGACCATGATGTTGACCTTGGGAAAGCCTCTAGTTCCACCTCTAGGGAGCCTAGGGCCTTCAATGTGGACGACAAGCTTAAAAGAGCTATGTCCACCAAGTGAAAACACCAAGAGAAGACCTGTGTGTTATCCAAGAGGTTCAAGACACTCTTCCCAATAGCTGAGGACCAGTTGGGTCCACCACCTAAGCTTGTCATGGCAGTCGCCAAATTGTCCAGGCGAACACTTGTACCCTCTGAGGACGGGTCTAGCCTTCAGGACCCCATGGACCACCGGGCAGAGTGCTCGCTAAGGAAAGAGTATACAGCTTTCTCTGCACAGTGTTTGATTGGTATCGCTACTAGTGTGGTAGCTAAGAAGCTGTGCTCCGGCCTCTCTTCATTAAAAAGAGATATTGATTTGGGGGTCTCCATGGACGAATTGTTGTCCTCTTTGAAGGGTATAGCCCTTGAGGCGGATTACCTCAATGAAACCTTTTCTCCAGGTGAAGTTAGCTGCCAAGTCTAAGGCCTTGACTTCAGCTTCCCGTCGCCCCCTATGGTTAAAACCTTATGCCTCAAAATTTAATATTTGCAGGCAGAACACGATATAAGAACTAGTGGGAAAGGAAGGAAAGTCCTTCCACATTCCTTCTGTGGACAGGGCAGACAGCATCATAGAGAACAGTCTCCTCAAAGACCGCCACCTGCAAGAGGTCATGTGTGGATGTTCTAGGTTCCTGAGAGGGAACTCCAACCGTCTTTTTTTCCGTGATGACAGGAAAATCAGAAAGCCAAATTTCTGACTATTACCTTCTCCCTCCCTCCAAGACATAAGTTCCTGCGGGGATAACAGATCCTGAGTTCTTGGAGATAATCAGGTCCGGTTTCGGAATAGTTTTTTCTGTGCCTCCCCAGGACAGTATTATACAGACCTCTCGCCTCCCTGCTGTCCATCACAATGTCAAGGGTCTGGAATTTATTCCTTAGTGTTTCTGATTCCAAAACCTTCACGAGACTGATTGATGATGATAGACCCACGATACCTCAGCAGAGCTATCTTGGGAAAAATTTCCGTATAGTAACATCTGTGATATCCATTCTCCAGCAAGGAGATTTCATGACCACTCTGAACCTAAAGTACGTGCACCTCCACGTACCTATTTTTACTGCTCACAGAAAATAGCTAAGAATTGCAGTGGTTGTAAAGGGTCGACTGAAGACACCTCCAATTCACCGCACTTCCAGTCGCGATAACGTCAGCACCCTATGTATTCACCAAGGTGGTATCCACGGAAGCTGAGTCACTGAGAATCCAGAGGTTCATGTGTGTTCCTTATCTGGAAGACTGGCTGTTAAAAGTCTCTCAAGAGAAGGCCTACTAAAGCATCTATGCATCACAATGAATTTCCTCCAACAATTGGGGTGGATTATAAACTGGGGAAAGTCCCAAATATTACCAGCAACCCAGAAAACATTTCTAGGGTTCATACTTGATTCAGGCCTAATGAAAATATCTCTTCCTCCCTCCAGAAGGGAAGGGAAAAGGATCATCAGAAGGGAAAGAATCATCAAGGCCGCAAAATTCCTGCTGGCTTCTCAGCCAATCACCATCAGGACAAGCATAAAGTTTTGGGATTGATGTCATCAGCTGCAGAAGCAGTCCCTTGGGAGGTCCTGTCGGCCTGGAATCGCAAAACCAGCGGTCTAGACAGTTTTTTCCTGTCTCAGGAAGCACACTTGTCCCTCACGTGGTGGATTCGATTAAAAAACAGAAAGTCCACAGTCCAGCCTCGCTGGACCCTGTTGAATACAGATGCATCACTCACAGGTTGGGGAGCCCACCTGAACGACTTTCCGGCTCAAGGGCATTGGAATTCCCTCGAGAAGATGTCATCCAATTGGCGAGAACTCCGAGCAGTACGACTGGCACTGCTTCACTTTGCCGACCAGTTGAAGGACAAGGCAGTCCATGTAAGATCGGATAATATGATGACCGTCCTTTATTTAAACAAACAGGGAGGAACTTGGTCACAGCCCCCTATAACCAAAGTGGGGAAGATCTTGAGTTTAGGCAGAGAAGAATTAACTCATCTTTCTGCCGTACATATCCGAGGGTCACTCAGTTTTGTGGCGGATCAATAGAGTCGTGGCATCACTGTTCCAGGGGAATGGTCTCTCCATCCAGAAGTCTTTCAAGCAATCACCCTGAAATGGGGTTATCCAGAGATAGACCTGATGGCAAGCAGACTCAATGCCAAGGTAGAGAAGTTCTGCTCTCTATACAAGGAGGACAATCCCTTGGCTGTGGAAGCCCTGTCCATCCCTTGGAGGTTCAGGCTGGCACACACATTCCCTCCAATCTCCATGATATCAAGGGGTATTGATGAGAATCAGACAGGACCAAGTCTCTGTAATCGCCATCATTCCAGTCTGGCCAAAGAGAGCTTTGTTTTTCCCATCTCATTCAAATGAGTCACGGGATATATTAGAGGCTTCCCCCGATTCAGAACCTGGTGTGTCAAGGGCCCAGGCTCTGTCAGGATCTGAAATCCTTCAATCTGACAGCCTGAGGATTGACCTGTCCCTATTAAGGGACTCTCAGGAGCCATCTTAAGCACTCTCTCTCTCTTGCTAGAGCAGAGTCTACAAATAAAAATTATGCCTGGATCCGAATCATCTTCATCTCCTTGGCATCAGGTAGAGTAATTGAGAGCTTGGATCCTTCCATTCCAAAGATGCTGGAATTCCTTCAGGACGACTTGGACAAGGGCCTTAGCCGTTTCACTTGAAAGCTTAGGTTACTGCCCTGTAAGCCTGCTTAGATAAGCAGCTATCTGCAGACCCGCTGGTTAAAAGATATTTTAAGGGTGCATTCAGGCTTAGTCCACCTGTTACCCACCCAATCCCTCAATGGGATTTATCTACTGTTTTTAAGGGGTTATGTGATTCCCCCCTTGGAGCCTCTAGAAGAGGTTGAGATCAAATTTCTCACACTAAAAACAGTGTTCATGTTGGTTATACCCTCAGCTCAGAGAGTTGGTGAGTACAACTAAGATTTATGCCAGAGTTCCTCCCTAAGGAGGCTGCTGGTGGGATGTTAGGGAAGTATAGATTATGATGTTAACCTATTTTCCCTTAGTCTCAACAGCAGCACAAGGCTCCCTCCCTATGTGTTATGTATTTGTCTTTATAATTACACACTGGGGTGTTGGTACTGCCTTCCTTATATTGAAGAGGGGGAGGGGTTACGGTTAACTATTTGTTGTTCATTAAAATTTCCATTCTGTCCTACCAGCACGCAGGGGAGAAATACCCCAATATTGTGCTGCTGTTGGGACTAAGGGAAAACAGATTAACATCATAATCTATACATATTTCATATGTTCTGCTGGATGTCCATTCTGACATTTGTCAGGCTGCTGAAGTTGCTGTGTGCTGTTCTCACTGACATAAAGTTTAGTCCATTGTTACCTTGAAATGAACCACATATAATGATCTAATTTTGCTACTTACACATTTTTTACACCTAAGTCCTTTTGTTCCTTTGCAATCCATAATATATGCTTTCTAGCCCCACACAGTATAATGTTCTCCTTGCAGTGTTGCACACAATTAATAATGTTTCTCTAGTCATTCTCAAACAATATAATGTTCTCCTTGTAGTGTTGCGCACACATAATAATGGTCCTCTTGTGGTTCCCACACAGGATAATGTTCCCCTTTGTGATGAACCGACCCTCAGTTTTATATCTTTCTTGGAAGTGTGTTTTTACTTGCTCATGTCAGTCCTTCCCCCACTTGTTGGAATGTGGTGCTTAAGTTGAGTCTACTCTGCTGGACGCTATGCCTCACTGGTTTTTATCCCTGGCCAGATGGCGATGGGAGATAGTGGTCCGGTGACCTTAACTTCACCCACCCCTCCCCGCACCTAGGAAGGTACCCAGCTCTCCGAGGATTCTGCAAAGGAGGGAGAAGGAGGGCTGGCTGGGGGGAGGTGAAGGGTGGGGCTGAATAGGGTCTGACACTGAGGTGGAGAGAGGTTTTTTGTCTTTGTGTGGAGCCTGAAAGAGAGACAGCTAAGAGCAGCTGGGGGCTCAGGTGGTACTCTATACTTTATTTCCGTTTTTGTTTTATGTGCTGTATCATCGCTCTTTTGCTTGTATGTTTATGCTTGATCATATTAATATTGTATATCTCTGTATATGCTATTATTTAGTACCGACCCACTTGGGTTATTAAATATATAAAATTTATAAAGCTCGTTTCATTCTATCCTACGAACTCTGTCTGCTCACGGGTGGTGAGTGGAAGGCTAGAAGGGTGATCGCAGGTATGCCAAGAGGCTTGGCAAGGCGATATTCTTCACAGTGGTGGCAGCGTTGTGGGATCTTAGGATAACAGTGTGTGGGTGTGGTATCACTCAGACACTGAGGATTGTGGCAATCCTATGGAACGAGCTCGGTATGAGATCAAGCTTAAAATACGGTGAAAGTTTGGTACAGTACTGTTCCCTCCCTTCTTTTTTCTGTCCTATTTTATTTGGCAACGACTTCTAGTGAATGCCTTGCACTCTGAGAAGTGGAGCCAGGGGACGTCAGCAACTGACTGATACAAACGCTGAGCAGATGGCTGATATGGAAGGTGCTGCAGCTGGTCAGAACGAGGAGCAAAGTCCTGAGAGGCTGGCACAAGAAAACATCACCATGCCAGATGGTTCAGCAGGTGCCCGGACCCCAGAGGTAACTGTGCCTGGAGGGACCAGTAGCCCCAGTTCTGTGGGGGTAACGGACTTATATTTGCAAATGGCCTTACAGCAGATAGACGCCGGTGACTCTGACACCCGTCTGCAGGTGATTCACTAGTACCAAGCTGCTGCTGCTGCAGAGCGCGGGGCGGAGAGAGAAGCTGCAGAGCGCCGGGTGGAGAGAGAGGCCGCTGCCGCTGCTGCAGAGCGTCAGGCTGAGCGAGAGGCCCGTGAACGCCAGGCGGAGAGGGAGCATCAGCTTGAGCTAAAAAAGCTGGAATTTCCCCGGCAGGTGCAACCTTCTCCTTCACAAACTCCAGGAGCCCAAGCACTAAAGATCCGATCCGAGGACTTTCCAATCTTGGAAGATAACGGGGACTTGGACTCGTTCTTGCGGGGATTTGAGAGGGCGTGTAAGCAGCATCATATTCCCCAGGCAGAATGGGCCCGTTACCTGTCTCCCCGGCTGAAGGGAAAAGGCCTGGATGTTTCCACGAGCTTACCAGAGGACGCAGACTATGAGACCCTCAAAGCGGCGCTGATTCGGAGATACCGGCTCACGCCGGAGGTGTACCTCAAAAAGTTCCAGAATATACAGCGGGGTCCCACAGAGAGCTATGCGAATGTTCTGCACCACTTACAAGCTACATTATGGCAGTGGATCAAAGGACTTGCTGTCACCACGTTTGAGGGACTTGGGGATCTTATGATAAAGGAACAATTTCTCCAAATGTGCCCTCTGGAGGTCCGCCAGTTTGTGTGTGATTGGAAACCCAAAACAGCAGACCAGACTACAGGGATTGCTGACGACTATGTGTCCACCAGGGAGCAAGGGACCAAGAGAGGAGCCATACTGCAGAGACCCCCAAGCTGGAAGGAGGGGCAAAGCTGGAGTTCACCACAGCCTGCGGTCTCCAAGTGGGGTAAGACAAACTCTATCCCGAGTGCCCCCTCTACTTCCCCTGTCCCAAGAACTCTGGGCACCCCGGGGACCACCTCCAAGTCCCAAGGAGTGGTCCGGCGGTGTCATGCCTGTAACCAGCCAGGACATTTCAAGGCGGAGTGCCCCAACCGCTCTAAGAACCCCCCCTGTTTCCCCAGCCCCAGCTGCTGGCTCATCTGTATACTTGGTGGGGAGGGAGGGGTTGCAATCCAATGCCAACCGTCAACAGGTCATTGTGGGGGATAAAGTGGTCATGGGATTTCGGGACACTGGGGCGGATGTTACTCTGGTGCAACCTGATTTGGTCCCTGCGGACAGTATTATCCCTGGAAGAACTCTGACCCTGAGGGGTATTGGACAAGAACGCTTAACTGTGCCCATGGCTTGCGTCCATTTGGACTGGGGTGCGGGAAAAGGAATGCGTGATGTGGGGCTAATGTCTAATCTGCCTGCCAATGTACTATTGGGAACAGATTTGGGGCCCTTGGTGTCCCAATATGGGGTGGGAGTAGCCCCACCTCGCTGTGACAAAATGTCTGTACTGAAGGATGATTTTAATGTGGTGTTGAAGCCTGTCACACAGGCAGAGGGAGGGGTCTGCAGCCGGTTTCCCCCTGATGTGTGCCCAGCTAAAGGAATTAGTGAGCATGTAAATGAGGGACTGTGGAATGTTAACCTGGTTGTAGCCCCGCCCACATCTGCAGGTGGTGATAGCCCCCCTCAGTGTGACCCTGGCTGAGCCATTCACCCATGCAGTGAATCAATGACTGAATGCAATGTCAATGTAATTGCTAATTCTTGCCTTGCAGATTTCCAGGGTAGCTCTTCTGAGATGCTGGGGGCAACCCCAACTGATGACAATGTGCCAGGTGGTCAGGTGGGTCATGGGGATCTCAGGGCCGATCCGGATGAGGAACGGACTGCTGGTGTTGCGGTGGTAACCCGCATCCAGAGTGCTAGAGGGGTGGAAGGCGCTCCGACCCCTGAGCCGTTCCCTCTGTCACCCGGAGATGGCACTGAGACTGCCATGACTAGCCTCCCCACACTGGAGCCGGAGGAGCCCGGCGGGTATGTGACATGCACATCTCTTCTGTCTGGTTCCAGTCAGGAGTTCAGGGACGCTGTCCAAGCTGACCGCAGTCTGGGCGCATTGAAGGAGCGTGCTACTCAACCTCCCTTGGAGTCGGACAAGGACCGCGTGTACTGGGAGCAAGGGAGGTTGTACCGGGAAACGATCCCCACAAAGGGAGAAGAAAGTCGGCTCAGGGAGAAACATTTGGTGGTACCCCAACCCTATCGGGTGGAGTTGTTGAGGATTGCTCATGATATTCCACTGGCAGGCCACCTGGGGATCGCTAAGACCAAGGCTCGCCTCAGTCACTTATTCTACTGGCCTAAAATGGGGACAGATGTAGCTAAATACTGCAGTTCATGTGACACTTGTCAGAGGATGGGCAAGGCGGGGCAAGGCTCAAAAGCCCCAATGATACCTATGCCCATCATAACCGAACCTTTCCAGCGGGTGGCTGTGGATCTTATTGGACCCCTGTCCATTCCCAGTCGCACCGGGAAACATTTCATATTAACGGTAGTAGACTACGCTATTAGGTACCCGGAAGCTGTAGCTCTATCTTACACCCGGGCTGATGTAGTGGCCAAGACTCTGGTAGGCATCTTCTCCCGTGTTGGATTTCCCAGAGAGATGCTCACAGACCAAGGTACCCAGTTCATGTTTGCCTTGATGCAAGGCCTGTGTAAGGTAACAGAGGTGCAACATCTGGTGTCCAGCCCGTATCACCCACAGACCAATGACCTGTGTGAACGGTTCAATGGAACCCTGAAGCAGATGCTCAGGATGTTAGTCGAGTCCCACGGGCGCGACTGGGAGCCTTATCTCCCACACCTGCTGTTCGCTTACCGGGAGGTGCCTCAAGCCTCAACGGGGTTCTCCCCTTTGAGCTCTTGTACGGGAGACGTGTACGTGGGCCCCTAACTCTTGTGAAAGAGTCCTGGGAAGGAGAAACGGCCATCCAAAGTGTGCCAGTCGTGGAGTATGTCCTGCGATTCCGTGACCAAATGCAGGCTATGGCGCAGCTGGTGCATGACAACATGGTCCAGGCTCAGGCCGACCAGAAGCGCTGGTATGATCAGAATGCCCGTGAGAAAACATACCAGCCGGGGCAGAAAGTATGGGTCCTAGTCCCTGAGCCCCAGGACAAGCTTCAGGCGAAATGGACCGGTCCATACGTCGTGCACCAGCAGGTCAACAGCGTCAGCTACCTGGTCACTGTCGATCCAGGCCGGAACAGGCATAAGGTCTTCCATGTCAACATGATGAAGGATCATCATGACCGGGAAGCTAGTGCCTTTCCGGTATGCAGTCTGCTAGAGGAGGGGGAAGAAGAAGACCTTGTTGACTTGCTTGCTCATTTTCAGGAGGATGGGTCCAACAAGAAGGCACAGGTGAACCCCCTGCTGGCTGAGGCCCAGCTGTTCCAGCTGGTGTAATGCAAAATAGCTGCCCTTGATAAAATGGCTGCCCATGACAAGATGTTTATAATAGCCAGCTCATAGTAACCTTAATTTCAACCCGGTATAAAGTAATGTCTACACACTCTATCAAGTTGACATGTTCTGAGATTTACATGTCCATACAAACTAGATCAAAGGGGCAACTCTGTTTGAAGCGTATGTGTCACGAGACATATTCAAGTGGAAATTGGCCCCTTTCACATGAATATGAGCTTGGAGACGAGTAAGGCCTTACAGAGGTGTATCACTTCTGTAACTGCCCACTCTATGACGCACACAAAGGGTATATAAGATGGGAAACATCCCCCAGCATGATGTTGCAATCTTGATAGCAGATCATTGGGGACGCCTGCTGATGCTGCATGCTGAGACCTGTCACATGGCTGGGTGATATTTCCTGCAGATACCCTTATCGGAATTCATCAATGAAGCTTGGCAGTGTTGTAAGTTTCTAATTTGATTAGCTTGCTATACCTGCTGTATTGCAAGTGTTGATTTGATATACCTTCTGATATACTTTCAAGTGCCTGAAGTGTTGATTTAATTATATCACAGTTTGACTTTGATATTTGATTATACCTTGCTTTATTGCAAGGGTTGATTATACCTTGTTTTATTACAAATGTTGATTTGATATACCTTCTAATATCTTTTATACTTTTCCTTGTTGTAAGACCTTTTTGATATCTTCTTATATTCTTCTTAATAAAATGTTAAGCTATTGTTGATAGTCTAGTGTTTTATTCTATAACTTTATTCTATTACACGGAATCCAAAGAATCTTGTTCCTCTTGGCAAAACAGCTGGATGGAGTTTTGCACTCCCTACCTGGTCTGTTCTCCGCAAAGCCCGGGAGGACTGACCAGGCCATTCACCATGTGGATACCGGGAATCATGCCCCTATCCGGCGGTCGCCATATCGCGTCTCCTCGGAGGTACAGGTCCAGATGCGCAAGGAGATTGACGAGATGCTGGAACTGGGGGTGATTCAGCCCTCTCACAGTGCATGGGCTTCACCTGTGGTTCTTGTGCCCAAAAAGGACCGGACCACCCAGTTCTGTGTAGACTACAGGGAGCTTAATGCGGTTACAGTCAACGACGCGTACCCCATGGCGTGCATCGACGACCTGCTTGACCGGTTAGGTAAGGCCCAGTACTTGTCCATCATGGACTTGAGTCGGGGATACTGGCAGAACCCCCTGTCCCCTCAGGCACAGGAGCGATCGGCCTTTATCACCCCTTTCGGACTGTACGAGTCCACTGTCATGCCATTTGGCATGAAGAATGCCCCTGCCACTTTCCAGCGGATGGTCAACTCCCTGCGGATGGGATGCGAAGGGTTTGCCACTGCGTACCTGGATGACAATACCGTCTTCAGCTCCACTTGGGAGGAACACCTACAGCACCTGGCGCAGGTGCTGGGGTGGATCCACAGTGCGGGCTTGACCATCAAACCGGAAAAGTGTCAGCTGGGCATGCGCAAGGTCCAATATCTGGGACACCGGGTAGGTGAGGGAACCCTGAAAAGCTGGATGTAATCACGTCCTGGCCAACCCCCCGGACCAAGCGACAGGTGATGTCTTTCCTGGGTACGGCAGGGTACTATAGGAAGTTCGTACCGAACTATAGTGCTCTGGCTGCCCCCTTGACGGACCTCACCAAGAAGAAGTTGCCGCAAACTGTCCAGTGGACGGATGCTTGTGAGCGCTTCTTCCAGGCCCTGAAAGCGGCCCTGGCGAACGCACCTGTACTTCAGGCGTACGATGAGTCACGTCCGCTTGTGCTACAGACAGACGCCAGCACCTACGGACTCGGTGCCGTACTGAGCCAGCTTGACTCAGCGGGGCAAGAGCACTCGGTGCAGTATTTCAGCCGAAAGCTACTGCCGCGGGAGGTGGCCTACGCCACAGTGGAGAATGAATGCCTAGCAATTGTTTATGCCTTGCAGCGTCTGCAGCCTTACTTATATGGGCGCCACTTCACCGTGGTGACGGATCACAACCCTCTAATCTGGATCAAAGGTGTTGCAGGTCAGAATGGACGGTTGTTACGTTGGAGCCTGGTGCTGCAGCAATACAACTATGACATCCGGCACAAGCCTGGCCAGGCCCATGGCAATGCTGATGGCCTGTCCCGGTGGGGTGAGGCTGCGGAGGTGCAGGTGGAAGAGGAACGGAGGCTCCTCCTTTCCCCCCCGACGCGCTCTAAAAGGGGGAGGTGTGATGAACCGACCCTCAGTTTTATATCTTTCTTGGAAGTGTGTTTTTACTTGCTCATGTCAGTCCTTCCCCCACTTGTTGGAATGTGGTGCTTAAGTTGAGTCTACGCTGCTGGACGCTATGCCTCACTGGTTTTTATCCCTGGCCAGATGGCGATGGGGGATAGTGGTCCGGTGACCTTAACTTCACCCACCCCTCTCCGCACCTAGGAAGGTACCCAGCTCTCCGAGGATTCTGCAAAGGAGGGAGAAGGAGGGCTGGCTGGGGGGAGGTGAAGGGTGAGGCTGAAGAGGGTCTGACACTGAGGTGGAGAGAGGTTTTTTGTCTTTGTGTGGAGCCTGAAAGAGAGACAGCTAGGAGCAGCTGGGGGCTCAGGTAGTACTCTATACTTTATTTCCGTTTTTGTTTTATGTGCTGTATCATCGCCCTTTTGCTTGTATGTTTATGCTTGATCATATTAATATTGTATATCTCTGTATATGCTATTAATTAGTACCGACCCACTTGGGTTATTAAATATATAAAATTTATAAAGCTCGTTTCATTCTATCCTACGAACTCTGTCCGCTCACGGGTGGTGAGTGGAAGGTTAGAAGGGTGATCGCAGGTACGCCAAGAGGCTTGGCAAGGTGATATTCTTCACACCCTTGTAGTGTTGTGCACATATAATAATGTTCTCCTAGTGGTTACACAGTATAGGCCATCAATTTCATGAATTGTGGTCTGACACCTGGTCCATGCACAGATCAAGTGATCTGGCTGCCTACAATTATCAGTACTGGATGGTAAGTAGAGACAAAAACATCCCATTTAAGTACTGGAGTGAAGCAGCAGCTCTGTCCGCAACAGCTCCGCTCCTATTTTTCTACATTAAGTTATATAAATTTTTCATAATGCCTATGACACACAATCAAATAATACTAATAGAAAAATCAAGAATTTTATTATTCAAGTGCTTTTTCTTTAAACTAGTTTCCACCCTATAACGTACTATTACATCAGCAGCAGGAAGCTGTTCCCATGAACTGACATAATAGTATGTCATGAAGACGGCACCACTTCAAGAGATGGGCCATTGTCATCAAGAGAAGATGTCAGCTGTGACACATAGATGACATCTGCCTGTAATGGCTACGATCTCGCTTAAAAAAAAAAAAAAAAAAAAAAAGTTAATGGTCATTTAACCCCTTGGATGTCACCAAACTGATTCATCTGTAAAAACATATAGTATAAAATAGAATATTAATTAACGCATGCAATGAGCGCTGTCCATAATAATAAACCTACATAAACAAGAACAAGGGCATAGAATAGGGAAAAAAAAGTATTTAGTCAGCCACCAATTGTGCAAGTTCTCCCACTTAAAAAGATGAGAGAGTCCTGTAATTGACATCATAGGTAGACCTCAACTATGAGAGACAAAATGAGAAAACATATCTAGAAAATCACATTGTCTGATTTTTTTTTTTTTAAGAATTTATTTGCGAATTATGGTGGAAAATATTTCTTTGGTCACCTACTAACAAGCAAGATTTCTGGCTCTCACAGACCTGTAACTTCTTCTTCAAGAGGCTCCTCTGTCCTCGACTCATTACCTGTAGTAATGGCTCCTGTTTGAAATTGTTATCAGTATAAAAGACACCTGTCCACAACCTCAAACAGTCACACTCCAAACTCCACTATGGTGAAGACCAAAGAGCTATGGAAGGACACCAGAAACAAAATGCCATGCACCAGACTGGGAAGACTGAATCTGCAATAGGCAAGCAGCTTGGTGTGAAGAAATCATCTGTGTGAGCAATAATTAGAAAATGAAAGACATACAAGACCACTGATAGTCTTCCTCCATCAGGGGCTTCACGCAAGATCTCACCCGTGGGGTCAAAATGATCACAAGAATGGTGAGCAAAAATCCCAGAACCACACGGCAGAACCTAGTGAATGACCTGCAGAAAACTGGGACTAGCGTAACAAAGGCTGCCGTCAGTAACACACTATGCCGCCAGGGACTCAAATCCTGCAGTGCCATACGTGTTCCCCTGCTTAAGCAAGTACATATCCTGGCCCATCTGAAGTTTGCTAGAGAGCACTTGGATGTTCCAGAAGAATATTGGGAGAATGTCATATGGTCAGATGAAACCAAACTAGAACTGTTTGGTAGAAACACAACTCGTCGTGTTTGGAGGAGAGTGAATGCTGAGTTGCATCCAAACCTACTGTGAAGCATGGGGGTGGCAACATCACGTTTTGGGGCTGTTTCTCTGCAAAGGGACCAGGACGACTGATCCGTGTACATGAAAGAATGAATGGGGCCATGTATCGTGAGATTTTGAATGCAAACCTCCTTCCATTGGCAAAGGCATTAAAGATGAAACGTGGCTGGGTCTTTCAGCATGACAATGATCCCAAGCACACCGCAGGGCAATGAAGGAGTGGCTTTGTAAGAAGCATTTCAAGGTCCTGGAGTGACCTAGCCAGTCTCCAGATCTCAACCCCATAGAAAACCTTTGGAAGCAGTTGAAAGTCCGTGTTGCCCAGCGACAGCCCCAAAACATCACTGCTCTAGAGGAGATCTGCATGGAGGAATGGGCCAACATACCAGCAACAGTGTGTGCCAACCTTGTGAAGACTTACAGAAAACATTTGACCTCTGTCATTGCCAACAAAGAATATATAATAAAGTATTGAGATGAACTTTTGTTATTGACCAAATACTTATTTTCCACCATAATTTGCAAATAAATTCTTTAAAAATCAGACTGATTTTCTGGATTTGTTTTCTCATTTTGTCTCTCATAGTTGAGGTCTACCTATGATGTCAATTACAGGCCTCTCTCATCTTTTTAAGTGGGAGAACTTGCACAATTGGTGGCTGACTAAATACTTTTTCCCCCACTGTATATAAGCACAGTAACAACATTCTGAAATGCCAAAGCAGTACCAAAATTACTATACCCACAGAGCACACTTATAATAATAATAATAATAATAATAATAATAATAATAATAATAATAATAAATACTTTATTGAAACCAAACATGGTTAAGATATCCAACAATAGTAAAAACAAATAGCACACAGAGAGGGGAAACAACATCCAATGTTACACAAGGGAGTACTGAGACTGTATAGATATAATCATCGTAAATGTCTCCCAATGGTTTGAAATTATATATATATATACAGTCATATGAAAAAGTTTGGGCACCCCTATTAATCTTAATCATTTTTAGTTCTAAATATTTGGGTGTTTGCAACAGCCTTTTCAATTTGATATATCTAATAACTGATGGACACAGTAATATTTCAGGATTGAAATTAGGTTTATTGTACTAACAGAAAATGTGCAATATGCATTAAACCAAAATTTGACCGGTGCAAAAGTATGGGCACCTCAACAGAAAAGTGACATTAATATTTAGTAGATCCTCCTTTTGCAAAAATAACAGCCTCTAGTCGCTTCCTGTAGCTTTTAATCAGTTCCTGGATCCTGGATGAAGGTATTTTTGACCATTCCTCTTTACAAAACAATTCCAGTTCAGTTAAGTTTGATGCTCGCCGAGCATGGTCAGCCCGCTTCAAATTATCCCACAGATGTTCAATGATATTCAGGTCTGGGGACTGGGATGGCCATTCCAGAACATTGTAATTGTTCCTCTGCATGAATGACTGAGTAGATTTGGAGCTGTGTTTTGGATCATTGTCTTGCTGAAATATCCATCCCCGGCGTAACTTCAAATTCGTCACTGATTCTTGTACATTATTCTCAAGAATCTGCTGATACTGAGTTGAATCCATGCGACCCTCAACTTTAATAAGATTCCCGGTGCCGGCATTGGCCACACAGCCCCAAAGCATGATGGAACCTCCACCAAATTTTACAGTGGGTAGCAAGTGTTTTTCTTGGAATGCTGTGTTTTTTTGACGCCATGCATAACGCCTTTTTGTATGACCAAACAACTCAATCTTTGTTTCATCAGTCCACAGGACCTTCTTCCAAAATGAAGCTGGCTTGTCCAAATGTGCTTTTGCATACCTCAGGCGACTCTGTTTGTGGCGTGCTTTCAGAAACGGCTTCTTTCGCATCACTCTCCCATACAGCTTCTCCTTGTGCAAAGTGTGCTGTATTGTTGACCGATGCACAGTGACACCATCTGCAGCAAGATGATGCTGCAGCTCTTTGGAGGTGGTCTGTGGATTGTCCTTGACTGTTCTCACCATTCTTCTTCTCTGCCTTTCTGATATTTTTCTTGGCCTGCCACTTCTGGGCGTAACAAGAACTGTCCCTGTGGTCTTCCATTTCCTTACTATGTTCCTCACAGTGGAACCTGACAGGTTAAATCTCTGAGACAACTTTTTGTATCCTTCCCCTGAACAACTATGTTGAACAATCTTTGTTTTCAGATCATTTGAGAGTTGTTTTGAGGAGCCCATGATGCCACTCTTCAGAGGAGATTCAAATAGGAGAACAACTTGCAATTGGCCACCTTAGATACCTTTTCTCATGATTGGATACACCTGGCTATGAAGTTCAAAGCTCAGTGAGGTTACAAAACCAATTTTGTGCTTCAGTAAGTTAGTAAAAAGTAGTTAGGAGTATCAAACCAAATGTAAGGGTACCCAAATTTTTGCACCGCAAATGGATTTGCCTTCTTAGAACTAAAAATGATTAAGATTAATAGGGGGTGCCCAAACTTTTTCATATGACTGTACTAGAGGAAGGACCCGGCTTCGCACGGGTATATTTCATTTTTTGTTTGTGTAGTGACCCCATAAGAATTGGCCAGTTTTGCACTTGACATCCAGTATGGCAGTCCAGTATAGGTATATTCTATTTATGGCTGTGTTGCTATGGAAACCTGGTAAATGAAATGTGAACTTACATTGGCTAATACACGTCATATGACTGAATATTTAAGGACCTGCGAACTGCTATTGACTCATACAGGACATAAATAGCTTGGTTGCTATGGAAACCTGGTGTAAAGCTGTGTGTATGTCAAGACTGAACCTGCGATTTTCCATTGGTCCATAAGTGTCATGTGATCATGTGCATCTCAGTTTGGATATCAGTGAAAAACCTGCGATCGGTTGTTATGGAAAACCTGGAGTAAAGCTTGTGTAACAGTGTCATCCACAGTGCCCTGCCCCTTTAACACTAGAAGTCCCAGAGAGGGGTCATTTAACATTTCTACCTTTGGAACCCAGAGACGGGTCGAATGACCTGAAGGATTTTATCTAACATCCTATAATCACCCTCTTTTGTTCTGTAATTAAGGCCATTACTGTCACACCACAGGAGGTTGTTGTTTTCCATTGAGTTTAGCCATTTAGTTTCTAGTTAGTTCTATTCAGTTTATTGTATTTGATAATATAAAGACTATACATATTGTATTTAGTTTAGTTTTATTTGAGCAAAAAAGCACTGAAACAATTAATCATTTTTTATATATTTTAAATAGAATTAGAAATTTTAGAGCAAGGTACAGGTGTGAGTAATGACCAGAAGCATTTGTCTAAGGCAGGGGTAGGCAACCTTTTTTGTTCGGCGTGCCGATTTTAATAAAAAAATCAAAGATGAGGTACTCGGAGTGCCGGTCAATAATTGTAAGTCTGACGACCCCTAAACTAAAGTCATATACCACAAACCATAACACAGAAGTGCTGCCACCAGATGCTTTAGGACACATGCGTTTACTGCTATTTCCTGGGACACTCCTGTACTTTCTGATTAGAAGCAATGAAAGTCCATGTGCAGCCCCCAATTAGTGGTAAATTTATTGTGTCCAGGAGCCCCGTATGGCAGCATCCTTATGGTGAATACACACTATGTATCTGGATGCAGCTATATTTGGAACTTTTTCATTCAATGTAAAACTGGTGCATTTTTGCACAAAAAAAAACAAAGCCGGAGTTTTCTGTGCAAAAACACATCCTTAATATAGAAAACACACCGTTATACAGAATAATGTCCCATAGCGTCCTCTGCACACGGTATTTGTCCCATAGCGGCCCCTGCACACGGTATTATGTCCCATAGCGGCCCCTGCACACAGTATTTGTCCCATAGCTGCCCCTGCACACAGTATTTGTCCCATAGCGGCCCCTGCACACGGTATATGTCCCATAGCGGCCCCTGCACATGGTATTATGCTCCATAGTGGCCCCTGCACACGGTATTATGTCCCATAGCTGCCCCTGCACACGGCATTTGTCCCATAGCTGCCTCTGCACACAGTATTTGTCCCATAGTGGCCCCTGCACACAGCAATATGTCCCATAGCAGCCCCTGCACACGGTATTATGCCCCATAGCAGCCCCTGCACACGGTATTATGTCCCATAGTGGCCCCTGCACACGGTATTTGTCCCATAGCGGCCCCTACACACAGTATTTGTCTCATAGCTGCCCCTGCACACAGTATTTGTCCCATAGCGGCCCCTGCACACGGTATTATGCTCCATAGTGGCCCCTGCACACGGTGTTATGTCCCATAGCGGCCCCTGCACACGGTATTTGTCCCATAGCGGCCCCTGCACACGGTATTATGTCCCATAGCTGCCCCTGCACACGGTATTTGTCCCATAGCGGCCCCTGCACACGGTATGTCCCATAGCGGCCCCTGCACACGGTATTATGCTCCATAGCGGCCCCTGCACACGGTATTATGCTCCATAGTGGCCCCTGCACACGGTATTATGCTCCATAGTGGCCCCTGCACACGCGTATTATGCTCCATAGTGGCCCCTGCACACGGTATTATGCTCCATAGTGGCCCCTGCACACGGTATTATGCTCCATAGTGGCCCCTGCACACGGTATTATGCTCCATAGTGGTCCCTGCACACGGTATTATGTTCTATAGTGGCCCCTGCACACGGTATATGTCCCATAGTGGCCCCTGCACACGGTATATGTCCCATAGTGGCCCCTGCACACGGTATATGTCCCATAGTGGCCCCTGCACACGGTATATGTCCCAAGGGCCCCTGCGGTATAGTCCCATAGGGCCCCTGCACACGGTATATGTCCCATAGTGGCCCCGCACACGGATATGTCCCATAGTGGCCCCGCACACGGTATATGTCCCATAGTGGCCCCTGCACACGGTATTATGCTCTATAGTGGCCCCTGCAGGCAGAAGCGCCCGAAGAGTACAGAGCGGCTGCGGAGCGTGGAATAGTGAGTACATTGTTTTTTATGTTTGATCATCTCCCCGGGGGCTCCGCTTATTATACTCGGGGGTCTGAAGAGACCCCACAGTATAATAATAGCAGTTTCGTTTCGGCCGTGTTTGGTCCGATCGAAACTGCTAGGTGAGGAGTCCGCTGCCGTGCCAGGGGAATAAGCCTTGCGTGCCAAGAGTGGCACGCGTGCCATAGGTTGCCGACCCCTGGTCTAAGGCCTCAAGCACACTAGCGAAAAAAAATTGCGCGAAAATCACATCGCAATGCGATGCAATTTTTTTTCTGCGATTTGCCAATGTATTTCAATGGCACCAAGCACACCTGCGATTTTTTTTTTTTTTTTTTTTTTTTTTTTTTTTTTCGATTAAAATCCCAGAGGAGTGATCTATATGACCAATGGGACAGATCACAAAAATATCGCAAGTAGCTGTGATTTTTTTTTTTTTTTTTTTTTTTTTTTTTCTGCACCCATTGACTTGAATCTAAATATACAAAAATGTAAATATACAAAAGAACAACTGTTATTTGTTTCTATGCTTTTTATTTTTGTTATGAAAATAATAAAAAAAATACAAGGAATAAAACTATTCCACACATATTTACAATAGGCTGCTGTGGGGGGCTGCGTGTGTGTGTGTGAGTGGCATGTCCTTCTTGTGTGACTAGCATTTCAGCACTCACTCAGCAGTCTGTCTGCATGTCGGAACATACCTGGCACTGCCTGGGTATGTCCCTGGTACATTTGCCACACGTGTATTTGTAGCAGTAAACACATCTCTCAGTTGCACAATTGTTCGTGCATCGATGGTTGACCTGACACTTCGCCCTTTTGCCTGGGCTGGGTGTGGAAGGTTGTTGCCGAAGGAGTTTCTCCTTGCGTGCCTTCTTTTCAGTCACATGAGAGCCACCTAACTCTTTTGCAAGCTCAACCAGGAAGTCCACCCGTCTCTCCTGCACCCCAGTGCATGCCTGATAAAGAACATGAGCATTCAGTGCTGCCATGTCAATCATGTTGTAGAACACAGCGATTGGCCATCTCCGTGTTCCTGCACGCATGCTGTACTCCCGCACCATTTGGTCCATTACATTCACACCGCACTTTGTGTGGTTGTATTGTGTGACCGTGTTTGGCTTCCTTTTGTTGGTATCCTCAGTCTCAACCATGCTGTGCATGCTGCTGAGAATGTAGACGGCCTTCTTTCGTTTGGGTGCATACACTGTCAGTGTGGCACCAGTGGTTGAAAACACCACCTGAGTGGTGAATTCAGTGCGGTCCATCTGTCTAGCGGATTGAGGAATTTCCCGGCGACTCTTGTTGACTGTGCTGAGGATAGTGGTTTTCCGGCTAAGCAGTCATTGTGCAAGTGACAATGATGTAAAGAAATTGTTCGTGGTTACAGTTCTGCCCTTGTCCATGAATGGTTCCATCAGCCTCATCACTACAGTTTCGGACAGTCTCTCCCCGCTGGGACGACTGGGGTCCTTGCCAAGATATGGGAGGACATTACAGATGTACTTTGATTTCAAGTCGCAGACTACTTTGAGAAGCAGTCACATCCCCCACAGCACAAAAGGCTGCATGCAAATTTGCTAAGGTGTTAGCAAATATTCCCAGCACAACAATGCAGCTGGGGGGTGGGCAGACACTCAGGAGCAGCTTACATTCTTTTGTTTACACTCTCTTACAAGACCTGAGGTGGATCAACACAATTCCCCCCTGCAGATTCCTCAGACAATGGCCACATTTACAAATGAAAGGAAATGCTAATTGGAGCCATCAGAGTTGTCAGTTTGGACTACGGGTCATTTGACCCTCTTTCAGGACTTGAAGGGGGAGCTCGAAATTTCTGGGACGTCTAGTGTTAAAGCTGACCTACAGCAGTGAAGAAAAATGGCTGGGTTGTTATTGAAACCTGGAGTGCAGCTGTGTGCATGTGGCTGACAATGCTTTGTCAGATTGGAGACGGGCTTGGGTCTGCTGGGGAGTTTCAGCAGATCACTATTGTCTGTAACATACCTTATCAGATTGGAGACAGGCTTGGGTCTGCTGAGAGTTTTCATTAGCTCAAGCAGCAGCCATGCATTTTGCTGCAGGGGACATGAGTAGTTTAAAAAAACGTTTCAATTTATAAGAGTGCTGAAATCCAGTATGGCAGTCCAGTCAGTGGCGTAAATACCGGTTTAGCAGTGGTAGCAGCTGCCACAGGGCCGGGACATTAGGGGACCCGGCGGGCCTCTGATGTTTTTTTTTTTTTTTAACACCAGCAGGTAAGGGGCCCTATTTACTTACCGATCCCCACTCCTTCTCACGGCTGCCTGCACTTCACCTTCTGCAGAGGCGGCTGTGAGCAGGAGCGGGGATTGGTAAGTAAGGCCTGTGGGCCGTGAACCCCACAAACACTGCTATCATTATACTCTGGGGTCTTTTCAGCAGGCTTCGGGCCTCCTTGGTGGCGTCCCAGATGTCGGTGGGCCAGTCCGACGTCATTATGCGTTGCGATACATGCCTGGCTCACGTGACATCTGGTCCAACATTGAAGAAGTAGTGGGAAGTGCGCATAATACTATATGAAGGAGCCACTATGATACTGTGTGCAAGGGCCACTATGGGGCAGAATACTGTGTGCAAGAGCCACTATAGGGCCTAATAGTGTATGCAGGGGCCACTATGGGGCATAATAGTGAGTGCAGAAATGCAGTTTGTGCGTGGGGGGGGTTGCCGGGGGGGGGGGTCCCATGTCAAATGTTCGCCTTGGGGCCCTGCCATTGCTAGTTACGCCACTGAGTCCAGTATAGGTACAGTCTATTTATGGCTGTGTTGTTATGGAAACCTGGTAAATAAAATGTGAACTTATATTGGCTGATACACGTGATATGACTGAATATTTAAGGTCCTGTGAACTGCTATTCACTAATACAGGTCATACATAGCTTGGTTGCTATGGAAACCTGTGTGCCTGAGGAGAGTAAGCGCCTGCGAGCTGTTATTGGCTGATAAGGGACATGTGACCGTGTGTATGGCAGTTGGAATATGAGTGAAAGACTTGCAGGCTTGTATAGACTAATGCTGGTCATTTTTTGGGAATACTGTATCTCAGGAACGGTACATCCAAGAGAGCTGAGACCCAGTCTATAATATTCCCGGACACCTGATGTACATGTGTGCCAAATTTGGTGAGGATCAGTCCAGTCGTTTGGTCGCGCATAAAGAACAGACAGACAGACAGAAACTCATTTTTATATATATAAGAGATAGGGGAGGAAATGCTGTCAATAAACATCAAGATAAGTTATAAATACATATAGCCATATGCAGACGACACCTAAACCTAGTTATAAAAGTAAACTATAGCAATTAAGGACACCAGGAGAAGGATGTATAAAAACCAGCTACACGGTGCCCAAACAGGTGTTTTGCCCATTGCTTTGTCAGCACTTTGGGTTTGCGGTGTGGCTGATCTGTATACATACTTCTACCTTGGGTCCTCCCTTTGTTTTGATTTACTTTTACACCTAGAAGAGACACAATCAACGATCCTGGAGCATGAAGAGGCAACTTCGATGGCTCTTTCGACCTGTCAATCACACCTGAACTCACTGCACTACTAACTGGAGGACCAGAACAATAGAGGGAGGAGGAATAACATCCAAATCAGAGGTGTCCCAGAGGATTACCCACAGGCCGAGACAATGACTGTCACATGGAAGATCCTGTACTTTGTATTGGGAGAGGATGTGCCTCCTGACCTTCAACTTGACAGAGCGCATAGGCCACTGCGCCCCAAACCCAAAGAAGGTAAGTTTCTTAGAGACATTATCTGTAAGCTTCTGCCCTCCCCGATTAAGGAGACAGTCTTACAGAAAGCATGCAATACTCCAGAACTCATACATGATGGCCACAAAAATCACCTTCTTCTAGGATATCTCACCAGTAATGCTGGAAAAGTGCAGGCACCTTAAAACTGTTACGGATCATCTGAGAACCATGAGTGGCTCTTCCCCTTTGGCTTAACCTACAACCTCAAAGGTCGTCAATTCACCATCTGTTTACCTGAGGCTCTCCTAGCTGCCTGCCCACCTCTGGATGTGGATCCTTCCCAGTGGTGTAACTAGGAATGGCTGGGCCCTAAGGCGAACATTTGACATGCCCCCCCCCCCCCCCCCCGAACCACCTTTTTCTAATGAGTATTACTTGCTTATTTAACCTACGACCCCCTCCCAGGTTATCGCACTGCTGATCAGTGCAGTTTACTTCTGTATACCTCTTATCTTTACCATAGTACACAGTTTACATAGTTTGTATTAACTTCTTTGATTACTAATTCCAATGTCAAGGGTCTCAACTTTCCCACTAGGCACTCCTAGATGATCCATGCACTTAAAAAGATTGGCTCATCGCTCATCTTACTCCAGAAAACTCACTCCCTTGAAGGTAAAACCCCCAATCTGCCTGAATCCCCCTTCTTATCATGTACCATTCATGCTATGGCACAAACAAAAAAAAATGGCGTTAGTATAGTATTCAAATCAGAAACTTCCTTATCTCACCTCCCAATTAAGTCAAGACTCAGGAAGCTTCCTATTTCCTAAAGGACGGATAGCCAATACTCAGATCACAATAGGCAATATTTATGCCCTCAATGTTGGCTAAGCCCTGTGGCTCCTGAGCACACCAGAGAGTTTACAACTTTCGCTCAAGGTCTGACATTGCTAGGTGGTGACTTTAATGTTGCTTTACAACCTTTTCTTGACTCCTCCACCGGTACATCGTCCCTGAGCTTTGCAACACTAGGTAGACTATCCAGATGTGTCTCCTTCCTAAATCTCATTATACATTCTATTTCAATCCCCATAATTCATACAAGCACTTAGATTATATTTTTTATTTCCTATTGCCACTAAGCACTCTCCTCTACACCCATTATAGGGAATATCACTATATCTGACCATACCCCAGTTTCACTGGCATTTGAGCTAAAACCACCACCCCCCCGGGGGGGCAGGGGGGGGAAAAAGGGTTTTGGCCGCCACCTGTTGGGGGTGCCCCCCCAAAAAAAAAAGGGGGGGGGGGGGTTTATAATATAGGGGGGGGGAATAAAATTGGGAGAAAAGAAAGGAAAAAAAAAAATAAAAAAATTTTTTTTTTTTTTTTTAATGAATTTTTTTTTTATTTGTGTGGGGAAGAAAAGGTTTTTTTAAAAAAAAAATTTTTTTTTTGTGTGGGGGGGATGATATTAACAATACATATTCATCACTCTTAACTTGTTTCACCATTAGGAATGAGAGATCTGGGTGTTACTACTAATTAATATTCACCGATTTCCCTCCTTTCTCCTTAGGTATATCTACTTATCTGTTTCCTTGACTGGTTTGCATGTACGATAATTTACCCCACAATATTAATCATAAAATACGTTTATTATTAATATGATGGAACTAGGTTATAGAATAATACAAAACAGTATTAACACAGTGCAATACAATAAGTACAGAACCCAATTAAAAACCTACAGATATCGCTACATACACACACACATACAACCCCTGGACAATTTACTAACTGACCCTTTCTGTAAGGAACACAGCAGTAGTAATACAGATTAATAAAGGGTGACAGATAGATAGATAGATGAATAGAGAGAGAGAGATATAGTTATACTTAAGTCTTATTAAGCATGCTCTGGTGGTATATGGAGCTTGTCTAGGTGAAGCTGGTCAATCCATGGGGTCTGGTGAAGAGAGAAGATCAAGAGAGAGAGAGAAAGGGCTTTTGGCCCATTATATATATGGCCCACAACTCCGCCCACCTAGATGTTGTCACTCCAATCAGGCTCTTGGTATTGTAATATAAGTTTAGATGCAATACTTCTTATGTTTCTTGGGATGGCGCTCTAACACTTAAAATTGATCCGTGGCCTAGGGCTAATGACCTACCTCCCCCATCTGACTCCTTGTTCAGTGGCTTATCTCTGGGTCTGATTTAACATCACTATGGTGGTCTCATTAGCATATTCCATCTCATTATATTAAACAAAAGACTTCCTGGCCCATGCGGGATGTCTGTGAGAAAACCGGTTTTGTAGCCTGCAGACAATAGCTCTCTCAGGAGTAATGAATGGAATGATTGAATATATTATATATATATATATATATATATATATATATATATATTAATGTTTGTGGTAAGCACTTCCCTTTACAATCCCCCTGTTGTCGGGAACACGACAATGTAATTTGAGGAAGTGTTTGTTTGGTCGTTATTGCCCCCTCAGCCCTATTCATTCCTGGCAATGGTTCAGGATGGAGTGAAGTATAATTTGGATTTAGGTACCAAGACATCGATCATTTCCAGGGACACTTTCCCACCTATGACTGTCACCCAATATCCTCTGCTCACAGAAAACGTCTTTTGCGCGTCCTGATTTACGGTGTCAGTGATACTTTCTACGGTCCACCCCAATATGTCACACTGACCTGGACGGGAACATTTTTATCCATCCCACAGATAGTCAGGTAAGACCTTTAAACCACAGTCCATTGTCACGGTACATGCAGCACCACCTTTTGGTCCGGACTGAAGCTCACGCAGGGTTAGACCACCTTGCCACATGACACCAACTGTCCTATAGGACCGCTACCTGTACTTAAGCACAGGTCACCAGTGAAGTTGTCACCGGCCTCCATGAACAGAAAAACCTGGACTTTTATCAAGGCAGGTCTGTGAACCTGCATCTGAAATGATGTCTCAGAACCTAAAATCGAATTGTGGGGAGAGGCACTGCTTCCCATGTCCCCTGTACCTGACATTCAATCCATCCATTATGAACCATACCATTTTATATGGCCGAGGTGGCAATTACCTTACAGTGTAGGGGTACCTTACCTGTCCCTAAGGATCCTTACACCCCTTTACCTAACAGAAATTAATGTAACATATATATATATCCCACTCATCCACCAAACACACAAATTCCCACCCCCCTATAGATCAAGGCGATAAAAATAAAAGGATGTGCTGGTATTGGTGCACATAGAGACTCCTGCCACAAGAGCACGTGTTTCCTACTCATCCATAAACACATGAATCTTCAGACCCAGGTGTAGATGGGAATTACACTAAAAGATGCAAATGCAAGTATGTCTATACACAAACACACTCAGTGTTCAGTGTGGGAGGCGTATGTTGTTGTACAGACCATAACAGGCACTTACACCTGAAGTGTCTATGTGCACACACAAAAATGCAAAATAATACAAGAATATGAAAATTACATTGAAAACATTATTTACAAGTTAAGGCTGGGACTGTATTGGTATCAAGTCCTTAGTCCCTGCCTTCGGGTAAGTTCGTGATGTACGGCCTGGCCCTGTTGAAGCTCACGGGCCAGGCCTTTTATCTTCCTATAGATGAAGATCATTCCTATATACATAATGGCCACTAGGACGAGGAGGACTATGACTGGGTGTACAAGCAGATTGAAGAATGATGTTGCTTTGGGGCTATATCCGAACAGACTCTCCCACCAAGATACGGCTGAGTCCTTCTCCAGGGCATGAACCATCTCTGTTATCTTTTGACTGGTCATGTTTCAATAAGATGGTGGCCTGCTTTTCAGAGTCTTTGAGCTTCTCTATGACACTTTCCTCCTTAGTGAAGTCTAGTAGCAGGTGTCTCAGTTTTCTGCCAAAACCAAGAGGGATCCTCTGGAGCCTTACAGGAGTATCTGGACGGATATCCAACCTCTTCTCTGGGGTAATCGGTGTTCTCCCCTTCTGCTCTGCTACATCGACACCTAGAACGGGATAAAGGGTACAATATGCTCCTGGGAGGAGTTCACCTCTTTCGGTGCAGTTAGTTGTATAAATGGTATATGATACATTAACGGACTGGTACCAACACCAATACCCTTGACCCAAGTACTTCAAACTAGGTGGAGGTATTGAGCTGCTTTTCATCTCACAGAACCCCTCATTATCCCAACACTGGTGTCTGAGCACCCGATCATGATCCCCTTGGCAGAGGATAGCATCCTCTTTCCTCCAACATCCATCTGTATCAAACAGATAAGGATGGCCGGTCTCATAGGTCAGGATATCTGAGGAGAGCTGTGGATGTAACACTGTTCTGTTATTCATCATTATACCTAGGTTGATAGCACCATACCCACGTCTCACGTTGCCAGAGACAGGTGCCAGGGATGAAGCAGTGCAAGTGAGATTATGGCACCCATGCCACTGAATGACCCACCAGTTAGTATGGTTGGCAGCAAAAGGAGTGATAAAAGGACTCACCCTTTGCTGGAGGTTAAAAGGGTAGTGTCCATTATACAGTGAGGACACGATATGTTTAAGGTTGCTGGAAAGTTCACCCTGAACCTGAGTACATGCCAGAGCAAGCTGAGCTCTATCCTGTTCTTCCAGGAGACCCACGACTAATAGTCTAAACTTCTCTCGTAACGCAGAAGATAGGGAGCTAGTGGCATCTATATGTGAGTGTTGTAAATCCTCCAAAACATGATTTACATCAACCTGGGTCTTGAGGCCTTCCCCAGTATGTTTCGCCAGATTCCCGAGTTTGTTTCTCAGGACTTCCAGGTCCATAGTGTTCAGTGCCCCTATTCCCATTGCACCTCCTCCTAAACCCATGGCAATCAAATCCCTTCTCCCCCTGTACTTCCTGTATCTGGTAGCATCCTTCCTTACTTCTTGTCCCATCTCTACCCATCCTTTTATCATATCGATCTGATTCCTCACAAACTCCTCACATCTATGGTCCCAGTAGTCTACTCTAAAATCATCAACCGAAATCCTCCAGGTATATAGGACGAATTTGGTTTTGGTGATTTTCCAGGGAGATGCTAACTGTGGAGCTATGGGATCAGCCATTTGATAGGTTGGGGCATTACAGGAATCCCTGTGGGGTTTTACTGGCTGAAGAACTTCAGTTTCATAAGGGACCCTTACCACAGTCACACATACTTTACCTCTTCCTTTAAATGGATACCATTGGTCACCTTCTCCATTCTCTAATACGAGATTCCAGATGGGTTTAGTTGTGGAAAGATAAACCCACTGTGTAAATGTCCAACACCCCTCATCGACTGCCTCACAAAATGGCCATTTAAATGAACCATCAATATTGATAGCAAAGTTAATATCTCTGCCTCTGGGATCCTTCCAATCAGAAGATACATATCTATTCCGGTATTCCTCAGTCATAGGGGTCCCATCCATCCATACATCAATTATTGGAGAATCCACTCCGTTACAGACTATATCCCATCTCCATGGGTTAGAGTCTAACATTACCATCTGAGTGTCTGGTTCCCAGTGTGCATAGGTGATGAAATAATGTCCTGTCACATTTGGTACACAAGCATCCCTCATAATGGTAATCATAAAAGATCGAATGGATGGAGATCCCTCCAGCTGAGTATACCTCTGATCCTTCGCATCAGCTCGTACCTTCAAAACTGTGGCTCTGTATAGGCCTTCAAGTTTTACTGGGCCGCTCTGATTGTTCCATAATACTTGTCCAGATTTACTGCAGTTTAACTTTAAAATCAATATGCTGGTCCTTAAATAGTCCGTGGACACATGTCCTTCGGCATATTTGGATTCCCTAGTTATTACCATATGAGAATCCCTTAGCATACAGTACGCCTTCAGGGTGCCCTTTACTGGTATGGGTCTATCAAAGTATGTCCTAACTCTTAAGCTATCCTGACTGGTATGTTTCAGAAAAGTGGCTTTTAGAATGTACCATCCACTGTATTCTGCCCCAGTGACATCTTCAGGACTCAGGACTCCTGCTTTGGTGTGCACAGCTCCTTTGTTGTGTTTACTATCACTGGCCTATAAGGATGTAAGTGGGGATTTCTAGACACCCATCTTACTGATTTGATAGCTGTTGGTTCTGTGATCTGGTAAAGAATAACATGATAATATGAAATGTTTTGATACACCTTTGACCTACTACCCCCCCCCCCTTCACCCAACTCTATACTCATGACCTTATTGAGTTGGGGAGGCACGGGTAGCCTTTGCTTGGTCAATGTGGATCCAAAACCCTGCCTTTCGTCTATGTGAGTGTTTTTTTTGTTGAGATTGGCCTTTGTACTTTCAGCATAGTGCTACCCATTACTTCCAGGACCTGGTAGGGTCCTTCCCAGTTTGCATCCCAGGGCCCGGCCTTGCGGAATACTTTGACCATGACCATTTCCCCTACAGAGGGCATGGGAGTTTCCCCCTGTAGGTACGGTTTATTCATCTTTATTGCTGCATACGGTAGCAATTCCTTCAGGTTCTGCTGAACCTGTTGGAGATACACATCTCTAGCAATAGCATCTTTCATGGGTTTAGAAATTTGGGGTTCATTTGGCCAACAGATAGACATCTTGCGCCCGGTCATAAGTTCAAATGGTGTTATGTCGGTTGTTGTTGCCTCTGTGGCCCGGATACCCATCAGTACTGCTGGAAGGGAAGTTACCCAAGTGGAACCCCTTTCCAACAGTGCTTTGGAGAGCCGAGTTTTGATAGTTCGGTTCATCCGCTCCACAATGCCTGCTGACTGTGGATGATAAGGTACATGAAATCTTTGCTTTATGTCCAGAAGTCCACAAAGTGCTTTCATAACCTTGCCTGTAAAATGGGTTCCCCGATCTGATTCAATCACTCGGGGGATTCCCCACCGTGATAGAATGTGCTCCCACAGAACCCGAGCAGTAGTAGTAGCGGAGTCATTTACTGTAGGGATGGCTTCTACCCATTTTGAGAAGACATCCACCACCACCAATGCATAGCGACAGTTACGGCTGCCTGCCGGTAATGGTCCTATGTAATCAATTTGTAAAGTAGACCATGGTCCCTCCGCAGGAGGAACCCGCTGCAACACTGGCTTCAGGGAGGATGCCCTTGGGTTTACCTGAGCACACACCAGGCATTGTTGTGTAACTTCCTCTACCGTCTTGGACATACCTGGCCAGTATAATTTGTCCTTGAGTAGGGTCAAAAGTTTGTCCCGACTCAGATGACCCAACAACTGATGATTGAGTCTAGTTAGTTCTGCTTGCAGATGCTGTGGGACCACCGGTAGAGGGAGTGGTTTGGTTCCAGTGTCATAACACAAGATGCCCTGTTGGACTGTCCAGGGATCTTGTGGGCTGGTAAGGTGTGCTGCCAGCAAAGGATCCTTTGACTGTTCCTCTTCAAATGACACTGGGCCATCTTTGAGTTGTTTGTTTCTGATTTTAATCTGGTGTACGGGTATGGCTTCAGTGTCTGATTCCTGGAGGACTCCAGACACTGCAGCCAATTTGGCAGACTCATCTGATTTGTTGTTACCCCGGATCAGAGGGTTATCACCCTTCTGGTGTGCTGGAATTTTTATGATTGAAGCATTCCCAGGATGTGCCATGCCCCATTCCCACAACTCTTTCAGGACTGAGGCATGAGCTAAAGGTTTATTTTGGCTGTCCACAAACCCTCGTCGTTTCCAAGTGTCCAGATGCAAAGTGAGAGATCGGACTACATATGAGCTGTCGCTATATATAGTACGATTCCCTGGAGGCTGAATGAGAAGGGCTTCTCTGACGGCCTCCAGTTCAGCCCGTTGTGCTGACATGTGACCAGGCAACCTTACCAGCTTCTGAGTACCCATGGTCTCATCCAGCACTGCAAATCCTGTCATGTAGGTGCCGTTCAAGCAGAATCGAGAGCCATCAACAAAGATGACTCTGTCATCGGGATTAGTGGTCATCCTGAATAGCTGGGGATCAGTGACCTGCGTTAGTTGACCACAATCATGTTCTATCCCTGTCATATTTAACAACTGGGAGAGAACATATTTTGCTTTGTGGTCCACTGTCAGATTTCGCCCACTCAGCTCCATGATCCACTTCCCAAATCTCTGTTGTGAGACTCCAGGGAGTGTATCTCGAAGCAAGAGTGCCAGCGGGGAATGTGGAGTCTGTACAGTGAGGGGCCTGAAACCCACAATATGCTCGGTAGCTTTAACCGCATAGTGTATGGCTGTCAGTTGTTTAGCACATTCATCAAAACCCCTTTCAACTGGTGAAAGGAGCCTGGAGAAGTACCCTAGAGGTCTATACTCAGATCCTATCTTTTGAAGAAGGACCGTAGAAATAGACTCTGCGCCAGCATGGGCTTGTATGGCCAGTTTTCCTTCTGGGTGAGGGGTGGCTAGGACTGGGGCGGATGAGAGATCTCTTTTCAGAGTTGAAAAGGCCTCTTCCTGTGTCTCTGACCAGTCCTTCAGAGAAGGCTGTTCCCCTCTAAGAAGTTCATAGAGTGGTTTTGCTTTGACAGCAAAATCCTCTATGAACTCCCTCATGAAGTTGGCTACTCCTAGGAACTTGCGTAAGTTCTGTAGAGAGTCTGGCCTGGGTATCTTCACCATGGCTTCCACACGGGCAGCCAGGATGCCCTTGGCTCCATATGAAATCTGGACACCAAGGAAGGTGACTTCTGTCCTAGCCAAGTTTGCCTTATGAGGGCTCAGCTTGAGTCCAGCTTGGGCCAGGAGTCACAACAGTTCCTTCAACAGAACCAGATGGTCTTCCATGGTTTCTGTGTGAAGGAGAAGGTCGTCTACATATTGCAGCAGACATTCTGGCCGTGAGAACACACTTAATACAGCCGCTAATGCCTGGTGAAAATATGTAGGACTACTGTGAAACCCCTGGGGCAGTACACAGAACATATACTGCTTGTTACCCACTGTGAAGGCGAACTTGTACCTGCAGCTCTCTGTCAGTTCGATGGAAAAGAATCCATTGGCGACATCGATGGTTGAGAATATGCGACTTTTGCCGCTTACCCTTGCCATTATGTCGGGAGTCTGAGCGACCACAGGTGCAGACATGGGGGTGTACTTATTAAGGATGCGAAGGTCTATTGTAAGCCTCCATGTAGTTTCAACACCTGCACCCTTCTTTTTCACAGGCCATAAAGGATTATTGCACTTTGAATTACCCTCTATGACCACACCCCTTACTTCCAGGTCTTGGACTGTCTCTAGAATTGATTGTGTTGCCTCAGGCGGAAAGCGGTATTGACGCTGAGGTGGAGGGTCTGGCCCTTGTATGTCCACCTGAACGCCAACCATTCTTCCACAATCATTTTTGCTTTGAGCCCACAAGTCTGGATATTCGAACACAATAGGTTCAAGGTCTATGTTGTGTGAGACCTCTGGCCATTTGTGTTCCAGCACATTGGAAGAATTCTCAATTGCTGGTAGGGGTGGTCCCAGACATTGGTGCTGTATGACATACACCTTTGATCGTCTTGGACCCCTCCAAACAATACAGTTTGCCAAATCGATTATCCATCCATTTTGTGTCATTACATCGGTACCGATGATGTTATCAGTACCAGGGTAATACCACATTGGGATCTTCAAGGTCCTATTTCTGTCAAGCTCAACTAGAACTTCATCTATCCTGTGGGCTCTCACCCCCCCCTTGTTGGTGATCAAATCCGATCACCATACACTGAGGGCTGTTGGGGTGTAGATCATGTTTGACATTGGTAATAGAAATTTCTGCTCCAGTGTCGAGCATGATCTTGGTATCGTGGTCTTTTATCCTGGCTTTAATGTGGGGTCTCCCTGAAGAATCCAGTATGATGTGACATATTGGAGCCAGATCTTTAGGGATCCCTGACCGTCAGTCAATCTGCACCAGATTCTCAGTAGGTACCTCTGAGGTACGTACTGCCACTTGTGGTTGCTGAGTTTCAACATTCTGTGCAGACTTATGATGTTCTACACCTAATGTTCTATCCTCTGGTCTATCAGGGGCATTTACAAGTGCCACACGTTTCAGTGCCTGTTCTGGCAAATGTCCCTGATTGCGATCTGTCTGTTTCCCAGCTTGTTTGGCGTAATTAGGCTTCATCTTGAAACCATTATTATTGCCATTTTTCTCTGGGTTTGTACGACTGCGAACTACTTGAGGGCAGTTTCTTTTAATGTGTCCAACCTGTAAACACAGAAAGCATCGTATGTCTCCCATCTTTTCTGCTGGAGGAGCTGTGGGGTAGACAGACATGTGTGGCTTAGTGTGGTGTCCACGTTCATCTTGTGATTTGACATGGACCTTTCCACGCTCCCTGATTTTCACAGACTTTTTATTGCGCAGTAGATCTTGTCTATACTGTTCAATAATCATGGCTGCATCAGTGAGCGTTGGCTCCCTTGCTGCACTTAGCCGAATTGCGGTGTCAAGGTATGGGAATTTGTACACAAACATGCGGACCATGCCTTGTGGGACTCCTATACCTTGATCCTTTGTGATCCTCCTGTACATTGCTTCAAACCGACCACAGAGGGACGAAGGTTCGTCTTGTAAAGTGGGTTTGAATTTTGTCAGGATTTCTGGAGTAACATCCCAATGTCCTGTTGCCAGTTTCATGAGTATTGAAAGGCGTTCTTCCTCATCATAAAATAGGCCATTCTTGGGACTTGTTCTCTCTGTTGCCTCATACCTTTGGTTGAGGTGTGTAGGCAACCACAATTTAAACAGCTCCATACGATATTCTGGAGGCACAGAATATTTCCTGCAATGTCCTTCAAACATATCACAGGCTGTAAATGGATCTGTATTGGGGTCATACTTAGGGATCTCTTTGCAGATCCGTAACAGGAAATTTATCTTTTCCATGTTGTTATGGCTAGGATAAAATTCCACTGACCTTTCAGGACGTGTAGGTAGGTTGGAAGCCGTATGTACAGTTTCCCATCCACTACTTAGTCCCCAATTTGAGTCCTGTCCATGGAGGCGTCCGCTGTGTCTCCTCTCCAAAGGTGTTGGAGAGAATTGTAGTGCACGCTCCACTGGACTCCTAGTATCACAAAATGGACGAATGGATCTCTGATCCGTAGGAGCCGTGGGTCTGATTGCCCCCGTCCCCTCCTGTGACATTCCTGAGACACAAATCTGTTTAGTTGGCAAGGGTACCGTGCTGTTAGTACTAGGCCGTGACAAGTCAGAGATGATCTGCTGCAAATTCGCAATGATTTGCGACTTTGCCGCTTGATCCTCTTAGTGTCACTAACATTGCTTCTGTGGAAGTAATTTTACTTCTAAACTGATTGTTCTCAGTGTATAATCGAAGGAGTTCTTTGTCCATGTCAGAATAATAATTCTCTTTGTCAGAGAGTTTGGATTCCAACACACAAATCTCCTTTCCTCTCTCAATTATATAAAGTGCCTCATCTTTCAATTGAGTTTCTAACATGTGAATCTGCTTGACATTGTCTACACAACAATGACAGTGGGGGTTTGCATTGTTAGCTCGCTCCACTGTCCCTTTCATGTTTGCTAGGATCTCAGCATGCTCTGGCTTCCAGATTGTATCCTCAAAAGTATATACAAGTTTTGCTAACATTTGTAATCTTTTGGAAGTTTTGTTAAAAACTGTCCGTTTACTAATACAGTTTTTATCATGAGCATAGGCCTGATCCAGCAAAGCAGACCACAACATTTCTCCTGATTTATAGGTTGTGGGTGGTACTGGGTTGAATGTACTGTGTTTAGCTGTTTTAATGTTGAGAAATCCATACTTACTTTTCCTGCTGTAATCTTGGTCACCGTTGTCTTCCTACTTGTCTTTTGCTGCTTGAAAAAGTATCCTTTTCGTACCGGAAAGCCTTTTCCCGACCAGCTGGACTTCTCCTGAAGAACCTTGACTTTGATATTACAGAGGCACAAATGGATTTCTCAGTCTCCCAGCGAGTTGTTTGTGGAGGAAACAGACAATTGTTAATACCTTCAGATAAATACAAATAAACGATAGGTTCACTGTTATTAATTATTTTAAGTGAAGCTTTAAGCAAACTGGGTTAGCCGTGCAAACTTCAATCTGGGCATACAGCGTAACTCAACACTTCAGTGTGTACCAATATTACCTGTCCACGCCCCTCCACTTGATAGTTCACGGTATAACACAGTTTTGCCAGTAGACAACACGCAAAAATATTAAAACAGTACGGGCCGGCTCGCCATTATGTTAAGGGGATGATATTAACAATACATATTCATCACTCTTAACTTGTTTCACCATTAGGAATGAGAGATCTGGGTGTTACTACTAATTAATATTCACCAATTTCCCTCCTTTCTCCTTAGGTATATCTACTTATCTGTTTCCTTGACTGGTTTGCATGTACGATAATTTACCCCACAATATTAATCATAAAATACGTTTATTATTAATATGATGGAACTAGGTTATAGAATAATACAAAACAGTATTAACACAGTGCAATACAATAAGTACAGAACCCAATTAAAAACCTACAGATATTGCTACATACACACATACAACCCCTGGACAATTTACTAACTGACCCTTTCTGTAAGGAACACAGCAGTAGTAATACAGATTAATAAAGGGTGACAGAGATAGATAGATAGATAGATAGATAGATAGATAGATAGATAGATGAATAGAGAGAGAGAAAGTTATACTTAAGTCTTATTAAGCATGCTCTGGTGGTATATGGAGCTTGTCTAGGTGAAGCTGGTCAATCCATGGGGTCTGGTGAAGAGAGAAGATCCAGAGAGAGAGAGAAAAAGGGCTTTTGGCCCATTATATATATGGCCCACAACTCCGCCCACCTAGATGTTGTCACTCCAATCAGGCTCTTGGTATTGTAATATAAGTTTAGATGCAATACTTCTTATGAGTCTTGGGATGGCGCTCTAACACTTAAAATTGATCCGTGGCCTAGGGCTAATGACCTACCTCCCCCATCTGACTCCTTGTTCAGTGTCTTATCTCTGGGTCTGATTTAACATCACTATGGTGGTCTCATTAGCATATTCCATCTCATTATGTTAAACAAAAGACTTCCTGGCCCATGTCTGGAATTCCCTTTGGAATCCGGGGGGCACTTCTTAGAACTTTCTTCAACTCGGTAGTGGCATCAGCCATCTTCTTTGGAGTGGCCTGCTGGGGGAGCAGTATATCAACCAGGGACAGAAATAAACTTGACAAGCTGATTAGAAAGGCCAGCTCTGTCCTGGGGAGCCCACTGGACCCAGTGCAGGTGGTGGGTGACAGAAGGATACTGTCCGTGGTGAGCTCCATGCAGAAGAAGTCGTCCCATCCCATGCATGAGACTGTGATCGCGCTGAGCAGTACTGTCAGTGACCGACTTCTCCACCCTAGGTGTGAGAAGGAGCGCTATCGGAAATCTTTCCTCCCCACCGCGGTTAGGCTGTACAACCAACACCGACCTAAGCGGAGATCATTACACACAGAGAACTGAAATATCTCTCTGCCTGTTAAATCCCCCCCCCCCCCCCCTCTGCTACGTCCTATCTGTCTGTCTGCTATTAATGTAATGCCTCTCACCTTGGAACATTCCTGTACATGTTGTATTTGTATTTGTATCTGCTTATTTTATCTTATCTTTGCTGCTGTAACACACTGAATTTCCCCATTGTGGGACTATTAAAGGACTATTATTATTATTATTATTATTATTATTATTATTATTATTATTATTATTATTATACGTCCTCCCAGGGTGGCACTTCTTACCACAAGCACGTATCTAATACGTTATCTAACCTTACTTCTAATGATGATATCTCAGGATCCATTAGGTCTATCTGGTATTCATTTTAAAGATGAGAATCTCAGCTTTAAAATCATCTTAATATCTTCATAATAGACCTTACAGTTCCGGAACGATTCACTGTTGAAAATGCTATTCGGCATTGAGATCCCATTGCAAATCTCAATTCCCAACAGCGTTTTTAACAGCGATCTTCTTAATAGACCAAATGGATCTTGAGATATGGGTCTCTAAAATGTCCTCCCCCCCTCCTGTCTCAGGAAGCATCTTAAGAGCTACGGTAGGAGGAGGAGGGGGGAGGAGCAGCCCTGCACACTGCATAGAGATGAGAAATCATCATCATCATCATCTGTGCATAACCTGTATGTGACCCCAATGGGGGGATAGCAGGGACTTCTGTCCATGTTATCCCCTCTCCTATCAATCAGAGAGCATACTATACTTTTGCTCTCTGATTTTCACATAGAGGGATAATGTAATACCCCTCTGAGGGATGTTCTTATGTAAGTTTATTGGCGCTGTGACCCAGATGTTTACCATTGTACCATGGTCACAGCGCCAAAAGAGTTGCACTAAACACTTACACAACACATGCACAAAGTCATCAATAAAGTTTACATTTCGCCCAATCCCTGTCCTGTCCATACCTGATTTTTAGAGAGTAAAATACGCCTCTAGTGATATCCGTTACACGCTAAAATAATAGCAATAACGATTATCACTAGAGATAAACGTATAAATTGCTACAATTTTTATAGGGGGATAGAAAATTATATTTTTATGTAAACTCCTATTTAATTTGCATGCACAAAATTGGTTGGCGCATTTCTGCGATTTTGGCGTTTCTTTAACACCCGCACCTGTAAATATAGATATGTGTGGTATGTATGAATTCCTCACATATTGCAGTTTTTTGGAAAGTACATTTTGTTTGCAGAAAGGGACTGCTTGAACATGCACTTTAGTGGCAAATTTGAATTTTTGTGCAATTTTTGCTTACAATCTCTGTTTGCTGCAAAGTTGCAAGAAGGTGGTTGTATATTTGAAATATTAAGTTGTGTTTTTATATACGATATGCTGTGCAATCTCCAAAAAGTTAGATTTTGGTATCACAGTCACAGTTTGCTAGGTGCAGTATAGATTTTTAACATATTAGTGAATAGCAGCAAAATCTTGCTGTTCTTCTGTATCAGCGTTTTTGAGAGTACGAGCTCTTGTTGTAGTTGATGTTTGTGGTATATATAAATTGTGTAAACCTTGATCTTTTATTTTAAATGTATTTTGTGTGTGAATGTAAGATTGAATAGGAGTGCAAATATATGTTTTAGTGCATTTTTTCAAAAAATTATTTGTGTTTGTCATAAAGTTACATGAAGGTGGACATGGCTATTGATAACCAATTGAGACACATGTAATCTTCAGGTTGTCTACTTTCCAAAAATATATAGGGTTTAGTGGTGCACTTGCTTTCCACGGTGTGTAATCCCTACATTTTATAGGATGATACTTTTTTAACATTTCCAACTTCAAAGCAGATTTTTGCTCATTCCTGTTCTAGTGATTTTCTGAAGATATGTGCATGCAGGTTTAGGCCTTAGTGATATGAATGAACTCTGCACATGTTGATCTCTTATTTTTAGGAGGTTTGGTGCATATAACTTTTTGTTTGGTTTCCACTTTTAGCAACTAATATACAGTACATTTTTTTGCATTTTTTTTTTTTTATAAAACATTCACTTTAAATCAAAATTGCATGAAGGCCCTTGTTCCCATATAGTACCGAGCGGCATTCTGACAATGCTGCAGGTGTCTATTTTAAGAAAATATATAGGTATGGGGGGGGGGGGTTGGATGATTTTTTTAATGTTGCAATTTAGGTTTGATTTGTCCATCTCAAAACTGTGAAAATTGCTCTGGATACTGGAGGTGCAATGAAAGGGTTAATATCTTCACCCAGCACTACATCTCCTTCTGCGAAGAGGGATATATCCTGTGTAGCTGATGACAACCATGCTATCTGGTCATGGTTAGGGGCATAGAGGGAGGCCAACCTCAGAGGTCTTGAGGCTAGGCGACCTTTTATAAAGAGGAGTTGACCCTCTGCATCTGAATGTAGGGTCTCAAAGGTAGAGTAGTGAGGTGTTCAAGGGAGGACAGATCTGTAGGGTGAGGAGCGTGAAAGTGAGAGCGTCAAGGGTGGTGAGGGGAGTGAGGGAGTAACGAGGTTATCTGAGAGGACAATATCTGCCAGGCTAGGTTCTCAATGGGTTAGGTACTCGCCAAGAAGAGCTACAAAATTTAGCTGTGTCAGGTACTGTGCACAGAACCAAATGCGATAGAACGATAGGCTATTGAACTGTCGTGGGGAGGGAGAGGTATCCTGATCGGTAACGAGCACTTAAAGCACTGTTCTAGATAGCGGACAAGATAATATGCGGAGCAAACAAGGTCACTATAGAAGGTGATATAGTAAGGCATGGAATGGCCAAGAAGCGTGTTAAGAGGCAAAAAATAGTAAGTTAATCTTAGCACAAGCTATAGATAAAATAGGAGACAATTATTGCTGTAAAACAAATATCCAACGAGAACATATTAAGAAGACAAGATAACTACAGGTTGTAATGATATCAAATAAGCAATAACATCTATCATGAAGAGGGAGCAAAAAGCCAGAGACAAGAGACCCAAGACAGAATGTCCCCTCGACCAACAATAGAGAAGGTCTCTGAGAGACCATAAGGCTGCTATAGAGAATAAGAGAGTGGAACATAACTAGAGGAGTAACTATTAAACTGCCATTCTCCACTCACAAATTTGTCTTGGATCCTAAGATGCAGGCAAAGTCTCTCTATGGTGGCAGCTGCCGACTCTTCATAGAAGCTTTTTTCCCCTTCGGACATCGGAATCTCATTGCTCCGGACCAGGATGGTAGCGGAGGGAGCTCTGGAAGGGGTTCAATGTCGTTCGAGGGTAACCAGGATGGAATGTCTAAAGGCTCTATATCCAGCAGGGACCAGACAGTGTGAAGGTCCTGAGGGTGTGTATCGCTAGTCGTTTCCCTCCTTGTAAAATAGCCAGGACAAAAGGATACAATCAGGCATAATGTATGCTTCAGGCGCGTAGCTCTTCTAGAAGCCTCCGCTTAGCCAGAATAGAAGGGGCAACATCTTGGTAAATGGAGAGGTCGGTGCCATCAATAGAAATCTGTTCTCTGCCCCTCCCAGCTGCAAGTATAGCCGCAGTATCAATGTACGAAAGCAAGCCATAGATAACGTCACGTGATGGGACGCCCTGTCGTGGCTTTGGTCTTAAAGCACTGTGGATGCATTCCACAACTATCTCGATCTGGGCTCGAGGTCTAAGAAGAGGGTGTCTGCCATCTTGGGGAGGGAATCAGTTAAGTATGATTCTGGGAGGCCCTTAATTCTTACATTTCGGAGGCAGCTTCTGTTTTCCTGATCTTCAATTAAAGTAAGGGACCTGTCCAGGAGATCTTTATGATGCTGTAGGTGGTGATCTGCTACCGTATCAGCACGGGATCTAACTGAGGAATAAGCGTCCTCCAAGGCCTGCACCCTGCGACATACAGACTGATTTCTGATTTAATCTCAGCTAGCTCCGCTAGCACCAGGTTTACCGCTCTCGAGAGGGCTTTCTGCAAGAATGACCTGGATATCTGAGTTATACCGCTGTCTGAATGATCACCATCTGCAGCGCTGTCAGCCTCAGATTCATTCCCCGTCTCGATGTCTCGCTTATGTTCAGGCGAAATCTTGGAAGCTCCATGTGGGGAGTGAAGATTCTTTTTCTTCAAAAATCTCTGCAAGTCTCCCTGCTGTTTAGGTACTTTCAGAGTGCTAGGTAAGTCTCCCACTCATTCCTTGCCAGTTTTGACCATGTTAACTCTCTAAGAAAAGGGGATAACAGCAACTCTTTGGCTCAGTGTGAAAGAGCTTTAGCAAACTGCAGCCATCACAATGTGTGGTCAGGCTCCGCTCCCCTACCCCTGGCATCATTTGGGAAAGACATAAATCAGTAATCAGATGTGCCTTCATTAGTCTAGGTTCTTATTCTAAAAAAGAAAAAAAGAAAAGAGGCCGATACCCACTTATCCCAGATTGAAAAGCCTGCATAAGGTATTGGAAGCTCAGGCGATTTTCTCAGATCTCATATTACTTAGAGAGAGACTCAAGGATTGCCTGAACCTAGGAGTGGCCAAAGCATATTTTTCTGTCACTCATAAACACTATATGCACTGCAATAAAGGCAGCAAATGCATGTCCTATCTAGCTAAAAAGATGCTCACAAAACTATATCTTAGGAGTTTCCTCTAAATATGGGACAGCCTCATAATTTTGAGTCTCATAATGCTGAGTCTCCCTCGGAGATGCGTGAGCTCTCTGCTCTTATCCAGGAATCCTTTGTTCATTCCAGGCCCACCAATGATCTATACTTACCGCCCCATTCACTTTAGTAGAATTGCAAACTGCCCTTTCTAACACACCCATGGAGAAATCCCCTGGCCCAGACGGGGATTCTGTTCCCCCTCTCCATATGAAAAAAGCGGAGAGAAAAGCGCTTACCCCAGCTCCCCAAAGCATTAGAAGCAGACATTTCAATATTCCATAAGGAGGGTAAAGACCCAACCAAATGTGGGAGCTACTGACCAATTTCACTATTCAATGTAGATGTTAAACTTCACACTAAGCTATTGGCAAATAGATTAAAAACTCTCCTCCCAGTACTGGTCAACACTGAATAAACAGGCTTCATTGCAGGCCACAAGGGTAAAAACAATACCCTCCATTTTTCACATTTGATCCAGTCTGCCCGTTTGAGGCCTTTGACCATGTAGACTGGACATACTGTATATGTCCTTGACTCTTGATAGGTTCGGTATCCCTATAGCCTTTATACACAAAATAATGTCCCGATATTCACAACACAGTGCAAAAGTCAACAGCTGCCTATCAGAGGTATTTAATATTAGAAAATGGGAGTAGACAAGGCTGCCCCCAGTAACCCCTGCTATTTGTTTTAACAATTGAGACCTAAGTTCAGAAGTTGGCGACATCACTCATAAAGCTGCAGCGTTTGCAGATGTCCTCCTTATTATCTCCAACCCCTTAGTCGCTCGCATAGCAACATTACAGTCAACCTTTGGGTCTCTCTCCAATTTGAACCCCTTAACAACACAGGACGTGACTATCATGTCCTGGGTCCCTGGTTCTTAACCGCTGGTGACATTTTTCGATTTTCGCTTTTGACTCCCCGCCTCCCAAACCCCATAACTTTTTTTTTATTTTTCCATTCACAGAGCGATATTAGGGCTTAACTTAATGTTTGTAGGACAAACTGTTCATCAGAATGGTACCATTTATTATTCTTTACAATGTACTGGGAAACTGGAAAAAAAATTCAGAATTGGGTGGAATTGGAGAAAAAGTGTATTTGTGCGACATTTTTATGGGCTTCGTTTTTTCACGGCGTTCACTCTGCAGCCAAAATGACATGTCACCTGTATTCTATGTTTCAGTATGATTCCAGGTATACCAAATTAATATAGTTTTATTTACATGTTAACCCCTTAGCAAACATCTAAAACTTTGCAAAAAAAATGTTCTTAAAGTTCTTATTTCTGTGTCTATTGCTTTGATCACTTTTTGTTCAAATTTTTACCAGAGCCAAAACAGCGAAAAAATGGCGGTTCTGCACTTTTGATTTTTTTTTTTTTCCCACTACGGCATTCACACCCATAGGGGGGCGTAGCTTGGCATGTAGGAGCCCAGACGTGTGTAGTCTGAGCTCCTACAGCAGCCCTTTACACTGGGAGATTCAGAGCCTTACCCGTGGGCAAGACCCAAACTAGACAGGCTGGTGGAGGTCAACTGAGCATCCAGTCACCTGATGGGCCAATTTCTAATTATTTTCACCCGCTGGGTGATTGCTCCCACAGCTCCGATAGTGAGCCTGGGCTGGTGGCGCCGCTATCTTGCTGCACCACCGTGTTTCTTCACCCCTGCTCGAGGAGGCAAAAGACAGTTCCATGACACCTGACCAAAGCAGACCAGGCACCTTCACACCTGCTGAGACAGCAGCACCTCTGGCAAGCTCCAGCACTTTCATGAAACTAACCTCCTCTCCCTTCTCCCAGCCTGCAGCAGGACACCGCAGGCATTTTTCCTGCCTGTCATGACTCTGACTTCATCATCACTGTCTTAGGCATCTGGAGCTCCACTAACTCAGAGCACTCAGCCCTATGTTCCATCAGTGTCTCCGACAATTCCCTTCACTCCTCCCTCTTGCCCTCCACTGGGGAGACCCCCTGCCAAAGGACACAATGATTATGACTGTGAGGTTAGCCCTCCTATAAAGAAGCTCCCCATCCTCCACTGGATGCCATCTTGGCTGGAGGCCTGCTACCCTCAGACCTGTTTTCTGAGGATGATACAACTTCTCCCCCTACTTGCTGCAGAAATGCACTTGGGTAACCTAATCAGGTTCCCCGCTGCACCTTCACCGCTCCACCTCTTCCACAACTACTACCACCGGAGGTTGTGATGCATGCCTTCAGGGACACCCGAAACTATAGGCGCTCCTAGCCCTTCTCCCCACCAAAAGAGATACGGACGACCTAGCAATGGATTTTTAAAAAATCTGACATCAGGACCTCAAGGTAGTGAAAAGTGGACATAGAGTGGACAATCTGTAACATTTCCAAGCTTCTGTTTCAGCCTCCATACAATTGTAAGAGCCAATGTTGTCAAAAGCTTCATTTGTCTGTATAAACTGTTAATGTTGAATGTATTTCTGTGATTCTGTTCCTTTAAGACAGCAGCCATTGTAATTGTGACATGATGCTGGAGTGAGACCCCCCCCCCTTTTTATGTCAGCCTGCCTGTTCTGCAGACAGAGTGTGAGCAGAGAAGCAGGAAGTGACGAGACAGAGAGCAGCAGCCATCTTGGCAAGTGTTGTATTGAACTGGTGTGGAGATTTTTCTGTACAGCTAAGCTGTATCTTGGTCCAGAGACAAACAGAGTGTAAAGAGACAACAGGACTAGTGAGTCCATGTGAAAGGAACTGTGCTCAGTGGCTGATCAGTGAGACTGACATTGTGACTGTGTATATGGATACCACAGATAGAGACTCGCAGTGCTGTTGATGTACTGGACAGCACCTGCTAAACCCCGGCTTACAACCCAGCTCAGTGTATGGATTCGGCAGGACTGTCAGTGTGCTGAGTGGAATCTGCTGTTGGATTACATTGCATTCATTGGGTTTCCCTGTTAAAGAGGACTTCATTTCTCCCAAGATCCTGATAACAGTGAGGAGAGGACGCTTCACTATAAAAGAAAGGAACGACTTTGGGCCCCACCGCGCGCTTCTACGGACTGTAAGCGGTCCACCTGGACCACTGGGGAAAAGGGGGTGCACCCAAATGTGATGTCAGGGTCAGTTAGGGATAGTTTTGAGTATATTGTTCATTCAGTGTCCATACTGCAGAAGTGGACAGAGTAAAAGTAGAAACCATTGCAGAATTTGCCTTGAAATTGTTCATGCTATATTGTATATTTTGCTTGTCTTTATCCCTGTCATTTTACCTTCAAATAGCCTTTATTAACTTATAGTAAATATATATTCTTTTCTTGAACTACCGCGTGTGCGTTCATTTCTGGTTGCGGAGTCCAAACCACCTGCCTTGCTCTCGGTTCACACAATCTTTTCAAAATTCTATGTCCAACACAGTGACTCAGTACCATAAATTGCTATCACACGTTGACGACCTAGAGAACCACAACTGCTGTAACAACATCTGACTTTGTGGCCTACCTGAAGCAGCTCCATCTTCAGACCTCATCCCAACTCTCACTGACATCTTCAATGATCTATTGGTTCAACCCCTGACACTTGCATCGTGATTGACAGTACCCATCGCGCTTTAAGACCTCACAGCTCTGATCTAGCGAGACCACGCAATGTTATATGCTGAATTCACTATTATGCCTTAACACTAGAAGTCCCAGAAATTTCGAGCTCCCCCTTGAAGTCCTGAAAGAGTCAAATGACCCTTAGTCCAAACAGACAACTCTGATGGCTCCAATTAGCATCCTTTCATTTGTAAATGTGGCCATTGTCTGAGGAATCTGCAGGGGGCAATTGTGTTGATCCACCTCAGGTCTTGTAAGAGAGTGTAAACAAAAGAATGTAAGATGCTCTTGAGTGTGTCTGCCCATCCCCCCAGCTGCATTGTTGTGCTGGGAATATGCATAAGGTTGCTAACACCTTAGCAAATTTGCATGCAGCCTTTTGTGCTGTGGGGGATGTGAAGGGACTGCTTCACCTATTTTGTTCACAAGAAACAAAATGCAGAGAAGGCACACCATTCAACAGGCATTGGAACTGATCCTGAGCAACACCAACCCTTCTGACTCAGATGGAGAAGACATAGTCCTTCAACTGGTTTCGGACTCTGAGCTGTCTTCAGGTTAGATTTTTTCAAATTACCGATTTTTATTTCCTGACTATCTTTTTTATTTAGAACCAAAACAAAATGTTAATTTGAAATTATTTATCTTGCAGATGAGGAGACTCCTCCTCTACCAAAAAAGAGAGCTCGGTTGGCGAGTGAGCCGACAGAGACCGCAAAAGATGGCACAGTGTGGCATGAAGTAGAAGTGGGGAAACGTCTCCATTTCACCCCAATAGAACCGTACCCTACAGATGGAGAGCCAAGTGCTAAGGCCAGACGAAGTGTCCGGAGTCGCCTTCAGAGCTTCCTCTGTTTTATCACTCTTGACATGCTTCGTAGCATTCAAGAATGGACTACTCAACATGCACGTCACACGGAGCAGGTGGATTGATTCATGGGTCTCCCGGAACTAATGGCATTTATTTCAGTCATTATCTTGCGGGGGGTGACCAAGGTTCCATCACTACATGACAGCTGGTCAGCAAACCTAGCAAACCCAAGGATCATTGCAACTATGACCCGAAACCGCTTCCAAGACATCATGCAACACCTACGCTTTGATGACATGTTCACACGCAGTGAGCGAGTGGAGACCGATAAGTTTGCTGCAATCTCCGATGTGTGGAGATCGTTTGTCACCAACTGCATCACATCCTACAACCCTGGTCGACACATCACTATTGATGAACAGCTTTTCCCGTCAAAGACTCGCTGCTGTTTTCTGCAATACATTGCAACAAAACCAGACAAGTTTGGCATCAAGTTTTGGGTGGCTTGCGACTTGAAATCAAAGTACATCTGTAATGTCCTCCCATATCTTGGCAAGGACCCCAGTCGTCCCAGCGGGGAGAGACTGTCCGAAACTGTAGTGATGAGGCTGATGGAACCATTCATGGACAAGGGCAGAACTGTAACCACGGACAATTTCTTTACATCATTGTCACTTGCACAACGACTGCTTAGCCGGAAAACCACTATCCTCGGCACAGTCAACAAGAGTCGCCGGGAAATTCCTCAATCCGCTAGACAGATGGACCGCACTGAATTCACCACTCAGGTGTTTTCAACCACTGGTGCCACACTGACAGTGTATGCACCCAAACGAAAGAAGGCCGTCTACATTCTCAGCAGCATGCACAGCGTGGTTGAGACTGAGGATACCAACAAAAGGAAGCCAAACACGGTGACACAATACAACCACACAAAGTGTGGTGTGGATGTAATGGACCAAATGGTGCGGGAGTACAGCGTGCGTGCAGGAACACGGAGATGGCCATTCGCCGTGTTCTACAACATGATTGACATGGCAGCACTGAATGCTCATGTTCTTTATCAGGCATGCACTGGGGTGCAGGAGAGACGGGTGGACTTCCTGGTTGAGCTTGCAAAAGAGTTAGGTGGCTCTCATGTGACTGAAAAGAAGGCATGCAAGGAAACTCCTTCGGCAACAACCTTCCACACCCAGCCCAGGCAAAAGGGCGAAGTGTCAGGTCAACCATCGATGCACGAACAATTGTGCAACTGAGAGATGTGTTGACTGCTACAAATACACGTGTGGCAAATGTACCAGGGACATACCCAGGCAGTGCCAGGTATGTTCCGACAGTGCAGACAGACTGCTGAGTAAGTGCTGAAATGCTAGTCACACAAGAAGGACATGCCACACACACACACGCAGCCCCCCACAGCAGCCTATTGTAAATATGTGTGGAATTGTTTTATTCCTTGTATCTTTTTTATTTTCATAACAAAAATAAAAAGCATGGAAACAAATAACAGTTGTTGTTTTGTATATTTACATTTTTGTATATTTAGATTCAAGTCAATGGGTGCAGAAAAAAAAAATAAATCGCAAAAAAATCGCAGTTACTGAGTGAGTCACACAAGAAGGACATGCCACTCCACACACACACACACACACACACACACACACACACACACACACACACACACACACACACACACACACACACACACACACACACACACACACGCAGCCCCCCACAGCAGCCTATTGTAAATCCTGTGGTGTGACAGTAATGGCCTTAATTACAGAACAAAAGCGGTGATTATAGGTTGTTTGCTTAAATCCTTCAGGTCATTCGACCCATCTCTGGGTTCCAAAGGTAGAAATGTTAAATGACCCCTCTCTGGGACTTCTAGTGTTAAAGGAAAAAATCATGATGAAAGCCAGAGAACAGAAAGTCATTGACTTCGACGGTGCCCAGATTTTTCTATTCCCGGACTTATCCTGTCATACACTGCAGCAACATTCTGCCCTCAAACCACTTCTATCAGCTCTACAAGAGTGCAATCCTTTACCGCTGGGGCTTCCCTCTCACCCTCCAGGTATGCCTTAAATAGAGACTGTTCATCCTCTTCTCATGCGAGAACCTCCACACATTCCTGAGATTTGGAACTACCCCTGCTTTAGCTACCTGAATGGGAACTGCTCCTGAACGACATCGACACATAGGGGATCCATACATCAGCTGGTGCCACAGATGATAACCACTGTCAGGTTTCTTCCAGACCCGAGCACTCCCACCATAGAGGCCATGTGAGTCCAGGGCATGCTTTGACTACTTGAGATGACTCTCTTCAGGTGATATCCACCCTATGGACTATCCATTCTCGTTGCTTCAGTTGTTTTGTTTTATTATTGCTCTGCTCATGTTTATTCTCAATACTCTCTCCCACTGATCCTATCTCCCACCCTTACTATACTATGGGCTAAGTTGTCTACTCACTTACACGACTTCTTATATCCACTGCACTCCCTTGAGTTCCTAGTGTACCCATCATGTCCTCACATAGACACATAGACTGGTGGCCTTCTCCTGAGGCCCACCTTGAGGCTTGAGCTCACCTACTTTAGCCCTTCGGTGGGCAGCTGTACTGCTCTTTTTCTCTTTCATACCTCCTGTCAATACCTTACCTTTTCTCCGTTCCATGCCTTAATTCTTTACACTTGACCCCCCAACCTCTCTACCTCCTCTCCCTCCCACCCTCCACACTATGATGGATATATCTATCTCCTCCTTTAACGTTAAAGGCCTAAATACTCTGGAAAAACGCTCCCAAATCCTCTATGATTCAAACAAATGTAAAGTATATATCTTGTGCCTACAGGAAACTCCCTTTCTAGCTTACCATACAGCAATAATTAAGAACTATTACTAACCTACATGGTCCCACAGTAGCGGCACCCAGGGGAAGACTAAAGGAGTGGTTTTATTCTTCCATAAGAACTTACCCCTCAATGTTACAGACTCATTCTCTGACCCTGACGGCTGTTACCTTTTTTCTTATATGCAAGCTTTATACGGTTATGTGCACGGTAGCGAACATCTACTCCCCCGACACCGGTCAGATACCATTCCTCCTTTCTACTTTCACAACACTCCAGTCCTTTGCCGGGGGCCATATTCTCCTCTGTGGAGATTTCAATCTCATCTATAACCTCCTCCTAGATGCCTTTTCTGGAAAATCCCAAATCCCCTATAGTGCTCTCAACAAACTCTGTAGATCCCTAAACTCCATGCTGCTGTGTGATGCCTGGCGCATCCTCAGTCCAGATAAGAAGGGCTACTCCTTTTACTCCCATGACTCATACAACAAACTGGACTACATCCCCACGCCCTATTATCACAACTAACTGCTGCGACTATAGCCACAACCTTCCTTTCCGATCATGCTCCTGCCACCTGCTCCCTTACCTTACAGCCCCTCATCAAACGCACCAACTCTTGGAGACTAAACAAATCGCTTTTGCGTGATGCTCAATGTCCATAAGAAAACCCTTGGGAAGTATTTCCCATCTGACACCGGATATAGCCTCTACTTCCAAGATTATTATGATTCCCTCTACAATCTACCTTCTCCCCAAGAGTCCAAACCAAGACCAAATCCCCCTTGTGACTTACAGTCATGGCCAAAAGTTTTGAGAATGACACAAATATTATATTTTCACATGATCTGCTGCCCTCTGGTTTTTATGTGTGTTTGTCAGATGTTTTTATCACATACAGAAATATAATTGCATTCATATTATGAGTAACAGAAGCTTATATTGACAGTTAGAATGAGTTAATGCAGCAAGTCAATATTTGCAGTGTTGACCCTTCTTCTTCAGGACCTCTGCAATTCTCCCTGGCATGCTCTCAATCAACTTCTGGACCAAATCCTGACTGATAGCAGTCCATTCTTGCAGAATCAATGCTTTAATTTTGTCTGAATTTGTTGGTTTTTGTTTGTCCACCCGTCTCTTGATGATTGACCACAAGTTCTCAATGGGATTAAGATCTGGGGAGTTTCCAGGCCATGGACCCAAAATCTCTATATTTTGTTCCCTGAGCCATTTAGTTATCACCTTTGCTTTATGGCAAGGTGCTCCATCATGCTGGAAAAGGCATTGTTGAGCGCCAAACTGCTCTTGGACGGTTGGGAGAAGTTGCTCTTGGAGGACATTCTGGTACCATTCTTTATTCATGGCTGTGTTTTTAGGCAAGACTGTGAGAGAGCCGATTCCCTTGGCTGAGAAGCAACCCCACACATGAATGGTTTCAGGATGCTTTACAGTTGGCATGAGACAAGACTGGTGGTAGCGCTCACCTCTTCTTCTCCGAATAAGCTGTTTTCTAGATGTTCCAAACAATCGAAAAGGGGATTCATCAGAGAAAATGACTTTACCCCAGTCCTCAGCAGTCCACTCCCTGTACCTTTTGCAGAATATCAATCTGTCCCTGATGTTTTTTCTGGAGAGAAGTGGCTTCTTTGCTGCCCTCCTTGAGACCAGGCCTTGCTCCAAGAGTCTCCGCCTCACAGTGCGTGCAGATGCACTCACACCTGCCTGCTGCCATTCCTCAGCAAGCTCTGCACTGCTGGTAGCCCGATCCCGCAGCTGAAACAATTTTAAGAGACGGTCCTGCCGCTTGCTGGTCTTTCTTGGGCGCCCTGGAGCCTTTTTGGCACCAATGGAACCTCTCTCCTTGAAGTTCTTGATGATGCGATAGATTGTTGACTGAGGTGCAATCTTTCTAGCTGCAATACTCTTCCCAGTTAGGCCAGTTTTGGGCAGTGCAATGATGACTGCACGTGTTTCTTTAGAGATAACCATGGTTAACAGAAGAGAAACAATGATGGCAAGCACCAGCCTCCTTTTAAAGTGTCCAGTCGTGTCATTCTTACTTAATCATGACAGATTGATCTCCAGCCCTGTCCTCATCAACACCCACACCTGTGTTAATGGAGCAATCACTGAAACGATGTTAGGTGGTCCTTTTAAGGCAGGGCTGCAATGATGATGAAATGTGTTTTGGGGGATAAAGTTCATTTTCTAGGCAAATATTGACTTTGCAAGTAATTGCTGTTAAGCTGATCACTCTTTATAACATTCTGGAGTATATGCAAATTGCCATTAGAAAAACTGAAGCAGTAGACTTTGTAAAAATTAATATTTGTATCATTCTCAAAACTTTTGGCCATGACTGTACTCCAATACATTGAAGACATGACCCCACCTTCCCCTCCAGACGAACGACACCATCCACCTAGATACCCCCGCTCTCTCTCACAGAACTGGAACTGGGCATAACCGACCTCCCGAGTGGTAAAAGGCCAAGCCCGGACGGCTACACTGCCGGCTTTTAAAAAGTCCCTTCAGACGGAACTCTCTCCTTTCCTCTTGAGGGCCTTCAATGCAATGTCCCCTGCCACCCCCTTTTCCCCCTTCTTCCTTCATGAACATGTTACGGTCATTCCTAAAGAGGGTAGTGACCCTCAACTCTGCTCCAGCTATGGGCCAATTTCCTTGATCAACACTGATGCAAAGTTGTTTATGAAAATGATTGCCAACAGACTGGTCCCCCATATGAGCACCCTGATCCACCCTGATCAAGTGGGTTTTATTCCCCAGAGAGAGGCCCAAGATAATACTCTGAAGGCCTTCTACACTATCCACTACACTTAGAGTTATCAAATACCTATGTTGATACTCTCCCTGGACGCAGAGAAGGCCTTTGACAGGGTGGACTGGGGTTTTCTCTATGCCACTCAACGCCAAATAGGCTTGGGTCCTATCATGCTTGTGCGAATCCAGGTGCTGCACAATGCTCCACAAGCACAAATATGGATTAATGGCTTCCCCCCCCCCCCCCCCGACTATCCGCAATGGCATCTGTCAAGGTTGACGTCTCTCCCCGATCCTCTATGCTCTGGTCATGGAGCACCTCCTTGGAGCACCTCCACCATCCAACGCAACCCCCACATACAAGGCCTGCAAGCGGGACACTTATACCTCAAAACATCGGCTTTCGCAGACAATGTCCTCCTCTTTATCACCCAACTCCTCACGACGCTCTTCTCTATCCTCTGTGAAATTACTACTTATAGTGTATTTCAGTAACTACAAAATTAATCTCTCCAAACCACAGCACTCAACATCTCTTTACCAGCCTTCCTAGTCCAATCCCTTTGTTCCGCTTTTTCCTTCACGTGGTCCCCCAAAGCTATTAAATACTTGGGAGTCTACCTCCCAGGCACATGCACCTTAAATTTTCTCCCCCTACTTTGTGTCCTTTAAACTGATCTCGCCCGTTGGGATGCCAAAGGCCTCTCCTTGCTGGGTCGCACCAATCTCCTAAAGATGAATGCCCACCCCAGACTCCTCTACCTCTTCCAAACAGTCCCTTTTCTGGGCCTCCAGGCAACCCAGAATAGCCAAACATACTACGGTGAAATCCAAACAGATGGGTGGCCTGGCTGTCCCGGACTGCACCCACTACTATCTGGCTGCGGTCACCGCCTGCAAGTTGAAATGGCACCACTCTGTTCATGCTAAACTCTGGGTTGCCGTGGAGGGTTATCTAAGTCCTTTCCTCTTACATCCCTACCATGGAACCATTGATGATGTTGGTCGGACAAATCCATTTCTACATTCCTATTGATTGTGGGTCAAGTCCTGGGTGTGTGTTGTTCATACAGCATCACCGCATGACTTTTCACGAACAATGGACCACTGACCCTTATCTTGGGCAACCCAGACTTCCCTGCTGCTCTCTGATCCCACCTTGAACTGTTGCTCCACAACTCTGACACCCCTCAGATTTTCCCAAGTCCTATCCATGTCCTCCCTGCTCCCCTACACTGACCTGTTACCCCATGGTGATAGAACCCAGTCCTCCCACTGGCAATATCTACAACTCCAATACTTTTACTCAAAAAATCTCACAACCTACATAGATAATTGTTACCATTTGAATGCCTTTGTACCTCCCCAACACCTCTGCACTGTTCTATCTTTGTCATCTATGGCCTTTTCTCTGATAACAAACACGATGCCCTGCCCTTGTTCACTGCTGCATGGGAGAGGGAGCTGAGGAAATCTTTCCCGACAGAGGTGTGGCTCACAGCCTTCCAGTCAGGTCATAAATTCTCAATCTCATGCAGGTCCCAGGAGACCAACTACACAATCCTATCCCGTGGGTACTGAGTTCCCTCGGTCCTCCAAGAGATCTTTCCCTCCACTTGCTGGAGATGCTCTAATGGTCATGGCACCATGCTTCACGTCTGGCGGAACTGCCCCAAACTCCAGTCTTTCTGGAATAAGGTTTGTAGAGTCATCAAGGAGGCCACAGGTGTTATAAGATTACATCCGTTAAATTAAAGTAAAAAATGTTGCTTTCCATTTTACCGGCCCAATTCTGTATAACACATGAAAAGTAAAAGTAAACACTATTCCCCTTGATAAATTCCTTTATGGGTCTAGTGTACCAAATAAGGTCACATTTTGGGGGTTTCCACCTTGGGGGCTCAGCAAATGGGACATAGTGCCTGAAAACTATTCCAACAAAATCTGGCCTCCAAAAGCCAATTAGGGCTCTTTCCATTTCAAGCACTGTGCCTATACATCAGTCTACCAGCACATATGCGGTATTGTTGTGTTCAGGAGAAATTGTGTAACACAATGTGGGGTGCAATTTCTCCTTTAACTCCTTGTGAAGATTAAAAATTTTGGGCTAAAGTGACATTTTATTGTAAAAAAAAGTAATTTTTAATTTTTGAAAATTTTCAGTGCTCAATATACCCCTTGATAAATTTCTTGAGGGATCTAGTTTCCAAAATAGAGTAATTTTTTTGGAGGGGGAGTTCAACTGTTCTGGTACCTCAGGGGCTCTGCAAATGCAACATGGTGCCTGAAACAGATTCTGGCGGCATTGGACTTCCTGACCTTGAGCTTTATTACCATGCTAACCAACTATCCAGAGCCCATTGATTGGTTCATTTTCTAATCACCTAAATTTTTTGTGTCTGTGAAGGAGTCTACAATAGGCATATCTCTGACCGCTGCTATATTGCTTGCACAGAAAACTGCTAAACCGGTCTTGGCTAAAAGTCTATTAACTGCATAAGTATATCGCACATGGCAATGGGTTATATGTCTTTTAGCACTCTCTCCAGGCCCCTCTCCGATTTATGTCTGTCCAGGATCTTGTATTCTCCAGACTACCATCACTGGACTTCCATCCAGCTCCACCAAAAGCTGCCAAGAATCTTCCTTCATGATGTTATATTGATAGTCCAAGTCTTCCCTATCTTCCCAGAACTAAAATTTAAACCAAATTTGTGTCTATATAGTTCCTAACTTATGAATGCATCAAGGGTATTTACGTGAGAGTGCTAAATTTGGAGACCACGGAACAACCCACAACATAGCTGGAAAAACTTTCTTCAAAATGCCCATCAGAAAAGCCCTTGTCCCTGCTCTACACTGATTTACTATTAGAACAGGGAAAATCACCTCCATCCTTCCTTAAATCTTGGTTACTGGATTTGCAGATCTTTCTGGCCTTAGAGGAAATTAAATCCATACTATAGGCCGCTGCAGGTGTGTACAACTGCAGGAATCCCCATACAAACTAACCATTAGATGGTATAAAACACCAGCCTTGATCCACAAATATTCTCCTGATACCTCCCTCTGTGCTAGCATTGCCAAAAACACCCAGGCACATTCCTTCATATCTAGAGGGAAAGCAATCTACTAGACTCAAGTTTACAGTAGTATATTTCTGATGTTATCTGTGGTCATAAAATGCACATTTCACCATCTATCCTTTTTCTGAACCTCTGGCCTTCATTCCCTAAAAGATTTCCCAAACAACTATGGCTTCAACAACTCTCAATAGCAAAAGCCCGCATCTCCCTCTACAGGCCCTCTGCCACAAATGTAGAGGAGTTGCTGTATATTACAAAACTTTATTATTATTTATCCCTTTGCAATTGTCCACGTTTTTTGTTTAAAATGTTTTGTGACCTATTCTTTACGTCCACTGGAGACGTTGACATTATCTACTCTTTGATGCAATGTATGTATCTGATTTCTTTGCCTATAAAATTAATAAAAAAATTATTTGAAAACAAATGACAAACGTTCCTGCAAAAAACCCTAGACAGCTCAGATGATGAAAAAGTAAAAAAGTTATGAAAAAATCTAATAAAGTTATGGCTCTCTAAGCTGACATTTCTTTTTGGCAAATAAGGTTGGGTTCACGCCAGTGTTCAAACTACGTTTGGGGTTTCCATCCCTGAATCCGCTTGAAAAATGTAGAGAGAAAAGTCCTGTCCCCATTTTTCTGGCGGAAACCATTATACCAAATCCAAGACCTTACAGGTCGTATACAACAATAGATTATCCAAAAAAAAATTTATATAATCCAAAATGATGATCACAATAATACAGAAATTAATATATAACTTTTAATTAATTAAAGTTAAAAATCACAACAACATATAACCACCCTAAAAGCAGCACAATTAAATAGTCCTCAAAATATCAAAAAATATATATATATAATTTGGAGACAAAAAAAAGCAAAGAAAACCGGCACGGCAGCCTGAAATAGGAAAAACCAACCAGACACTTACCGTGATTCAGATGGTGCCTGTGTTGCTGAAGCAAATACCAGAAGGGGAGAGGGGTGACATAGTCCACGGTTCAAAAGTAACACCAGTAACAAAGGGCTAAATAAGGAAACACCTGTATCTAAACTATCCCTATAACACCCTATATAAAACACTAAATGGACCCTAAAGTCCTAACTCGGGGCCACCGCCCTAAATAGCAAGTGCCCCCGACTGGAACCTGGCCCTAGAATAAACTATCCCTATCAAATCCCTTCAAAACAAATAGATATAAAGAGAACAAAAAACACAAGAAACAAAACAAAACTAGGTACGCCTAACACACATATATATAGTAACCAAACATGCAATCCCGACATGCATGTTTCGCTAAACTCATCAGGGGATGGAGTTGGTTAAAAAAATCTCAAATATACTAAATGCAGGAATGGAGCCACAGTAAAGATACCACCCTGTGCCAAGTATGGAAGAAACAAGCACTAAGGTCAAGTGTTAACCATCAAAAAACAGCACAAATATAAGTAGTACATAAAACTCCTAATGGTATTGCAGATACCAGATAACTAATCACAGATACAAAACAACACCATGGTATATCAATGAGTGGCCATAAGTGTTGGAAGATAGCACAGTTCAAACGCTAAGTATTCCTACACCAGGTATATGGAGTGCCAAACATACCGGGAGCTTGGAGAGCAGGGAAAATTTACGAAAGAAGGCCGTAAGCTGGCCATATTCCAACCAAGACAATCGAAAGTTTGGGTGGGAGGCTTGTAGCTGTGACAGAGAGGGAAGAGAAGAACTATAATAATAATAATAGTCCTTTAATAGTCCCACAATGGGGACATTCAGTGTGTTACAGCAGCAAAGATAAGCAGATACAAATACAAATACAACATGTACAGGAATGTTCCAAGGTGAGAGGCATTACATTAATAGCAGACAGACAGATAGGACGTAGCAGAGGGGGGGGGGATTTAACAGGCAGAGAGATATTTCAGTTCTCTGTGTGTAATGATCTCCGCTTAGGTCGGTGTTGGTTGTACAGCCTAACCGCGGTGGGGAGGAAAGACTTCCGATAGCGCTCCTTCTCACACCTAGGGTGGAGCAGTCGGTCACTGACAGTACTGCCCAGCGCAATCACAGTCTCATGCATGGGATGGGAGTTATTCTCCCGCATGGAGCTCACCACGGACAGTATCCTTCTGTCACCCACCACCTGCACTGGGTCCAGTGGGCTCCCCAGGACAGAGCTGGCCCTTCTAATCAGCTTGTCAAGTTTATTTCTGTCCCTGGTTGATATACTGCTCCCCCAGCAGGCCACTCCAAAGAAGATGGCTGATGCCACTACCGAGTTGAAGAAAGTTCTAAGAAGTGCCCCCCGGATTCCAAAGGCTCTCAGTTTCCTAAGCAGGTAGAGCCTGCTGTGGCCCTTCCTGTACAGGGCCTCCATATGATCTGCCCAGTCCAGCTTATTATTAAGGAGCAAACCCAGGTACTTATAGGTATTCACAATCTCGATGCCCGTCCCCAGGATGTCCACTGGATTTGGAGGGCATCTGCCTTTGCGGAAGTCCACCACCATCTCCTTGGTCTTCCCCGCGTTAATCTTCAGGTGGTTCCGGTGGCACCAGTCCACAAAATCCTGGTTCAGTTCTCTGTACTCCCTGTCATCATCATCTGTGATGAGACCCACTATTGCAGAGTCGTCAGAATACTTCTGTAGGTAGCAGCTGGATGAGTTGCACCTAAAATCTGCAGTGTACAGTGTGAAGAGGAAAGGGGCGAGAACCGTACCCTGAGGTGCCCCCGTATTACAGATCACGGTACCTGACACACAGTCTCGGGCTCTCACGTATCTGTGACCTGATGTAGGCGAACGTTGTCCCCCGTTTGCCAGCAAAGGAATCTGTGAGCCGAGCAACCCAGGGGGAACATGGGGTTTTGGAACAGAGGGCTGAGAGGGCCAGGGACCCTAGCAACGCGACCGCCCGTGCTTGTAGAGTCCCAAATCTTGAGGAAATGGGAGGATAGAAAAGAATGTTCGGTAGTGCTAGGATGAAAATGAGGCGGGATCCATGGCAGGGAGGGAAGATGAGCCAAAAGTAAATTGGCCTCTATGGAGACCAACTGCTTGTCCACCCCGCGATAGCGCCAATCAAAAAGGCGCAACAGTACTGTCGTGGGGTAGAATAGCCTGGGGTCTGGCAGGCCCGCGCCACCGCGACACTTATGGCGCGTCAGCATCCGAAAACGTAGCCTGCTCCGCGCCGATCCCCACACTAACCTCCCAAACAAGGTTTGAACGCGGGCAAAAAAGGGGCGCGGAACAGGGATGGGTAGGGCTTGGAACACATATAGTAATCGGGGCATAACATCCATTTTCAACACGTTAATGCGACCAAACCAGGAGAGCATGAGCGAGTTATATTTTCTGGAGTGATTCAAGGATCGGGAGGTAATTAAGATGGTAGAGAAGGGAGGGGTTCGAGGGGATATGAATCCCGAGGTATTTGATGGAGGTAGGATGCCATTTAAAGGGGGAAGTCATTCGCAAGGCAGGCTGCCTCTGCTGAAGGCAAGGTGATATTGAGGGCCTCGTTCTTAGAGAGGTTCACTTTGAAGTTACTCAAGTTGCCAAAGCGAGAAAATTCATGTAGGATAGACGGGAAAGAAACACGAGGCTGAGAGACATACAAGAGGAGGTCGTCGGCGTATAGGGCCGCTTTGACCTGACGATTACCCAGCTGAAGGCCATGGATACCAGGACAGCTCCGTATGGCCGTCGCTAGGTGTTCCATGACCAGGGCATATAAAAGAGGAGACAATGATGGTTAACACTTGACCTTAGTGCTTGTTTCTTCCATACTTGGCACAGGGTGGTATCTTTACTGTGGCTCCATTCCTGCATTTAGTATATTTGAGATTTTTTTAACCAACTCTATCCCCTGATGAGTTTAGCGAAACATGCATGTCGGGATTGCATGTTTGGTTACTATATATATGTGTGTTAGGCGTACCTAGTTTTGTTTTGTTTCTTGTTCTCTTTATATCTATTTGTTTTGAAGGGATTTGATAGGGATAGTTTATTCTAGGGCCAGGTTCCAGTCGGGGGCACTTGCTATTTAGGGCGGTGGCCCCGAGTTAGGACTTTAGGGTCCATTTAGTGTTTTATATAGGGTGTTATAGGGATAGTTTAGATACAGGTGTTTCCTTATTTAGCCCGTTGTTACTGGTGTTACTTTTGAACCGTGGACTATGTCACCCCTCTCCCCTTCTGGTATTTGCTTCAGCAACACAGGCACCATCTGAATCACGGTAAGTGTCTGGTTGGTTTTTCCTATTTCAGGCTGCCGTGCCTGTTTTGTTTGCTTTTTTTTGTCTCCAAATTATATATTTTTTTTTTTTTTTATATTTTGAGGACTATTTAATTGTGCTGCTTTTAGGGTGGTTATATGTTGTTGTGATTTTTAACTTTAATTAAAAGTTATATATTAATTTCTGTATTATTGTGATTATCATTTTGGATTATATACGGAAACAATTATAGTCTATGGGGTCTGCAGGTTTCCGCGGGTAACTGCTTTGTAAGTGGATTAGGTTTCCATTCTTCGGGTCTCGAAGCAGACCCGAATAAGGGAAGGCAGGACTCTAGTGTGAACCTAGCATAAGTGATTTTATTGTGCAAAAGTAGTACAATATAAATACCAACTTTTTATCACCATAATCATACTGACTGGCAGAATAAAGGTAACATGCCCACGGCACCATTTAAAATTTAGAACATAAAAAAAGGAATGGCAAAACTGACTATTTTTCCACCCTGACTAAGAAAGAGTTATTAAAATTTGATCAATAAGCTAAATATTTCCCATAATAGTGCAACAGAAAAGTACAACAAAAATAAAAAACAAGCACTTATATGGTTATGTCAATGTTAAAAGGAAAAAGTTATGGCTTTGAAAATGTGACAAAAAATAAAAAAAGGACCCACGTCCTCAACAGGTTAAAATTTAACAATATAAAAGTAAAAAAAATAAAGTTAGAATAAAATAATATGGTTCATGTTTACATATGAAATAAAGACAAAGCAAGGTCAATGTCGTAGTGTAATAACCTTTTTTCAGTTTTCATTGTAGGAAAAATGTAAATTACAATGCAACAGGTTGCGTCAACATAATAAAGGAGAAGAGAATAACTACATCTCTAAAACTGAAGTATCTAAAACAAGAGAAATAACAGCATCTTTTGCATCCTGGCTACCCTGTTTGCTGTATTGTGCTGTAAAAACATATGAATATCTGTCATGGTCCTGGCTACTTAGCTGACCTGACTGTGAATAACCATGGCTGTGGGATTGTTGTTGCTTTTAACTAGTTTTGTCAGTTGTTGGAGATGGTTGCCCATATGAAGGCATTGTTGATGGGCAAGGCCCCCTGTTATGGACATACACTGGGTTAGACTGCTGCTAAGTTGAAGATGGATAGTAATTTTATTTGCCATACCTAGATGCAGCAGGGTGATGGGAATACTAGCTATGGGTAAAAAAGTATTGAGAGCTGTCCCAAGGTTGTACTAATGAGGTAGAAGAACCATAAAACCGGTGCTGCTGATCTGCCTATTGTCGGAATTCTCAATTCAGCTTCTACAGTATACCTTTAAGGTTACTGTATCAACCTGGGAAGTTTCAGAAGTTTCCTGGGCTTGTCCAATTAGCAGCTGAGAAAGCATATATAAGACCCCTCCCTCCTGACCCATGTTGCCGACTAATTTAGTTTGGCTATACCTGAACGTATGTATTGGATTGCTTTACTGACCCTCGGCTTATTTATTTGTATGCCTGTTGATTCTGCCATTGACATACCCGTTGATATTTGACCCTTGACTTTCTACTGGATATTACTTTTGTTTCCTGATTCTAACTCTGATGTCTTCTCTTGGTTTTGACCCTTTCGTCTGGATTACTATTCTCCTGTTTCAGATCTGCCCTGTAAGTCTATTTTGGGTTCTTGTTTGTTTGCAGTTTACAGAGAATTTATTACCTGTACAGTTACTGTTTGGTGACCAGGGGAGTACCGCTAATGAGGCGAAGTGAGGCGGCCGCCTCAGGCGGCACTGTCCGTCACTGTTTGGGGGGCGGCATTTTTACTATTCAATGTAAACCAGCCCAGGACAGGCCACTTTTAAAAAAACAAAGCTGAGCGGGGCCTGTCCTGGGCTGGTTTACGAGACGTTGCATCTCAGCGCAGGCGTCGATATAATGACATCATCGCGCCTCCTACACTGAGACGCAGACGTCGTGGACAAGAAGAGGAGGCGGCAGCTCAAGGGATGGCAGGTAGCTGAGGAGAACTTTTTTATTTCTATAAATAGGCCGTAACCTGCTAGAGTAAATCCGGCAAGTGACGTTCTATTTATTTACCTACCCCACACCTGCTCGTGGCCGCCAACTTTTCCCCTTCTGCTATGGGACGCAGAAGGGGAAGCGACAGTGAGCAGGCGCAGGTAAGTGAGGCCGCGGGCCTCAAATACTACTATTATTATACTCTGGGGTATTTTCAGATCCCAGAGTATAATAATTGGAGACCCAGGTGAGGTGAGGGAACATAAAAACCAATACTACTCACCTCGCCTGCGATCCTATGTCACTCCGAGCAGGCTTGGGCCCTCTGGTGACGTCATCAGGTCGTGTCGCCGGCCTGATCACGTGACGTCTGTGCACAATTAAACAGGGCCGAAAGCTGCAGGGAGTACCCCGGTGTCCAGGATAGGTAAGTTGCACTGGTTTTTATGTTTGTCACCTCCCCTGGGTCTCCGATCATTATACTCTGGGGTCTGAAAAGACCCCAGAGTATAATAATAGTTCATGGGTGGGCCACTATGGGGCACAATACCGTGTGCAGGTGCCAATATGGAGCATAATACCAGTGCAGGGGCCACTATGGGGCATAATACTGTGTGCAGGGGTTGCTGTGGAACATAATACCATGTGCAGGGGCCACTGTGGGGCATAATACCGTGTGTAGGGCCCACTATGGAGCATAATACCGTGTGCTGGGGCCACTATGGAGCATAATACCGTGTGCAGGGGCCGCTGCTGGCCATAATACCGTGTGCAGGGGCCACTGCAGGCCATAATACCGCGTGCAGGGGCCGCTGCGGGCCATAATACCGTGTGCATGGGCCGCTGAAGGCCATAATACCGTGTGCAGGGACCGCTGCGGGCCATAATACCGTGTGCATGGGCCGCTGAAGGCCATAATACCGTGTGCAGGGACCGCTGCGGGCCATAACACCGTGTGCAGGTGCTGCTGTGGGTCGTAATACCGTGTGCAGGGCTGCTGTGGAACATTATAGTGTAGTGTGTGTAAATGGAGCTGTATAAACGGGCTATGGCGCCTGTTTATGAAGGGAGCGAGCACTCCTGAAAGCTTACTTATAAATATACTCAGTTAGCCTCTAAAAGGTATCTCCTGATTTCTTCACTCTTCCACTACTTTCAATGGCTAAAACAGTACAACATTATACTACTATATCACACACTGTCTGTTTATAGTGACCGTGTGATGTAATTACAGCCTTGTCACATAGACATGTATAGGACGAGGCTGTAGTTACATTTCATGGCCGCTATGAGATGAATGACACTATGTAAACAGAGAAGTGGTCACGACGCTTACACAGGTACCATTCAAACAGCTGATCAGTAGGGGTCCTGGGTTTTTGAGACCCACTGATTAGTTTATTAATAACCTGGAAAACCTTTTAATTAGTTAATATCTGGGGCATTATTAATAAGGGGCACTATTTATACAAGGTACACACGGACATTATTAATATAAAGATACACTTGGGAGTATTATTCATTATGGAGGGTTATATCATATATTTTATAACTGGGGGTAGCAGCAGGATGGGGGTGCAGGTGAGGACAATGTGGGTTGGATTCCTGGAAAAGTGAGGAGTCAAAGATGCCTGAGTTGCAAACTTTAAGAGACAAGTCACTGCTGGAAGAAGTGGTCATGGCGGTCCAAAGGGAAGAGAAGGGAAATGTAAAGGATTAGTCAGAGACGTCACCTGTAAGTCACAAAATGTTACTGCCCTATATTCACCTAAATGGTAGAGGATAAATACCTGATTGATGGGGGTCTGTCTGCTGAGACCCCCACTGAGCCTGAGAATTCGTTTTTTTCCCCCCACTGTGTGGGAATTCAGCGTGACCGCAGCCAGGCTGAATATAGATGTGTCAATTGTTGGATGGACGAACCCGCGTGGCTCTCATTCACTTCAATGGGAGTGCCAAAGATACCTGAAGTCCAGTACTCAGCTATCTGCAGCACTCCTATTGTAGAGAATAGGGGCCACGTGGGCTCGTCCATCCACCAAGCAGAAGATGTGTGAAGTTACTTTCGTTGTTAATGCCGTGTTGTTGATCTGATACTGAAGTAATGTAGTAAGAAGAATTCTTAAAAACTGTTTTATAACTTTGTGTATTGTGTATATTGTGCAACGATAACAGCGTGTGAAGCTAGTAGCATGTAAACTCAATTTTTTTTTTTTTTTAGGGGGGGGGGGGGATCGTCTTTCTATAGTCTGCCTCAGGCAGCAAAAAGGCTAGGCTCAACACTGTTGGTGACAATTCAGACCTGTCAGATTCTGCAAAGGCCATCTAGCCTTGCGGCTAGCACTGGTGAAGGTGTCTGTGAGTAAGACTTTCTACTCCTTCTCCCTATGACCTTCCTTGTAGGAAGGCTACATCTACACATCTAGCAGATGGTCATTATTATCATTATCTTTAACATCTGTTTCTTCTACTCCTCCTCCCCTTCCATGCCAAAACCGGTCATTTGTGCCCAGGAAACAGCAATATGTGTCCAATCGTCTGGCAATTGTGCTACTTAACTTGCACCTGGCCAAACTGCTGGAGGGATAGTCGCTGTTGTACAACTTAATGGATTCCACTGCATTTCACAAACTAATGACATGCACTCACCTCAATGGAGGATATCTAACTGACATTATTTCTTTAGGAAAGCTGTACCTGCTTGATATCGCCATGTGTCGGAGAATGTGGGAATTTAATTGGATATTTCAGTCTGGGGAAAGTGCATGTCACCCTCGCCAAATGGATCAGCAATTATCAACAAGGACAATAGGTAGACCTTAACTATGAGAGGCAAAATTAGAAAACAAATCCAGAAAATCACATTGTCTGATTTTTAAAGAATTTATTTGCAAATTATGGTGGAAAATAAGTATTTGGTCAATAACAAAAGTTCATCTTAATACTTTGTTATATATCCTTTGTTGGCAATGACAGAGGTCAAACGTTTTCTGTAAATCTTCACAAGGTTGGCACACACTGTTGCTGGTATGTTGGCCCATTCCTCCATGCAGATCTCCTCTAGAGCAGTGATGTTTTGGGGCTGTCGCTGGGCAACACGGACTTTCAACCTCCTCCAAAGGTTTTCTTTGGGGTTGAGATCTGGAGACTGGCTAAGCCACTCCAGGACCTTGAAATGCTTCTTACGAAGCCACTCCTTCGTTGCCCTGGCGGTGTGCTTGGAATCATTGTCATGCTGAGAGACCCAGCCACGTTTCATCTTCAATGCCCTTGCTCATGGAAGGAGGTTTGCACTCAAAATCTCACGATTCATTCTTTCATGTACACGGATCAGTCGTCCTGGTCCCTTTGCAGAGAAACAGCCCCAACGCATGATGTTGCCACCCCCATGCTTCACAGAAGGTATGCTGTTCTTTGGATGCAACTCAGCATTCACTCTCCTCCAAACAAGATGAGTTGTGTTGCTACCAAACAGTTCTACTTTGATTTCATCTGACCATATGACATTCTCCCAATACTCTTCTGGAACATCCAAATGCTCTCTAGCAAACTTCAGACGGGCCCGGATATGTACTTCCTTAAGCAGGGGGACACGTCTGGCACTGCAGGATCTGAGTCCCTGGCGACTTAGTGTGTTACTGACGGTAGCCTTTGTTATGTTAGTCCCAGCTTTCTGCAGGTCATTCGCTAGGTCCCCCCATGTGGTTCTGGGATTTTTGCTCACCGTCCTTGTGATCATTTTGACCCCACGGGGTGAGATCTTGCGTAGAGATTATCAGTGGTTATCAGTGGTCTTGTATGTCTTCCATTTTCTAATTATTGCTCCCACAGTTGATTTCTTCACACCAAGCTGCTTGCCTATTGCAGATTCAGTCTTCCCAGCCTGGTGCAGGTCTACAATTTTGTTTCTGGTGTCCTTCTACAGCTCTTTGGTCTTCACCATAGTGGAGTTTGGAGTGTGACTGTTTGAGGTTGTGGACAGATGTCTTTTATACTGATAACAATTTCAAACAGGTGCCATTACTACAGGTAATGAGTGGAGGACAGAGGAGCCTCTTAAAGAAGAAGTTACAGGTCTGTGAGAGCCAAATACTTATTTTCCACCATAATTTGCAAATTAATTCTTAAAAAGTCAGACAATGTGATTTTCTAAATATGTTTTCTCATTTTGTCTCTCATAGTTGAGGTCTACCTATGATGTCAATTACAGGCCTCTCTCATCTTTTTAAGTGGGAGAACTTGCACAATTGGTGGCTGACTAAATACTTTTTTCCCCACTGTATGTTGCCAAAAAAACCTGCTCGATTTGCAGCAAAAAAATGATTTGCCTTTGCACCACCTTATCTGTGACTTTTTTACTCACTGGAACTCCACCTTAAATATGCTGGAACGTCTGTGTGAGCAGCAGAGGGTGGTGAATGATTTTTTTCATGCAGCATACCACGGGGTCAATGTGTTACTTCGAGATATATCATTGAAGGCTTGTAAGATGGGGAAACAGACCTCATGTTATGAATGTACCTGTTTCTGTAAATAAGTTTATTTTTTTTTTATAAACTGACATTTGGTTGTTTGACCACAAGAGGCCACTGTTACCTCAGAAATGGGAAGGACTGTAATTCTGTAATTCCCTGGAGTAGTGACGTGGAGACCATGTTCTGCAGAGGTGGAACTAGAAGGAGGAGCAGAGTGCGTGTGGCAGCCATCTTAGGAGTTTGCTTTGAGCTTTTAGAAGAAGGACTGAAGTGAGAGAAGGAGGATTCCTAAAGGATCGTAAATATAGCAAGGTGGAGCTGAAGCAGAGACTGTTCCAGGAATTGTTCAGACAGCATCCTAAGTTGAAGATTGCTATCAAGGACCCGGCTGAGAAGTGGCCCTGTCAGTGAGATTGCATGTTTTCTGGATGAGCCCTGCTTTCAGCTGTTCCAGACAAAAGCTAAAGGTACCCAACAGACCTGAGTCAGTGAGAGAAGTAATCGTGCATGCACCGCATTACATTGCTTTGCTTGGGACTGAGTAAGGGTCTGTAGTTAGAATAGTTAGGCATGCTTATCTTCATAGGCCACACTACTGGTGAATTAGCTATCTATTCGGTAGTAAGGACTCAGAGAATTCTACTGAGTTGAACTCTTAGAGAGGAGCTTCTGAGGAAGTCTAGAAGCGACTGTGAAGAATATCGCCTTGCCAAGCCTCTTGGCCTACCTGCGATCACCCTTCTTAACCTTCCACTCACAACCCGTGACCAGACCGAGTTCGTAGGATAGAATGAAATGAGCTGTATAAATTTAATATATTTAATAACCCAAGTGGGTCGGTACTAATTAATAGCATATATAGAAATATACAATATTAATATGATCAAGCATAAATATACGAGCAAAAGTGCAATGATACAGCACATAAAACAAAAATGGGAATAAAGTATAGAGTAATACCTGAGCACAGCTCCCTCTTAGCTGTGCCTCTTCCAGGCTCCACACAAAGACAAAAGACCTCACCCCACCTCAGTATGAAGACCCTGTTCAGCCCCACACTTCACCTCCCCCAGCCAGCCCTCCTTCTCCCTCCTTTGCAGAATTCTCGGAGAGATGGGTACCTTCCTAGGTGCTGGGAGGGATGGGTGAAGTTAAGGTCACTGGCCTACTATCCCCCATCGCCATCTGGCCAGGGATAATAAAAGTGCCTGGCTACAGCAAGCCATCTCCCATAAAACCAGTGAAGCGTACCGTCTAGAAGTGTAAACCCAACTTAAGCACAACATTCCAACAAGTAGGGGGAGGACTGACATGAGCAAGTATAAAATACATTTCTAAGAAAGATGTACAACTGAGGGTCTCATCATCACAGACATTTTATACATTGTCACATTTCTTTGGCTTGCAAGCTGATCTACTATTGTATTTACTTGGTTATACTTTGGTTGGGGGGAATAGGGATAATTTGATAAATTTGTAAGCTCTTGTGTTATACCGCCGGTGCCTCTATCACACTCACTGAATTGTTCCTGGTACTAGGGTGATAAAAAGGTAACAAGCAGCTGGTTAGTTGCAGCCTGCAGATAGGTAAAAGCTTGGAGTATATTGGAGCCGCACATTAGAGGGCTTCCTTGCTTCCCAAAGAAATAAAAAATTTAATATTATTAGGATAGGCTGTATACCCAGCTTACTGCATAGTTTAGGGAGACCACTTCAACTACCAGTCGCATGCATAACCAAGTGACCTCTGCCCGCTCCTATTCTACCTCACTCAGCCAGCTCTCCACCTCCTGTATCTGGAAGATGATGAACCAGAAATTTTACAGCCTGCAGAATCGATCGGAGCTACAACAGGCAGCATCTGCCACCCACTGCCACCAGTAGGTGCAGTTTTGCACCTATATTGCAGCAGAAATTTTGGATCAATAGGTTAGAGCAGTGGAAGGAGCCCGGTATCCTATGGAAATTTTATCTTGTCCAGTCTAATGGCTGAGAGGGTATTCAGTACTGCCAGTGATGTTGTAACACCCAATAGGACAAAACTTTCCACCGCTAGCATGAAAAAAAATTATTCTCTCAAAATAAATCAGGCATGGATTAGCGAATATTTTCAGACACCTCCAGTTAATGCCTCCAAATAGTGGTGTCACTGTCTTCCTTTTTCATCACGGACTATTTACTGTGCTGCTGCTGTCTGCTACTCCTAAACAGCTATCACCACTGCCACCACTCTGCCAAACATGTCCTGCGACCTATTCCATCATATCAGTCCACAATAGCACCTTGTTGGTGTCACAGTGTTGGCATAAAAAAAATTTTGATTTCACATTTGCTCCCATTATAGAGATAATTTTTGGCGACTTTTTTTTATGCCAATTCTCCATCTCTTTTCACTCTTAAATAACAACAAGACTATAGAACTCACAGTGGCTTGCAAAATTATTTATACCCCTTGAACTTTTTCTCATTTTGTCACCTTACAACCACAAACTTAAATGTATTTTTTGAGATTTTAAGTGATAGACCAACACAAAGTAGCAGATAATTGAGAAGTGGAACAAAAATGATGCATGGTTTTCAAAATTTTAATCAAATAAAAGTCTGAAAAGAGTGACGTGCAAAAGTATTCAGTTCCCCCTATATCAATACTTTGTAGGGCCACCTTTCTCTGCAATTGCAGCTGCAAGTCTTTTGGGGTATGTCTACCAGCTTTGCACATCTAGAGACGGAGACTTTTGCCCATTCTTCTTTGCAAAATAGCTCAAGGTCAGCCAGATTGGATTGAGAGCGTCTGTGAACAGCAATTCGTATATCTTGCCACAGATGCTCAACGGGATTTACAGTTGTGCTAAAAAGTTTACATACCCCGGCAGATTTTTTGGTTTTTTGGCCTTTTTTCAGAGAATATGAATAACACAAAACCTTTTTCTCTACTCATGGTTATTGGTTGGTTGAAGCCATTTATTGTCAAACTTCTGTGTTTTCTCTTTTTAAATCATAATGACAACCAAAAATATCAAAATGACCCTGTTCAGAAGTTTACATATCCCAGTTCTTAATACCGTGTATTGCCTCCTCTAACATCGATGACAGCTTGAAGTCTTTTGTGGTAGTTGTGGATAAGGTTCTTTATTTTCTCAGATGGTAAAACTGCCCATTCTTCTTGGCAAAAGTCTCCAGTTCCTGTAAATTCCTGGGCTGTCTCACATGTACTGCACACTTGAGATCTCCTCAGAGTGGCTCAATGATATTGAGGTCAGGAAACTGAGATGGCCGCTCCAGAATGTTGGCAGCGAATTAATCTTTGACTGTCCAGGCGTTCAACAGTAAACAGATATTTATTCAGGAACAAGGATAGTACACTTTACAATTAGTATTTCTTAGCTTATGATCTCAGCTACTTGTCTGTGAGCTCCATGTGCTCTGCTCTGTGCTGCAGTTACAACAGAGAGAGGAACTTCTTGGTTTTCTACTTTAGCCCCCACCTTTTTAACAGTGCTTTATTAACAACCTAACACTATCCTTACAGACAGAAGCTTATGCAGTTATAAACATATAAACAGTAGTTGTTACAATACAGGCAATAATAAACATTATTCCAACACCCCCACTCAACAACTACTTATCTAGTTAGTCCCGTTGAGGTTCTGAACTCTTCGAACTTGGTTCTTGGCAATGGCTTTGTCATAATATCAGCCACCATCTTGTCAGTTTCGCAATAAACAAATTCGATGATACCACGTTCTATCAAATCACGCAGGTGGTGATGTTTAACGTCGATGTGCTTGGTTCTTGCATTGATCTTTTCACTGCTTGCAAGTTTAATGCATCCTTGGTTATCTTCATACATCGTCGTTGGCTGAGTTGACGGCTTGCCAAGATCCTTCAACAACTGGTTTAGCCAAATGATCTCTTGACTTGCGTAGGCCACAGACACATATTCTGCTTCTGTAGATGATAAGGCAACAGATACATGTTTTCTGCTGGACCAAGAGATAGAACTTTCTCCAAGCTTGAAAAAGTACCCACTTGTTGACTTACGATCACTTGAATCATTAGCCCAGTCTGCATCCACATAGCCTGTGAGTTTTAGATCTTATGTCTTGAGTTTCTTTCAAATATCGGAGAATTCTCTTAACAGCATTTCAGTCTCTTTGGCGCGGTTTTTCCACATGTCTGCAGAGAATACCCACTGCTGCTGCAATATCTGGTTGAGTCATAGTTGTTATGTATAGAAATGCCCCCATTACCTGTCTGTATTTCTCATTGTTTGGTAACAGATCATCTTCTCCTTCCAATCTTAGGTAGAATGACTCCATTGGGGTTGATATACCTTTTGCTTCTGACATTCCAAACTGGTTGAGAATTGAGTTGATTTTTGCACTTTGGTTTAGAAGAAAACTTCCATCTTCTTCTCTCTGGATCTGGATGCCTAAATAATATGTAACAATTCCAAGGTCTTTTGTTTCAAAATACTGATTCAGAATTTCAGTCATTTTTGCAATTTCTCTTTCTTCTTCATGTACGACAATCACATCGTCTACATATAAGAGAATATACATCCACTTTCCATCTGTACACTTTGTGTATAGGCATGGGTCTGCTTGACCTCTCTTAAATCCTTCTTCCAATAAGACTTTGTTTATTTTGGTATTCCATGCTCTTGCCAATTGCTTAAGACCATAGAGAGATTTTTGTAGTTTACAAACGAGGTTTTCTTCACCTTTTCCGATATAACCCTCAGGTTGAGTCATGTACAAATCCTCCTCAATGTCACCATTTAGAAAGGCAGTTTTGATATCCAAATGTCTGACAGACATCCTTTGTATAGCAGATACAGCTAATAGAGTCCTAAACGTGGTCTGCTTAGCAACTGGAGAAAATGTAGCATCATAATCTTCACCATATTTATGAGAATATCCTTTTGCAACTAATCTTTTTTTAAATCTGTGAACTTTGCCTTCAGAGTCATATTTGGTCTTAAACACCCAATTACACTTTATTGCTTTCTTGCCTTGTGGTAGTTTGGTGAGTTTCCAGGTTTGAAGTTGATGAAGCGATTTCATTTCCTCATTAGCAGCATTAATCCACTTCGTTTTTTCATGGGCAGGTAGTCTTGGCATCTCATCCCATGACTGTGGCTCTAGTTCGGGTAGTGTTTTAGCAATGTAGGATAGACGCTTAACTGGTATACCCTTGTTTGAGCTTGACGAATTTCTTATTTCAGGTTCAATTGATGTTTCCGTTGCTTCTTCAATGGTTGAAGAAGCTAACCAAACTTCTACATCTTTCTCTTTGTCATTTTGTAACTGTGACTTAGGTTGTTGTTGCTTCACCTGGACTACTGGTATGATGTCATAAAACTTGAACGAGACGAAGTTTTCATCAATCATTACATCTCTGCTTATTGTGACCTTGTTCGTTTCTGGGTGCAGGATTCTATATCCTTTTTGGGTTTCACTGTAGCCCACCAGGATACTTTCTTTGGCATGGGATTCCCACTTGGTACGTTTTTCCTTAGGGACATGCACAAATACTTTACTTCCAAATACTCTTATGTGTTGCAGATTAGGCTTTTTGCTGTTCCATATCTCAAATGGAGTTTTCTCTGTAGCTTTACCTGGTAACCTGTTTTGAAGATAGCATGCTGTCATGATTGCTTCACCCCAATATGTTGTAGGCAAATCTGCGTCAAATAGCATACTTCTTCCACTTTCACAGAGTGTCCGGTTTCTTCTTTCCGCTACACTATTTTGTTCAGGATTGTATGGTACAGTGGTCTGAAACATGATTCCATTTTTCTTTAAAATGCTTTGTATCTCACTGCTTGTATATACAGTTCCATTATCTGCATGCAGGATTTTTGGCATTCTCCCAAATTTGTTATATACTTCAGCTAGAATTTGTTTCAAGTTTCCCTGGGACTTCTTCTTTGCTGTGAAGTAGATTGACAACCATATATCTTGAATAGTCATCGATAAATGTGAGAAAATATCTCTTCTTTCCAGGAGTTAGAGTATTCATTGGACCACAAACATCAGTATGTATTAAATCCAGTGGCTGTTCTGATTTTGTAGTACTATTCTTAGGAAAAGATTTTCGGGACATTTTTCCTTTAAGACAGTTTGTACACTTCATTGTCTGATTACACTGATCAATTGTAATGCCTTCAGCAAGTTGTTTTTGAACTAACTCTCTTATTGCTTCTGGGTCTCTATGTGCCATAGATGGATACAGTTTGTGTGTTGTTCTTGTTTAGCAGTATATGCGTTTTCTTTGCAATTTAACTGATATAGCTCATCTTTGATCTTTCCTTCTGCTAGTATAGGGCCCCTTTTTGAGATGATGCAGCCGTTATCTTTAAATGTAACTTCATTTCCTTGTCTTGTGAGTTTCTTCACAGATAACAGATTGCTTTCAAGGCTAGGTACATACAGCACGTCTTATACTGGGATCTTTCTACTTTGTGTTGCGGAGACATGACAATCAATGTAACCATCCCCTATTCCCTCTGTATTCATATACTGACCATTAGCCAAAATCACTTTCTCTGACTGACTTACTTTGGTTAAGATTAGAAAAGAAGTTTCTGTCATTGGTTATATGACTAGTTGCTTCAGAGTCTATACACCATGCATGCTTGGATGTACTTGCATTAATGGTAAAAGCAGTTTCAGTACTTGAATTGTGTTTTTCTTCAGTGATGGCACTTTTAACCCTTTGATGATTTTACTTTTTCAGATGATTCATCCTAGCTTTCCAGACTCTGCAGTCAGCTTTTAGGTGCCCTGTTTTCTTGCATACAAAACACTCACGTGTTTCTTTCAAATGACTTTTATTTTCGGGTAGAGCTTTGGCTTTTAAAACGGATTCTGCTTTAGATACCCCAGTGCTGCATACACTCTTTGTCTTCCGCTTGTATTCATCTATAAGCTTTCCTCTGACATACTCCAGTGTGAGCTCATTATCTGGGCGCGCATCTAGTGCGGTTACAAGCGTGTCATAGCTTTCTGGAAGACCGCTTAATAGTAGTGCAGCAATATGTAAATCTTTGAGATCTTCTCCAATGCCATGTAAGTGCTCCACAATTTCTAAAGTGTTTCTTATATAGTCCTGCATATCACTATTCCTATTTAGCTTAGACTGGTACAGCTTTCTCATTAGATATAGCTTATTGCTGAGATTTATCCTTTCCTGCACTTTCTGCAGCTGCTCCCACATTTCTTTTGCAGTGTCACATTTGCATACATGTACAATCTGATCATCATCTATGCTGAGGGATATAGTGCTTTGTGCTTTCTGATCCTTCTCTATCCAGTCATCTGCTACTGGGTCAGGTTTAGACTCCTGTGTGTATTTCCACTTACCTTCTCTTAGCAGCATCTTTATCTTGAATTTCCAGGATTGATAGTTCTGATTATTCAGGTTTGGCACTGTGAACTTCATAGAGTTGCTGCTGGTGGCCATCTTGGATCACGTTGTTTTTCCTTTTTCTTTCTGTGTCTTTGGGTATCTGGGGGTATCTGGGCCCATAACCTGTTGGCAGCAGATTAGTCTTTGACTGTCCAGGCGTTCAACAGTAAACAGATATTTATTCAGGAACAAGGATAGTGCACTTTACAATTAGTATTTCTTAGCTCATGATCTCAGCTTCTTGTCTGTGAGCTCCATGTGCTCTGCTCTGTGCTGCAGTTACAACAGAGAGAGGAACTTCCTGGTTTTCTACTTTAGCCCCCACCTTTTTAACAGTGCTTTATTAACAACCTAATACTATCCTTACAGACAGAAGCTTATGCAGTTATAAACATATAAACAGTAGTTGTTGCAATACAGGCAATAATAAACATTATTCTAACACAGAACCTTCACTTTCTTCTGCTGTAGCCAATGACAGGTTGACTTGGCCTTGTGTTTTGGATCGTTGTCATGTTGGAACATCCAAGTACGATCCATTCGCAGCTTCCTGGCTGATGAGTGCAAATTTTCCCCCAGTATTTGCTGATAACGTGCTGCATTCATTTTTCCTTCAACTTTGACCAAGATTCCTGCGTCCTTGAAGCTCACACATCATCAGTGATCCACCTCCGTGCTTTACAGTAGGAATGGTGTTCCTTTCATCATAGGCCTTGTTGACCACCTCTCCAAATGTAACATTTATGGTTGTGGCCAAAAAGTTTTATTTTTTTCTCATCACTCCAAATTACCTTGTTTCAGAAGTTTTGAGGCTTGTTTCTGTGCTGTTCGGCGTATTGAAGGCGAGATTCTTTGTGGTATTTGCGCAGTAATGGCTTTCTTGTGGCAACTTGACCATGTAGCCCATTTTTCTTCAAGTGCCTCCTTGATGTGCATCTTGAAACAGCCACACCGATAGTTTTCAGAGAGTCCTGTATTTCAGCTGATGTTATGTGTGGGTTTTTCTTTGCATCACGAACAATTTTCCGGGCAGTTGTGGACAAAATTTTGGTTGGTCTACCTGACCGTGGTTTGGTTTCTGGGCATGTTATCAGGCCAAAAATCACCAGGGTATGTGAACTTTTGAACAGGGTCATTTTGATGTTTTTGGTTGTCATTATGATTTAAAAAGAGAAAACGCAGAAGTTTGATAATAAATGACTTCAACCAACCACTAACCATGAGTGGAGAAAAAGGTTTTGTGTTATCATTCATATTCTCTGAAAAAAAGTCAAAAAAACAAAAAATCTGCTGGGGTATGTAAACTTTTTAGCACAACTGTAGGTCTGGACTTTGACTGGGCCATTTTAACACATGAATATTCTTTGATCTAAAGCATTCCACTTTAGCTCTATCTGTATGTTTAGGGTCATTGTCTTGCTGGAAGGTGAATCTCCTTCCCAGTCTCAAGTCTTTTGCAGCCTCCAACAGGTTTTCTTCCAGGATTGCCCTTTATTTAGCTCCATCCATCTTCCCATCAACTATGACCAGCTTTCCTGTCCCTGCTGAAGAAAAGCATCCCCACAGCATGATGCTGCCACCACCATGTTTCACAGTGGGGATGTAAGGGAATTGCCAGTTGAGCAATTCCCCAGTGCTGCTGCAGAACTCAGGGGAGCGGCACAACAAGACAGTGAGCCCTAAAGTTGAACCCCCCCGCTGTCCCTGGCTAACTTACCCGAACTGTCCTAGGCGACAGCCAGCAACTGGTCGATCAGTCCCTTCCTAATATAAGTGACACACAGAACAGGACAAGACAAAACAACACAGAAGCAGAGTCAGCAAGCCAAGGGGTCGGTAACAGTGGAGCAATGCAGTACCAAAACAAATTCAAGAGCGTAGTCACAGGGAGAGCCAAAGGTCAGGAGTCAGAAATACAACAATCGCAGAATAGGAGCTAGCAGGGGCAAGTCACAAGACAGAATCAATAGCCAGCGACCATGTGAGGGCTGACAACCTGTTTATAGAAAGTCTGGACCTGCCCCAGACTGGATTGGTACACAGGCTGTCAATCACACAGGCAAGGCTGAGATTAACTATTAGTGGAGCACAGGAAAACCATGGTGAAAGAGACGGGTGTTGCAGAAAATCAATTACATAGTCTAGGACAGTGTTCAGACTGAGCAACAAGAAACCTACGCAAGGAATCAAACTGAACACGCCTGCTTCGCCGCAGCATGTGAGCGGAGGGTGGTGCAGAGACCTGAACAGGCAGAGACGTTACAGGGGATGGTGTTTTCAGAATGATGAGCAGTGTTACTTTTCCGCCACACATAGCTTTGCATTTAGGACAAAAAGTTCAACTTTGATCTCATCTGAAAAGAACACCTTCATCCACATGTTTGCTGTGTCCCCTGTATGGCTTGTGGCAAACTGCAAACGACATCTTCTGTCTTTCTTTCAACAATGGTTTTCTTCTTGCCACTCTTCCATAAAGGCCAGATTTGTAGAGTGGATGACTTATAGTTGTCCTGTGGACAGATATTCCCATCTGAGCTGTGGATTTCTGCAGCTCCTCCAGAGTGACCATGGGCCTCTTGGCTGCTTCTCTGACCAGTACTCTCCTTGCACAATCTGTTAGTTTAGGTGGATTGCCATAACTTGGTAGGTTTGCAGTTGTGGAATGCTTTTTCCATTTTTGGATGATGGATTGAATACTTTTGCATGTCACAATTAAAATTTTGAAAACCATATATCATTTTCGTTCCACTTCATAACTTAAAATCTCAATAAAATACATTTAAGTTTGTGGTTGTAAGGTGACAAAATGTGTAAAAGTTCAAGGGGTATGAATACTTTTGCAAGCCACTGTAGCTCAGTGAGGGCTTATTAGTTGAGTGACGAGTTGTACTTTCATTTAGCACCATTTTGGGGTACATATAATGTTTTCATCAGCTTTTATTAATGTTTTTGGGGGGGTCCATGTTAATAAAACCCACAATTCTATCATAGTTTTTTGGATTTTGTTTTTACGGACTTCCCTCCATCAAAAATGACATGGCAGCTTTGTCTGGCAGGTCATTACGATTACAGCAACACCATATTTATATTTCTTTTATTATGTTTTACCACTTTTACACATAAAATGTCACTTTTTGAGAATGAACAATTTTCCTGGAGTCACTGTATTCTGACGCCTATAACTTTTTAAATATTTTGTTGATGGAGATATGTCAGGGCTCTTCATTTGGACAAGTTGTACTTTTTATTGGTATCTATGCCTTTTTAGCACTTTTTATTGATATTATTTGGGGAAAGCGAAGTGACCAAAATAAATTTATTTGTGAATTGTGGGTATATTTTTTTAAATAAATAATGCTACTTTTAGAACATCGCAATAGGTTCCCTATGGGAACTGTGCATAGGCAGTCAGGAGACCGTTTGCTGGCCTCCAGGAGGCCATGGCAACCCCTTGGATCCCATCATAAGATTGTGGGGGGATCCGAGGAGTCCTGGGGCGGGGGGTGATCTTGCCCCCTCCCCAGGATTGATCAGGGCATTCAGGGGGTTAATCCGCTGAAGTTGATGTATCTTCCAATTCTGGCGGCTGGTCTCAGCCCACATTTGGTCCTATGTCATGTGTTTCAAGTGATCCTAAAAGCTTTAGTTATCCAAATCAATCTAATAACTCAGTACTTCAATTACTCTTCATGGCAGGGAAATTAATAGCTAAATATTGGCTTTCTGAATTAAGTCCAAGTATAAGGAAATGGAAAGCAATGGTAAATAATTGGTTTAAAAGATTAGGTTTGGATTGAGGGGTAAGACAAGGTTGCTTTGGCAAAGAAGATGGTTTAGATGTAATTAAATTTTTCCATTTTTTTTCTTCACTCTCCAGCTCCAGGGAATTGATGGGTGGCGTTGTGAGATTTTGGGGTATTATTCTATTTTGTATTTTCTACTTTCATGTAAGATTGTGATATTTAATGAAATTTATTAAAAACCAAAAAAAAAAAAAAAAAAAAAAAAATATATATATATATATATATATATATATATATATATATATATATGTATATATTTCTATGTTATAGAAACATTGAGACAAATTTATGAAAACTGTCTTAAAGAAAAACTGTTTTAGTTGCCTATAGCACAGCTTTCATTTCTTAAAGTGCTTTTGAAAAATGAAAGAGTTAGAGATTACAGATTTTTTTTTTCTGGTTGGACTGGTTGGCTCCCAGCCATCTATATTCTCTTCTCTTTCTCTCTCTAGAAATTGCTTTCAGCTGCTGAGTCCTGATAAGTCTCTGATTAGCGTATCTGTTATCTGTGTATATAAATCCAGAAAAAAACTTAACAATTTAGAAACAGCTCTGCTGAACTAACCTGAAAACCAGGAAGTGCAGGCAAGAGAAGACAGGATGGTAGGTGAAATCCTAAGATGGAAAACACCTTTCAAAAAAATAGTATAATATTATGAAATCCACGTCTTAAGTAGAGATGGGCGAACTACTCAAGACTTGTTTTGTGTTTTTATTCTGCGGCTAAGATCCTCAGTTTGTTTTGGGATTGAACAAGTTCGGTATTAACCACACTTTAAATTGGCTTAAAATGGGGCATGGAGGGCATGGATAGTGGCGATAGCAGAGGATGTGTTTTCTGTGAGCTCCTTCTCCAACTGTTTTCTGACGGTTATTTCAAAAGTCCTCTGTCACTAAAATTTTTCCATAACACCTTGGGGCCCTTCCCCAGGCCCAATTGATTGCTACTGGGTGTGTTATAAGCGATTCCCAGGCACCCACCTCGGCAGAACCTCTCTGTCGGCATCCAGGCCACTTCCCCTTCATGAGGCACCAGCCATCTTGGCGCCAACGGCTTGCTGGAAGAAGGATCCGTGGCCTTAATACAGCAACACTGCTCCTTTCTCTTCCTTCCATTTTGGTCTGGCCGGTGCACCGGATGCTCGAGGGACCGACTGTCATCGTTAAAGGTCCCCCTGCAGCATATACCTGCTGTTAGAATTTCATCCTGGACCACCACCTCTATGGAGAGAGTCTACAAAAAGATCTGCTAGAGTTCTTTAATATTAACGGCCCCTCAGTCTCCGACCCGCATATTTCACGGAACGCTCAAAGTTACATAGTTACATAGTAGATGAGGTTGGATGAAGACACAAGTCCATCAAGTCCAACCTATAACCCCACAGTGTTGACCCAGAGGAAGGCAATAAAAAAACCCATGAGGCTGATGCCAATTGCCCCAGGTCAGAGGAAAAAATTCCTTCCTGACTCCAATCTGGCAATCAATATAAAACCCTGGATCAACTTGTCCTTAGCAAAATCTAGAACCCATAAACTGTAATTTTTTTTTTTTGTTCAAGAAAGGCATCCAGGCCATCTTTGAACTTGCTCAATGAATCCACCATGACCATGGTCGCCCTTCTCTGCACTTTCACTAGTTCAGTTATGTTCCTCTTGTATACTGGGGCCCATAATTGCGCAATAGTCTATGTGTGATTTGTATAGAGGCATAACTATATTCTTGTCAAGAGAATCTATACCTCTTTTGATGCATCCCATAATTTTATTTGCCTTGGTGGCAGCTGCCTTGGTGGAACTCCACTGGTGACTTTGACCCAATCTGAGTATTTACCATTAACAAGTACCCTCTGTATCAATGAGCCAGTGGCGAACCCAAATGCATATGTTTACCCCAAGTTCCAACATTCTCATTTTGCATACAAACCTTTTATTTTGTACAGTATCAAAAAACTTTTAAAAGTCTAGATATACTACATCTACCGCATTACCCATGTCCAGTCTAGAACTGACCTCTTCATAGGAGCTAATCAGATTAGTCTCACAGGACCAATTCCTCATAAACCCATGCTGATTTGGTGTTATACGATTATTTACATTGAGATACTCCAGGATAGCATCTCTTAGAAAACCTTCAAATATCTTACCCACCACAGAGGTCAAATTTACCAGCCTATAGTTTCCAGACTCACTTTTAGACCCCTTTTTGAAAATTTGCTATGCGCCAATCCTGTAGAACAGACCCAGTCATTACTGAATCCTTAAATATTAGATATAAAAGTCTGTCTATCACCCTCACAACTTGGGGGTGTATGCCATCTGGACCCAGCAATTTCTCTATTTTAGTGTTTTGATGCTGGCGCCGCACTTCCCCATGGGTTAAACAGATGACTTTTAACACTAGAAGTCCCAGAAATTTCGAGCTCCCCCTTGAAGTCCTGAAAGAGGGTCAAATGACCCTTAGTCCAAACTGACAACTCTGATGGCTCCAATTAGCATTTCCTTTCATTTGTAAATGTGGCCATTGTCTGAGGAATCTGCAGGGGGGAATTGTGTTGATCCACCTCAGGTCTTGTAAGAGAGTGTAAAGAAAAGAATGTAAGCTGCTCCTGAGTGTCTGCCCACCCCCCAGCTGCATTGTTGTGCTGGGAATATTTGCTAACACCTTAGCAAATTTGCATGCAGCCTTTTGTGCTGTGGGGGATGTGACTGCTTCTCAAAGTAGTCTGCGACTTGAAATCAAAGTACATCTGTAATGTCCTCCCATATCTTGGCAAGGACCCCAGTCGTCCCAGCGGGGAGAGACTGTCCGAAACTGTAGTGATGAGGCTGATGGAACCATTCATGGACAAGGGCAGAACTGTAACCACGGACAATTTCTTTACATCATTGTCACTTGCACAATGACTGCTTAGCCGGAAAACCACTATCCTCAGCACAGTCAACAAGAGTCGCCGGGAAATTCCTCAATCCGCTAGACAGATGGACCGCACTGAATTCACCACTCAGGTGTTTTCAACCACTGATGCCACACTGACAGTGTATGCACCCAAACGAAAGAAGGCCGTCTACATTCTCAGCAGCATGCACAGCGTGGTTGAGACTAAGGATACCAACAAAAGGAAGCCAAACACGGTCACACAATACAACCACACAAAGTGCGGTGTGGATGTAATGGACCAAATGGTGCGGGAGTACAGCATGCGTGCAGGAACACGGAGATGGCCAATCACCATGTTCTACAACATGATTGACATGGCAGCACTGAATGCTCATGTTCTTTATCAGGCATGCACTGGGGTGCAGGAGAGACGGGTGGACTTCCTGGTTGAGCTTGCAAAAGAGTTAGGTGGCTCTCATGTGACTGAAAAGAAGGCACGCAAGGAGAAACTCCTTCGGCAACAACCTTCCACACCCAGCCCTGGCAAAAGGGCGAAGTGTCAGGTCAACCATCGATGCACGAACAATTGTGCAACTGAGAGATGTGTTTACTGCTACAAATACACGTGTGGCAAATGTACCAGGGACATACCCAGGCAGTGCCAGGTATGTTCCGACAGTGCTGACAGACTGCTGAGTGAGTGCTGAAATGCTAGTCACACAAGAAGGACATGCCACTCACACACACACACGCAGCCCCCCACAGCAGCCTATTGTAAATATGTGTGGAATTGTTTTATTCCTTGTATTTTTTTTATTATTTTCATAACAAAAATAAAAAGCATAGAAACAAATAACAGTTGTTCTTTTGTATATTTACATTTTTGTATATTTAGATTCAAGTCAATGGGTGCAGAAAAAAAAAAAAAAAAAATCGCAAAAAAAATCACAGCTACTTGCGATATTTTTGTGATCTGTCCCATTGGTCATATAGATCACTCCTCTGGGATTTTTTCGCACGAAAAAAATCACACAAAAAAAAAAAAAAAAATCGCAGGAAAATCGCACCTATGAAAAAAACCGCACGAAAAAAAAAATCGCAGGTGTGCTTGGTGCCATTGAAATACATTGGCAAATCGCAGAAAAAAAATTGCATCGCATTGCGATGCGATTTTCGCGCAATTTTTTTTCGCTAGTGTGCTTGAGGCACTCTTGGCACGCGAGGCTTATTCCCCTGGCACGGCAGCGGACTCCTCACCCAGCAGTTTCGATCGGACCAAACACGGCCGAAACGAAACTGCTATTATTATACTGTGGGGTCTCTTCAGACCCCCGAGTATAATAAGCGGAGCCCCCGGGGAGATGATCAAACATAAAAAACAATGTACTCACTATTCCACGCTCCGCAACCGCTCTGTACTCTTCGGGCGCTTCTGCCTGCAGGGGCCACTATAGAGCATAATACCGTGTGCAGGGGCCACTATGGAGCATAATACCATGTGCAGGGGCCACTATGGAGCATAATACCATGTGCAGGGGCCGCTATGGGACATATACCGTGTGCAGGGGCCGCTATGGGACAAATACTGTGTGCAGGGGCAGCTATGGGACAAATACCGTGTGTAGGGGCCGCTATGGGACATAATACTGTGTGCAGGGGCCGCTATGGGACAAATACCGTGTGCAGAGTACGCTATGGGACATAATACCGTGTGCAGGGGCCACTATGGAGCATAATACCGTGTGCAGGGGCCGCTATGGGACAAATACTGTGTGCAGGGGCAGCTATGGGACAAATACTGTGTGTAGGGGCCGCTATGGGACATAATACCGTGTGCAGGGGCCGCTATGGGACAAATACCGTGTGCAGAGGCTGCTATGGGACATAATACCGTGTGCAGGGGCCACTATGGGACATATACCGTGTGCAGGGTCTGCTATGGGACATATACGGTGTGTAGGGGCCGTTATGGGACATATTGCTGTGTGCAGGGGCCGCTATGGGACAAATACTGTGTGCAGAGGCAGCTATGGGACAAATGCAGTGTGCAGAGGCAGCTATGGGACATATACCATGTTGAAGGGGCCGCTATGGGACATAATACCGTGTGCAGGGACCACTATGGGACATTATTCTGTATAACGGTGTGTTTTCTATATTAAGGATGTGTTTTTGCACAGAAAACTCCGGCTTTGTTTTTTTTTGTGCAAAAATGCACCAGTTTTACATTGAATGAAAAAGTTCCAAATATAGCTGCATCCAGATACATAGTGTGTATTCACCATAAGGATGCCGCCATACGGGGCTCCTGGACACAATAAATTTACCACTAATTGGGGGCTGCACATGGACTTTCATTGCTTCTAATCAGAAAGTACAGGAGTGTCCCAGGAAATAGCAGTAAACGCATGTGTCCTAAAGCATCTGGTGGCAGCACTTCTGTGTTATGGTTTGTGGTATATGACTTTAGTTTAGGGGTCGTCAGACTTACAATTATTGACCGGCACTCCGAGTACCTCATCTTTGATTTTTTTATTAAAATCGGCACGCCGAACAAAAAAGGTTGCCTACCCCTGCCTTAGACAAATGCTTCTGGTCATTACTCACAGCTGTACCTTGCTCTAAAATTTCTAATTCTATTTAAAATATATAAAAAATGATTAATTGTTTCAGTGCTTTTTTGCTCAAATAAAACTAAACTTAATACAATATGTATAGTCTTTATATTATCAAATACAATAAACTGAATAGAACTAACTAGACACTAAATGGCTAAACTCAATGGAAAACAACAACCTCCTGTGGTGTGACAGTAATGGCCTTAATTACAGAACAAAAGACGGTGATTATAGGATGTTAGATAAAATCCTTCAGGTCATTCGACCCGTCTCTGGGTTCCAAAGGTAGAAATGTTAAATGACCCCTCTCTGGGACTTCTAGTGTTAATGGAAAGCTAACATAACCCCTAATCATGTTGCTGTCCATTGGATTTTATTGTGACCACAAATAAAAGTACTTAAATACTGTGAAACACATACACATTAGGTGTCCCTGTGTCCAAAAATGCCCGATCAACAAATCTATACAAATATTTTTCCCGTATGGTAAACACCGTAGCGGGAAAAAAATCAAACGTGCCAAACTGCCATTTTTTCACTGTTTTGCCTGTGATAAAAATTTGAATAAAAAGTGATAAAAATAAAAAGCAATAGCAATTCCCTAGAATGGTATAACTAAAAAGTACACCTGTTCCATCAAAAAAAGATGCCTTATGCATCCCAGTACACAAAAGTATAAAAAAGTTATAGGTGTCAGAATATGGCGAGATTTAGAAAAAAAAATTTTTTTGCACAGTTTTGGATTTGTGTTAAGGGGTTAAAATGTAAATAAAACCATATAAATTTAGTATCCCCGGAGTCGTACCGAAACATAAAATACAGGTGACATGTCATTTTGGCTTCACAATGAACGCTGTAAAAATGAAGCCCATAAAGTCGCACAAATGCACTTTTTCTTCAAATCCACCCCATTCTGAATTTTTTTCCAGCTTCCCAGTACACTGTACAGAATAACTAATGGTAGCATTATGAAGAAAAAATTGTCCTGCAAACATTAAGACCTCATATGGCTCTGAGATCGGAAAAATAAAAAAATTATTGGGTTTGGAAGGGGGGGGGAGTCAAAAACGAAAATCGAAAAAATTCCTCTGGCAGGAAGGGCTTAGTAGTTGTGCCTTTTCCTCATCATCCTCCACAATTAGACCCAGATTAATTTTGAGAGGGCCCACATTGTCTGTTTTTATTTTCTTATTATTTATGTAATTGAAGAATAATTTTGGATTATTTTTACTTTCCTTGGCAATTTTTCTCTCAGCGTCGATCTTTGCCTCCTTTATTTGTCTGTTGCACACTTTATTTTTCTCCTTATAGTTTTTTAATGCTGCGTCACTGCTTTCTTGTTTTAGTACTTTAAATGCTTCCTTTTATCCCTCATTGCACTCCTTACCATTTTAGTTAGCCATATTGGTTTTCTATGATTTCTGGCCCGCTTATTCCCATAAGGGATATGTTTTTTAGTGGTCCTATTTAGAATGCTTTTGAAAATGTCCCATTTTGTTTGTGTTCCCATCACTTTGAGGACATTGTCCCAGTGTATGCTGCTAAGCTCCTCTCTCAGCTGGTTAAAATTGGCCTTCTGGACGTTTAGTGTTTTTGTACCCCCTCTACTGAACATCTTTTTAATGTGTATAACAAAACTTATTAAGTTGTGGTCACTATTACCTAGATGACCCCCAACCTCCACTTTTGACATTGTGTCAGGTTCATTTGTTAAAATTAGGTCTAAAAGTGCCTCACCTCTTGTTGGGTCCTGCACTAGTTGTGATAGGTAATTGTCTTTTATTACTGACAATAACCTGATCCCTTTGTTGGACTTGCAGGTTTCTACTCCCAGCTGATATCTGGTTAGTTGAAATCCTCCATAATATTGACTTTATTATGATTTGTGGCCTCATCTATTTGTTTTATTAGTATTATTAATATTATTTTCAGCTTATTCCATTATATTTGGGGATTTATAACAAACCCCTATCAGTATTTTATTATTCTTTGTTCCTCCCTTAATTGCCACCCATAAGGACACCACATATTCATTTTCCTCCCAGATGTCCTCACACAGGACTGGCTTAAGGCAGGATTTAACGTATAAGCAAACCCCTCCCCCTTTCCTATCGGTACGCTCCCAATCATAGCTAGGGTCCAGCCATGTCTCATTTATACCCACTATGTCATATTTTTCTTCCAACATTATCACTTCTAGTTCCTCCATCTTGTTAGTGAGACTTCTGTCATTAGTATACATACATTTTATGGGTTTATCTTTATCCCTACTCTTCCACTGCCTACTGACTGTTCTAACCCCATCCCCGCTCCACCTCCAATTAAATTATTTAGCCCTCTTTCCATGTCTACAATATCTTGCCCTCTACATCTGTTACCCTCCCCCCAGTCCCTAGTTTAAACACTCCTCCAACCGTCTAGCCATCTTCTCCCCAAGCACAGCTGCACCCTCCCCATTGAGATGCAGCCCACCCCTACCATAGAACCTGTAGCCCACAGCAAAGTCGGGCCAGTTCTCCAAGAACCCAAACCCATCCTTCCTACACCAGCTCTTGAGCTACTTGTTTACCTCCCTAATCTCCCACTGCCTCTCCTGTGTCTCCCGTGGTACAGGTCCTTGCCTTAAGCTTGCTTCCTAGATACCTGAAATAATTTTTAAGGACCTTCCACCTACCACTAGCTTTGTCATTTGTGCCAACATGTATTATGACCGCTGGAACCACACCAGCCCCACCCGTAATCTATCAACCTGATCCATGATGTGTCAAACTCAAGCACCAGGAAGGCAACATTCGACAATCACGGTCTTTGTGACGGATGCCCTGTCTGTTCCCCTAATAATTGAATCCCCCACTACCAGCACCTGTCTAGGCTTCTCTGCTCTCCTATCCCCCTTCTTACTGGAGCAGACATTCCCCTAGCTGTCAGAGGAAGTGTCTTGCTGCAGCAGTGTTACCCCTGTACTAACATCCCCCTCATCTGCCAATTTAGCAAACTTGTTGGGGTGTGCCAGTTCATGACTAACCTCCCTGGCACTCTTCCCTCTACCCTGCTGCTTTCTAACTGTCACCCAGCTAGCTGCTTCATGTTCTCGCACCTCCATGCTGCAATCCCCCTTTGCACTTACCCCAGCGATTTCCTGCTCTGTGAGCAACAAACTCCTTTCCAAGTTATCAATGGATCTCAGTCTTGCAATTTGCATATTTAGATCCATGATCTGGGCTTCCAAATGTTCAATGTGCTTACATTTTGCACTGCAGTATGCTCCCCTCAAGCGGCTGCTCAAACAGAGAATACATGCTGCAAGATGTACACTGGACCGCATTGATAAGCATGGAGCACATCTTTCCTAATGGAGATTATTCCAGCAAAACTAAAAATACAAGTAAAATAAGCACAATACAAATAAAAAGTGAATAGGCTCAAATGTTTTTTTGTTTCTTCTTCTAAACTCCTCGAATCTAAAGTCACTTAATCTTAAGTCACACTTAAACCAAAACCACACTTAGAATCAAAACACACCCGCAAGCTCACACACTCACTTTATAACTTAGCTTTTAAAGCTGTCCTCAGATGCACAGAAAGCGGCAACTGATTACGCTGGCTGCAAAGCATTTACGCGTGGATTATCATACAGGTGTGTTCTAAAGCCAAGAAGCAGATCTAGGGGCATTGACACCCTGTTGGCTACCATTTCCTCCCTCACCGCTAAAAATAAACTTAGCCCTACCCTAGCTGTATCTAACAAAATGAGGAAACATCTGCTCCAGTTATAATGCCTAATGACTTGCCAAAAGGACCTTGCTTTTAAGAGAGTCCAATGCCAAGCATATGTTCATAATAATATTGCTAGCGCATTTCTTGCCAAGGACGTTAAACAAGCTCAGCCCATGTCCAACATTGCATACCTCTTTGATGACCAGGGCAGGAAAATTGTTGACCCCAGTCTGATTACAGATCAATTTCGGCATTACTATATAATAATACTACAATAATTACTATATATATAATTTGAAGGATGATGCAAAGGTGTTTCAAGCTTCCGAATCAGATATTGCTGGTTTCCTTACAAATTTCCCTCTTCCCAGACTCTCCTCTGAACGTCAATTGCTTGCTGCTCCCTTTTCTCTACCTGAACTTTACAAAGCCATTTCTTCCTTAACCCCTTCACACAAAATCACGTACATGCATGTGATTGGGTGTGAAGGGTTGTATGGAGAGAGTTCAGAAGCTGAGCTCTCTCCATACATGGCAGGTGCTCGCTGTATAACACTGCCGGCACCCACCGCTAACAGCTGCGATCGGTGCCGACACCGATCTCAGCTGTTAACACTTTAGATGCCACGGTCAAACCTGACCGCAACATCTAAAGTGTGCAGCTGCCATGGGCGCCGCCATCTTTCGCCGATCGCTGCCCTACTGAACGTCATCGGAGGGTGGTGATCGGTTGTTATGACAGCTGGGAGCCTATTGAAGGCTCCCAGGCTTGTCATTACATTAGATCTATTCCAGAGGCATTACATTAGATCTATGCCAGAGGCATCGTGTAATAGAAGGGAATGAATTTCACTATACACTGCAATACATTAGTATTGCAGTGTATAGTATGAGAGATCAGACCCCCTAGGTTTCAAGGTCCCTAAGGGGTCTGATCATAAAAGTAAAAGAAAAAAAAAAGTTTTTTAAACTACAAAAAAACACCAAAAATATAAAAGTTCAAATCACCCCCCTTTCCCTAGATCACATATAAAAATAAATAAACAAAAGTAAACATAAACACTTTAGGTGTCCCCACGCTCCAAAATGTCCGAACTATTAAAATATTAAAATATCTCTCCCATACGGTGAACGGCGTACCAGGGAAAAAAAAAATCAAAATGGCCAAATAGCTGTTTTTTCTACTTTTTGCCTCCTATAAAAAATGGAATAAAAAGTGATCAAACTATCAGACCTTTCCCAAAATGGTATCACTAAAAATGCCATCTTGTCCCGCATAAAAAGACGCCATACCCTGCATTATACACATAAATATAAAAAAGTTTCAGGTGTCACAATATGGCGACACAAAATTTTTTATGTATTTTGCAAAGTTTTACATTTTTTAAAAGGTATCAAACCATTACAAATACTATATAAATTTGGTATCGCTGCGATCATACTGACCTGTAGAATACTGGTAACTGGTCATTTTTACCATATAGTGAATGCTGTAAAAATTAAACCCATAAGAAATTGTCGTAAATGCATTTTTTTTCCAATTCCATCTCATTCTGATTTTTTTTTCCAGCTTCCCAGTACATTGTACAAGATATTGAAGGGTGCCATTACAAAGTACAATTAGTCCTGCAAACAATAAGCCACTATATGACTCTGTGAACTGAAAAATGAAAAAGTTAGGGCTCTTGAAATGGGGGGAGGGAAAAATGGAAATGCAAAAACGAAAATTGGCTGTGGTATGAAGGGGTTAAAACCACTCAAATCCCCAAGCCTTGATGGCTTTACTGGTAGCTATTATAAGAAATTTATGATTAACCTATCTGCTGAAGGTATTTGCAAAGGCTGCAGAGGACCTGAGACCATGGGCAGCACGGTGGCTCAGTGGTTAGTACTGTAGAGCTGGAATCCTGGGTTCAAATCCCACCACGGACAACATCTGCAAGGAGTTTGTATGTTCTCCCCGTGTTTGTGTGGGTTTCCTCCAGGTACTCCGGTTTCCTCCCGCACTCCAAAGATACATACTGATAGGGAATGTAGATTGTGAGCTCTATATGGGACAGTGACCACAATGTCTGTAAAAGCGCTGCAGAATATGATGGTGCTATACAAATAAGCTCTATATACAAGTAGCAATAAGCATTTCCCAAAAGAAAAACCCCTGCCACTTCAATAAATTTCCGACCTATTTCACTGTTAAATGTGTACATTAAAATATATGCTAAAATACTGGCAGAGTGCCATCTACAGTTGCGGTTAATTAATCCTGACCAGGTGGGTTTCATTGCAGGCTGTCAGGACCTGGATGGTACTCACAGGTTCATTGACTTGATTCAGAGGGCAGAGCTTACTTGAACACCTTCTCTTCTCCTAGCTTTGGATGTGGAGAAGGCGTTAGAGAGTCCACTAGGGATATTTAGACAGCTGGAGAAAATTGGTATATGTGACCCCTTTAAGGCAGCTATTCTTGCTCTTTACCCCTGTCCCTCCGCCAAGTACTATCTTCAGGTTTTTTATCAGAACCTTTTCCGATCAATAATGGAACACGGCAGGGGAGTCCACTCTCACCAATTATATTTGCCTTAGTAATGGACCCCTTGGCAGAGTCCATTAGACTTAATCCAAGTATTGATGGTATTCCCGTGGGTAGGTCACAGCACAGAATAGGCCTGTATGCTGATGAAATTATTCTTTCCCTCTTTATCCCGCTAGCCTTCCTATAGGCAGTTCCCCAGAGTGGTCCTCAAATTGTTCCCACTACCTGCTTCTTCTAAGGGGGTTCCTCAGTTTTCTATAAAACTCTGATTCTCCCAGTGGAACAGACCAAACCTTCTTGTCTCATACACTGGGAGACTGACCTCTCTATACAAATATCTCTACAGGAATGGTACAAGACCACAGGTTATGTCAAATTTGTTTCAAGGGGCGCTGTCCATTGGGAGGCAGCTTACAAAATCTCTCTCAAGTGGTATGTCACAAATAACTCACATGGGCCCCACCTACTCGAATCTTTGTTGGAGAGGTGCAATGGGAAGCCTTCAGCATATGTGGTGGGAATGCTCCAAAATATTCGCTATTTGGTCCGCCACCTTTGTGTTTATATCCTCTATAGCTAGGACTGCCATCCCAATGCCGCCAGGCTTCGCGTTATACTTCCTAGACACTGATCAGTTCCTGGGTGGCATAGAAGTAGTATTGGGACAAATTATCCTAGCTGCAAGAGCTATGATACCACACCAATGATGGTCAATGCAGTGTTTGACCATTGCAGAGCTTATTCAACACTTAGCTTTTACCCTAGAAAGAATGTTGGCGATTAGAGGTACTTATATCCCAAACTTCCACGCAAAGTGGGCTCTGTGGACAGCCTACAAGAGATTTACATAACTTTCATTCCTGAGCCGAAATTAGACTCCCTATTTCTTATTCCTTTTGCAATCTCCTTCATTCCATACGCCTGAATCTTTACGATACATATTCCTCCCATGTGCTGCATGAGCACATGAGAGGAATATTTTCATTTTTATTCTCTTTTTACTGTTATTAATTGATTTGTTTCCTGTTTGCTCTCCTATTTCTATAATCTGAATATCTATGGGGTATCTATGATTCCGAGATTATATCTCATGTTCTACATTATATTGTACTGTAGTATGATACTCCCAAGTATTTGCACACCCTCAAGTGACTTTTGTACGTTATATCTCTACTTAGCGTGTATGTTATGTAGCGCTTATGTCTATGCAATGTTTGTACTTTTTATATTTTCTGAAAAATTTAATAAAAAGTTAAATGGAAAAAAAACAAAAAACGGGGCATGGCCTGACACTGGAGCGGACCAGACACGTGTCTAAAGAGCTTCTGCATCTACATGTGGTTTTGAGCTATTTTGGGTTTCCCATCCGGGTCCCACCACTATTCATCAGATTTGTACCCCCTCCTGCACTCCCTGACACCTTCCTGCGGGGTCCCCAGGTCCCGAGGCATTTGTACCCAACCACCTCCAGCTCTTCTTGCGGCTCTAACACATGCCGAGCCACCATCTTGCTTCATCTACGGTGACCTACAGTCTAGCCGGCTTCCTCCTTGCTGACTCTGGAGCTTCATTGTATTCACTGCTCCCGAGCTTTCCACACTAGCAACTGCCTTCCAGCATCCATCTCTAGCCCAGCTCTTTGTAGTGTCTTTAGCAGTCAACTCTGCCATGGACCCGCGGGTTGCTCCCGCCGGGTCAGTACGCCTGCTGGCACCCTGGTCTCCCTGCATGGCATGACCATCATCTTCCCTGTGCCACAACAATCTCAGCTGCCTGTCCTGTGACTCTCCTGCTACACCTCCTGGCACCCACTTCTCCAGGCAAGTGCTCATACGACTTTCCCCCTTATTGTGCCCTGAACCCGCTTATCCAGATACACCCCTGGGCTGCTAGACCTCCTTTCTTGCACCTGATACTGAGCATCTATCTGCCCCATCTGTGGGTGAGCCCCTGCTGATTCCAGGCATCTCTCCTGACCAGCTCCCTGCATATCCTAGCTGGCAGGACTCTGCCTGTGGCCTGTAGTGCCTGTTTTCTTCAGGAAGAATCTATATGTTTGTTCTCTGACATAGGTGGCCATTTTGGACTTTTATACTTTGGACTTCTGTGGCGCCCAACCCTGCTCACCGGTGTGTACTGGCTGCACCCCTAATGTCCTCTGTGACCGGTGGGCCTGGGCCTTCACCAAAGAGTATTTTGTCAACACATATTCCTCGCCTCCCTCAGAGGCTTTTTGGACTTCACAGGTCTTTAATTTCCTTTGTTCCCTTGCCCCACTTAATCCAGAAATCTGATAGACTATGCTTGTTTGGAGCAGAAGATAGGGTCTCTCTCTCATTTATATACAGTTTACTGAACACCCCACCCCCTGACACCAAGCTAGACTTTATGGTGGCTTGGGAATGGGACCTTGATTCCCCCTTAACTCCATCTCAATGGATTGACTGTTCCACATCTATTAGCAAAGGAAGTTGGCAGGTCACCCTTATGGAACCCTCTTTGAAAATCCTTTATAGGACCTATTTGGTTCCCCATCACTTGCATAGCTTTTACCCTAAGGTCTCACCCCTCTGTTTCAGAATCTGTAATGCCTTAGGCACTACTCTCCATATCTGGTAGTCCTGCCCTCATGCCCGCCGCCTTTGGATGGCTATTCACAGAATGGCACAACGGCTTTTTGGACAGCCATTCCCATTTTCTTCTTCCTTAGTCTTAAGCCCTCTAGCCTCAAATAAACCCAATTTCAGTTGTTTCAATATATCCTGATGGCTGCAGAAAGCCACATCGCCTTCAACTGGAAGAGACTGTCTCTCTCGTTGACTGATGTTGTTTGGCGAGTTGATGCTAAAATGCTTCACGAAAAAATGAATGCCACCGTCTCTGACACCTTCCCACTCTTTGATAGACTTTGGACGCCCTGGATCATCAGATCCAATATCCAAGGTCTGCCATACTGTCTTTAGTTATGATTCTATGACATATAACAACATTGTGCTTATGGCACCAACAGTGTGCTATAGTAGAATGTGATGGTGGACCACTCCACAGTACATGTCTACCCGAGTGGTGGTAGCTGTGGCAACATGTGTGGCAGTGTGGCAGGGCATAATATGATGGGTCAGACCGCAGGACATGTCTGCCTGTGTGGTACCAGTGGTTGTAGGCACTAGACAGCTTTGGCAACATTTGTGGCAGGGCATAATATGATGGACCAGACCGCAGGATATGTCTGTCTGAGTAGTGGTACTGGTAGCTATTTAGAAGCAGTATCAGCAGCAGTACAATAAATGGAAGATGATGATAAAGGGAGACGATGACACCACTATTTGGAGACATCAGCCGGAGGTGTTTGAAAATCCTCAAGGTTCCATGCCTAAGTAATTTTTCCATGCTACCTATGGACAGCTTAGTCCTTTTAGGTGTTACAATGCCACCAGCAAGCACTGAATACCCTCTCAACCATAACACTTGAGCCCGGACAAGATAAATCTCCCATGGTAAACTGGGCCAGCTCCTTCCACTGCTCTAACCTATTGTCCTAGATTTCCATGGGGTCAGAGTTATCAGTTGGACTATCAATGCTCTCTAGGCACAACTGTACCTGCTAGTGCAGCTGGTGGGTGTCAGTTGTCTGTTGTGGCTCCAGTTAGCCTGGTGAGCTGAAAAATTCTAGATACTCTACGGGGTGTGGATGACAGTGCTTTTACTCCTCCTGACACTTGTGGCATTGGCAGAGGAGGTGGAGTGCTGACTGAGTGAGGTGAATCGGAAGCGGGAAGAGGCCCACTGGGTATGCGAGCAACTGGCAGTTGCAGTGCTCTCCCTAAATGCTGCTGCAAACTTGATATACAACCTAACCTGATAATATTCTAATTTTTCTTCTTTTAGGGAAGTAGGGAAGAATTCCCCCATTTTGTCTTTATAGCGAGAGTCTACGAGCACTGCCATCCAGTACTCATCCCTCTGCTTGATGCTAATAATATGCTTGTCACTGTGTAAGCAGTGAAGCATACAGCCTGCCATGCTTGCCAGCATGTGCTCAGACCCAGGGGACTTCCATGGTTAGTGTTCTTGGCCAGTGTCGCCGTCGTCATCATCATCATCTTCTTCTTGAAACAAGTAAGGGTCAGCCTCCTCCATTGGTTGTGCCTGTGACATATCAAAGGCCTCCTCTGCATCCAAGGGAGAGCCTTCCTTCTCTTCCTCCTCTTCCAGTATAGGCGTCCCAGTTCCTCTACCATAATGACCCTGATCCTCTTTCATCAACACAGGGCTATGACGTTGACTAAGAAGTGGAAACTGTTCTTCCTGTTCCATCTCTTGTTGCATGAGTGTAAGGGTTTCCTGTAAGATATACAATAGAGGGATCACATCACTGATGCTGTAGGCTTCCATGCTGAAAATTTGTTGGCTTCTTAAAAGGGCTTGAGAAGCTAGAACACTTTTCTCATGAGCATCCAATGACGTACAGTGGGGGAAAAAGTATTTAGCCACCAATTGTACAAGTTCTCCCACTTAAAAAGATTAGAGAGGCCTGTAATTGACATCATAGGTAGACCACAACTATGAGAAACAAAATGAGAAAACAAATCCAGAAAATCACATTGTCTGATTTTTAAAGAATTTATTTGCAAATTATGGTGGAAAATAAGTATTTGGTCAATAACAAAAGTTCATCTCAATACTTTATTATATATCCTTTGTTGGCAATCACAGAGGTCAAACGTTTTCTGTAAGTCTTCACAAGGTTGGCATACACTGTTGCTGGTATGTTTTGCCCATTCCTCCATGCAGATCTCCTCTAGAGTAGTGATGTTTTGGGGCTGTCGCTGGGCAACACGGACTTTCAACTCCCTCCAAAGGTTTTCTATGGGGTTGAGATCTGGAGACTGTCTAGGCCACTCCAGGACCTTGAAATGCTTCTTACGAAGCCACTCCTTCATTGCCCTGTCGGTGTGCTTGGGATCATTGTCATGCTGAAAGACCCAGCCATGTTTCATCTTCAATGCTCTTGCTGATGGAAGGAGGTTTGCACTCAAAATCTCATGATACATGGCCCCATTCATTATTTCATGTACACGGATCAGTTGTCCTGGTCCCTTTGCAGAGAAACAGCCCCAAAGCATGATGTTGCCACCCCCATGCTTCACAGTAGGTATGGTGTTCTTTGGATGCAACTCAGCATTCACTCTCCTCCAAACACGACGAGTTGTATTTCTACCAAAGATAGTAGTTGAGGTCTACCTATGATGTCAATTACAGGCCTCTCTCATCTTTTTAAGTGGGAAAACTTGCACAATTGGTGGCTGACTAAATACATTTTTCCCCACTGTGTCTCGAAGTAACACAATGTCCCTGTGGTCTTCTGCATGCAATAATCATTCACCGCCTTCTGCTGCTCACACAGACACTCCAGCATGTTTAAGGTGGAATCACATCACAGATATGGCAATACAAAGGCAGACCAATTGGTCACTGCAAATTTAACAGAATGTTTTCTGCAATGAGGATTTTCTGGCCATGAAGAGCACCTCTTTTAAGGCCACTATACAAGTTAATAAAGAGGTGAACCACCAGATTAAGGACATGCACTATACAGGGACAATGTGTTATTCATCCTAACTGCAGCTCAGCAACAATATTGGTGCTGTTGTCGCTGTCAATGCTGTCCAGTTGTAGTTGGCGAGGAGCCAACCAGCAAGATACTTGCTGCAGGATACAGCGAAGCAGCTTCTCCACTGTGTGGCTCCTCTGATCCAGTCTCTTTAATTGCAAAACTGCATGGCAGTGCTTTGCCTTACACCCATGAAAAGAAGGGGGAGGAGAATGATTGGAAGTGATGGCTTACCTTGGTGAAGATGGTGACAGGAAACGGTCCAGAGAGGAGCATCCAGAGGAGATGGATGGGCCCTTCGTGCTGTAGAAACTGGGCATGCACTATTGGGACTGAATTAGCACCTGGCCTTACTGTGTTTCTGGATTGTTGCTGCTACCACTCAAAACAATGACATGACCATGAATTGAGTGGAAAGCCTGAAAGCCCATCCACGTGTCAACTGTGACGTGCACCTTTCCTCAGACTAACATATGCAAGGAGAGGCCCACATTCTCCGACACATAATGATGTAAAGCAGGGACAGCATATGCCATCAGTTGTCGAAACGCGGTGGAATCCACTAAGTGCTATGGCACCTCCAGCAGCTTGGCCAGATGCGAGTTAAGTTGCACAACTGCTTGATGACTGGGCACATATTGCTGTCCTCTGGCCACACATTCCCTTATGAATGACTAATGTTGATGTGGAAGAGTAGGAGAAGGAAGAGGAGGGGAAACAGTTTGTTATAATGTTGATAACGACAACCATGTGCTAGTGCTACGTGTATATGTGGTCTGCCTACTAGGAAGATTACGTGGAGGAGTAAGAGAACAAACTTGCTCACCTCCTCTTCCAGTGTCACTATCAAGTCTATTTTTCCAAAAAAAGAGAGAGATGCCTTTTCATGTAAATACGTAGAGATGTCATTCCTACATATGTTCCTGCACGGCCATAGCCAAAGTTTCTGCTTGCAGATCCACATCACCAAGGATTTATCATTTGGAAAGGTCCAAAAAAAAATCCCCATGCGGGAGAAGTCTGCATGCCACCAGCAATAGCAGAGACAAGTCTGCCACTACCACCACCAGTGCCATAACCTCCAGCTTGAAAGGTTCCCCTAGATCTTCCCAGGGCAGGTTTTTTGGATGTTGGGCCTGCACAATGGCTGGAATTACTATCACCACTGCCACCACACTTTTCAGCTAATGTCGCCTTGCCATCCTGACCTGGTTGCCGGGTCCTATCTGCAAGAGAATCATCATTGGCAATGTCATCATCATCATCTTCCCCGCTTTTGTCTAACACATCATCATGGCCATGTACACCCTCAGAATTTCCACCTCCAGATATCCCCCCGAACTCCCCTACCAGAATGACTACCAGTAGTAGTAGTACCACATACCCTGCCACTACTACCTCATCCACCAACAGTCATCATGCCTTCCTCCTCTGCTTGCACACAATGATGACTGTTCTCATCCAGCTTATCAAAAGGAGTAGGGAGACTGCTCTGACTAGGAGAAATAGATTGTTTAGCAGGTACCAAAACTATAAGCAGTGTTGCTCTTGCCACCCACATTGGTATTGCTAGTAGTAGTAGTAGTATTAGTAGTAGTAATACTATGAGTGTTTCCTCTTTCCTCTCCTTTTGTCTGTCGCCTGCCCTGTTATTTTCCACTCATTTTTTAATGCACACAGTGCTTAATTATTAACAAAAAAAAACCCACTGAAATAATGGAGATTCTTTTCTTACATTAGCAAAGGATGCTTTACTAGTAGTACCATGGCTGCCACTACTACTTTACTATTATGTGTTATGTATACCTAGAATTATATATGTGCATAAAGTGCACTTGTGCATACAGAGAAAAGAATAAAATATTAACATATAAGAATGTGTTATGTGAATAGAGAAGAGATGAAATTGTTCCAACCCCCCCCCCCCCCATGAAAAAATAGCAAAATTGCTAATTGCCTATGGGGTTGCATAAAAATCCTGTAAACCTTGACCCATGAAAATATGGATATCTAAATCCCCTGTGTTAATAAAGCAAACATTCATTTTTCACGGCTATCTTGCACACGAAAGGCATCCATTTTCACGGATCCCACATACATTTAAGTGTATGGAGGGATCCATGAAAATGGACAAAAATAAGACATGACCTATATTTTCATGGTCAAAATAACGGTCACGTGAATAGCTCCCATTCACAGACATTGAAATTAATTCTGCCATGTTATGCCCGTTAAAAAAAAGGGACGTCACACAGCCATTATTCACTGTCGTGTGAATCTAGCCTAAGACTGCCAGAGAAAGCACATTACAAATACAGTTCTGTGGAAAAGAAAATCCCTTTAATGCAACATATAGTATAAACCAAAACACCCTTGAAAACACTAGTGTTCATCCAAAAAAAAGGTCTGTAAAACCTGTCTTTCAGGACAATATTTTCACTAGTATTCTATCCTTGTAAAAGTTTTATAATTATGTCTGGCAGAACATTGTCTTCTCTTAAAATAGGAGCCAGGAGAATATGTAGGCTTAAATAGCTGTTGTTCTTAAATCAAATAAATCCCCTGAGATATGTAATATTTGCAGACCTAATAGTTTAAAAAGCATTGATTTTGAGATATTAGCTTAAATAATGGCAAAATTCCCTTGTTAGCTATCTCAACCAAAGTCAATTTGGCCTTGTAAATCTAGACCAGAAACGAATCCCAACGAATGTCAAATAAATGTATAATGCCATGCAAGACACAATCACTTCGATTGAAAAAAAACTCAAGATTTTAGCTATATATTTATATATAGCTTTAAAGTAGTATTTCCACAAACATAATAATTTTTAAATTTGTAGATAATTAAAAGTTAAACATTTTTGCAAATATAAGTAATTAAAAAATTTTGCAGAATTTTAAAGATTTTCTCTAAATACAGTCATATGAAAAAGTTTGGGCACCCCTATTAATCTTAATCATTTTTAGTTCTAAATATTTGGGTGTTTGCAACAGCCATTTCAATTTGATATATCTAATAACTGATGGACACAGTAATATTTCAGGATTGAAATGAGGTTTATTGTACTAACAGAAAATGTGCAATATGCATTAAACCAAAATTTGACCGGTGCAAAAGTATGGGCACCTCAACAGAAAAGTGACATTAATATTTAGTAGATCCTCCTTTTGCAAAAATAACAGCCTCTAGTCGCTTCCTGTAGCTTTTAATCAGTTCCTGGATCCTGGATGAAGGTATTTTTGACCATTCCTCTTTACAAAACAATTCCAGTTCAGTTAAGTTTGATGGTCACCGAGCATGGACAGCCCGCTTCAAATTATCCCACAGATGTTCAATGATATTCAGGTCTGGGGACTGGGATGGCCATTCCAGAACATTGTAATTGTTCCTCTGCATGAATGCCTGAGTAGATTTGGAGCTGTGTTTTGGATCATTGTCTTGCTGAAATATCCATCCCCGGCGTAACTTCAAATTCGTCACTGATTCTTGTACATTATTCTCAAGAATCTGCTGATACTGAGTTGAATCCATGCGACCCTCAACTTTAACAAGATTCTCGGTGCCGGCATTGGCCACACAGCCCCAAAGCATGATGGAACCTCCACCAAATTTTACAGTGGGTAGCAAGTGTTTTTCTTGGAATGCTGTGTTTTTTTTACGCCATGCATAACGCCTTTTTGTATGACCAAACAACTCAATCTTTGTTTCATCAGTCCACAGGACCTTCTTCCAAAATGAAGCTGGCTTGTCCAAATGTGCTTTTGCATACCTCAGGCGACTCTGTTTGTGGCGTGCTTTCAGAAACGGCTTCTTTCGCATCACTCTCCCATACAGCTTCTCCTTGTGCAAAGTGTGCTGTATTGTTGACCGATGCACAGTGACACCATCTGCAGCAAGATGATGCTGCAGCTCTTTGGAGGTGGTCTGTGGATTGTCCTTGACTGTTCTCACCATTCTTCTTCTCTGCCTTTCTGATATTTTTCTTGGCCTGCCACTTCTGGGCTTAACAAGAACTGTCCCTGTGGTCTTCCATTTCCTTACTATGTTCCTCACAGTGGAACCTGACAGGTTAAATCTCTGAGACAACTTTTTGTATCCTTCCCCTGAACAACTATGTTGAACAATCTTTGTTTTCAGATCATTTGAGAGTTGTTTTGAGGAGCCCATGGTGCCACTCTTCAGAGGAGATTCAAATAGGAGAACAACTTGCAATTGGCCATCTTCAATACCTTTTCTCATGATTGGATACACCTGGCTATGAAGTTCAAAGCTCAGTGAGGTTACAAAACCAATTTTGTGCTTCAGTAAGTCAGTAAAAAGTAGTTAGGAGTATTCAAATCAATAAAATGATAAGGGTACCCAAATTTTTGCACCGGTCAAATTTTGATTTAATGCATATTGCACATTTTCTGTTAGTACAATAAACCTCATTTCAATCCTGAAATATTACTGTGTCCATCAGATATTAGATATATCAAATTGAAATGGCTGTTGCAAACACCCAAATATTTAGAACTAAAAATGATTAAGATTAATAGGGGTGCCCAAACTTTTTCATATGACTGTATCTTGTGGTCACAAGTTGTTGTCTTGATCGATTGCTAGTGGATATGACCATGAATGCAGGACCTTTCTAAGGTCAGAAAATCAACCATGATTTTCTTATTGTGGTATCTTCTCATACATGTAGTATCCCTGCCTGATAACCCAGCTGCAATAAGAAAATCATGGCTGGGTTCCTGACAAGTCCCAGACCATAGAAAGTTTCTGTACTCATGGTCGTATCCATTGGCAACTGATCAAGACAACAGACTGTAACCACTAAGATGGTTAGAGAAAATCTTTAAAACTCTGCACAATTTTTAACTACTTATATTTGTAAAAATGTTTAACTTATACTTATCTACAAATATAGATATGATTATGTTCATGATAATACCCCTTTAAGTATATTATATTCATGCTTGTTTGTGAGTGTTTATTTTGTGGAATGCAGTCACATCAGTTACATCTCAGCTAGTTACAAAGAAAATAATTAATATGGTTGAAAAAAGACATATTGTACAGCCATCAAGTTCAACCAGGGGAAGACAGAACATGTGGATAAATGGAAGGGGAATATTAAAACTTAGTTTCTATTAGTCACTATTAATCCAGAGAAATGGTTGGAAATCTGTAATACATGAGCCTATCTTCCCTAAAAAGAAAAAAAAAAATACCTCTTGATCCGAAGTTAAAGGGGTTGTCCGGGATAACTATAAAACCCTACACTAATCTAAACACCCTCCCCCCTCCTACTTTCTAAATTACATAATTAATCAAAAATGTATATTTACCATTATCCCTGGGATGGTCATGTGACCGCCCCAGGGACATTTTCTGATTATCTGGTGACGATCCATTTCCCCATTTCCGGAAATGGATCGTCACTACTACAACCCCCCCATCCACTCCATCATACTTACCTATCTTCTTCCTGTTTAGGCTTCCTTCTGCGGGGAACAGCTCCTCCTCCTTCCTTGACTTCATCACACACATGCGCAAAAGAGCCAGAGTCCTGGTTTAGCGCTGAAGCCAACACTACATATCTATTGCGCAAGCTGGGAGCCTGCGCAACAGAGATGTATTGAAGGCCATGGCACAGTGCTGCACGCTTGCAGTCAAAAAAGAGGAGGAGCCGTTCCCCTCAGAAGGAAGACAGGAAGAAGACAGATAAAGATTAATAGGGTACGGAGGAGGGCTGAGTGAGTTGTGAAGGGCTAGCAGTGGGAGGAATAGCTAAGGAGACAGGGAGGGGGTGTTAGAGAGGGAGGGGGAGGAGTGAGAGGTAGATAGTGTGAGAGCCTACAACTACCAGAATGCATTGCACCAGCTAAGGCAGCAGGAAGCTACAACATGTAAACAAATGCAGAAGATGTTAGGCGCTCCCATAGAAACCCAGAACTCACTCAAAACACTGCTAAAGGTATTTAGATGCACTTATTAACCCATTAATAGCACTACCAGACCTTTTATTTTAAAAAAAATAATTTTTGCCTGGAAAACCGCTTAAAAATCAACATTATTACAAGTAATCTACATCTTTAGCATATACTGTACCTTATTTTGTTCAATTGTAATCATCTGGTCATTTGCTAAGGCCTTCACTGATTCAGATCAATTTTTGAGGTACACAATTAGCCAACTTCATGGCACTTAAGGTAAAGAAACCCTGCTGCCGCTGGATATTGCCTGAATTTTATATACAGGCCCTTTGTATACTTATACAAATGTATTATGTTCCCCTTAGACATCTATTCTCAAGACTAAATAAATCAACATTTGTTTTATTATTAAATAAAATAAATTAGCAGTATCATCCATGCTTCTTATCAGTTTTATTGATCTTCTTTCTACTCTCTCAATTCCAGTGAAGCCCAGATGACATTATAATATATAATGGCCCTATACAGACCATGTGGAAAGGATATACATTCTTTCCACATGGTCTGTATTGGGTCATTATATACTATGCTTTCCCTGAACTTTGGTTATATTTTTGATTGATGTGCATTCTACCTGTATTTGGGCAGATTCTGGCACTTTGTGTAGTGATTTGATATAATGGAATAATATGTTTGCAGGGTTATCGCATTGTTGAATATATTTAGTATAGATTTTATCTCTGTCCTCCTTGTTAATTCACTTTTATGTATTTATTAATAAAGATGTATGGCATTATGTACATCTTCTCTGAGTGCTTATGTTTTTTGGTATATGCAATATTTGTATAGCTCACAGTATTCATTTCCATTGGGTATTATTAGCCCCTTTTTCATTAGTTTGTACTAGAGCTTTGTAAAGCAGGTTGAGAACATGACTTTGTTGGGAATCTAAATATCTGTGCTCATACTTCTCCATCCATCAGACGTCATTACCTCCTGTGTAGCGCTGTTAGAGGAAATACAGTACTGCATGTGCATTTGTCACATGACCATCGCTTCAGGGTTGCCATGACTGCCAGACGTTTGGGAAGCAGAGACAATCAGAACAGAGCAGCATCTTGTCGAAGGCTGAGGCATGGTATTTTAACTTGACAATGAAATACTTTGTTGCCAGTGACTGCCTTGTATCTAGGCTCCCTGTGTTCTTAGAATTCACTCTCAGTACCTTGCACTGTTTATTGATATTGGCTTGTTTTCCTGGTTTACCCATTATTTGCTGATTTGACTTAAACTGATACCTTCTGAACTCAACCTTGGCTCGACTTCTGGTATTCCTTTATTTCAGTTTTGGATATTCCTGTACTATCCTGGTTTTTGACATCGACTATTGGTTTTCTCTTTCTGCCTGCCATAGGTTATCTGATTGGGTCCTTAGCTTGCAAGTGTGCCTGTTATCTGATATATTGAATGAAATTTATCATGTCTTGTACTCTAGTCTTCTGGCGAGTTGGGGTTTTGTGCAAGAAATTGTGACTTTTTCTCTTAAGCAACCATCACTACTTTCCTGAAAGAAAGTATGACAAGGGGTGTGGGTGGGTCACTGGCCCCATCTGATTTATGCCAATTTACTGGCATTAATAATGCCTGAAATGCACTTCGACCATGAGCTGGTGTAGATTTCAGTGTAGGTGCACGGCCCTAGCAGAGGGTGCACCTAATTTAATTTATAATAATATTATAATTTTTATAATATTATAATTTAATTTATTATAATGTATAATATGTTACTTAACGTCTAGCAAGAGATATATTCATTTTGTTCTCCTTTCCCTTTCTTCTCTGTGTGGAATCCTTTATGAAATCCTTCAAATTTGATATAAAAGGCCTGCAATAAAAGTCAGAACTGATCTGTAGGTAGAATGTAATGTTTATATATGAAAACTAATGTCAACCCTTTTTGCTGCTTTTTATGTGTGCACATTGATTGAGGTCTTTAAACTTACTGCAGTTCAAGTCTGAAGATCAAACAATTAGGTCTGTGTGTGATTAAGCAGCAATGTAAATATATTTGGCAGGGTTCATTAACATAATCTGTAATAGAGTTGTGCCACTTGGTCAAATTTGATATTGAGCTCTGAGATGACACTGTGAATTTCATATATTGTAATCTTTAAACCTAATAACTGCATGAATGAATTTAATCTCTTTACAAATGTAAATGACTGATACTATTATAAATGTGCTGAATATCCTGTAGACATACTCATAGAGTTTTGGACCATCTTGTCTATTTTGTAATTTGTTTTATACCTTCATTTTAACCTCAGTTGATACTGTGTTCCATTTCTTTACAGGTTTTCTAATAGTTTTGACAGATCATTATAAGTCACAGTGTAAGGCTCTGTTCTACATTGGAGCCTTGGAGCTTCTGCTGCAGATTTCATCACATTTAATTGGGGGAATATATTGCTGCTCTTTCGTTATTTTATGGTTTTCCCCAGTAATTTGTTTCCTGCATCTGTCAGTGCCGCGCAAATTGCCATATTTTTCTGACTACAGGCTAAGGCCCCATGTAGCAAGCTGAAGCAAAAAAGTGTTTTTTTTCAGCAGCGGAAACGCATCGCTGCTTTTCATGCAGCACTTTTCACAGAAAGTCTGCTTCCATTATACCTATAGAGTCATTCCATGTCAAGTGGACCAATTTTAAAGGTTGTCTAAAGGCAGCATGTCAATTATACCTGCGGAAACGCCGGCAGTTTCCCTATAGAGTCATTCCATATCAAGTGGACCAGGGGTCCCCACCTCACCATCTCAGATTTTGATGACATTTGGTACATAGTTTCTCTATGATATAAAACTAAGCTGTGAAAAATTTTAGTTCAAAAGACTAAAAATTGAAGGTTCTAGGGGACCTCAAGTAAAGGGCTGCAAAACGTCACCTGAGCAAAAATGACATTTTGGGACAACTTCCAGAAGCTGTAAACATGGAAGTTTTAGTAGTATAAGGTGGATATTTGGAGAACCTGCACAACTTTTAGGGCTTAATGAACTGGCAAAACCCCATGTTCCTAGTCCTCTTACTTTTTGCATGGTTTAGGCTCAAACTTTGCAAAAAAAATTGCAAAAATGAATTTACAGCGATGTTGAGGCTGCTGTAGTGTCAAAACTAGTTGACCTTTCAGGTTGATTTTTGGTAGGTGTACTAAATACATGGCTGTAATGAGGCCTTCCAATTTGCCTAATTTTGGCTATCTTTGATGCCCTATATCTCCATTAGAAAGAGCAGATTTCCTTCTATCAGAATATGTTGTTTTCATTTTGGAGTCTCTTCATATAAGGATTGAAAAAATGCCCTCAAATATTTGCGGGCAGTAGCCTGTGATTTCTTCACTACATCCTTGAAACAAGTGTAGTAAAAGTGATTTTTCTTCAATAAACACCAATTTTTTAAATAAAGAACACATTATGTTATAAAACTGTATTCAAGAAAATGAAAAAAACAGGAATGTTTTTTAGGATGTGGAAGGATGAGGCCTGGTTTCATAACAGGTTTAAAGAAAACTGCAGTCAGTTAGGATGACCGACTTGGCCAATTATGATTGGTGGACCCTGTTGCAAGGCGGAATTGTTTGTTTCATTGCCTAATTGCACGCTTCTGGTACCTCCTGGCTCCTGAGTGTCTGTTGCTGTATTTCTTCACTGCACCCTTGCTACAGTTTGACCTCTTAGTGAACTGTAGGCATCAAAGTAAGCCTAGCAACAGACACTCAGGAGGCAGGAGGTACCAGAAGCATACAATTGGGCAATGAAACAAACAATTCCGCCTTGCATCAGGGTCCACCAATCATAATTGGCCAAGTCTAACTGGCTAAAGAAGTTTTCTTTAAACCAAAGTTTTCTTTAAACATTATGTAATAAAACTGTGTTCAAGTAAACTAAAAAGCAGGGGGAAAACCATTGTATATATACTTTTTGTTGAAGAAACTCACACCTGCACCGACAGGCTCATTTATATTGAATTAAATGCCACAAATAAAGATATTAATCACTTGAGACTGAAGTTAAATTTTATCCATTGGCAAGAATAAATGTGTTTGTTGAACTGATGCTAATGCTCATCAATGGATCCAGAAAGATCAGAAGAATTTCCACTTTGCTCAGTTGGCTGTTCAAGTACATCAGAGTGTCATTTACTGACATACAATAAAAATAAAGGTTTGAAATTAATTGAAGAGCTTCTGCCTGATCAACAGAAGTTGTTACAAGAGTGTTCTGGACAATTTTTCGATGCTGGATCAACTATTTGCCTTCATCATGAATCCTTACTGCTGAAAAAGTTAGTATTTTTGCAAAGAACCTGCTGTAACCCATTTTCCAAAGGGGGTCATAATGTCAAAAGGGGCTTAAGAGTGCTGGATGACACACTAGCAGCCCAGCTAAAGGTCTTTACAAGCAAAATATTTGTGCCAGGTCAGAAACTATGTCCATCTTGTCGAAAAGAAGTCTGTAACAGAGCTGCTGATTCTTCATCTTCATCAATAGCAGCAGATGATGAAAACAGTGACATTTCAGGCAAGTTTAACACAAGTTTGACATCTCTTGGTATTTCTCCGTTAAAGTTCAAAAAAGTCAGCAAGCGTGATGTACGAGCGAATACCAAGAGCAAAATCAGGCGAGTGCAAAATACTTTGAGGAGTTGTCTTGCAGTTGCTGGTGGCTTTGACCCAAATGAGTTTGAAAATCAACCTTCTACCAGTCAGAAATGTGGCAAATGTTCTGATTATGATGACCTGCTAAATGAGTTGAAAAGCAAAGTCCAAGTTTCAGCAAATTATACAGAAAAACTGCAAATACTAACTTTAGCACCAAAAAGCTGGTCTATTGAAAGAACTGCCTCAGAATTCATGGTTTCAACTAGAATGGTTAAAAAAGCAAGAAATCTGAAATCAGTTCATGGAATTCTGCAAAACCAGACAAGAAGAAAGGTAAAGTTTTACCAGAAGAAACCACAAAAAAATTCTTGCCTTTTTTGAAGCTGATGAATTCAGTAGACTGTGCCCAGGGAAAAAAGATTTTCAAATGCAAAAGCGCTTGCTGCTTAGTAATCTAAAAGAAATGTATGTTGCATATCGTACTCGAAATGGGCCAGAAGTGGGTTTTTCAAAATTTTGTGAGCTAAGGCCAAAATGGTGTGTCACTGTTGGCTCATCTGGTATGCATTCAGTGTGCGTTTGTGTCATTCATCAAAATGTGAAGCTTATGCTTGCTGGAAGCCATCTGCTGAACGAAGATTACAAAGCACTGATTGCTAAAACTGTGTGCAATTTGGAATGCAAAGAATGCATGCTTCACAAGTGTGAAATATGTCCAGGTAAAGATGTGCTTGAAAATTACCTGACAGAAGTGTTCAGTGATGCTGACCCAGGTGAAACAATTGAGTTTAAGCAGTGGGTTCATACAGATCTCACCACACTGGAGACCAAACAGATGTATGTTGATGATTTTGTATCTGAGCTTGCATTGAAAGTTTCTGACCTGTCAATTCACCATTATATTTCCAAACATCAGACACAATACTTAAAAACTGTTAAAGAAAACCTAAATCCTTGTGAAATTGTTTTTCTCATGGACTTTGCTGAAAACTACTCCTTTATTGTCCAAGATGTTGTTCAAGGTTTCCACTGGGAAAACAGTCAAGCTACACTGCATCCATTTGTTGTATACTTCCGTGATGCTTCAAGTGAAATTCAGTGCACTTCAGTGCACAAGTGTTTGCATAATAAGTGACAGCTTGCGGCATGATACAGTTGCTGTACATGCATTCTTGGAAAAATTAATCACATTCTTGAAAAACACAATTGGTGAAATAAAGTATGTAACATACTTTAGTGATGTCTCAGCTGCACAATACAAGAACTTCAAAAACTTTGCTAACTTGTGCTATCATCAAACAGAATTTGGAATAAGTGTACAGTGGAATTTCTTTGGCACAAACCATGGCAAGTCACCATGTGATGCCATAGGTTGTACAACAAAGCGACTAGCTGCTCTGGCTAGTTTGCAACAACCTAAAAATAGCCAAATTCTCACAGCACAAGGATTGTTTGAATTTTGTGATAAAAAAATAAATAAAATCAAGTTCATTTTTGTTTCCAAGGGTGAAATTGAATCTTCAAGAGCTGCACGAGAGGAAAGATTCAGTAAAGCTTCCACAGTTGCTGGAACTCGTGAAAATCACCAGTTTATTCCCATTGACTTGAACCAAATTTCAGTCAGTAGAGTGTCAAATGATTCCTCCTCATTTGTTGTCAAACTTTGTAAGTCAGATGACCCAGTGAGTGTGCGTGGCATAAATGTCTCAACTTCATCCTGGGCAGTATGTTGCCTGTGTTTATGACAACAAATGGTGGATTGGCAATGTTTGTGACACATCATTTGAAGAACATGATGACTTGGTCAACTTTATGCATCCATGTAGGCCTGCACAATTATTTCATTGGCCTATCAGAAGAGATTCTTGTTGGATTCCTGAACAGCATATTCTAGCATACCAACGCATATTTAAAGCACTGAGTGACTTATACAGCAATTAGAAACATTGATGGGCCCTATATCCGTTTCCTCTATCATTTAACAATACTGGCCAAAAAACACTTTTTTTTTTCAATCCTTATATGAAGAGACTCCAAAATGAAAACAACATATTCTGATAGAAGGAAATCTGATCTTTCTAATGGTGCTAAAAGAAAGAAGATTAAAGCTGTCCTACTGGAGATATAGGGCATCAGATAGCCAAAATTAGGCAAAAATGCTTTTTATACCAACTTTGTAGTTTTTTTTTTATACCAACTTTATAGTTTTTAAACCACTTGTGACACGCGGCTCCCTCCACTTTGCTGCCATACCCCTTCTCAGGCTATTGCTGATACACACCTTGAGCACCTTGTCATCATCTACCGGACCACATCCCTCCTGGCTTCCCAAGCAGCCCTCCCGGCTCCTGGTTCCAGAATGTGAGGCTTTCCTCATGGGCTCCATCTTTTGTCTGGCTCCCAGCTGCCGACGCTCACAATCCATATCACAGACTGTGAGTACTCCCTCTTCTCCTGCCTGCTGCTAGAGTCTCACTGCTCTCACAAAAGGTTGCCACACACAGCATAATGTGCTCGGCTCACAGATGCCTTCTGTAATTTTGCGACATAGCGGCTTTCAGCTTCATCCCCTGGTTCAGGCAGAATTTACTCATACCTATTCTCCCTGCAACACCGTCCCCTGCTGTCCTGCTATCTCTGCATCTGAACCTCTTCTTGGTCCCCATTGGGAGTGGAGGGGTGGCAGCCGTAATGGTCTGCCTCTCCTACGGCAACCATATTCACAATATTGCCAACTCTGCCTCCTCTTTGTTAGACCCCACTAGTGGTGCCTGAGGGAATACCTCTCCCCCTACCTCTAGTTATCCCCAGACACACAATGGTAAAGAAACACCCTCATAAGACTCCACAGTTGCCTCCTTAAAGGGCCAGTACGCCTTCACCTATCCTTTCAGAAGCACATCTGTTTGGGTGCTCTGTGTGCCTCTGCACAACTAACACACTGGGATTGTGACTCACCTCTCCCTGACCGTCAATACACAGTCACCTGTTTGGCATTTCTCAGAAAAGGCTAAGTACATTGAAAATTAACTTTGCCCTATATACTGTTCTAAACTAATTTCCATATACAACTGTCCAGCCTGGCCCTGCAAGTGCTTGTGCCTTACATTATGGTTAAGATTCACCAAAACAAAGCAGCGGACTCTTACGCCACTCAAAAAATCTCAGGCGGACATTAACAAATATCTCAAAAAACTGTCTCCACTACTGTCCATGCATGCAGGGAAGACAGCATTGGGCATACCAGACCCTGTGAATTATCAGACATGGAGAGCCTTATGGATCAGGAACATACCTCTGATTCCACCTCAATGGTCACTATGTCTTCGTAAAACGTCCAAAAAATCATTGAAAAAGCCCTTCAACTGGTCATGAGAGAACTTTTGGATAGCAAGCAGGATGTTAGGGGCACTGACTTGAGAGTCGAACACCTGGAGGAGACACAAATTTTGATTCTTGCCCATGGTGAGGCTACTTTAATCCACCCTTTTTTTTTTTTTTTTTTTTTTTCCCCCCCCCCCCCCCCCCCCCCCCCCCCCCCCCCCCCCCCCCCCCCCCCCCCCCCCCCCCCCCCCCCCCCCCCCCCCCCCCCCCCCTTCCCCCCCCCCCCCCCCCCCCCCCCCCCCCCCCCCCCCCCCCCCCCCCCCCCCCCCCCCCCCCCCCCCCCCCCCCCCCCCCCCCCCCCCCCCCCCCCCCCCCCCCCCCCCCCCCCCCCCCCCCCCCCCCCCCCCCCCCCCCCCCCCCCCCCCCCCCCCCCCCCCCCCCCCCCCCCCTCCCCCCCCCCCCCCCCCCCCCCCCCCCCCCCCCCCCCCCCCCCCCCCCCCCCCCCCCCCCCCCCCCCCCCCCCCCCCCCCCCCCCCCGCCCGGGGGGGGGGGGGGGGGGTTAAGGACCCAGCCCAAAAGTGCGTTAAGGACCAGCCCTCGTCTTTCAAAACTGACATGTGTCACTTTATATGGCAATTACTTAGAGACGCTTTAACTTACAAAAGTGATTTTGAGACTGTTTTTTTCGAGACACATTGTACTTCATGTTAGTGGTAAACACTAATGAATATTTTTGTATTTATTTATAAAAAAAATAGGAAATTTGATGGAAATTTGGAAAAAAAAAAATCGCAATTTTCAAAATGTGAAATGCTCTGCTTTTCAGACAGATAGTCATATCACCCAAATAAATTAATACATATTATCTACCGTATCTCTGCTATATATCGGCATCATCTTTTAATCGTCCTGTAATTTATTTTGGATGTTAGAAGGCTTACAAGTGTAACAGCGATTTTCCAGATTTACAAGAAAATTTCCCAAACTAATTTTTTAGGGACCACTTCAGTTCTGAAAGGGATTATAAAGGCCTATATATTAGAAACCCCCATAAATCACCCCATTTTCAAAACTGCACCCCTCAAGTAATTCATAATAGCATTTGGGAAGTTTGTTAATCCTTTAGTAATTTCACTGGAATTAAAACAATATGGAGGTGAAAATTAAGACATTTAATTTTTTTCCACTAATCCCTTAACTTAGCCCTAAAATTAACACATTCATAAAGGGTTAAAGGAGAAAACGCATCTCACAGTTTGTTATGCAATTTCTCCAGAGCATAGAAATACCCCACATGGGGGTGTAAACTGATGTTTGGGCACACGGCAGCGCATGGAAGGGAAGGAGTGACATTGGACGTTTGAAAAACAGATTTTGCTGGAATAGTTTTCAGGCGCCATGTCTCATTTGCAAAGCCCCTAGAGTACCAATACAAAGTAAAACCCCAAAATGTGACCCCATTTTGGAAACTACTCCCCTCATAGAATTCATCAAGGGGTATAGTGAGCAAATTGCCCACACGGCCGTTTCGCAGATTTTACTAACACTGGGATGTATAAATGAAAAATTACTAAAACGTCACTTTATCCCCAAAGTCTTCATTTTCACAAGGGGTTAAAGGAGAAAAAAAGCATGCCACAGTTTGTTAAAGAATTGATCCTGAACACGGCAATACCCCATATGTGGTCGTAATCTGCTGTATGGGTACATGGCAGGGCTCAGAATGGAAAGAGCGCTATTTTGCTTTTGGAGGGCAGATTTTGCTGGAATAGTTTTCAGGTGCCATGTCGTATTTGCAGAGCCCCCAAAGTACCAATACAGTGGAAACCCCCTAAAAGTGGAAACTACACCCCTCACAGAACATATCAAGGGGTATAGTGAGCATTTTGACGCTACAGCTGTTTCACAGATTTTATTAACACTGGGACATTAAAATGAAAAATCACTTTTTTCCAATAAACCATCAATTTAGCCCCAAATTTTTCATTTTCACAAGAGGACAAAGGAGAAAAAGCATCCCAAAGTTCATTATACAATTTCTCCTGAACACAGAAATGCCCCATATGTGGTTGTAATCTGCTGTTTGGGTACATGGCAGGGCTCAAAATGGAAAGAGCGCTATTTAGCTTTTGTAGGGCAGATTTTATGGAATAGTTTTCAGAGGCCATGTCACATTTGCAGAGCCCCTAAAGTACCAATACAATGGAAACTCCCAAAAAGTGACTCCATTTTGGAACTTACACCCCTCATAGAATTTATCTAGGTGTATAGTGAGCATTTTGACCTCACAGCTGTTTCATAGATTTTATTGACTTTGGGACGTAACAATGAAAAATACTTTTTTTTTTATAATAAACAGTCCATTTAGCGACATATTTTTAATTTTTGAAAGTGGTTAAAGAAGAAAAACACCCCACAGTTCGTAACACAATTTCTTCTGAACACAGAAATGCCACATATATGCTCCACAGTGGCTCCTCCACAGTATTATAAGCTCCCAACAGCCCCCCTCCGCTTCGTTGCTATTATTATACTATGGGGTCTCCTCAGACCCCAGAGTATAATAATCGGAGGCCCAGGGAAGGTGATTAAAAATAACAAACATTCATACTTACCTTGCCTTACCTTTCCTTGGCATTTTCGCTCCATCCTGCCGTCTTCAGCGTCTTCAGGCCCACTTTCGACGTCGCTGCTGAGGCCTGTGATCGGGCCTCAACGGTCACATGGGGGCACACTGACGTCATTATGCGGCCGCGCCCCATGTGACCGCTGGGGCCTAAGCACAGGCCTCAGTCACATGATGGAAGAGCGCCAGAGAGGACGCTGTGCCCAGGAGAGGTGAGAATATCTATTTATTACTTTCAGTCACCTCCCCTGGGTGCCCTGCTATCTATTGGAAAGGGGCCTGCAATATGCCAGGGTCCCTTTCCAATAACAGTATGTATAGCGGTCGGGGAACCAGGCTTTCCCCGGCCGCTATCATAGTGGTCTGGGGCCCCGGCCATCTCCAGCTGGCTGCGGGCCCCCGGTGCGACCGTGATCATTACGCCATTGGTTTGTGGGGTTCGCGGTAGCGGCTGCCACACGGCTCCCGGCCCCCTAATGTCCCGGACCCTGTGGCAGCCTCTACCGCTGCTACCCCGGTATTTACACCCCTGCCTCCATCCCAGTTTAACTCAGTACAAATATATTTGACAAAAAAGTCTCAATTTACTGTGCAGATCTGTGTTTTATGCAAAAAAAAATGCTTTTTAATTTCTGCACCTCCTTTGCCACTTCCCTGAAAAATTGCACTCTCCGCCAACTCTGGTCTTATGAAGACAGCCATTGATAACACCAGTCTTCATAAATGTGCCTCCTAGAGTTTTGGCCATTTCTTAAGGCATTGTCTAGTTTGGATAGACATTTATAAGTCAGAGTAAAGTTCTGTTCACATCTGCATTGGAGCAGATTCGCTCAGATTTAAAGAGGATCTGTCACCAAGTCAAAAATGCTAAATAACATACATTATTTGATACTTGCTGTGTTCCTGAACAATCTGGAGTTTTTCTTTTTAATATCTGTGCAATCATTCAAAACATATGGCCCCTGAAAGATTATATGTAAACTAGATCTGATTCTCCATGTGGGTGGGAACATTCTCAGAGAAAAACAAAAGTTTACCGCCAACTTGGAGAATCAGATCTACAATTTTCCATATCTTTTGAATGGGTGCATGGATTTTAAAAAGAAAAACTCCAAATTGTTTAGGAGCACAGCGAGAATCAAATGGTATATGATATTCAGCATTTTGTCCTTGGTGACAGATCCTTTTTAATGACTCTATTATAAATAAGTGAATCATAGTTTCAGTTATAAGGTTGTAAATTTGATGCCAAGGATGGGCTAAGATCCTACCCTGAAAGCTCAAAAAAAATCTGATATCACAAGACATATCATAAAACAAGTGTTCCATCCTTGGTACTAAATAAACGGACTAGTAAGAAGATATGAGATGAATATCCCGGCAGAAGGATCATTGCTCCCTCATTGTGAGGTCCTGGTTTGTCCTATTCACTTGACTGTCTCTTCCATATCTGTCAAGACAGTAAAAGGTAGGTGCTAGCTAAACTAGGACTAGAGATGAGCGAATTTCTCAGAAGTTCAATTCTGAAGTTTGATTCGAATTTCCAAAAAAATTTGCTTTGATCCGAATAAATTTGTGGCGAATATCGTTAAACAACACCTATTTCCTGGCTTCAGAAAGCCTGTATAGTGGTGTAGAACACTGTGCCTTGCAGTAACACGCATAGGGAGCCTACTGTGGTAGTCAAACAATACTGTGAGTCAGTATGACACGCACATGACAGGTGTCGCTCTTAGAACCACTGCACACTTCACTTATTTGGCCAGTTATGGGGCCAAAATTGACCAACTAACTCAATTGTGAACCCAGCCTTACAGATCCATGTTAGTTCCAGGTAGAAAGAACCATGCAGAGGCCCAACACCCTCGTCTGCTGATTCCACATAGATGTCTACAGAGTGGCAAGGCGACATAATGTGAAGTTGGCAGCAGCATGAGGAGGCCACAGAGTGGCAAGGCAACATAATGTGAAGGTGGCAACAGCATGAGGAGGCCACAGAGTGGCAAGGCGACAAAATGTGGAGGTGGCAGCAGCATGAGGAGGCAACAGAGTGGCAAGGCGACATAATGTGGAGGTGGCAGCAGCATGAAGAGGCCATACAGTGACCTAGTGGCAGCAGCATGAGGAGGACATACAGTGACCCAGCAGTGGCAGCAATATGAGTGCATACAGTGAACCAAGGGCAGCGGCATGAGGGCATACAGTGACCCGGTGGCAGCGGCATGAGGAGGACATACACTGACCCAGTAGCCACAGAATAAGAAGGACATACAGTGACCCAGTGGCAGCGGCATGAGGAGGACATACAGTGACCTGGTGGCAGCGGCATGAGGAGGACATACAGTAACCCAGTGGCAGCGGCATGAGGAGTCCATAGAGTGACCCAGCAGTGGCAGCAGCATAAGGAGGCCATACAGTGACCCGGTGGCAGTGGCATGAGGAGGACACAGAGTGACCCAGTGAAAGCGGCATGAGGAGGCCATAGAGTGACTCAGTGGCAGCAGCATGAGAGGCCATACAGTGACCCGGTGGCAGCAGCATGAGGACGCAGAGTGACCCAGTGGAACAGCATGAGGAGGCCATACAGTGACTCAGTGGCAGCAGCATGAGGAGGACACAGAGTGACCCAGTGGAAACGGCATGAAGAGGCCATACAGTGACCCAGTGGCAGCGGCATGAAGAGTATACAGAGTGACCCAGTGGAAGCGACATGAGAAGGACATACAGTACATTGACCCGGTAACAGAGTGTGGAGGTGTCAGCAGCCTTAGTAGGCCATACAGTGACCCAGTGTCAGAGTGACCCAGTGGAAGCAGCATGAGGAGAACATACAGTGACCCAGTTCCTCCCCTGTGTGACTTTGTTCGCCCAGGTAAACGAGGTGACAAGGCGAAAATGTAGAGTTGGCAGCAGCCTTAGGAGGCCATACAGTGACCCAGTGTCAGAGTGACCCAGTGGAATCAGCATGAGGAGGACATACAGTGACCCAGTGACATTGTGGAGGTGTCAGCAGCCTTAGAGGCCCAGACCCGGTGGCTTTGTGGGGGTGGGGGGCCTTAGGAGGCCATACAATGACCCATTATCAAAGTGACCCAGTGGAAGCAGCCTTAGTAGGCCATACAGTGACTCGGTGACAGTGGAAGCAGCATGAGTAGGACATACAATGACCCAGTGACATTGTGGAGGTGTCAGCAGCCTTAGAAGGCCATACAGTGACCCAGTGTCAGAGTGACCCAGTGGAAGCAGCATGAGGAGGCCATACAGTGACCCAGTGACATTGTGGAGGTTTCAGCAGCTTTAGGAGGCTATACAGTGACCTATTGACAGAGTGAGGAGGTGGCAGCAGCGTGAGGAGGCCATATAGTCACCCAGTGGAAGATAGCGGAGGTGGCAGCAGTGTGAGAAGGACATACAGTGACCCAGTGGCAGAGGTGGAGGTGGCAGCAGCGTTAGGAGGCCATACAATCACCCAGTGGCAGAGAGCGCAGGTGGCAACAGCCTTAGGAGGCAATACAGTGACCCAGTGGCAGAGTGAGGAGGTGGCAGCAGCGTGAGGAGGCCATACAGTGACGCAGGGCTTTGGTGCCACCATTGGAACCCTGGCCACGCTTCACCTTCTGCCCAGGCAGGTAGGCTGCTGCGAAGCAGGTGGTCTACCTGGGGCACGTTTAGCTCCAAACCTCCCACTGCTGCCACCCTGCTGACTCCACCGCTGCCTCATGCACAAGCTGCAACCCTCTTCTCCTGATGACGATGAAGCTCCTTCATCACCCCGTTCCCAATTATTATCGGCTACATCATCATCCACTACTGTCTGCAGGTCACTGATGTCCTCCTCAACATCAGCTCCCACACCACTCTCCTCATCACTACATGCCCGCCTACCGGAAGACGCAGATGTCTCCTCCAGATCTTGGCTGAGCAGTAGCTGCTGACTGTCCTCTAGTACCTCCTCCTCACTGTATAATAGATCTGAGCCCACAGCATAGAGTAGTTCTCTAGCTGAGGGGACAGAAAAGGACAGAGTCAGGTTGAGGACAGGTGAGGGCACAGGGCCTGCTGCCGGGCCATGCCAATTATGGATTGTGTCTGATGAACCCACCGACTCTTGGCTGGGGGTGTCTGATGTGACTTGGGATGAAGTGGATGACCGAGTCAACCAGTCTACAATCGTTGGGTTGCTGGTCAAGACACGACCACTACTTGACACTGGGAGCTCAGGCCTCTGTAACTGACCCCTTTTGCCACGCCCCCTTACTTTGCTGCGACCTACGCCTGCACCAGAAACATTTAGGCCTGAGGCCCTCCCCTGTGCATGGCCTCTCGATTCTCTGTATGACATACTCTTCGATGAAAAAACATAATTGCAAAGAAAATAAATACAGGGCAAAAAGGCCTGTAATTTTCTACTTTGAAGAGAACGTGAAATAAGACCCTTATTTCTTTCCCCACCAATGAACACCTATAAAAAAAAGCATGATAAAGGTAGAGATTTGTGGCTAAGAATTATTGATTTTTGACAATACTGTATTGTTAAATGGCCAGCAACTTTATACTGGGAACAAAATGGCGAATATGGTCCTTATGGGTTTCCACACTAATAAGAACCTTTAAATAATTGATAATAACCGCTAGGAATTATTGAATTATTGACAATACTGTTTTGATAAATGGCCAGAAACTTTATACTGGGAACAAAATGGCGAATATGGTCCTTATGGGTTTCCACACTAATAAAAACTTTTAAATAAGTGATAATAACCGCTAAGAATTATTGAATTATTGATTTTTGACAATACTGTATTGATAAATGGCCAGCAACTTTATACTGGGAACAAAATGGCGAGTATGTTCCTTATGGGTTTACACACTAATAAACACCTTTAAATAAGTGATAACCGCTAAAAATTATTGAATTAATGACAATACGGTTTTGATAAATGGCCAGCAACTTTATCCTGGGAACAAAATGGCGAATATGGTCCTTATGGGTTTCCAGACTAATAAGAACCTTTAAATAATTGATAATAATCGCTAGGAATTATTGAATTATTGACAATACTGTTTTGATAAATGGCCAGCAACTTTATACTGGGAACAAAATGGCGAATATGGTTCTTATGGGTTTCCACACTAATAAAAACTTTTAAATAAGTGATAATAACCGCTAAGAATTATTGAATTATTGATTTTTGACAATACTGTATTGATAAATGGCCAGCAACTTTATACTGGGAACAAAATGGCGAATATGGTCGTTATCTTTCCCCATGTTAAAGGCATTAGAACAAATAACTGCAGATATTAGTGGATGATAATTCAGTTTTCTTTGGCACAGTAGTACTGACAAATGGCCTGTAATGTTATGCTTTGAAAGAACAGTGAATAAGCCCCTTATAATAAACGCCTTTAAAAAGGCGTTTATTACAGATAAGTGCAGATATTAGTGGATGATAATTCACTGTTTTTTGCTGTACTGCACTGCAAAAGGCTTGTTGTGTTCCACCTTAAAGACACAGGTATGAGTAATGAGCAGCAGTATAACGGCATTGAGTGCTGCAATGTGTATTAAAATTCTTGCTGTAAATGACCCTGCAACCACCCCAAATTCTTTTCTCAATTCCTTCCTATCCTTTCCCTACAGTTCTTTCCCTGAACTTGTATCTGTTTTATAAGTCTCTTCCTAGCTCCTGCTGATGTATGTCCCTACAGTAAGAGCGATGTGAAATCACTGTACCTAAAATGGCTGAGGGTTTTTATAGGGCTGTGACATCACAGGGCCGGCTGGCTGCTGATTAGCTGCATGCTTGGCATTGTGGGTGATTCCGCGTTCCCAGAGTCCCTTGCCCCTTGTCCTAACATGTGCAGTAGCCATTTTATTAAAAAATGTGATTCGATGCATTGAAGCGTAAGGAAATTCAGAATTGAGGCGAATCGAAGATTTCCTGAAATTCGGATCGAATTCCACTTCTGCAGCTTCGATTCTCTCATCTCTACCTAGGACGAGCCAGTTAAGCTTCCAAACTGGCAGGGAATGGTGTGTCAGTGCTGTCATGGTCATGTTGCTCGGTTAGTGCTGGGCACCATGACCCTGGAACTCTACACAGAGAGTAGTAAAAGAGTCCTCACAAATGAAGCAACACATAACCTGTGTATGTAATGCCACTCCATTTATCTCTATGTAACTGGTGAAGAAAAGTAAAAATTTCAGCAGGTTCACAGAGATGAGCAGAACAGGGGAGTACATGCTCAACTGCTTCTCTGTTCATGTAGGAGGACCTAAGACCCATATAGTCAGACACCTATTAACTATCTTGTGGATAGATGACAAGTTTATGTCTAACTACTTTATTATCTTGTTTTACAGTGGGGCCTGATGATTTCTGCGTATGTTCCTGCTACTAACTGTTGCATTGGCTTACAGAATGGAGTCTAGACAAAGAGCTCTAAGAGAGCTTTCCTTTTCTAGTAAATACTTGCATTCACTATGAAATAATCAACAAATAAATTGACAAGTGGGCATTACCATTTCCGTTCTTGAAGGGAGTGTGACCAGTAAATGGCCTATGTTTTAAATGCATTTTTATGAATTTATTGTGAGTTTTTTTTTTTTTTAATGTTCCATTATCTAAAATTTTTAAAATAGCATAAAAAGCCTGCAGTTTTGACTTTGGCCACTAGGCCAAATAATACACTGTTTTATTTAGATTTTTTTGCAGCAGCCACTCCACTTTTCAGCACACTGATGATCACAACTATTATGCGTATAATGTAGATAAGACACAGAAACCATCAGACACAATAGATGACTTCGCAACTTATCTTCTTCTCCCCCTCTGTGCACAATGACCTCTGCATATGTCACAGAGCATGCTTAGAAAACTTTCCCATAGAAGTCAGTACCGTCTGCTCCAGACCATTGTGTCTATGACCCATGGCCCATCTCTAGGAGACAGAAAGTCACAAACTTTTAGGCTTAGTCGCAAGAATTGGAATTGCAAGTTTTTTAGCATATTTTTAAAGTTTAACTCCCTTTTTTTTTCGCTATTGTATCAAGGGATGTTTGATTACCATTTATGTAATATACTTTAACTTATCTAGCTTCTTTTTTTTTTTTTTACAAAACAGGCTGTAACATTCTCCTTACAACCCTTTAACTAAACTGTTACTAGGGAAAGTACTTCAAATGGCTGTATCTTCGGTTTCATACCACCTAGAAAATGCTTCTGAAATCATAAGAGTTATAACAGAATCTGTGAATCTGAGTTCATGCTGCATATAAAATCACATTCCCGTCTGCGTTTTTAACTATTGATATCTCTAATTCAGTCTTGGCATCATATGAAAGCTGAATCTAAGCTTTCTTTTGATACCAGAACAATATTTCTCAGGAGTATAAAACAGAAGATACAGCCATTTGAAGTGACTATCCCCCTTTGGTAAATGATTCATTGAGTACATGTGTATGGACAGACTCTCCCTGGCAATATACGCTAGGCTGAGGCCCCACATTGTGGAAAAGCTGTGTTTTTGTTTTTTTTTGCAGATTATGCTGCGTTTTTATGAGTCAAAGCCAGGAGTGGATTTAACAGAATGCAAAATATAAGTGCTTATTTTATATTTCCCATTTCTTTTCAAGCAAATCGAGACTTAGTCTTAAAAAAAAAATACTTTCTTTTAATAGGAAGATTGATATATTAATACAGGGAATTACCAAAATGTTTCCCACAACCCTACTGACACAATAGCAAAAAATAAAATAAAAAAATAAAATGTGAGTTAAACTTTAAACATAGATAATAGCATGGAAAATTAAAAACATTACCAAAACTTCTCTAAAAATATGTTTAACATAAAAATGTGATTTAAAGAATAGGTAATTTCCTGGCAACACTTCCCCTTTAAAGTAACTGTCATTTCAATTTTATTTTGTTTTTAGCAATTTAAAGTTGAGGTGAATATAGGAAACTTTGTAACTGGAAAATGCTCCTATTTCCAGTTATCAGGTCCTCTCCTGCCTGGCAAACTGCTGAGTTGAGAGATCTGTCTTCATTGTGAAAATGGATTAGCTCACACATACGGTAGATCAGATTACAGTGAGGTCTATGGGAAGGGGGGCAGAAGGTGGATCCCAGTGAGGCAGAAGTTAGAAGACAGGAACAAGCTACTAGAGGACATAGTAAGATTTATTCCTTTTATAACACTGTTTCAGCAAGTCTTACTCTAGGTTCACACCTATGCCCTGTTCTTTTGGTCCACTTGGGGACTCGAAAAATGGAATCCCAATATGCTTAAAAAGCGGTTACCCTTTGAAATCCACGGACCCCATAGACTATAATGGCCGCAGGACTTTGATGCACTTTGATTTCTCTCTGCATTTTTCAAGCAGAATGGGGGACGGAATCCCTGAATGGAATTCGGGCACAGGTGTAAACCTAGCCTTAGCAGGAGTTGTGTTGATGTGAATAAGGCTCTGTAGAGATGTTTCTGTAATCTGCTTTAGGATGTTTCACCATGCTTCTCAATCACTCCTCTTCTTGCAGCCCCCTTCATATAATTCTATGAACTACAGCCTGAGTTCAGTGAAGATGGATTTCTCTCAATGAATTCAGCATTTTTCCAGGATGGAAAGGTACTGATAACAAGAGGTAGAAGCATTTTCCTCTGATGAGATATATTACAAAGTTGCTGCCATAGCTACCAGGTCTCCGCTGTACATTACAGCTAATGCCTGTGATCAGAGTCCACTCTGATTGTGGGCATTGCAGGCCAGGATCCCCCTCCAAAGTAAAAAAAATCGCCCGCAGGGCCGGTACCCACAGTCCTCGTACCTTTCCTGTTGCAGGCTGGCTCCCAGGCAGCGAGATCACGGGAGCCAACCTGTTCCCACAGCAGCTGGAAGCCTTATGAAGGCTATGACCAGCCGCAATAGTAACATACCAAAAGTCCCATAGGCTGCAATACAGTTGTATTGCAGTCTATGGAAGTTGCAATCAAACAAATGCAGGTTCAAGCCCCCTAGGGGGAGCTAATAAAACAGTAATAAAAAAATAAATAAAAATATATACAAAAAAAGCCCTAAAAGTTCAAAACACCCCCCTTTCCCTAGAATACATATAAAACTAAAAAAAAATCAAGTGCCGAACCACCGTTTTTTCACTGTTTCACCACTGATAAAAATTTTAATAAAAAGCACTAAAAGCAATAAACATTCCCCAAAATGGCATAACTATGATGTTAAGATGCACTATGCATTCCCGTACACGATAATTACAGTCTACGAGTTACGGGTGCCAGAATATGACGACTTTTAGAAAAAACATTTTTTTTAAAAGTTTTCAATTTTTGTTAAGGGGTTAAAATGTAAATAAAACTATATAAATTTGATATCCCCGCAATCATACTGAAACATAGAATATAGGTGACATGTCATTTTGCCCGCAGAGTAAAAGCCATAAAAACGAAGCCCATAAGAAAGTCACACAAATGCACTTTTTCTTCAAATCCACCCCATTCTGAATTTCTTTCCAGTATACCAGTGCATTGTACGAAATATAAAATGATACCATTACGAAGTACAATTTGTCCAGCAAACATTAAGCCTTCATACGACCCTGTGAACAGAAAAATAAAAAAGTTATGGGGTTTGTAAGGCTGGGAGTCTAAAAATAAAAAAAGAAAAAAATGCCTGGGGCAGGAAGGGGTTAATATGAAGACAACTTTTTTAACTTCAACACTCCCTAAGACTAAAGCCCCATGTTGTGGAAAAGCTGTTTTTTTTTGTTGCAGACTTTGCTGTGTTTTTTTGACCAAAGCCAGGAGTGGATTAAACAGAATGGAAAAACCTAAGTGCTTCCTTTATATTTCCTATTCCTTTTCAAGCAAGTCGAGACCTAGTCTCCAAAAAAGTGGTAAAATCTGCAACAAAAAAAGCAGCTTTTCCACATTGTGGGACTTTAACCTAATAGAATATTTGCTTTAATAATTTACATCTTTTTATGCTAAATTTCTCATTGTAATCTTGTTCTTCAACAACCATTCAGTCAAGCCTCTCTTTCAAGTCAACCTAATTTACCTTGAAAGATAGCAGTAGTCAATGTAACTCCATGTCATATGTTGGCCAGATACTCTAGACAGCTGTTGGCTCCCATTTTCCCCTCTGCTTGGCCAAAAAACGCATGTGCTGTCATAGAAGAAAGTTGCTGTCAGTTACTTCTCACTGCAAACAAAAAGATAGGCAGGAAAGAAATGGAAAACCCCCATACACATTGGATGATCATCCAGTCTCACTAGTATGGCAGGCTTTAGAAAAGGGCTACACAGATACATTTACAGAGTTACTGATTAATTTTAACTGTATTCCAAATGAATACATTGAGTTGTATTTAGTCTTGTGTATTGCAGATACTTGATCAGAATATATGTATGACAAATAACAAACACTTGTAATGCACTTTTCTCATGGGGACTCAAAGTGCTGGGAAAGTTGTGGTGTAAGGAATTAGTGGCTGTTGTACAGGTACTCATCCCCAACACTCAAAAGGGTCACTTGTTTTTGCAGGGAGCCAATTTACCTATTAGTATATCTTTGGGTATGTGGAAGGAAACTCACGCAAACATGGGGAGAACATTCAAACTCCATGCAGAAGATTCAAACTCAAGGCTCCAGGGCAACAATGCTAATCACTGAGCGCCCATGCTGCCCTGAAGGCTGTGCTTTACTGATTTCAGTTGAATATGCCATATGACCATGTTTCTTGGGATATTTTGTAAATTTATTTATACATTTATATTTCATAAAACAAATAACGATAAAATGAAAAATTATATTTTCAGGGTTTGGTTGCTTTGCATGCACATGTAAAATCAGTATACAGTCATGGCCAAAAGTTTTGAGAATGATACAAATATTAATTTTTACAAAGTCTACTGCTTCAGTTTTTCTAATGGCAATTTGCATATACTCCAGAATGTTATAAAGAGTGATCAGCTTAACAGCAATTACTTGCAAAGTCAATATTTGCCTAGAAAATGAACTTTATCCCCCAAAACACATTTCAACATCATTGCAGCCCTGCCTTAAAAGGACCACCTAACATTGTTTCAGTGATTGCTCCATTAACACAGGTGTGGGTGTTGATGAGGACAGGGCTGGAGATCAATCTGTCATGATTAAGTAAGAATGACACCACTGGACACTTTAAAAGGAGGCTGGTGCTTGCCATCATTGTTTCTCTTCTGTTAACCATGGTTATCTCTAAAGAAACACGTGCAGTCATCATTGCACTGCACAAAAATGGCCTAACTGGGAAGAGTATTGCAGCTAGAAAGATTGCACCTCAGTCAACAATCTATCGCATCATCAAGAACTTCAAGGAGAGAGGTTCCATTGGTGCCAAAAAGGCTCCAGGGCGCCCAAGAAAGACCAGCAAGCGGCAGGACCGTCTCTTAAAAGTGTTTCAGCTGCGGGATCGGGCTACCAGCAGTGCAGAGCTTGCTGAGGAATGGCAGCAGGCAGGTGTGAGTGCATCTGCACGCACTGTGAGGCGGAGACTCTTGGAGCAAGGCCTGGTCTCAAGGAGGGCAGCAAAGAAGCCACTTCTCTCCAGAAAAAACATCAGGGACAGACTGATATTCTGCAAAAGGTACAGGGAGTGGACTGCTGAGGACTGGGGTAAAGTCATTTTCTCTGATGAATCCCCTTTTCGATTGTTTGGAACATCTGGAAAACAGCTTATTCGGAGAAGAAGAGGTGAGCGCTACCACCAGTCTTGTCTCATGCCAACTGTAAAGCATCCTGAAACCATTCATGTGTGGGGTTGCTTCTCAGCCAAGGGAATCGGCTCTCTCACAGTCTTGCCTAAAAACACAGCCATGAATAAAGAATGGTACCAGAATGTCCTCCAAGAGCAACTTCTCCCAACCGTCCAAGAGCAGTTTGGCGCTCAACAATGCCTTTTCCAGCATGATGGAGCACCTTGCCATAAAGCAAAGGTGATAACTAAATGGCTCAGGGAACAAAACATAGAGATTTTGGGTCCATGGCCTGGAAACTCCCCAGATCTTAATCCCATTGAGAACTTGTGGTCAATCATAAAGAGACGGGTGGACAAACAAAAACCAACAAATTCAGACAAAATTAAAGCATTGATTCTGCAAGAATGGACTGCTATCAGTCAGGATTTGGTCCAGAAGTTGATTGAGAGTATGCCAGGGAGAATTGCAGAGGTCCTGAAGAAGAAGGGTCAACACTGCAAATATTGACTTGCTGCATTAACTCATTCTAACTGTCAATATAAGCTTCTGTAACTCATAATATGAATGCAATTATATTTCTGTATGTGATAAAAACATCTGACAAACACACATAAAAACCAGAGGGCAGCAGATCATGTGAAAATATAATATTTGTGTCATTCTCAAAACTTTTGGCCATGACTGTATAGTTAAATAAATTAATAGCTTCATACATGAAATTATGAAATATTCATGAGAGAACTCTGATTAAAATTGTGCTGAACTTCAATACAGGAATAATACTTTTATGTGAAAAAAAAGAAAACACTACATACTTTTATATAAAAAAAAAATGCTAATGTCATCTAGAAATGTAGTTCTCTTCACATCATATATTGAATACTCTATTACACAATGTAATTGCTGCAGGATATTTTCTTTTATTGGTAAATAAACAATATAAATGGTTGAAGATAAAAACAAGAAGATCTTGTAGGTGTTTCTAGAGTGATCAAATTATAAAGAAGTTGTGTTTACAAGTCTACTGACACTTAATATAATCCATATACCATAGTGTATATGTGTTATCATCTTTGCAGAAGAGTAAAGCAATAGACAATCATTTGTCATAACAAACAGGAGGTGGAGAGCGCCATTGTTCAGAGCTAGTTAAAGGACAGCTAAACTGCTGAACAGTCTGCAGCTAATAGCTACTAATTATCTCCAAAGTGACATGATGTTGTGGATGATGTGGAAGAGCTGAGGTCAGTTCTCCTGCACCTTCAACAATAAGCACTTATTATTCACACTAGAATCAAGCTACAATTGTCTGACGGCTGTTATTCTAATAGCAAATCCTTATGTGGCCCAGATAAAATAGGTTTTAACTCTTTTTCAGACAAGCAATAATGAAGCGAATGTAAACAGTTGTATATTACAAATCATCTTATTCTAAGCATATAAATTCCAAGACAAAGAAAAACTTCTTTTATTCCATAGTCAAAAAAAAAAAGCAGCATCAAGAGAGAGGAGCAGTTAAAGCAACTGGGCGACGGCACTTCTTCTGACCCTCATCATATGATATATAGTGCTCATTATTTCATATGATGCCAAGATTTAAGAACTAGCTATAAAATAATCTGAAATATCATTAGTTAAAAACACAGTTGGGAATGTGATTTTATATGCAACATGAACAAACATCTGCATACTAAGTTGAAATTTCTGAATGTGTTTTTAACTAGTGATATTTCAGAGTATGTTATATCTAGTTCTTAAATTTTTGGTGATCATTTTTGTAATATACTTTTTTAACTTATCCAGCTTATTTTTTATTATAAAACAGGCTCCTTACAACCCTCTAACTGAGCTGTTACTAGGAAAAGTCCGTACACAGTTTTTTTGTGAATATGCTGAGCTGAAGCATCTACCAAAGGGGGGATGGTCACTTCAAATGGCTGTATTTTCAGTTTTATACCAACTTTAAAAATGGTTCTGATATTATAATAGCTATAACAGAATCTGAGATTTCACTAGTTAAAACATTTTTCTAGGTGGTACAAAACCAAAGATACAGCCATTTGAAGGCACCACCCCCCTTTGGTAAATGTGTCACTTCTGCATATTTACAATATAACCATGTACAGACTTTTCCTAACAACATCTCAGTTAGAGGGTTGCTAAGGAGAATGTTACAGCCTGATTTATAATTAAAAGGAATTTAGATAGGGTAATAAAGTATATTACACAAATGGTCACCAAGCACACCTCAACACAGTAGCGAAAAAAACAATGAAATTACTATATTAAGCATTGAAGGGGAGGGGGCCCACTTATCAGTAGTTCCATATAGACGTGAATGAAGCAATCGTTAACTAGTAAGAGCTTAAAGCTGGTTTTGCAACGTCATGCAGAACCTATTAGGAGGTTTTAGCAGGACATGCCCTATGCCTATATACTAGAGCCTCATATGGAATGTTTTGGTTAACCTGGCATTTCCACATACGCAGTGTGGGTGCAGGGCTATACATTTGCATGCAAGGAATAGTACTTCTCATGAAAAGACTCTCATATGACAGGTCCATGACTCATCAGACAGAAGTCCCAGGACGCAAGTCTGTGGGTCTAAGGGTCTGTGCGGACTGGAATAGAAATGAGTCTGGATAGAAAGTCAGTCACCTCTGGCCAGAATCTGGCAACAAGTGGATAAGTCCAGTACATGTGCCAAATGTCTGCTCCTTGGGTAGAGCATCTGGGACAGGCTGTCGTCTATAGCTTTCCCATTTTATGAAACCAAAGTGGGGTTAGACCATGTTAATAATATATAGTTATATCTGCTGCAGAGTGCGATTGCTGGATGTGGCAGAGTCAAAACCAGATAGACATTTGTATATAACAGGAACAGACTTTAGTGAAACATGAATGCAGTAAGAGAAAGATCACATCACATGGTGAATAACAGATCCAGTACAGCACACACACTAAAAATAGAGGATGTGTATATCAACAGCATCAAAAACAAAGTACAGAGTGTCTACAGATAAACATTTAGTAACAGCTAAATCTAGTGTCATAAATGTGAACTGCAGTCAATCCAGCAAATATAGAGACGAAGCTGGCTGTTGCATATCTCCAACACCCTTTCTCAATAGCTAAGGCTTAGTCTCTTAGGCCCATCTTCTTTGTAAGCCTCAAGTGTCTTTCAGTGGTCAGGGGCTTGGTAAGGGTATCTGCTGTCATATCCTCAGTCGAGCAATAAAGTCACTCAAGAAGTCCCTGCTCTTGAAGATCCCTCAGAAAGTGGAACTTCACATCAATATGCTTGGTTCTCGAGCTAACTCTTTCCATGTGCGCAAGTGCAAGTCATCCTCGATTGTCCTCAAAGATTCTCGTTGCTTTCATCTGTGGTTGACCCAAGTCTTTTAATAGTTGTGTCAACCATATGACTACTTGACTTACCTGTGCTGATGCAACATACTCTGCTTCAGTAGATGATAGTGTAACAGAAAGTTGCTTTCTACTAGTCCAACAGATAGCACCTCCTGATAGAAGAAACATGCACCCACTTGTAGATTTTCTGTCACTGGTATCTCCGGCCCAATCGGCATCCACATATCCTGTCAGGGTGCTTTCGTCACTTGCTGGTAACTTTAGCTTGTAGTGTAAAATCCTTTTAAGATAGCGAATGACTTGCTTCACAGCATTCCAGTCCATCTGACTTAGTGTTGAAGTCTTTCTACATAGGATTCCAACTGCTGCTGCAATGACAGGCCTTGTAGCGGTGCTAATGTACAGCAATTTCCCTATTGCTTTCCTGTACTGAGTGTTAGTTGGTAGTGGCGAATCTTGGCTGCCTATCTTCTTCAGGTAGTTGGTTTCCATGGGAGATTTTACTGGTTTTGCATCTTCCATGCCAAATGTCTCAATTATCTCTTGAGATCTTTGGTCTCAAAGTGCTGATTTAGAGTTTGGAGTATTTCTCCTTCATCCCCTTCTTGCTTGAAACAAATCAGAATATTGTCCATATAAATGAGTACATAGATCCACCTGTCTGCCAATTTCTTTGTGTATAAACAGGGGTCTGCTTTACTCCTCTGAAAGTCCTCCTGTGTAAGCACTTCATTTATTCTCATATTCCATGCTCTGGCGGCTTGCTTTAGACCATATATACTCTTCTGTAGTTTGCATACTAGGTCTGGTCTTTGCTCATCTTTGAATCCTGGTGGTTGTTCCATGTAGATGTCTTCTGCTAACTCGCCATGTAGAAACGCTGTTTTTACATCAAAGTGTCTTACTTGCATTTTCCTTATTGCGGCTACTGTCAGCAAAGTTCTTATTGTAGCATGTTTGACTACTGGCGTAAATGTCTCATCATAGTCCTCTCCATATTTTTGAGAATATCCCTTGGCTATGAGTCTTGCTTTGCATCGCTCCACTGTACCATCTGCATTGTATTTTACTTTGAAAGTCCATTTACAACCTATGGATTTCCTTCCAGGTGGTAGTTCTGTAAGTGTCCATGTTTTAGTATCATGCATGGATTTTATCTCTTCCTTTGCAGCCTTTATCCATTTACTGGCTTCCCCTTCTGAAAGCTGAGATATGTCTTCCCAACTTGCAGGTTCATTAGCACTGGCAGTGCTTGCCTTGTATGAGAGACGTACAGGTGGTTTACCTTTATTCTCTCTCATCGAGCGTTGTGGTTCTGTGTGTGAGCTTGGTTGTGTCTGTTCTTCAGTACTGATGGATTCTGCGCTCACTTCAACTGTTTGTTCAGAAGTTACAGATGTTGGCTGATCAGTGTCAGTTTTCTCTTCTGTTCTTACTTCCTCTGGTGTCATTACATTGTCTCTCAGATCTTCAACAAAAGTTATGCTGTTGCTAATGGTAACTTTGTCAGTTTTGGGATTTAGGATTCTGTAACCCTTAAAATTATCACCGTATCCAACAAAGACGCCTTCAAATGCTCTGTTTTGAAGTTTGGTGCATTTTTCTTCTGGAATGTAGATGAATGCCTTGCATCCAAAAACTCTTAGATGTTTTACACTCGGCTTCTCATTGTGCCACAGTTCATATGGCGTTTTCTCCATTGTTCTAGAAAAGAGTGTGTTTTGCAAATAAGTAGATGTCATTGCTGTTTCACCCCAATATTTTGTGGTAATCCAGAGTCTGTCAGCATGCATCTGATCATTTCAGTCAGTCAGTCTGTTCTTTCTCTCAGCTACCTCATTTTGCTCTGGTGTGTAAGGGACTGTCTTTTGATGCTCTATTCCATTCTGCTTTAAGTACTCTTGTATTTTATGTCCTGTGAATTCACCTCCATTGTCACTCCGAAGTATGAGAGGTTTTCTCTGAAACTTGTTACTTGTCCTTACTACATAGTCCTGCAATTTGTCAAAAACTTCACTCTTGTGTTGCATTAGGTAAGTGACTGTGTATCTTGAATAGTCATCTATGAAAGTCACTATGTGCCTGTTGCCTCCAGGTGTAGGTGGGTTTAGGGGACCACATACATCACTGTGAACTATGTCAAGAGGTCTTGAAGCTGTATTGTGACTTACTTTAGGAAGTATTGCTCTTGTAGCTTTGGATTTGATGCAACATTCACATTTAACAATAACTGAACAAGGGGATACTGTTAGATCATTTGTCAGATTCCTCTTTTGTAGTTCCTGTATACATTCTGGGTGTCTGTGACCTAAACGCCTGTGCCACACGTGTATACAGTCATTGTGCCTATGTGTGCATAGTCTCACCTGCTCCTTCACTGTGTTGAGGTGATATAGATGATCATCCAACTTGGCACCTGCTATCATCTGCTTGCTCTCTAGGATAGAACACTTGTCACCTTGGAATTTTACAGTGAGTCCTTTGCTTGTCAGACGCTTCACAGATAAGAGTCCTCCTTCTAGATCAGGAACATAAAGTACATCTTTTACTGGTATTGCTAAATTGCCTCCAGCATCATTGGGGCATACAAGGGTTCCATTCCCATATCCTTCTGCACATATTTTACTCCCATCTGTGAGGTAGTCTCTTTGTTATTCAGATCAAGTTCTGTGAAAAAACTTCTATCACTTGTCATGTGACTGGTTGTTCCAGAGTCAATGCACCAGCCTTGCAATTTATGGTTGCCTGTCACTTTAAAAGTGGCATTCCATTTCCCTTAACTTGAATCAGAAATTGTGACTTTGACTTTCTGCTTAGTATAAGAGGGATGCTGCCTCATCTGCTCTGCTTTCCATATAGTGCAGTCTTTCTTTATGTGTCCATGTCTGTGGCATCTAAAGCACACTCTGGTTTCCTTCCTGTGTACCCTTGTGTCTGTAGCCTTAAGAGCAGTCTTGGAGTGAGTTTCTGTATAATCATGTGTAAACTCCTTTCTTCGCTGATACTCATCTATGAGCCTGGTCTTTACAAATGTTAGTGTCAGATCTGTCTCCGGCTGTGTCTCCAGCGCATTGATCAGTGCAGTGTATGTGTCGGTAAACTGCATAATAAAATGGCTTCGGCGTCACTGTCTGTTATATTCTCACTGACTGATCTGAGTTGTGTGATCACTTCCAGCATGGCATTTATATGCTCTTGTATGTCCTGCTCTCTGCTAAGCCTCATTTTGTAGAGTTTCCTCAGCAGAAACAACTTGCTGTTTAAACTGGATCTCTCATGCAGTCTTTTCAGTACATCCCACATGTCTTTCGCTGTATTCTCACTGCGTATGTGAATAAGCTGATCATCTTCTACTAGTAAGCTTATAGTGGACCGCGCCCGTCTGTTTTTCCTGTCCCAATCCTGATAATCATCTTGTGGTCTCTCTGTAGTGATAACTTCCCAGAAGTCATCCCTGGATAATAGCATTACCACTTTATATTTCCATAGCTGATAATTGTCATTGTTCAGCTTGGCCACTGATAGTTTAGGTTCTGAACTACAGGCCATTCTCCCTCCTTTATATATAGGAACAGTCTTACTTGTATACAGGAGATGTCTCTGTGGAAGCTTCCTTATATTGATCTCTGCATCTGCCGCACTGTCTTCCATTCTGGACTTCGCTCTGCCTGAGCCGCTTCTGGTTACTGGGGTTTATCCGGTTACTAGGGCTTCATTTGATCACTGGGGCTTCATTTGATCACTGGGCCCATAACCTGTTGTAGAGTGCAATTGCTGGATGTGGCAGAGTCAAAACCAGATAGACATTTGTATATAACAGGAACAGACTTTAGTGAAACATGAATGCAGTAAGAGAAAGATCACCTCACATGGTGAATAATAGATCCAGTACAGAACACACACTAAAAATGCAGGATGTGTATATCAACAGCATCAAAAACAAACAAAGTACAGAGTGTCTACAGATAAACATTTAGTAACAGCTACATCTAGTGTCATAAATGTGAACTGCAGTCAATCCAGCAAATATAGAGATGAATCTGGCTGTTGCATATCTCCAACAATATCAGTCTATTATTTATACATGGTGCAACTTCATTAGGTCATCTAAGGATTCCTTATTGAGCCCAAGAATGTGCTCCTTCCAACTAACTCAGGTGAGTTAGCACTGGGTTATTCAACAAGGGCATATCTTCTACAATGTCCCAAAACTGCACAAGTCTCTTGATCTCCTTCCAGACCTAGATTGCCAATCTATGCAGAGGAAGTACAGGAGATCCTCAACGATCACTACCCTCCAATACCGACCACAAAGAGCTCACTTCCAAATAGGGAAATAAGTGATATTCAGAGTTGGGGATCTGGACTGGGAGAGCCCAGGAGCATAAATATTTCAGCTTCATTTTTGGGGCAGGTGAAAGGCTCAAGTCTTAATTTGGATCAGGAGCCACTTCATATAAAGGAGAGGGTGGCTGAGTTTAGCTCTCTAAAGATACTCTTGAGGACAAGGACAGCAGAGTGTTGCAAGAATAGGCACTTTCGGAGGATAATTAGTGTAACCAAAATGAACCGAGAGCAGGAGAGTCACCCATGCCTTAAACTTCTTTTTAAGGAACGTGAGTAGGGGAGATGTAATGTGCTGTAGATTATTCTGGTAAAGTGGGACCTTTGCTCTTGCAAGGCATGATACATTTGTAATAGCTTAAATGAGTTTTCCCATCTCCCTGTTTCAGCAGCTTTGCCTGCTGTCTCTTCTCACTTCCTGTATTACTTATCAAACAGTCAAAACACCCCACCCCCAGCTTGCTGAACAGGACACTATGGAGTATCATAATACTTATGATTACTAGAAATCTAATATAAATGCAGATCAAATAATATGCACCTACTTCTAGAGAGTGCACATGCACTCTGGTGCAGCCCGAGCAAGGTGGTTTGGAGAAATGCTGTGACAGTGCAGAATGATAAGCAGGATCAGTCAGATCTCCTCAGCGCTCACTCAAATATGATCAGCCATGTTGGCTGTTAGCTACGCCCCTGTATATATAATGGCATGATCAATTCATTCTACAACTCAGGATACCAAAATTATGTTTATTTTTCTATTTGAACAATAAAAACTTAAAAAAAAAAATTATTTCAGGTGGATAATTTGAAGTTTCACTGGTACCATTCTAGTGTACTTACAATTGTTTAATAATTGTTCTTTGTGTTTATTGGGAGGCAAAACGAATGTTTCTGCGAATCAAATTTACAGGACAGGACAAGAATGTCTCTGCAAATCAAATTTACTATGTGCCCAAACAGCAGTTTATATCCACATATTACATTTAGTACGTTATCCCGGGTACACCAGTGTCATACATGTGGGTATAAACTGCAGTTTGGGCACACAGAAGGGAAAGAGTGCTATGTGGGTTTTGGAGTGCAGAATCAGATGTTTGGTATCTGAACATCATGTCATGTTTGCAGAGCCTCTAAGGTACCAAAAAAGTGGAATCCCCTAGGGAGTGACCCCATTTTGAAAACTGCACCCCTCAAAGAATTTATCAGGGGGTGTAATAAGCATTAGTATCCCAGACGTGAATGCACAGCACATGGTGAAGAGTGAATATGTAAGCTGTGCGAAGCATTGGGAACACGAAATTCCCTACTATATCCCCAATAGCTCCTATAATTGGGGGAGGGGTCACTCTGGGGGTCACTTTTAGTTTATTTTTCTTTGTAAGCTCTAAATCTGGAGTGTCCCCTGATATACGCTTGCATAGCTTATACATTCCCTTCCTGCCGTAGCCAGTTGTGTTCTAATGATTTGGTGATTTGGGGGGTTTTTCTCTTCACATTGTACATGCTATATCTTTTTATTTTCCTGGTGATGTAGCCATATGAGGGCTGATTTTTTTGCAGTATGATATGCATTTTTTAATAACACCATTTTTTTGGGTGACTATAATTTATTGAATAAATTATATTAACTCTTTCTGGCTGGATTAAAAAAAAAACATCAATTCTGGCATTGGTTTTTACCTTTTAATTTTTTTGCCGTGCAGCGAACAGCATAAGTAACATTTGACCTTTTTTCTGCGGGTTGGTACGATTAAGGCGATACCTCATTTATATTGTTTTTTTATGCATTACTAATTCTGCAGAACAAAAACCCATTTGTGGACATAAATCATTTGTTTTTACATCACCAACTCCTGAGAGGTGTAACATTTTTATTTTTCGGTTGATAGAGTTGGTTTAAGGCTTATTTTTTGTGCTTTTTATTGGTATTGTTTTGAGGTAAATATGAGTTTTTGATCACTTTTTATAGCATTTTTTTGTAAGCGAGATAGCCAAAAATCATTACATCCATCGTTTTTTTTTTTTGTTTTTTGACGTTCACCATGTGTGTTAAATATTGTTTCAGTTTTATTGTACAGGTTGTTACGGATGCGGCGATACCAAATAGGTATTGTTTTTATTAATTTTTAGTTTTTTTTTTTTTATATAATTCATTTTATATAGGAAAAGGGATTTTTGGGGGGCTTTATAACTTTATTAATTTTTTACACACTTTATTTTTTTTTTAAACTTTTTTTTACATTTTTTACTTGTCCTATAAGGACACCTGAACCATCAGGAAGTCAGTCTATGTAGACGCATCGGCTGACTTCCTGACATCAGGTAGGATCAACAGCAGGATCAACCAGGTAGTGGAGGCTCCAGGCAGCCTGGTGTCAGTGGCCAGGCCCCTGGCTGCAGAAAATAGATGTCGGCACCCCCCGATCTCACCACGGGGGCTACCGGGAAAGGGGGGGGGCGGCAATATGGCGGAACCCCTTGGATGCCACGGACATCTTTGACCGCAGCATCCAAGGGGTTAAAACCCCCGATCGGATCTCAGTTCCGACCGGGGGGTTATGGAGTAGGGTGTTAGCTGTCCCGCTCCCGATCCTTTTCACAGTGTCTCTGAAGTGTCGGCTGTAAATTTACAATTAGACGGACTTCAGAGACCAGGACTGCTGGCCGTAAATTTACGGCCATCGGTCGTCAACCGGTTAAAATGCTGAATCTCTTAATAATTCTGATCATAGACAGGGGATCCCTCAAGTATAAAGAAAATAATAAAATATAACTTTTATTAAATACTTTTAAAAAAGGACAAATGAGACTGAACGAACGGCGTAAGCCAGTATGGAGTACGGGAGTGAATAGCACAGAGATAAATGTCATAAGTCCCCCTTGATACAAGAGCAGTGTGTGTGGATTATTCCAGGCCTAAGTGGATGAGATCCATGGGTAATTAGACCACCAGGCCGCTCCACTAGCCTACAGATATTCACATACAAAGAGTGATCTTATAAATTATGCAGCTGAACGAAAGAAACCATAATATCTGGGCCAATCATCCCACAAAATGGATCTTAGAACAACAGGCTATTGATGAACAGATCAAGCCTGTACAATGGATAAGTCTCATATCATCTGCTGCTAAATAATAACTCCCTAAAACAAATAGGTGGGACAAAGAATAAATGTCCCAATTCCCATAACATAAAGTGTAGAGGGTGCACTGAGATATCATATAGCGGGGAACTTAGTCACTGGATGTCTGGTTATTGTCATTAAGACCAGGCCCAGATAGTAGTAAATTCAGATGACCCCCCACAATATTCAACAGGGCCTATCACTCTCATTAAAGTGCAGGAGTCCTATGTAGGATCAGACTATTACCCAGCACTTCAGTATGGGGATCGAAACAGAACAGCCAAAGATATGTGTGTGGCTGTACACAAACAACTCAATGCGTTTCTCTGGCAATATCAACAGGAGTCCAATAACAATGAAGACAATGCCCCATAACCCAGATAAAGAGCAATAAAATCTGCTGTTCCCAGAGCCCAGATGGTGGTCTCCGGTACTTAATAGCCAAGATGTCACTACAGAGGCCCGAAGACAGCATGGAGTAACACCATGGACGCCCAGAAGAGGTGAGTAACGCTTTTTTTTATGTTTGCTCAGCTACCCTGGGCCTCCGTTCATTATATTCAGAGGTCTGAAGAGACCCCAGAGTATAATAATAGAAGAATTTGTTGGGTTTGATACTCTTGCTGCAGGCCTGCAACCTTACTGATACCCTCTTCTGCTCACGACTGCCTCCGCTTTCCCTTATGCCCTCCAGGGGGCCCCGTGCATCCCATCGACGTGATATGGGATGCACGGAGCCCCATGGAGGGCAGAAGGGGAAGCAGAGGTGACCGTAAGCAGGAATAAGGATTGGTAAGTAAATATGGCCTGTTGCCTGCATTTACAGTACATACTTACCTATATATACAGTATATATTATATATATATATATATATATCTGCATGAACAGTATGTGTAAGTGCAGTGTGTATATGTATGTATATCTCTCTATACCTATTTAAATATATAGGTATATACATATATACCTATTTACCTATTTACATATATATATATATATATATATATATATATATATATATATATATATACACAGTGCCTTGCAGAAGTATTCATACCCCTTGAACTTTTTCACATTTTGTCACCTTACAACCACAAACTTAAATGTATTTTCTTGAGATTTTAAGTGATAGACCAACACAAAGTAGCAGATAATTGTGAAGTGGAAGGAAAATGATACATGGTTTTCAAAATTTTAATCAAATAAAAACCTGAAAAGTGTAACGTGCAAAAGTATTCAGCCCCCCTTTATCAATACTTTGTACAGCCACCTTTTGCTGCAATTACAGCTGCAAGTCTTTTGAGGTATGTCTCTACCAGATTTACACATCTAGAGACTGAGATTTTTGCCCATTCTTCATTGCAAAATAGCTCAAGCTCAGCCAGATTGGATGGATAGCGTCTGTGAACAGCAATTTTCATGTCTTGCCACACATGCACAATGGGATTTAGGACTGGACTTTGACTGGGCCATTCTAACACATGAATATTCTTTGATCTAAACCATTCCACTGTAGCTCTGGCTGTATGTTTAAGATCATTGTCTTGCTGGAAGGTGAATCTCCTTCCCAGTCTCAAGTCTTTTGCAGCCTCCAACAGGTTTTCTTCCAGGATTGCCCTGTATTTAGCTCCATCCATCTTCCCATCAACTCTGACCAGCTTCCCTGTCCCTACTGAAGAAAAGCCTCCCCACAGCATGATGCTGCCACCACCATGTTTCACAGTGGGGATGGTGTGTTCAGGGTGATGAGCAGTGTTACTTTTCCGCCACACATAGCTTTGCATTTAGGCCAAAAAGTTCAACTTTGGTCTCATCTGACCAGAACACCTTCATCCACATATTTGCTGTGTCCCCTATACGGCTTGTGTCAAACTGCAAACAACACTTCTGTCTTTCTTTCAACAATGGTTCTTGCCACTCTTCCATAAAGGCCAGATTTGTAGAGTGCACAGCTTATAGTTCTCCTGTGGACAGATATTCCCACCTGAACTGTGGATTTCTGCAGCTCCTCCAGAGTGACCATGAGCCTCTTGGCTGCTTCTCTGACCAGTGTTATCCTTGCTTGATCTGTCAGTTTAGATGGAACATTCATGTCTTGGTACGTTTGCAGTTGTATAATACTTTTTCCATTTTTGGCTGATGGATTGAACAGTACTTCTTGGGATGCTCTAACCCTGCTTTAAACTTCTCCACTACTTTATGTCTGACCTTTCTGGTGTGTTCCTTGGTCTTCATGATGCTGTTTGTTCACTAGTGTTCTCTAACAAACCACTGAGGCCTTTACAGAACAGGTGTATTTATACTGGGACTAAATTACACACAGTTGGACTCTGTTGATTAATTAAGTGACTTCTGAAGGCAATTGATTGCACTAGATTTTATTTAGGGGTATCAGAGTACAGGGGGCTGAATACTTTTGCACGTCACACTTTTCAGATTTTTGTTTGATTAAAATTTTGAAAATCATGTATCATTTTTGTTCCACTACACAATTATCTGCTACTTTGTGTTGGTCTATCACTTAAAATCTCAAGAAAATACATTTAAGTTTGTGGTCGTAAGGTGACAAAATGTGAAAAAGTCCAAGGGGTATGAATACTTTTGCAAGGCACTGTATATATATATATATATATATATATATATATATATTGGAGGGGGAAAAGTATTTAGTCAACCACCAATTGTGCAAGCAATTGACATCAAAAGTTCATCTCAATACTTTATGTATCCTTTGTTGGCAACGACAGAGGTCAAACGTTTTCTGTAAGTCTTCACAAGGTTGGCACACACTGTTGCTGGTATGTTGGACCATTCCTCCATGCAGATCTCCTCTAGAGCAGTGATGTTTTGGGGCTGTCGCTGGGCAACACGGACTTTCAACTCCCTCCAAAGGTTTTCTATGGGGTTGAGATCTGGAGACTGGCTAGGCCACTCCAGGACCTTGAAATGCTTCTTACGAAGCCACTCCTTCGTTGCCCTGGCGGTGTGCTTGGGATCTTTGTCATGCTGAAAGACCCAGCCACGTTTCATCTTCAATGCTCTTGCTGATGGAAGGAGGTTTGCACTCAAAATCTCATGATACATGGCCCCATTCATTCTTTCATGTACAAGGATCAGTTGTCCTGGTCCCTTTGCAGAGAAACAGCCCCAAAGCATGATGTTGCCACCCCCATGCTTCACAGTAGGTATGGTGTTCTTTGGATGCAACTCAGCATTCACTCTCCTCCAAACATGACGAGTTGTGTTTCTACCAAACAGTTCTACTTTGGCTTCATCTGACCATATGACATTCTCCCAATACTCTTCTGGAACATCCAAACGCTCTCTAGCAAACTTCATATGTGCCCGGATATGTACTGGCTTAAGCAGGGGGACACATCTGGCACTGCAGGATCTGAGTCCCTGGCAGCATAGTGTGTTACTGACGGTAGCCTTTGTTATGTTAGTCCCAGCTTTCTGCAGGTCATTCACTAGGTCCCCATGTGTGGTTCTGGGATTTTTGCTCACCGTTCTTGTGATCATTTTGACCCCACGGGGTGAGATCTTATGTGGAGCCCCTGATCGAGGGAGATTATCAGTGGTCTTGTATGTCTTCCATTTTCTAGTTATTGCTCCCACAGTTGATTTCTTCACACCAAGCTGCTTGCCTATTGCAGATTCAGTCTTCCCAGCCTGGTGCAGGTCTACAATTTTGTTTCTGGTGTTCTTCCACAGCTCTTTGGTCTTCACCATAGTGGAGTTTGGAGTGTGACTGTTTGAGGTTGTGGACAGGTGTCTTTTATACTGATAACAATGTCAAACAGGTGCCATTACTACAGGTAATGAGTGAAGGACAAAGGAGCCTCTTAAAGAAGAAGTTACAGGTCTGTGAGAGCCAGAAATCTTGCTTGTTTGTAGGTGACCAAATACTTATTTTCCACCATAATTTGCAAATAAATTCTTAAAAAATCAGACAATGTGATTTTCTGGATTTGTTTTCTCATTTTGTCTCTCATAGTTGAGGTCTACCTATGATGTCAATTACAGTACTTTCTCATCTTTTTAAGTGGTTGAACTTGCACAATTGGTGGCTGACTAAATACTTTTTTCCCCACGATATATACAGTGCCTTACCAAAGTATTCGGCCCCCTTGAACTTTTCAACCTTTTGCCACATTTCAGGCTTCAAACATAAAGATATAAAATTTTAATTTTTTGGTGAAGAATCAACAACAAGTGGGACACAATTGTGAAGTGGAACGAAATTTATTGGTTATTTTGAACTTTTGTAAAAAATAAAAAACTGAAAAGTGGGGCGTGCAATATTATTCGGCCCCTTTACTTTCAGTGCAGCAAACTCACTCCAGAAGTTCAGTGAGGATCTCTGAATGATCCAATGTTGTCCTAAATGACTGATGATGATAAATATAATCTACCTGTGTGTAATCAAGTCTCCGTATAAATGCACCTGCTCTGTGATAGTCTCAGGGTTCTGTTTAAAGCGCAGAGAGCATCATGAAGACTAAGGAACACACCAGGCAGGTCCGTGATACTGTTGTGGAGAAGTTTAAAGCTGGATTTGGATACAAAAAGATTTCCCAAACTTTAAACATCCCAAGGAGCACTGTGCAAGCGATCATATTGAAATGGAAGGAGTATCAGACCACTGCAAATCTACAAAGACCCGGCCGTCCCTCTAAACTTTCATCTCAAACAAGGAGAAGACTGATCAGAGATGCAGCCAAGAGGCCCATGATCACTCTGGATGAACTGCAGAGATCTACAGCTGAGGTGGGAGAGTCTGTCCATAGGACAGCAATCAGTCGTACACTGCACAAATCTGGCATTTATGGAAGAGTGGCAAGAAGAAAGCCATTTCTCAAAGATATCCATAAAAAGTCTCGTTTAAAGTTTGCCACAAGCCACCTGGGAGACACACCAAACATGTGGAAGAAGGTGCTCTGGTCAGATGAAACCAAAATCGAACTTTTTGGCCACAATGCAAAACGATATGTTTGGCGTAAAAGCAACACAGCTCATCACCCTGAATACACCATCCCCACTGTCAAACATGGTGGTGGCAGCATCATGGTTTGGGCCTGCTTTTCTTCAGCAGGGACAGGGAAGATGGTTAAAATTGATGGGAAGATGGATGGAGCCAAATACAGGACCATTCTGGAAGAAAACCTGTTGGAGTCTGCAAAAGACCTGAGACTGGGACAGAGATTTATCTTCCAACAAGACAATGATCCCAAACATAAAGCAAAATCTACAATTGAATGGTTCACAAATAAATGTATCCAGGTGTTAGTATGGCCAAGTCAAACTCCAGACCTGAATCCAATCGAGAATCTGTGGAAAGAGCTGAAAACTGCTGTTCACAAACGCTCTCCATCCAACCTCACTGAGCTCGAGCTGTTTTCCAAGGAAGAATGGGCAAGAATTTCAGTCTCTCGATGTGCAAAACTGATAGAGACATACCCCAAGCGATTTGCAGCTGTAATCGCAGCAAAAGGTGGCGCTACAAAGAATTAACTTAAGGGGGCACACCCCACTTTTCAGTTTTTTATTTTTTACAAAACTTTAAAATATCCAATAAATTTCATTCCACTTCACGATTGTGTCCCACTTGTTGTTGATTCTTCACCAAAAAATTAAAATTTTATATTGTTATGTTTGAAGCCTGAAATGTGGCAAAAGGTTGAAAAGTTCAAGGGGGCCGAATACTTTCGCAAGGCACTGTATACTGTGTGTATATATATATATATATATCATGGCTTGCAAAAGTAGTATTCATACCCCTTGACTTTTTCATATTTTGGCACCATACAACCACAAACTTAAATGTATTTTTATTGAGATTTTAAGTGATGGACTAACACAAAGTAGCAGATTATTGTGAAGTGGAAGGAAAATGATACATGGTTTTCAAAATTTAAAATAAATAAAAATCTGAAAAGTGTGACGTCAAAAAGTATTCAGCTCCCTGTACTCTGATACCCCTAAATAAAATCCAGTGCACACAATTGCCTTCAGACATCACTTAATTAATTGAGTCCAGCTGTGTGTAATTTAGTCTCAGTATAAATACACCTGTTCTGTGAAGGCCTCAGTGGTTTGTTAGAGAACACTAGTGAACAAACAACATCATGAAGACCAAGGAACTCACCAGACAGGTCATAGATAAAGTTGTGGAGAATTTTAACCCCTTAAGGACCCAGCCCAAAAGTGCGTTAAGGACCAGGCCTCATTTTTCAAAACTGACATGTGTCACTTTATATGGCAATAACTTTGAGACGTCTTAACTTACACAATTGATTTTAAGATTGCTTTTCGTGACACATTGTACTTCATGTTAGTGGTAAACACTAATGAATATTTTTGTATTTATTTATAAAAAGTAGGAATTTGATGGAAATTTGGAAAAAAAAATCACAATTTTCAAAATGTGAAATGCTCTGCTTTTCAGACAGTCATTCCACCCAAATACATTAATACATATTATCTACCATATGTCTGCTATATATCAGCATCATCTTTTAATCGTCCTGTAATTTATTTTGGATGTTTATAAGTGTAACAGCGATTTTGCAGATTTACAAGAAAATTTCCCAAACTAATTTTTAGAGACCACTTCAGTTCTGAAGAGGATTATAAAGGCCTATATATTAGAAACCCCCATAAATCACTGCATTTTCAAAACTGCACCCCTCAAATAATTCAAAATAGCATTTGGGAATTTTGTTAACCCTTTAAGCATTTCACTGGAATTAAAACAATATGGAGGTGAAATTTAGACATTTAATTTTTTTCCACTAATTCCTTAATTTAACCTTAAAATTAACACATTCACAAAGGGTTAATGGAGAAAATGCATCTCACAGTTTTTTATGCAATTTCTCCCGAGCACGGAAATACCCCACATGTGGGTGTAAACTGATGTTTGGGCGAATAGCAGTGCACGGAAGGGAAGGAGCGACACTTGGCATCTGAAAAGCAGATTTTGCTGGAACAGTTTTCAGCTGCCATGTCTCATTTGCAGAGCCCCTAGAATACCAATACAAAGGAATCCCCCAAAAAGTTACCCCATTTTGGAAACTACACCCCTCACAGAATTCATCAAGGGGTATTGTGAGCATTTTGACCTTACAGCCGTTTCACAGATTTTACAAACACTGGGATATATAAATGAAAAATTACTAAAATGTCACTTTATCCCCAAATGTTTCATTTTCACAAGGGGTTAAAGGAGAAAAAGCACCCCACAGTTTGCAAAACAATTGCTCCTGAACATGGCAATACCCCATATGTGGTCGTAATCTGCTGTATGGGTACATGGCAGGGCTCAGAATGGAAAGAGCGCTATTTGGCTTTTGGAGAGCAGAGTTTGCTGGAATAGTTTTCAGGTACTATGTCGCATTAGCAGAGCCCCCAAAGTACCAATATAGTGGAAACCCCCTAAAAGTGACCCCATTTTGGAAACTACACCCCTCACAGAACATATCAAGGGGTATAGTGAGCATTTTGACGCTACAGATGTTTCACAGATTTTATTAACATTGGGACATTAAAATGAAAAATAACTTTTTTTCCAATAAACCGTCAATTTAGCCCCAAATTTTTAATTTTCACAAGAGGACAAAGGAGAAAAAGCTCCCCAAAGTTCATAACACAATTTCTCCCTGAACACAGAAATGCCCCATATGTGGTTGTAATCTACTGCATGGATACATGGCAGGGCTCAAAATACTAAGAGCGCTATGTAGCTTTTGGAGGGCAGATTTTGCTGGAATAGTTTTCGAGTGCCATGTTGCATTTGCAGAGCCCCTAAAGTACCAATACAATGCAAACCACCAAAAAGTGACCCCATTTTGGAAACTACAACCCTCGTAGAATTTATCTAGCTGTATAGTGAGAATTTTAACCTCACAGATGTTTCACAGATTTTATTAACTTTGGGACTTAAAAATGAAAAATTACTTTTTTCCAATAAACCATCCATTTAGCGACATATTTTTAATTTTTGCAAGTGGTTAAAGAAGAAAAAACACCCACAGTTTGTTACACAATTTCTTCTGAACACATAAATTCCCCATATGTGGTTGTAATCTGCTGTATGGGTACATGGTGGGGCTCAGAATGGAAAGAGCGCTATTTGGCTTTAGGAGGGCAGATGTGGCTGGAATAGTTTTCGGGTGCCATGTTGGATTTGCAGAGCCCCTAAAGTACCAATACAATGGAAACCTCTCAAAAGTGACCCCATTTTAGAAACTACACCATTCAAGGAATGTATCAAGGGGTATTATCATTTTGAGCCTAAACATGCTTCCCAAAAATTAATGTACAAAGTGAAAATTAAACTTTTTAAAGAAATATCCAATTTCAGTGCCTAATACGTTGCGGCCACTTTGTGGCATCAGAGACATGAACTCCTAAAACTATTAAGTGGGATATGCAGGGGACAAAAAAATTAAATATGTGGGTATAAACTGCTGCATGGGCACACAGCAGGGCTCAGAAGGGAAGGAGCACTGTGTTTTTTTTAGCTTTTGGAGTACAGATTTAGAGGGACTTTCTGGTCGCCATGTTACTTTCGCAGAGTCCTGGAGGTACCAGTAAATTGGAATTCACCAAGAAGTGACCCCCATTTTGTAGGGGCAATTTTAGGGTCTCTGCAAATGTGACATGGCGTCCAAAAAACAACAATCTAAATATGCGCTCCAAAAGCACATAGCGCTCCTTCACATCCCCAGTAGCTCCTATTATTGGGGGGGGTCACTTTGGGGGTCACTTCTGGTTTATTATCCCTCGTAAGTTCTAAATCTGGTTTGTACCCTGATATACGCTCGCACAGCTTATACATTCACTTCCTGCCGCAGAAAGTTATGTTCTAATGATTTGGCGATTTTTGGGGTTTTTGTCTTCACATTGTACGAGCTATATTTTCTTTATTTTTCTGGTGATTTAGCCATATGAGGGCTTGTTGTTTGCGGGGTGAGATGCATTTTGTAATGACATCATCTTTGGGTGCCTATAACTTATTAAATAAATTTTATTAACTCTTTCTTGGTGGATTTAAAAAAACCCGATCAATTCTGGTACTGCGTTTTACCTTTTAAATTTTTCGACATGCAGCGTAGAGCATAAGTAACATGTTACCTTTATTCTGCAGGTTGGTACAATTATGGTGATACCTCATTTATATTGTTTTTTTATGCGATACTAATCTTGCTGAACAAAAACCCATTTGGGGACATAGATCAATTTTTTTTGCATCGCCATCTTCTGAGATGCCTAGCATTTTTATTTTTCAGTTTACAGAGTTGGTTTAGGGCTCTTTTTTTTGCGGGACAATCTGTGCTTTTTATTGGTGCAGTTTTGGGGCACATATGACTTTTTGATCACTTTTTATGGCATATTTTGTAAGGTGAGATGGCGAAAAATCATTACTTCCGGCTTTTTTTTCCCGTTTTTCCAGACGTTCACCGTGTACGTTAAATATTGTTTCAGTTTTATTGTACAGGTTGTTATGGACGCGGCGATACCAAATATGTATTGTTTTTATTAATTTTTAGGTTTATTTTTTATATAATTCATTTTATATAGGAAAAGGGAATTTTTGGGGCTTTATTGTTTTATTAATTTTTTTCACATACTTTATTTTTTTTTTTCACTTTTTTTTTTCACTTTTTCACGTGTCCCATTAGGACACCTGAGCCAGAGATGCTTTGATCTATGGCTCAGTACTATAGACTGCAAGACACAAGCATGCAAGTGTCTTGCAGTCTATACCGGAAGTCATCACTATGGAGACGCATAGCGCTGACTTCCTGAGGTCTCGGCAGGATCAACCAGATAGTGGGGTCTCCAGGCAGCCTGGGGTCACTGGGCAGACCCCGGCCTTCAGATTATAGATATCGGTACCCCCCGATCCCGCAGCAGGGGGTGCTGGGGGGGGCGGCAAGATGGCGGAACCCCTTGGATGCTGCGGTCAGTTCAGATAGGAGGTTATGGAGTAGGGTGTTAGTTACAGCTAACACCCGGTTCCGATGCCGCCCGCTCAGATAGTGATAGATAGGCCGGTCTCGGGCGTAGTATTACACGCTGGTGCGCGAAGTGCCTAGCGCCCAGGACGTAATAGTATGTCCAAGGTCATTAAGGGGTTAAAGCAGGTTTAGGTTATAAAAACATATCCCAAGCTTTGAGAATCCCAAGGAGCACTGTTCAATTCATCAACCAAAAATGGAAAAAGTATTCTACAACTGCAAATCTACCAAGACATGGCTGTCCACCTAAACTAATAGATCGAGCAAGGAGAGCACTGGTCAGAGAAGCAGCCAAGAGGCATATGGTCACTATGGAGGAGCTGCAGAAATCCACAGTTCAGGTGGGAATATCTATCCACAGGACAACTATAAGTTGTGCACTCTACAAATCTGGCCTTTATGAAAGAGTGGCAAGAACCATTGTTGAAAGAAAGACAGAAGTGTTGTTTGCAGTTTGCCACAAGCCATATAGGGGAGACAGCAAATATGTGGATGAAGGTGTTCTGGTCAGATGAGACCAAAGTTGAACTTTTTGGCCTAAATGCAAAGCTATGTGTGGTGGAAAAGTAACACTGCTCATCACCCTGAACACACCATCCCCACTGTGAAACATGGTGGTGGCAGCATCATGCTGTGGGGATGCTTTTCTTCAGCAGGTACAGGGAAGCTGGTCAGAGTTGATGGGAAGATGGATGGAACTAAATACAGGGCAATCCTGGAAGAAAACCTGTTGGAGGCTGCAAAAGACTTGAGACTGGGAGAGTCACCTTACTTTAAGACAATGACCCTAAACATACAGCCAGAGCTACAGTGGAATGGTTTAGATCAAAGAATGTTCAATGTGTTAGAATGGTCCAGTCAAAGTCCAGACCTAAATCTCATTGAGCATCTGTGGCAAGACATGAAAATTGATGTTCACAGATGCTCTCCATCCAATCTGGCTGAGCTTGAGCTATTTTGCAAAGAAGAATAGGCAAAAATCTCAAGTCTCTAGATGCGCAAAGCTGGTAGAGGCCTACCCCAAAAGACTTGCAGCTGTAATTGCAGTGAAAGGTGGCTCTGCAAAGTATTGATATATGGGGGCTGAATAGTTTTACATGTCACACTTTACAAAATTTTAATCAAACAAAAATCTGAAAACTATGTATCATTTTCGTTCCACTTCACAATTATGTGCTACTTTCTGTTGGTCTGTCAACACAAAGCTGCTATAGCTGCTGCAAATAGATGATAGTGAGACCACCGCTATCATCAGAGATGGTACCGCTATCACAGAAGAGTCAATTGAATGTATAGACACTTTGGCCATTTGAATTTAGCACCAAAACACCTGCTAAGTTCAAATGGATCAAATTGGCTATTCAAAATGGTTACACAGCGATACTTGAATCCAGCTTTTTAGGCAAATTACTCAATGGATATCCTGTCTGTTTATGTCCGTTTGTCTCTGTTTTTTTTAGTCTGTCTTTTTTTTAATTTTTTAATTTTTTTTTTTTAATGTAAGAACACTATGATATCAAAAAGGAGAAATCCATTTGGAACCAGCTTTGAAAAGTAGAGGATCATTCCTATAAGGGCTCTTCATTATACTTTGCCTGCTTGGAACCATGTTGCCTGCTCATTTTCCTTCAGTTTTTAATACTTCCTGCGGCGTATGCGGAGGATGCAACTACAACAGGAGAGAGAATAGCGACATTGGCACTACTGGGTCCACCCCATAACATCAGCGAGGATGTCACATGGCATGCATTCCACGCTATATCAGGAGCTACGTCAACACCTAGACAACTTCTTTGATTAATTGCGGATGTCTGTCTCTAGCTTTGATGAATTGCGGCGCATCTATTTCAGGATCCTTTGGCAGATAACATGCTTCTGCAGATCACTGTCTCCAGAAGAGCGGCTCATGGTAACTTTGAGGTAAGACTTGAATTTTTATTCATAAGCTACACAGGCCCTGTAACATTTTGTTTTTTCTAAATATTTGTTATCTTTAATCTTTTAGTTACTTTGCAAATAGAGAGAGTTTTGCTTCCCTACGTTTCTGGCTATGGAAATCAACCATGTGCCTACGCATCCAGGACACTTACCAAGCACTGTGGCATGTCCTTCTTGATGAATTCATCCCTGAACCATCAACCCAACATTGGAATGACGCCACAGAAACCTTTTGGCAGGTCACACAATTCCCAAACTGCGTTAGAGCTGTGAATGGGAAGCAAATACAGATTTAGAAGCCTCCAGGAACTGGATCTGAATTCTACAATTATAAAAAGTACTTCTCAATCATCCTCATGGTCATAGCAAATACCCAGTATTGGTTCATCGTTGTGGACATTGGGGCACATGTTTAAAGCAATGATTCCAGGGTATTCAAGTACTCTGATATGAGACTTTACTCTGGACAATTAGGACTTCCATCACCAAGACCCTTTCCTGGTTCTGATGGACCTCCTATGCCCTTTGTTCTTGTTATGCAAGTCATGGGCTAAACTATTCAAAAAGGATCTTTTAATTACAGGCTTTCCACAGCCAGGCGACAAGTGGACTGTGCATTTGGCATCCTGACTCAAAAGTGGAGGATCTTCACTAGGCCCATTCAGCTTGTACCACAGGGACTTTAATAATAATAATAAGAATTATTATTATTATTATTATTATGATCCTTTAATAGTCCTACCATGGAGAAATTCAGTGTGTTACAGCAGCAAGGATATGCAATGCAAGATAAGCAATACAAATACACATACAATATATACAAAATGTTCCAAGGTACAGGCATCCCATTGATAGTAGACAGACAGACAGAAAGGTACAGGTAAAGAAGTAGCGGGGGGGAAGGGGGGGATATCACAACAGAAAGAAATTTCAGTTCTCTGTGTGGAATGATCTCTGCTTAGGTCTGTGTTGCCTGACCGCAACAGGGAGGAGAGACTTCCGATAGCGCTCCTTCTCACACTTAGGGCGAAGTAGTCGGTCACTGACAGTACTGCACAGCGCTATCAAGGTCTCATGCACGGACAGTATCCTTCTGTCACCCACCACCTGCACTGGGTCGAGGGGGCTCCCCAGGACAGAGCTGGCCCTTATAATCAGCTTGTCGAGTTTACTTCTATCCCTGGTCGATATACTGCTCCGAAGAAGACGGCTGATGCCACTACCAAGTTGACAAAAGTCCTAAGAAGTGCCCCCTGGACTCCAAAGGCTTTCAGCCTCCTAAGCATGTAGAGCCTGCTGTGGCCCTTCCTGTACAGGACCTCCATGTTATCTGCCCAGTCCATCTTATTATTAAGGAGCACACCCAGGTACTTATAGGTGTTGACAATCTTGATGCCCGTCCCCTGGATGTCCACTGGTTTAGGAGGGCATCTGAATTTATGAAAGTCCACCACCATCTCCTTGGTCTTCCCAGCATTAATCCTCAGGTAGTTCTACTGGCACCAGTCCACAAAATCCCGGTTCAGTTCTTGGTACTCAATTTCATCTTTGTCTGTGATGAGGCCTACTATTGCAGAGTCATAAGAATACTTCTGTAGGTAGCAACTCACCACTTTTGTGGGTACTGTGTTGTCCGTACAAAAATTAATGTAGTCCATTATGTGTGTGAGTCCTTCTATGTCTTCTCCATAAGAATCCTGCAGCACTTCCCATGTGGTTGTGGACTTGATGTGGTCAAGGCATGTGTTGTACTCCACAACTACCTTCTTTCCAGAGAGCATCTTGAAATAGACCCAGAGGAGACTCTACACTGTAAAGCATAGAATCTGTTTGACCAAAGTCAACAGTTGAAGTAACCGGATGAGGGACCAATTTGCAGAATTCTTTCCAATGCTGGATGGGTTGATTGGCAAGAGTGGATGATTTGGACTTAAATTTTATTTGTTTTGCATTTTAATGCCCGTACTTTTCATGTATTATTTTAGACTAATTAAATGTGTTTTAACCCCTTCCCGCCGGTGACATTTTTCGATTTTTGTTTTTGACTACACCCCTTCCAAACCCAATAACTTTTTTATTTTTCCGTTTTCAGAGCCATATGAGGTCTTCATGTTTGCGGGTCAAATTTTTTTTTGATGATGCAACCATTTATTATTCTGTACAATGTACTGGGAAGCTGGAAAAAAATTCAGAATGAGGTGGATTTGAAGAAAAAGTGCATTTGTGCGACTTTCTTACAGACTTCGTTTTTATGGCGTTCGCCCTACAGCCGAAATGACATGTCATCTGTATTCTATGTTTCGATACTATTCCGGGGATATCAAATTTATATGGTTTTATTTACATTTTAACCCATTAACAAAAATCCAAAACTGTGCAAAAATATTTTTTTTTTTTTAAAAAGTCGCCATATTCTGACACCCGTAACTTTTTTATACTTCTGTGTACAGGGATATATAGGGAATTACTATTGGTTTGATTACTTTTTATTTAAATTTTTATCAGAGGCAAAACAGTGAGGTTTGGCACTTTTGATTTTTTTTTTCCCGCTACGGCGTTTACTGTACGGGAAAAATATTTTTATAGATTTGTAGACCAGGCATTTTCGGACACAGGGATACCTAATGTGTATGTGTTTCACAGTATTTAAGTACTTTTATATATGTTCTAGGGAAAGGGGGGTGGTTTGAACTTATAAATTTTTATTTTTTTTATATTTTTATAACTTTTTTTTTATTTTGTTTATTTTTTCTGTATTTATTAGACCCCCCAGGGGGTCTGATCACTAATGCAATGCATTACAATGCTAATGCATTGCAAAAAAGCGGTGCTTCTTTTGCATGCTACAAAAAGACATGCCGTCAGTAAAATGGCGCCTTGGTCAGCTTTGACCGAGGCGCCAGAGGGGTTAATGCCCGCGATCAATGCGGGCACCGATCACGGGCATTAGCGCCAGGTCTTTGCTGTATAAAACAGCAGAGACGGCGACAATGGTGGCCGCACTACTCCCAAGTGGCTGCCATCTTTAAACACCTGGCATCCCCCGTACTATTACATCTTCTGTTATGTTGGACTTTGTCTCTGGTTTCTAGTCCATATTCACTGTTAGCCATATTGTGCTCAAAATAAGTGGGCTATTTGAGAGTATGGACTTGAATGCATAGACAAATGTAGAAGTGACAATATACAGGTGCATCTCAATAAATTAGAATATCTTTGAAACGTTCATTCATTTCAGTAATTCAGTAATATAATTCATAACCAGCGTCTTCCATGATTGTGTGTCCTACTGAACCAGACTGAGGGACCATTTAAAGGCTTAGGAAACCTTGGCAGGTGACATACTGAACTTTTTTACAATATTCTAATTTTCTTAGATTTGGGTTTTCATTACCTGTAATCCATAATCAACATTTACAGAAATAAAATACTTGGAATAGAACACTCTGTGTGTAAAGAATCTAGAAAATATAGGAGGTCACTTTTTTAATTTAATTAGTGAAATAATGAAAAATTAAATCACCGAAATTTTTATTTCCTGTAGTCCGAGGCAACATGGGTTATTGTTCCCTAGGTATAACCACATACAGACAGGTTAATTAAGCAGTAATCAAACAATTAAACAACTAGCCAATCAGACCCCAGGCATAAATAGGACACAGAGAGTAGGACACAGTGTATTCTGATGCAAACAATAGTATAAAAATTTATTAAAGGGTGGAATACTTGTGCTGCCTTGGACTACAGGAAATAAAAATTTCAGTGAGTTAAATTTTCATTTTCCTGGTCGTCCTCGGCAGCACAATACACATGGGACCTGTGAAGCAGTACTTTAATTGGGATGGTTACAATATGCCAAAATCAACACTCTTTTGCCAAACAACACTCTTCTGCTGCCAATGCATCAATCCTATAATGCTTGATGAAAGTTGAGATGGAAGACCACATTGCTGCTCTACAAGAGGAATGTGGCTTGCTTCTGCCCAAGAAGTAGCCGTGGCACGGGTTGAGTGAGCCCTGATCTGAAGAGGGGATTGTTGGCCCGACAGTTGATAACATCTTTCCATGGTTGATCTAATCCATCTGGCCAATGTGGCTCTGCTGTTTTTTTAGGGGTTTTTTTTGGGACCCAACAGCTGAAGAAACAGATTTTCTGCCAACGGGAACAATGATGTTCTCTGGATATAACAAGTACAGCTCTATTGACATCTAGAGTATTCCATTTCCCTTGTTCCTCCCCTTGTGGATGGGGAAAAAATACAGGCAAAGAAATCTTCTGATTAATAGTCTTGAATGATGGAATTTTAGGCAGAAATCCGGGCATGGTCTTTAATAGCAGGCCGTCCCTTTAAGTAAGACTCTTTACAGGACCGGGCTTCAGCTCACTCATTCGCTTTGCGGAAGTTATTGCCACGAAGAGCACTTTTAGAGAGACGTCTAATTGGTATATCTTGTAGAGGCTGAAATGGTGGCAGCATCAAAGCAGAAAGGACCACGGAGAGATCCAATGAGGGAGATGGCTTCTGCGGATGCGGGTTCAGGTTCCTCAGAGACTTGAAGGTCTTTATTAAATGCTGGACAGAGTATTTATTCTGTAATTGCACATTTAGCGCCATGAACTGCACGTTTAGGGTATTTATCTTGAGACCCTTATTGAAACTCCCTTGAAGAAATTGAAGAATGGAGTTTACTGAAGGCACCTCTGCATCATTTTTGGAGCACCAGGACTTAAAATCCTGTCCTATCCTGTTATAAATTTTCACCGCGGATGGCTTTCACTGGTCAGGCTCCAGGCTATGAGATGGAGGATCAGAGGATTACAGTGGAATACTCCATTCTGGGAACAAAAGATTCCTTGCCACTGGAAACTTCCAGAACCTGCTTTTTGAAAGACTCAATGTGAGAGTGAACCAAACTTTCTGGGGCCAGAATGGAAGAAATGCAATAGCCTCCACCTTCTTGTTGCGGATCTTCTCAAGAACTCTGGAGATCAGGGGAAAATTGGAGGAAAGACATAGACCAGTTTCCCTGACCAAGGAATTTATAAGCCATCCACCGCCAGGGCTTGGCCACAATGGTTCAGAGAGTAGAATAGAGGCAGACTGGCATTCTGGCAAGTTGCCATTACATCTATTAAATTTTGCTTTTATCCTGTAGAATATTTCAGAGTTGAGTTTCCATTCTGCTGGATAAAGACTGTTGCGGTTCAACAGATCTGCTGTGTGATTCAGAGCCTCCTTGAAATGTACTGCTGACAACCCAAAGTGTGTTGTTCTGGCCAGATCCAAATTAACTTGCACTCTTTCGCCATTTCAGTGCTTTTGGTGCCTCCCTGTTTGTTCAGATAGAAGACTGTCGCAAGATTGTCTGACTGGACCAAGACTTAGCAACCGAGTAGGAGGGAGCGAAAATTATTCAAGGGAAACCTGACTGTTTTCAACTCCTATAGATTGGAGGACCGGTCCTGGTCTGATGGACCCCAACTTCTCCGAACCCATTTGTGTTCTAATGTACACCCCAACCCCAGGAGGATGCATCTGTGGTGAGGACTCTCTGGGACTGGGGAGCCAGGAGTCATCCCTGATGACGAGTCTGAGGTATAGTCCACAACTTTTGGTCCAAGATTGTGGCAGCGGAGATCTTGAAGGTCGCATTTAGGGATTTTGGACATCTGTCCCAAGATCTGAGTATGTCAAACTGCAGGGACCTTAGGTGCGCTTTTGCCCATGGTAAGCCTCTATGGAAAACATCATGAGGCCCAATACTTGCATAGCTCTTCTGAAGGAGACTTTGTGTTGAGAAGCTACGTGAGAGATCTCTCTGTGAGTTACTCTTAACCTCCCTGGAGATAGTTTTAAAGTCATGCTTTGAGAGATTATCATGAAATTTTAGGTTTCGATATGGCACCGACTGGGATTTTTTCCAATTGATTTTGCAGAAGGTTCAGAGTGATGCACAGGTGATGATGGAGTTGATCTTTCATGGAGGCTCTCACCCACCAGTCGTCCAGATATGGGACACATTGATCCCTTTCACCCTTAAGGTTGTTGTCAAAACCACCACAATTTGGGTAAAAATTCGAGGGGCTGACGAGATCCCGAAAGGGAGGCAAGTGACTTGGAAATTATGAATTCTCTGAGGCCCCTTGATAGCACATGTAGATAGGCCTCGGTGAGATCGATTATTGCCATATAGTTGTTCCTCTCTAATAAGATTATTACTGAGCGTATGGTCTCCATTTTGAATGTTTTTTTATCCAAAAACTGGTTTAGAAAGGTGAGTTCGATCACCAGCCTCCGCTTGCCCCCTGGCTTGGGTACGAGGAACACACTTGAATAGACACTTTGCCCTCTTTCTGCAGATGGTACCTCTCTTCTATGGCCGCTTTGCTCCAGAACTCTGATATTAACTGAAGAATCACTGGATTCTTCTGTGAGTTCAGCACAAAATGATTGAGGGGGAATCTTCTAGAATTTGAGGGAGTATCCGTTTTTGATAGTTGATGTGACCCATACATCTGAAGAGGTCTGTGAACCAGAGAAGCAAAACTTTTTAATCTTGTGCCTACAGTCATGGGCCTGGCGTCGTAAGTTATAAGCCTTGGGATTCGTGGACTTCTTTTTGAAGGAAGATTTATTTTGACTTCTGTTCCTGAAGATTCTCTATCAGAAAATCCATTAGGTGGTCTCCTGAACTTAGGTGACCTTTTTTTTTTTCTTCTGAACAAAAAAGGATCGACGGAACTCCTTTTATTTTTCTGGAAATTTTTCGCCTTTGCCTCTACTCAAGGATTCCAGAATCTTAGAGTTGAGGACCCAGGCTGGAATGGTAAATTGCAAAAGTTGTTCTTGGACAGATTATCACCTGACCACAACTTGAGCAACAAAGCTCTTCTGGCTGCATTTGAGAGGACCAGAGCCCGGGAAGAAAATTTTATGACATCTAATTGTGAGTCACATAAAAATTCTGCAGCAGTTTTCAAGAGGGGAAGAGAATGTAATATTTCTTCTCTAGAAGCATCTTCTTCTAGATGCCTAGTTAGGTGTCTGAGTCAGATTCTGTGAGCCCTGGCCACTGGGACAGAGGCTAATGCTGCTTTACAGGCCCCCACTGCAGAAGTATATGATTTTTTATTAAGAAAATCAGCTCTGCGGTCCACTGGCTCTCTCAGGAGCGCTGAGACTTCAGATGGGAATACAGCCTTTTTGGATAATCTGGCCACTGGTAAGTCCACCTTGGGGACTGCGTTTAGATTCTTGACCCTGGGTCGGCTTTCTTATCTGGTTTATACCAGTCTCTACTCATCCATTCCTCCACCACTGGGTGACTTGGGAATGACTTGTGTTTAGAAGCCAGAGAATAAAACCACCTTTGCCTTTTAGGCTTATACTGCACATCTTTGTGAGACTCCACCGTGTCTTTAACACTTTTAAGTAATTTATTAAGGCTGTCTTAGACATATAATAATTTTCTTCAGAATCATCTGAATTAGAGGCCAGAGAGGAGGAATCTACTTCAGAGTCTGAAGATACTGGAGATACACAGGCATCACATGTGTCAGAGATTAGGTCATCAGGCAATGGCTGTTCACACTTATTAAAGACTCTGTGTCTTGCTTTATGGGACCTTTCCCTGGAGCTTTCTTGAGAAGATGACATCTAAGACACAGAAACACATACTTAGTGGCTGTACAGCAAGCATAAAGCATTAGGTATATACATGTAAAGCAACCTGAGGCAAAACAGCAAATATAGCATGATAAACAAAGGCTACAAAGACACAGGACAAACCTCCAAACTCTTCTGGCAGATATATGGATGGGGATAGCTGCAGGCATGTGCCATACTTACAGTAGCAAGTAGAGGGCAGAGTAGTCGGTTGAGTGCGCTATAGCCAAGGAAGCCGCCAGCATTATGAAATTCAGGGAGCATTGGTCCACATGATGTCACTTCTGCCCTTATTCAGCCTCGGCTGAAGGGAAAACATCACTTCCTGGAGAACCACAAGTACTGTGTGCAAAGCAAACACAGACTGGCACCATAATATTTAAAAGTGTGAGCAACATGATTTTCAGCCACTTGCCTGAATATATGTCCTGCCGGCATAAGGGGGGATAGAGAACCCCGAAATATGAGTTCCTGCTCGTGTACCAGGATTGTTGTTTGGGCGCCGCCATCATGGTACACCCTCGCCACTGAGGGAAAGGGATCGACCCTGTATACAGTACGGAAAAGCCATCCCATCTGCCTCTATGGTAGCGATACACCATTTTCCTGGGGGAGATCCTGTCTCCATGTCTGTTACCTATGAGAGAAAAGAAAAATACACTGTGTTCTACTCTCTGTGTCCTATTTATGCCTGGGGTCTGATTGGTTAATTGTTTGATTACTGCTTAATTAACCTGTCTGTAAGTGGTTATACCTAGGGAACCATAACCCATGTGTATTGTGCTACCGAGGACGACCAGGAAAAATAAACGTTTCAAAGATATTCTAATTTATAGAGATGCACCTGTAATCATTTTTTTTTGTTTAGCATGAAAAGTATAGCACGATTAAATTTTATTTTAAAATTTAATTAATATCAATTTTCTTTTATAAAATTAAATTACACTATACTTTTTATTCTACTGACTACCAATACATTTATTTTTTTAGAGGTTTGTTGACATTTAATCAATTGGCATTTTGTCTTTTTTTGCAGCTCTTTGGACCGACCTGTCTGTAAGCCAATTGTGCTGTGCATTCACATGACATTTTGGTATACAGATAGGAAGGAAGAAAGATGCAATTTCTTAATTCTGTATGTACACACACTTGATTTTTGTCTCTGCAGCTCTGTAGAGCAGACTCTGCTGTTGCCCAGGTGTGCACATAATCCTATGCACACTCTGGGAAGCAGGAGAGGCTGAGCTACAGGTCCGCAGACACAATAAAATACTATAAATATTGATTGTATTAAAATAACTACACAAACACAAAATTCTAATTCCAAAAAAAAAGTTTTTAATACCAATTTTTTTTTTGCTTAGAATAATAATGTAGTTATTATGTATAATATATAATAATATGTAATTAAAATAAAGAAAGGATAATATAAAATAAACAAAAAATAAAATAGATAAGGTATAAATACAATTACTCACGCAGTCTGGGAAGTTTGAGGAGGTGAGGAGTTTGGAGAAAAGAAGAAAGGAGAGGAAAGAGTTGAGTAAGGGAAATGTGGGTAGGAAGGGGGGCAAAAGGTGTTGCGGTGTAGGTACTCCCATAGCACATTGAGTAGAGTGATCCTACACACGTACGAATTGGTAGGACTCATTTGCTCCATCCAGGAGGCTAGAGTTTGGAGGAACTGAGAACTGATACAGAGAGTATTCAACGACACTGCCCCCTCCAATCATCGAATTTGAGCAAAGAATTCCTCACGGAATCTTAATTGCTCCTCTCTAAATCTGTTCATCTGTTCATCAAATCCAGCAAGGAATCTTGACAGATCTTTGCAAGATCCTCAAAATCTGCTGAACATCTCTTGTTTGCTCTTTCCCTTCTAAGCAACTCCCGAAAAGAGGAATTGATAGCTTCTCTCGGAATTGCCAAGTGGGAAAGACCAGACAGGGGAGCTGTGTGTTCCTGCCCTTCTGTGCTAGCGGAAGTATAGGGACCTGCAGTGGGTTGGTTGGTTGCTGGGGGAGCAGACACAGACAGCTGTGTGCTGGAGGCCAGTGGTGCACTCATGCTTTTGATGTTACTGTAGAAGAAAAAAAAAAAAAAAAAAAAAAAAAACAGAAACATTCAAACAAAACCTTAACCCTCGTCCGGCTGAGTAGGTACAATTGTACCTATTCCTATGCAGCCTGTAATGTTGGAAAATTATGCAGCCTGACGAGGGTTAAACAGTAATATTATTTCTGAAAGGGCTGTGGTTTACTGTAAATGGAATAATTAAAAATTTTAACTTTACAGCGAGTGTGATTGATAAAAAGTTATCAATTTTTAATCAAGTCTGTAAATAATTATTATATTTCATACCAATTAAACATTTTATTTCAAATATCTTTTTTTGGTAAGAAAAGCATTTTGTCTATTATAGCAAAGTACTGAAAGTGAGTGTTAAACTACACATTTCTGATAACAGAGTTTGAAATTACAAAATGGAAGCAAAAAATAAAAACCTATTAAAATATGAGATACAAATCAAACAACACTTACTGTCGAGTGTGCAGGGAAGGCCTCAGGACGTTAAGCAAGCAGTGTATCTGCACAGTCACTGGGATAAGGCGCCAGAGCCACTGGGCGCATGCTGCTCTGCATTCACTTCCCTCTTATAGCGATCCCTGATCGACCGCCAGCACACTTTGACATCTTTCACTGCAATACAATTGTACACTGTAATAACATTAATAAATAAAAAAAAATTCTAGAAGAATTGTTGGAGTTATGTGTGAAGGGGTGGATTTGTTATTTTTATATTTCCCTTCTTAAAATAATTATCCAACTACATTTGTAATTTTTTTTTAAAAATACCACATATTCATATACTAACATTAGTGATAAAAATGAAACAACCTTACCACATTTCAGGCGAGTGCTAAGCAAACCTCTGATGACAACATAGCTGACAGCATTAGCTTGTGAAGCTCTGACTGAGGTCACAACTCGGTAGTATAGTTAGGACACTACTCAGTTAAGCTAGCAGCCCCCTGATGATTCCTGTTTATGCCTGCAGGAGGAAATGTACATATAGGGACAATTAAGGCTTTTGCTAGGGCTAGCTTGGGACTGCCCTTGTAAGGGCAGGAGTCAACTGGGGTGCAGCATTTCTTGTTGGAGGGAATCTAGGACAAGTGATCTTCTGTACCTCACGGACCCTCCTCTTTTGTTAGAACCCGTCTGACGTGGTAAGATCGTTTCGTTTTTATCACTAATTGCTATAAGTAAATGGTTACTATCGCGACTAGTATATATCACTGATTGCTGAATGTGTCTCAGGTGTGTCTCAAATAGGATATTTGTCTGAGCATAACTAACAATAAAATTTCTGAGTTGATTACCAGTAATCTGATCGCTCAGTTTATATCTTTATAGGCATCATTGATATTTGTTTAGATACTTTTTTACGTTGCTTTTTATTGTTTCTAATGTGCATGTACACTATTATTGCTGACACTCCCCCCTCTTTTGGACCCTTAGGGGGTTCAAGGATTAACACTCCTATACGAATTTTATTGCTTTTTGATTTTGACTTGGTGGCTTTACCTTCTTTCAAAGCATCTTTGATTAAATGTATGTTTTATTTTACTTATATAGGTCCTTGCTGATATAATATCAATAGAAACCAAAAGAGGCGTGGTAAAGCATGTGCTCAAGAAGCACATGTATTGCGGTAGCTTGATCTAACAAACTGACACTGTTGGGCCCATGCCCGACAATAAAACTCACTGCGCTGATCTCTTACATTAAGCGTTACATGAGTACCTCAAGGTTTAATGGCAGGTAAATGATCAGACTAAGGAAAATACTGTATTATGTGCTAAATGAGCGCCAAAGAATTATAAAACAATACTTTCAGCCACAAAATGAATTGAGTCGCTAGAAATACATTGGTCGAATATACAATGTAAACATAAAGAAAAATATCCACACCAATATAAAATTCATAAATATTTATTAGTATCCAATAAAAGACACATACATGGACACTACAATAGCATAACATGAAAAATAAATGTAACAGCACATGTAGAAGGGGTAAGACTTGTAAAGTCAAATAGTATACCAGTTATACCAGATAAATTGCATGCCACCATATATGAAGAGTTGAAATATAAATAACCAGATATCAATGCAATGAACATGTCAGTAAATTAAGCATGAGGGTATATCAAAAGATAAAGTTCAAGAAACATAGTTCTTATCAGAAAAACTTATTTAAAATACCCAAAATGCAAAACCAACACCTATAAATGCTAAGTATAGCAAAGAATAGGTCATAGAAAAAAACTTGATAATCTGGTTGTTACAAACAACTTTTAGCTACAGACCATGCGACTGCCCGACGCGTGTTTCGCCTACAACAAAAGGCTTCGTCCAGGGACAACAAGCATCAGAGGTACAGTGCTATTTAACAACCAATAACAAATACAAAAACACAGGTTCTATACAAGAAGATTAATGAAGACTGCCTACTCAAAATGGAGGACGCAATGATGAACGAACTGCGCATGCGCGAGAAACACTGTCAACAGCGCGAGATGTTACCAGACAAAAGACCATCGTCAATACATACTGCGCATGCGCATAGAGTAAACATAACAAAAAACCCAAAACCCAATGAGAGATCATCCCTAAAACATTAAGTATGGTTAGGAAATCAGATAAAACTACTACACATATTCAAAGTAGACTAATATACAGTGCTGATATGATATATAGTGATCAATGAATGAATATATACAATATTAAATATAAATAGTGCACATGTAATTGTAATATACTCTCACATATATATAAAAGTATAAAAGCACTAAGAACATATCATATTAGTGGAAATTTAGCAATATATGAAAAACATATGTAAAATACTTCTAAAATAATATACAAGTATATTATAAGAACAAATATATAAATGTGAGTATAAAAAAAAAAATTATATATTATTGTGAAATAGTGAAAAGTGCGCAGTGACGAAAAAAGTGCACATAAAAAGTGACCAAAAAATCAGCACAAATTATATACAATGTAGTATCATTAATGACCTTCTTTAGTAAATGGTTGCATCAAAGGAGGTGGAAATCATCCTTTTCTCCAGGGGGCCACTAGAAACATACAAAGATATAAACATATTTCAATCATGATTTAGTCCTGTACGGACATAAACCAGTATATGGGGCCTTAATTTTCCCTATATAGCAAAGCATATAGCCCCTACAATCACACATGAATAAGTCCAATGAGGAAATTAATAGATTGTCCATGCTCTAGATGTACTTTCACACAGGGTCCATAATACAGTACCAACAGACCTTAACTTTATATTGCACCATTGAAGGTCTTAGAGTTTTTATTCAGATCAATCACATTTGAATACCGCCTCATCAAGCTCAACCTAATATATATAAGATGTCCTTATGAGGTTATATATTCATTGTCCCAGAAAAGATAAAAAATCGGAATGAATAATTAGAGTAGAAGAATATATTTGGTAACCCTAAATTCTTTATCCCAGAACAATAAAATATTGAAACAGATATCTAGGATAAAGGGAACTGTGGGTCATGAGGTATGTAAACAAGAGACTACCATCCTAATAAAAGAATTCCACCTGTGTGGAAGGAAAAATAAAAATAAAATGCCATGATATTTTTTGAATAAAAAGTGATCAAAGCAATAGACATTCACCAAAATGGTATAACTAAAATGTACACTTGGCCCCACAAAAAATGACACACTATGCATTCCCATATGGATGTCACAATATGGCCACTTTCAGAAAAAAATGTTTTTGAAAAGTTTTAGATTTTTAAGAGGTTAAAATGTAATTAAAACTATATGCATTTGGTACCCCTGGAATAATACTGAAATATAGAATACAGGTGAAATGTTTTGGCTGCAGAGTGAACGCCGTAAAAACAAAGCCCACAAGAAATGCACACAAATACACTTTTTATCCAATTCTACCCCATTCTGAATATTTTTCCAGCTTCCCAGTACATTGTACAGAATTATAAATGGTACCATTATTAAGAACAATTTGTGCCGCAAACATTAAGCCCTCATATGGCTCTGTGAATGGAAAAATACAAAAGTTATGGGATTTGGAAGGCGGGGAGTCAAAAACGAAAATCAAAAATTGAAAAATGTCACTGACTGGAAGGATTTAAACACTGGGGAAAAAAAAAACACACAACAGAAAAAAATATTTTATTAAAAAACATACTCCCCAGAGTTACCCTCTTTGACCATTTTATTACTTCAATACGCTGTTCAACAACATAGTCCACAATGATCCACCTGCATATTTAAAAAAGCAAAAAAAAAAAACCCTTTCTACTCTATAAAATAGGCCAATGAAGTGGATTGAAATCACTGTTTGATGCAATTAACCTAGAGAAGCACAAAAAATTGAGGACATCTATGGATAAAACACTCCAAACATTACAAATTATCAAGATATTTAATTTAAAAAATTGCCTTTTAACACAATAAAGTTCTATATCTTTTTTTGGGGGGGAAAGCTGGGTGAATATATTCAACCTTTAATGCAGCTGAAATTTGGCTGTCAACCAGCTTTCCCAGAAATTTACACGTCTGTAGTCTTCAGGTGCTGGCTGGAAAATGGCGATCTTATTCTTCCCCTTCCTGGCTGTAGAGGGAGCCCTTCGTCTTAATTTCTTGCACAAAGAAAAAGAAAAAAATTAAGAATTGCAAAGCACGTATAAACGAATTGCTATTCATTTGTGTCCACTTTCCATAGACAATAATGTTAAAAAAGACAATTTCGTTGCAGTCCGTCTGGTATCCTTATTTTTTGAACGGAGAAAAAGTCCTGCAAGTCTTTTTCTCCGCTCAAAAGAGTGGATACCAGATGGAAATGGTACAAACGGAAAACTGTGGATTGGTTTTACAACCCATTGAAATCAATGGGTTTTAAAATGGACCATTCATAATGAGTTTTTGATGTCTTCAAAAACTGATTTCGCACGGAGAGCCAACCCAGTCTTAATGTGCTGTTTCTTGTTCATTTATTTATTTTTATTTCTATTCTGCATTGATCTACACAACATGCTACTACATCATGTTTATTTTCTATGTGCATACCCATCTATCTATGGTAAATATGCTTCTTTTACAGCAATAACTTAACTAATTCAGCCTTTAAAAAAAAAAAAAAAGAAGGAAGGAAGAACAGCGAAGCGTGTTTCTTTTTTATTATCTTCTAGTAAATCTTTTAATCTAAACATCTCATTACTGTCTGTTAAAATATCACAAAGATTTGCAATTAACAGGAGATTGTTCTCCTGAGCAGCATGCAGAATGTATCAGCAGAGTATATTGTACTAAAGCAGACATGCTATCATTCGGGATGATGGAAAATCAGCAGTCTGCTCTTATCTCCCTGTTCATTTCATTAAAACATCAGAAAAACACCAACATGTAAATTTCAAAATATGAATCTTGAATATAAACAATCTGCTTCAGTTTTAACCTAAAACTCCTAAGAAACCACATTAAACATAATAGTTGTGATCCACATCAATCCGGTGGAATATACAGTGGGTACAGAAAGTATTCAGACCCCTTTAAATTTTTCACTCTTTGTTTCATTGCAGCCATTTTCTAAAAACAAGAAAGTTCATTTTATTTCTCATTCATGTACACTCAGAACCCCATCTTGACAAAAAAACAGAAATGTAGATATTTTTGAAAATTTATTAAAAAAGAAAAACTGAAATATCACATGGTCATAAGTATTCAGACCCTGTGACACTCATATTTAACTCACATGCTGTCCATTTCCTTCTGATCCTCCTTGAGGTGGTTCTACTCCTTCATTAGAGTCCAGCTATGTTTAATTAAACTGATTGGACTTGATTAGGAAAGGCACACACATGTCTATATAAGTCCTCACAGCTCACAGTGCATGTCAGAGCAAATGAGAATCATGAGGTCAAAGGACCTGCCCAAGGAGCTCAGAGACAGAACTGTGGCAAGGCACAGATCTGGCCAAGGTTACAAAAGAATTTCTGCATCACTCAAGGCTCCTAAGAGCACAGTGGCCTCCATAATCCTTAAATGGAAGAAGTTTGGGACGACCAGAACTCTTCCTAGACCTGGCCATCCAGCCAAACAAAGCAATCGTGGGAGAAGAGCCTTCATGAGGGAGGTAAAGAAAAACCCAAAGATCACTGTGGCTGAGCTCCAGAGATGTAGTAGGGAGATGGGAGAAAGTTCCACAAAGTCAACTATCACTGCTGCCCTCCACCAGTCGGGGCTTTATGTCAGAGTAGCCCGAAGGAAGCCTCTCCTCAGCGCAAGAGATATGAAAGCCCGCATAGAGTTTGCCTAAAACTACATGAAGGACTCCCAGACTATGAGAAATGAGATTCTCTGGTCTGAGAACTTTTTGGCGTTAATTCTAAGAGGTATGTGTGGAGAAAACCAGACACTGCTCATCACCTGCCCAATACAATCCCAACAGTGAAACATGGTGGTGGCAGGATCATGCTATGGGGTTGTTTTTCAGCTGCAGGGACAGGACGACTGGTTGCCAATGAAGGAAAGATGAATGCGGCCAAGTACAGAGATATCCTGGAAGAAAACCTCATCCAGAGTGCTCTGGACCTCAGACTGGGCCGAAGGTTCACCTTCCAACAAGACAATGACCCTAAGCACACAGCTTAAAATAACAAAGGAGTGGCTTCGGAACAACTCTGTGACCATTCTTGACTGGCCCAGCCAGAACCCTGACCTCAACCCAATTGAGCATCTGAGACCTGAAAATGGCTGTCCACCAACGTTCACCATCCAACCTGATGGAACTGGAGAGGATCTGCAAGGAAGAATGGCAGAGGATCCCCAAATCCAGATGTGAAAAACTTGTTGCATCATTCTCAAGAAGACTCATGGCTGTACTAGCTCAAAAGGGTGCTTCTACTCAATACTGAGCAAAGGGACTGAATACTTATGACTATGTGATATTTCAGTTTTTCTTTTTTAATAAATTTGCAAAAATATCTACATTTCTGTCTTTTTCTGTCAATATGGGGTGCTGAGTGTACATTAATGAGAAATAAAATGAACTTTTTTGCTTTCAGCAAATGGCTGCAATGAAACAAAGAGTGAAAAATTTAAAGGGGTCTGAATACTTTCCGCACCCACTGTATATTCACTATTCTGTTGAGGCGTTTCCATTGTAGGATTATTGTGGTCACACTTTATAAGTTTTACAGCAGTGATAATATCACATTTAAGTCGTGCTGGACCTTTTATATTGATCCAAATAAAAGTTACATTTTATTTAATTTTTTCATGCTTTCCTTTTTTTCTTTTTATTAAACACAATAGGTTATATTTATCAATGTATTTATGCCCCTTTTTTGGCCTAAATAAATAGAAAAAATGGTGATAAGGAAAAATTCCACATACTGTGTATATATACTGTATATGTGATATATATGTATGTATATATATATATATATATATATATAAAACCCTAATTCCAAAAAAGTTGGCACACTGTGTAAAATGTAAAGAAAACAAGAATGCAATGATTTGGAAATCTCATAGAATCTTATTTTATTTAAAATTGAGCATATGAACATATATCAGAAGATGAAAGTTAGACATTTTTCTATTCCATTTGAAAAAAAATAACTAATTTAGAAATTGATGGCAGCACCACATCTCAAAAAGCAAGGGCAGGGTAACATCTAAAATTATGCAGCATCCTCTCTTCTTTTTACAACAGTCTGTAAATGATATCCAAATACCCAGTCTGTTCTGTGGTCCTCTCCCTCTCTTCCACTGCCAGGACCGGGTCAGGTAATGGAAGCTCCACAGTACCTGGAACTTTCTCTTTGGGGCTGCTGGAGGGACTCCAAGTGATGGCCTGCAGATACCATCACTTCCGATAGCATCTGATGTCACTTCCGTTTGGAACGCAGGCTGGAAGTGAGCACTCGCTGGCCAGTTCGGTGGCCAGCTCTTACTGAGGGAGCATCGTGGGTGAGGCGTCTGAAGTCATTTCAGGTGAGGACGGTCGCCAGAGGGGGAGGTTAGGAGCTACAGGTGGGGGGTGCTTTAAAAATAGCCACATACCAGGTAAAGAGCCTGCAAAATTGTTTGGCTCCAGCAACTTACTTTCTTTAACAAGCTGAAGGTGGGTATAGCTGTTGCTGTCAATATGTCTGACGCACCAGAAGCCAAGAGGAGCGCCAACACTGGAGAAAACCCCAGATCATGCACTCCGGTATCTTGCGGGTTCCAGTTTTTTTTCCTACTACTGACTCAGGTAGGAGATCTTCTACAAGAATGTTAATTGGCAGTTTTGTTTGTTTTTTAGACTAAACTAGCCAAAAAGCAGAGTTTGGGTTCTAGCTCCAGAACCAGGTCATGTGGCATTTTTAAAAGATCCCTTTCTGCCTTGTACCCTAAGCCTTTGTGCCGTCGTTGCTTGGAGAAGATTGTGGCGTAAGAATCTCAAATGTTTTAGTAAAGGCAGTTAGCTACAATGGGGCTGGCAATTTCCAGGGAGATTCTCTCTACTTCGCACTTAATGTTTGAGGATTTGGTCCCATCTTTACTAAAGAGGAAATACCGTAATTGATTAAAAGGACTTAGAGGATTGGGACAAGGCTATTAGTGTGGTCGCCCCAGTAGCCAAGGTTCCTAAAAAGGTTGCACTGCTTTTTGAGGACACTGGTTCCCTGGGAGACCCCCTATATAGGAAAGCCGATGCCTTTCTTAGGCGCTCCTGGGAGGCTGTGGCAAGTAGTTTTAGACCTAGTATTGCAGCTACATGCGTGGCTAGATTAATGAAAGGTCTGGCTAGCTTAATTGGAGTTTCACATTAAAGACAACACCCCTAGGGAGCAGATTTTGACCTCTATTCTTTAGTTCATGAAGGCCTTAGACTTTATGGCTGGTGCCTCGGCAGACTCTGTTAAACTTTCTGGCAGTTCTTTGGCTTTTTCTAACTCTACACAAAGGGCCCTTTGGAAAAAGGGGGATCAGGGATCAAAAAGGGGGATCAAAAAATAGGTTGTGTGGGATTCCATGTGAGGTCAAAAAACTCTTTGGCTCTTGTCTAGATGACTTACTTGACAAAGCCTCAGACAGGGCGAAGGGTTTCCCAAACTTTTCAGCTCCTTTCTCCTTTAAGAAAAATCAGAGACGCTTTTGACGCTAAAAGGGAAAATAAGAATACATTTCAGGAAAATAAGAAGAACCTCCATGATAAAAGCAATAGGGAATTCATTTTTTTCCCAACAGGATAAGCATAATAAATAACCACAGCAATGATACCACGTCCTGGTGGGAGGGAAATTGTCCCAGTTCGTCCCTGGGTTCTTAGTCCAGGGTTTTTAGGCTAGAATTTTCCTCCCTACTGAAGGACAGGTTTTTCTCTACTCATTGCCTAAAGGATCCCATCAGGAGACAGGCCCTTCAGGAAAAAGTGAGGACCCTTATTCAGAAGGGGGTGGTTATCCCAGTTCCAAAGGAGGAGTTAGGTATGGGTTTCTATTATACTCTATTTATGGTCCATTAACCAAATGGAAAATTTGGGGTAATGATAAACCTAAAACCCTTAAACAAATTTCTGACCTACAAAAGGTTCAAAATGGAGACTTTTTACTCCACAATCAACCTCCTTTTTCAGGACTGTCTAATGGTATCCCTCTATTTGGATAATGCATATTACCACATCCCCATTCATGCATCCTCCCAGAGATATCTAAGGCTAGCAGTCTGGAGGGACAGCTCTTAGGTCCATCTCCAGTATCAGGCCCTCCCATTTGGAGTCTCACAAGCACCCAGGATGTTTAACAAGGTCGTAGCAGTGATGATGGCTTACCTCAGGAAGCGGAGACTTCTTATTATTCCATACCTGAACGATTTTCTCCTGTTTATCATTTTACCATCAGGAATCGGTAGCTCATTGCCATCTTCTCTGCAGAACCTTGGAGGGTTTGGGGTGGGACATAAATCAAGAAAAGTCATGTCTTCTTCCCCCAAAGATCAGAACATTCCTGGGCATTCAGTTGAATTCCTCCAGTCAAATGGCCTTCCTTCCACCAGAGAAGGTTCTGTCAGTCAGGAACAGTATAATGGAGTTATTCCTGACTCAGAGATGTTCAATAACACAAGCTATGGCGGTCTTGGTGGTCTTGACCTTGACAATACCGGCAGTAAAATGGGCCAGATTGCATTGTCGCCTCCTTCAGCAGGAGATCTTAAGTTTTTGGGACGGTTCTTGTTCGACCCTGGACTCAAAGATCCTCCTCTCATCCAGGGTTAGAATCTCGCTGCTGTGGTGGACGAAACTGGAACACCTAAGGTCGGGAGTTCCCTGGTCCTTACAGATTCCCTTGGTCCTACACACAGATGCCAGCTCTTGGGGTTAGGGTGCACATCTGGGAGACAAATTCTGGCAGGGAAAGTGGCCAATAAGGGTAAAGAGTGCCTCTTCAAGCTACAAGGAAGTCCTGGTTATTCAGAAGGGCCTCTTTTCAGCTCAGAAGAGTTTACAGAGAAAGGACGTGAGGATCCTTTCAGAAAACTCTACAGCAGTTTCTTATGTAAGCCACCAAGGAGGAACTCAATCAGCATTCCTTCTATCCCTATCTGATTCAATTTTCAGCTGGGCAGAGAACTGTCTTCTAAGCCTATCTGCAGTACACATAAGAGTGAAAGAGAATGTAAAGGTGGATTTTTTCAGGAGAATTCAGATTCGCCAGGGAGAGTGGTCTACACAGAGATATTTTCTATATATAGTGGATTTATGGGGTCTCCCAATAGTAGACCTCTTTACCAACAGGCAGGTGGAGAGGTTTTTTTCATTAAATCCCTTAGACAAGCCAAGGGCAGCAGATGCTTTCAGTCAGAATTGAAGTTAGGGTCTAGGCCAGGGGTTGGCAACCCCTGGCATGCGTGCCAAGAGTGGCACGCGAGGCTTATTTCCATAGCACGGCGGCGGAGTCCTCACCCAGCAGCTTCGATCGGACCAAACACGGCAGAAACGAAACTGCTATTATTATACTGTGGGGTCTCTTCAGACCCCCGAGTATAATAAGCGGAGACTTAGGAGACGTGATAAAACATAAAAAACAATGATACTCACCTTGCTCCCTGCGCTATGCGGCGGCTGTGCGATCTGCAGGCGCTTCTGACAGCTTACAGGGCCTCAGAGGTCTCGACTGCGTCTGATGTCATTACGCATAATGACGCAACGTCACCCCAGAGACTCAATCAGTGGTCGATGACTACAGGCAGAGGCGCCGAAGAGAAGAGAGCGGCTGCGGAGAGTGGAAAAAGGTGAGTAGCATTGTTTTTTTATGTTTGTCACCTCTCTTGGACTTATTATACTCAGGGGTCTGAAGAGAGCTATGGAACATAATACCGTGTGCAGGGACCGCAATGGGACCTAATACCGTGTGCAGGGACCGCTATAGGACCTAATACCATGTGCAAGGACCGCTATGGGACCTAATACCGTGTGCAGGGACCACTATAGGACATAATATCGTGTGCAGGGACCGCTATGGCACCTAATACCGTGTGCAGGGGCCGCTATTGGACCTAATACCGTGTGCAGGGGCCACTATTGGACCTAATACCGTGTGCAGGGACCGCTATGGGACCTAATACCATGTGCAGGGACTGCTATGGGACATAATACCATGTGCAGGGACCGCTATGGGACATAATACCATGTGCAGGGGCCGCTATGGAACATTATTCTGTATAACGGTGTGTTTTCTGCATTAAGGATGTGTTTTTGCACATAAAACACAGGCATGTATTTTTGTGCAAAAATGCACCATGTGAACGCAGTTTTACATTGAAGTAAAAGTTCTAGTGGCCTAAGACTATATCTGCATCCAGATACATAGTGTGTATTCACCATAAGGATGCCGCCATACGGTGCTCCTGGACACTTACATTTACCACTAATTGGGGGCTGCACATGGACTTTCATTGCTTCTAATTGGAAAGTACAGGAGCGTCCCAGGAAATAGCAGTAAACGCATGTGTCCTAAAGCATCTTGTGGCAGCACTTCTGTGTTATGGTTTGTGGTATATGACTTTAGTTTAGGGGTCGTCAGACTTACAATTATTGACCGGCACTCCAAGTACCTCATCTTTGATTTTTTAATTAAAATCGGCACGCCGAACAAAAAAGGTTGCCTACCCCTGGTCTAGGCTATGCTTTCCCCACTCTCTGTATGATTCTGAAAACCATGAAGAAAATTCAGGAGGACAGAGCAGATGTCTTCCTTATTGCTCCAAACTGGCCCAGAAAAGCCTGGTACTAATAACCCTTTCAGTGACTCCACCCTGGCCTCTCCCGGGAGGGGAGAACCTTCTCCAAAAGGGGCCTCTGTTCCACTCCAGAGTCAACAACCTTCAACTAATGGCATGGAATTTTAGAGGCTAATTTTATCTAGGAGAGACTTATCTCAAATGGTAGTAGATACTTTGTTGGCCAACCAAAAACTATTTAATCTAAAACCTATTTAAAGATTTGGCAGGCCTTCTGCAGATTCAAGAACAAAACCCATTGCTGCCCCATAATATTCCTCTCATCCTAGATTTCCTCCTAGCAGGTTTAGAAAAAAAACTAAGACCAAGTACTCTAAAGGCCCAGGTGGCAGCTCTGAGTGCATTTTTCTATTTTAAATTAGCAAAACACTTTTGGATCAAGAGGTTTCTGGTGGCAGTGAAGTGCCTTAATCCGGTTTCTATTTGCGTGGCTCCCCTTATTCTGGTGCTCTCACTCAGACTCCTTCTGAGCCTTTAGAAATCCTATCTATCAAATTGCTTACCTTCAAAATGTCCTTTCTTCTAGCTATAACATCAGCTAGAAGAATTTCTGAGATGCAAGCTTTTTCCTCCAGGTCTCCTTACACAGTCATAACCAATAAGGTCACCATTCGACCTTTACCCACGTTCCAACCAAAAGTCGTCTCCAACTTTCACAGAGAACAAGAGGTCTTCCTCCCTTCCTTTGGTGCAAACCCTAACAATTCGGGAGAAGAGCGTCTGCATTGTCTAAACGTTAGGAGATGCCTTATTAAGTACCTGCAGGCTTCTGAGGATTGGAGGAGAATCTCCTAGTACATTTTCAGGGTAAGAGGAAGGCTCTAAAAACCTCCACTTTTAGGGGGATCAGGCAGTATATAGTTTTATTCCGCAGCGTTTCTCATTTCATCTCTATTGTACCTACACGGAAAACACCAGTGTTTCTACAGGTATAATTGACATGCTGCGATTTACAAAAATACAACAGTTTTTGAAATTGCAGTATTTCTGCTGCAGATTTTTTTCTGAAATGTGTGAATCCCATCCACTTTGCAGGTACTGTAATAAACAGCGTTTATTGCTGTGGCGTGTCTGCCATGGCCAAAACGTTGCATATTCGCAACATGGGGCCCCGGTCTAAATGTCTGCGGTGAGTAGGTTAATGTGCTCATTCAATGGCATGAAAAATTCAACTGTTTATATGTTGTTAGTTTTTTTAGATTGTGTTTATCTATAATTGTGACATAGTTTATTTTCACATCTGTGTCATAATTTCCATTAGTAACCTCTGTTCCAGCAAATATCACAGAGGAAAAGTTCTGCACTCAGAACTTTTCCATCCATAAAAATGACAGCCACAATAACAAATAACCCCGATGGAATCCCCTTCCCGCAGTAGGCATTTTTTGATTTTGATTTTTGACTCCCCACATTCCAAACCCCATAACCATAATGTTTGTTGGACAGATTGTACTTTGTAATAGTACCATTTAATATTCTGTATGATTTACTGGGAAGCTGGAAAACAAATTCGTAACAGGGTGGAATTGGAGAAAAATTGCATTTGTGTGATTTTCTTATGGGCTTTGTTTTTACAGCATTCACTCTGCAGACAAAATTACATATTACCTGTATTCTATGGGTTATTATGATTCCAGGGATACTAAATTTATATAGTTTTATTTTTACCCCTTAAGGCTGATGGCCCCAAATAGTGTAAATGCCACAATTTGGCATTTTACAGTACAGTAATACCTCGTACACTCGCGTTTCCGAATTTGTGAATTCACAGATTCGCGATATTTTTTTGGCAACTAACATATATAGATTTTGCTCTTTTTTTTTCAGATCTGTGAAATTTAATTAAAAAAAACACCTTCGCTATTGGGTAGTAGCGTCCTGTTCGTTACGTACCCGGTAATTAGTTTCATTTTACTGTGAGTGTATAAGAAAAATGAATGAATGTATTAATATACAGTACTGTACAGTATACTTTAGTATACTGTACAGTACTGTATGGTAAAGTTTATTGATATTTAGGGGTTAAACATTAGAAACCGGCATTGTAAGCGCTTCTAAGCGCTTGTACCAAACATTCGCGATTCCTCGCGATCCGCGACCCGCTCTGTCACCTAACCTCGCGAATGTACGAGGTATTACTGTACCAGCAAAGTGGATGGGATTTTGGCTAATCCTATGCACACATTGCAGAAAAAAATCCATAGCGGAAATGATGCGATTTCAAAAACGCTTGTGTTTTTGTAAATTGCAGCATGTCAATTATACCTACGGAAACACTATGTATAATATAAGCAGAAAGAGGAAAACTCTGCAGACTTTCTGTGAAAAGCGCTGAGGAAAAAATCATAAAGAGCTTCCACCATGGTTTTTCCAGCAGGAGCTCACTACGTGGGGCCTTAGTCTAAAAAAAATCCAAAGCTTTGCAAAAAAAATTTCTTGATGTCACATTATTCTGACACCCATAACTTTTTTACACTTCTGTGTATGGAGATAAATAAGGCGTCTTTTTTTGCAGGGACATGTGTACTTTTTAATTATATCATTTTGGGGAATGTCTAGTCTTTGATTTTTATGAGAGGTGAAACAGTGAAAAAACAGCTGTTCTATTTTTTTTTTTTTCGCTACGGAGTTCATACACACATGGACAAAATTGTTGGTACCCCTCGTTTAATGAAAGAAAAACCCACAATGGTGACAGAAATAACTTGAATCTGACAAAAGTAATAATATATAAAAATTCTATGAAAATGAACAAATGAAAGTCAGACATTGCTTTTCAACCATGCTTCAACAGAATTTTTTACAAAAGAAAACTCATGAAACAGGTCTGGACAGAAATGATGGTACCTTTAACTTAATATTTTGTTGCACAACCTTTTGAGGCAATCACTGCAATCAAACAATTCCTGTAACTGTCAATGAGACTTCTGCACCTCTCAACAGGTATTTTGGCTACTCCTCATGAGCAAACTGCTCCAGTTGTCTCGGGTTTGAAGGGTGCCTTTTCCAGATGGCATGTTTCAGCTCCTTCCAAAGATGCTCAATAGGATTTAGGTCAGGGCTCATAGAAGGCCACTTCAGAATAGTCCAATGTTTTCCTCTTAGCCATTCTTGGGTGTTTTTAGCTGTGTTTTTGGTCATTATCCTGTTGTAAGACCCATGACCTGAGACTGAGACCAAGCTTTCTGACACTGGGCAGCACATTTCTCTCTAGAATCTCTTCATAGTCTTGTGATTTCATTTTTACCCTGCACAAATTCAAGACACCCTGTGCCAGATGCAGCAAAGCAGCCCCAGAACATAACAGAACCTCCGCCATGTTTCACAGTAGGGACAGTGTTCTTTTCAAGATATGCTTCATTTTTCCGATTGTGAACATAGAGCTGATGTGTCTTGCCAAAAATTTTGATTTTTGTCTCATCTGTCCATAGGACATTCTCACAGAAGCTTTGTGGCTTGTCAACATGTAGTTTGACAAATTCCAGTCTGGCTTTTTTATGATTTGTTTTCAACAATGGTTTCCTCCTTGGTCGTTTCCCATGAAGTCCACTTTGGCTCAAACAACGACGGATGGTTCGATCTGACACTGATGTTCCTTGAGCTTGAAGTTCACCTTTAATCTCTTTAGAAGTTTTTCTAGGCTCTTTTGTTACCATTCGTATTATCCTTCTCTTTGATTTGTCATCAATTTTCCTCCTGCGGCCATGTCCAGGGAGGTTGGCTACAGTCCCATGGATCTTAAATATCTTTCTAAATAATATGTGCAACTGTAGTCACAGGAACATCAAGCTGCTTGGAGATGGTCTTATAACCTTTACCTTTAACATGCTTGTCTATAATTTTCTTTCTAAGCTCCTGAGACAACTCTTTCCTTCGCTTCCTCTGGTCCATGTTGAGTGTGGTACTCACCATGTCACCAAACAGCACAGTGAGTATCTGTAGCCCTATATATAGGCCCACTGACTGATTACATGATTGTAGACTGCTGTGATGCTAATTAGTGGACACACCTTGATTTAACATGTTCCTTTGGTCACATTAATAATACATTTTAATAATACATTTTATTTATATAGCGCCAACATATTCCACAGCACTGTACAATTTGTAGGGTTCAAGTACTGACAAAAAAGATACATTACAAAGAAATAGTCAATTCATACACTGGGACTGAGGCACATTATTTTCAAAATATTAAGTTAAAGGTACCATCATTTCTTTCCAGACCTGTTTCAGTTTTCTTTTTAAAAAAAATTCTGTTGAAGCATGGTTGAAAAGCAATGTCACTTTCATTTGTTCATTTTCATAGAATTTTATATACAGTGGGGAAAAAAAGTGTTTAGTCAGCCACCAATTGTGCAAGTTCTCCCACTTAAAAAGATGAGAGGCCTGTAATTGACATCATAGGTAAACCTCAACTATGAGAGACAAAATGAGAAAACATATCTAATAAATCACATTGTCTGATTTTTTAAGAATTTATTTGCAAATTATGGTGGAAAATAAGTATTTGGTCACCTACAAACAAGCAAGATTTCTGGCTCTCACAGACCTGTAACTTCTTCTGTAAGAGGCTCCTCTGTCGTCCACTCATTACCTGTAGTAATGGCACCTGTTTGACTAGTGAATGACCTGCAGAAAGCTGGGACTAACATAACAAAGGCTACCGTCAGTAACACACTACGCCGCCAGGGGCTCAAATCCTGAAGTGCCAGACGTGTCCCCCTGCTTAAGCCAGTACATATCCGGGCCCATCTGAAGTTTGCTAGAGAGCATTTGGATGTTCCAGAAGAGTATTGGCAGAATGTCATATGGTCAGATGAAACCAAAGTAGAACTGTTTGGTAGAAACACAACTCGTCGTGTTTGGAGGAGAGTGAATGCTGAGTTGCATCCAAAGAACACCATACCTACTGTGAAGCATGGGGGTGGTAACATCATGCTTTGGGGCTGTTTCTCTGCAAAGGGACCAGGACGACTGATCCGTGTACATGAAAGAAAGAATGGGGCCATGTATTGTGAGATTTAGCGTGCAACCACCTTCCATCAGAAAGGGCATTGAAGATGAAACGTGGCTGGGTCTTTCAGCATGACAAGCACACCACCAGGGCAACGAAGGAGTGGCTTCGTAAGAAGAATTTCAAGGTCCTGGAGTGGCCTAGCCAGTCTCCAGATCTCAACCCCATAGAAAACCTTTGGAGGGAGTTGAAAGTCCGTGTTGCCCAGCGACAGCCCCAAAACATCACTGCTCTAGAGGAGATCTGCATGGAGGAATGGGCCAACATACTAGCAACAGTGTGTGCCAGCAATGTATTATACAAAACTGAGTCAGACACTGACTAATGCTTATCCTCTGTAGTATAACAAAAATGTTTTCTACTTTTTAGTAATAACTGAATCATTTCATTATAATACATTAAAGGGGTTTTCTGGGACTAAGAAAATGTGACTAAAGGTAGGAAATGCTTGTCATATGAATGAATAAACATAAAAGAGTTGTTTTATGTGTGTATAAACCATTTTTACTATTTCTCGTATTTTCAGGCTCATGCAAAACTTCCTTCTAGTTCCTAATTTCTAGTTCCTGGTTGTGGGAGTGTCAGAGCTTTTCCAGGCATTCTCTCCCAGCATCTTCCCACTGCTCCTCCTAGCAGTTTTTCATTTACACTCAGTATACTTACTTACTTATTTACGTATGTATGTGTGTATCTCAGAATACATATTTACCTATATATAATATATGCTCATGTATAAGTATATAAGAATACGCATGTGTATCTGTATATATATTGACTGTCAAAATGTCAAATGTGTTTTTAAAAATAATGCTTTTTAAAGCATGCAATTTTTCTTGCATGATACTAATGATTAAGCATTCACATCTTCTGCACATGTTACTTATCTTCTTCACTCTCCCTATGCATCTATCATGCTGCCAGCCTGCCTGTCCTTAAAATCCTCTGACCACTGACAGAAGAATGCGTGTCTGATGGAGACAGGGGAGAGGCTAGAATTGTTAAAAATAAATATAAACAAAAAAAATATGCCTGTCTACCTTGCTGCTTCTGTTGCTTCTAATCACTGCTTTGAACCAGGTGATGGTTTGTCTGCTAATCTGATCAGACCCCACTTCCTCCTGGCTGCTCTGACACTCAATAAAGTTTAAACAAATGCTGCTTTCATCTGTGATGACATGGTGTCATGGAGGATATGGCTAACACCTGAAGTCATGTGCACAATGAGCGGCACATGATCAGGAGCAGTATGGAACAGAGATTGTGTTGATCACACATTTCTGCAAGAGTGTAGACAATTTTTATTTGGTCTCAATTAGAAAAATTAATTTTACCATTTTTTTCTATCTGTAAAAAAAAAAAAACTTAAAAAAAAAAAAAATCCCTTTTAAATACTATGGATCAGCCACCTTAAAGTTACAACAATTGCCTGTACTTCTTCACTTCCCTGAAGGCATCTTTAGGAAATTAGCAAAGGCTTATATTTTTATTAGCAAAATGTGTTTTTCACTCTTTTAAGTGCTCAGCCAGCACAAGATAATTATTTGTTCCTTGCTAATTCTTCTAAAACCTCCTTTAAGTATATTTAATTAGCCTTTATGTCCTCTTTGCATGTACAACATCATAAATAATACCATTATTAGGATTTAATACAATGGGCCATCAAAGCTGAATCCAAGCATTCTACTGTATCCATTAGGAAAGCAGATTAAATGTCCTGCTTTCCATTTCACTAACCTAGCCATATACTCCAATACAGCAAAGTTGGGTGCAGGCCAAGCAGCGTTAATTGTATTTAATTTAGTTCTGTTGGCACTGTTATCAAGCAGACAAAAAGACTCAGCACACAAGAGACTTACCGTCATGGTGAATTATATAGGATCATGCTTGAAAACATCTCTTCAGAAAACCTAACAAATAATAATGTACTGTACATTATTTTCTTCAATTAACCCCTTTAAAGCCACAATTTATTCCTGCAAAATGTCAAAAGTAATGAGAGAAATGAAATATGCATAGTAACATACAGTATCAAGGGGAAAAACATCTATGAGTGTCACATCTTCTTAAGCAGGGCTGTTGGTTGACTGGGGTGTACTCTGACAGAGGAGGTGATATCCCTTCATCACGAAGGGACAGAAAGTTGGAGACCAGGAGGCATTCTGAGCCCCATTGCATTGGTTTCTAAAGCTGGCGCTCTTCTCAGCATTACACCACACTTTGTCTTCAGGGCTTGCAAACTACAAAAGCATAATGAAAACAGTGAGAAGGATGACTCCAATATGGTAGATGTGTGGTAACCAGGGGCAACGGGTAGTGTAGTGTCACTTGGCTCGAGGGGTAGTCCCGGTGTAGTCCCTGATTCTCCACTCCCTTTCACTCATCTGTGTTACCCAGGTGCAGTGTGCAGGAACATCGACCACACAGAGTTAGGATAACCAGGTAAAGTCTTTACTTAGTGCAAAAGTCAGTTTACAACAATACAGTGCTTCAGCAGCTGGTCAAGTAGTGCAAAATCTTATGCAGTTCAAGGCACGTTCGAGTATGTGATTCACCAATGCACCAAGTCTATAATTCCCCTTAAGGCAGATGTCGGGGGCAGTAGTTGGACGGTTGCCAATAGCAACGACAGAGTTGAGAGTCTATTAGGAGATTGAAAATAGAAGAAAAACAGAGTTCCAGCCCTTGTGGGTTACAACAAGCGTGAGGCTTCGTGGTTTGGCTCGCCACGGGAAAATGGACTTACAGTTTTGCGCAGAGTCCTTGGGGGTGCGGTAGCTGAGTGACTCATTAAAGGCTACCAGCTTGCAGGGATGCCCAGAAGAAGTAGTGTAATCCTCTCTGTCTGCGGAAGGAAACCTTTGGAAGGCAGGTAGAAGGTTTTGGAAGAGATAATCCTCAGCTTGCGGGGCTAGAGTAGATAGTTGGCTGGACAGACCCTTGGTGGAGTGCAGGCACTTCAGTACGGTTGCCCTGGCGGGATACAGCTTCCTGGCCCAAGGTACAACTGGAAACCAGACCTCAACTGAGACCTGGAAGGGACCTGCAGCTTCTGGATCGAAGAAGAATGCTCAGAAAGGATGATGAGAGCAGTAGTAGTAGTTTTGGGGCCTGTACAGGCCTGAGAGCAGAGTACAGGATCTGTCCTCCTTGGACTCTAGGTCCACACACTGAACAACAGGGGGAGACTAGCTCCTCCCTAGGGGTGGAGATAGACTGGTGATTGGTGGAACCAACTTAAGGTAGCAATGTGCAATATCACATGTGAAATTCTTAAGGAGGAAGTGCAGTATTAACCATTTAGTACATATAATACACAATATACTTCAGAACCCAGAAAATGACAGAGAAACATAGGGGAAGTGCTGTTGGCAGCGCCCAGGTGGAAGTCCATGGCCACAGGAGCAGGAGGGCCCTAGATTAACCCTCAGTGGCCGCTCTGGGTCACTGCAGATGTACAAGGCGTGTGCACAACAACACCAATTACAGAACTGTATTATTTTACCGAGTGGATTATAATTTAGCCAGTAGTCAGAAACAACCATAAAAGACATGTTTATGGTTTTTACAAAATGAATCTTGGTTCTTACCTCCCTCATCCTGCAAATTTGACCTTGAAGGTTGATACTGTCTCCTTAAGATTTTTTTTTAATTATCTGCCTTTGTGAGCTTATGAATGCATATCTAAATAAATGTGAAGAAGGAATTAGCTATCCAAACTGCAAGAATTGGAAAACAGGCATTAAAGAAACAAAGTTTGTACACAACCTATCTTTGAAAAATAGTTAAACACAATGGTGTAAATTAAACCCATGCCATCAGAAGCACCATCAAGATTAGTCCTTCAGGGTGCTACACTATAAGAACAGATATATCTTTCAGCACTGAGCTGGAACACAGGGTGAGATACAAGATGTTATGTGTCATATCACCAGTTTAAAGATAACGTGTAAAATACTTGTAAATAAAGGAATGAACTTAACATGTTTTTACTGTAAAACAATGACATAGTTGCATTTTTTCTAATTCCACCCATAAATCATATTTTTTTTTACAATTTTGATTACAGCAAATGGTGCCATACAGCAAATGGTTACAGCAAATGGTGCAAATGGTGTAGGAAAAGCACAGAACAGGAAGATGAAGATGTAAATAAATGCAGAGGATGCCAGGAGCTTCCAGAAAACTCAGAAATCACTGAAAACACTGCTAAAGGTATTTGGGTGCACTTATTAACTTAATAGCAATAACAAACCTTTTCTGAAAATTCATTTTTTCCCCAGAAAAACCCTTTAAGCTATTTAAACACCACATTTAAAGAAATGGACATTACAAATGGAAGAAACTGTCTGTTTTTTTTAACATCTGTTTTCCATCAGTGTGTCCTTTATTTTTTTTATCGGTTTTGTGGCCATGATTCAGTTTTTAACATCTTTTCTGCTTTAGTTTTGCATCAGTTTTTAACTGTCAGTGAAAAAAACAGATGAACTTCATTGGTCATTTATTTACATACAATACAGCACTTGTTCAGTACACTGTAATCAGGATTTCCCTCTCATTAGTTCTCAAAATAGCTCACATGACCTATTCTCAACATACTTCCAAATGTCACCAATTATTTACCCATATCGCGGGGGAACGTCACCAATACTAACCCGCCCACTCCATCATACTTACCTGTCTTCCTGCCCGGATCTTCTGGGCATAGGACATCACTTCCTTCTGGGGGGCCGGCTCCTCCTCTTTTTGACATCTGCTGGCACTCTGGCTCTATTGTGCAGGCACCAGCAGACTGTAAGAGGAGGAGGAACCAGCCCAGCAGAAGGATGTGATCGCCTGTGCCCAGAAGATTGGGACAGGAAGACAGATAAGCATGATGGGGTGGGGGAGGGGGTTGAGTTAGTTAGTTAGGAAAGGCTAGTAGTGGGTGGGCTAGCTAGGGAAACAGGGAGGGTTGTGAAGGAGTGAGAGAGGGAGGGGGAGTTAGTGAGAGGGGGAGATAGTGTGAGTCAGCTCTGAGTGAAGAGCAATGCATAATGGTAGTTGTAGGATAAAAGAACAGGAAGCTACACTATGTAAACAAATGCAGAAGATGACAGGAGCTCACAGAGAAACCCAGAAAAAAAAAATTGCCCAGAAAACTCCTTTAATTCTATCAACTATTTTATGTTTAATCAATGTTTATTAAAGAATTTTCAAATACAATACAAAAGGAGAGAAAATAAAGAAAAAAAAAACAATATAAACGGGCAAGAGGCGCAAAGGCGCGCAGGCCTCGCCTAAACATAAGGGGCTAGGGGAGAACCCCGCCCACAGTTTGAGACACAATGTACTAACAAAGGGGCGAAGGCCCAGGTATATGGAATCTTAAAAACATTGTCTGTGGGGAAATGAGGGACAGACAGAGAGACAAGGGGAAACACACAGCGGGAACAATACACAGGAAGACACAGGTGGGGAAAGGGGGAGGGTAGAATGATCCGTAACTTCTTAAGAGGAAAGAGAAAAGAGAATAGTAAAGTAGTTCCAGATCAGGAGAAGAAAGAGAACTCAGTCAATCCCTGAAATACCACCCAAGGCCACCAGAGACCGTCAAATTTGGAGGGATCAAAAGAATCCTCTGTGACCAGGGCCTCCATTCTCCTTATTAGGAGAAGCTCCTGTAGGAATTCAACCAGGGAGGGCACAGCAGTGCTCCACCAGTGCGTGGGAATGACAGTTCTGGCAGCTTTGAGAAAGTGTCGCAGGAGATCCTTCTTTACCACAGAAATCCTGCCAGGGATAACCGAAAGAAGGGCCAGTTGGGGAGTTGCTGTGACAGTGCGACCACAAACCTTAGAATACAGGTCGAACACAGCATCCCAGAAGGGCCTAAGAATGTCACACTCCCACCAGATGTATTACAGCGTACCTTTCTCAGTGCCACACGCCAACACCGGACAGTCACAGCAGGATAGATTCTGTGGAGGTAGTCAGAACACCTGTACCACCGAGGCAGAATTTTGAAATTCTTTACTTGCGCACTGCAAGGCAACGGAAGCTTATGTGCGAACAGGAAAGACCTATCCCAGTCGGCAGGGGGAAGACCCGCATGAAGGTCTGATTCCAAGGGGCCTGTATATGAGGGGGACCCGGGAGTAGCATCCCAGAGAAGAATGCTGTAAAGAGTAGAGAGAGCACGCAGGGAAGAGTCAGCGCGGGATAGGACGGACTCCAGGTCAGTCATAGTCAAGGAAAGGAGAGGAGACAAAGAGAATTTCCACAAGAAGGATGTAAGTTGGCCGTACTCCAGCCAGGACAAATGAAGGTCTGGATGAGAAGCACGCAACTGGGCCAATGGAGGAAGAGGTGGTTCCCCAGCGACCTTCCTAAGTCACCGCTTCGCCATCAAAGGATTACAAAAAAGGGGACTAAGGGGGCCAGGGACTCTAGCCACTCTCCCACTGGAGCACACTGAATCCTAGGGCTTAAGGAAGTGTGAAGAGAGAAATGAGTGTCCGGCAGATCCCGGATGGAGATGAGCCGATATTCACGGCAACGAAGGGAGGGGAACCGAGAGCCAGTTGGCCTCGATAGAGACCCATTGCTTATCCGCGCCACAATAGCGCCAGTCGAAAAGACAGAGCAAGACCGCGGAGCGATAATAGAGTCTAGGATCTGACAGGCCCGCACCCACTGTCCTTGCGGCGGGTCAACGTCTGATATTTTATTCTACTCTGCTCCAACCCCCATACGAACCTCCCAAACAGAGACTGAAATCTAGTGAAAAAGGTATGCAGAAGGGGAATAGGAAGCGTCTGGAACAGATACAAAAGCCGAGGAACCACATCCATCTTGAGTGCGTGAATACAGCCAAACCATGTAAGGGAATATGTGCCATATTTCCACAGTTCCAACGCGAGTGTCTCAAGCAATGGGAGATAATTAAGGCTATACAAGTGGGAAGGGTCAGGAGAGATATGAATCCCGAGGTATTTGAGGGAGGTATTCTGCCACTTAAGCGGGAAGTTGTCTGTGAGATGAGCTACCTCTGCATGGGGTAATGTAATGTTGAGAGCCTCGCTTTTGGAAAGATTTACCTTAGGTGACTGAAGCTGCTGAACTCGCAGAGAATAGACGGAATGGACACCTGTGGCTGGGAAACGTAAAGAAGGAGGTTGTCCGCATATAGTGCTGCCTTAATCTGGTGGTTGCCCATCTGAAGACCATCAATGTCCGGACACCGCCGTATTGCCACCACCAGATGCTCCATAACCAGGGCATACAGCAGCGGCGACAGAGGACAGCCTTGTCGAGTGCTGTTGCGCACCAGAAAAGAGTCCGAGAGGATCTCATTGGCCCGAACCCTCGCCATCACATCGCCATAAAGGGAAAACACCTTGCTCAAAAAAACAGGACCCACGCCCACCTGCTGAAGCATTGCATGCAGAAAGCCCCAGTGTACCCGGTCAAATGCTTTCTCAGCGTCTATGGAGAGCAGGCACTTAGGAGAGTTGTTGGAGCGAGCCAGTGAGATTGCCAGTAGGGTTTTACATACGTTATCCCGGGCCTCATGACTGCAGATGAAGCCGACCTGATCAGTATGGATCAAGCCTGGCATGAGGTGGGACAAGCAATTGGCCAATAATTTGGAAAACAATTTGACGTCGATATTAATGAGGGAGATTGGGTGATAACTGGCACAGCTAGTCGGGTGTTTGCCTGGCTTGGGGAAGACAGCAATCAGGGTGGAAAGGGACTGAGCTGCGAAAGGAGAAGAGTCGTCAACACTGTTAAATACCCGAGTCATTGTGGGGGAAAGGAGGTCTCCAAAACATTTGTAAAAACGGGCAGTGAACCCGTCCAGGCCAGGTAACTTACCCGACGGGGAGGACTGAATGACGAGCGAGACCTCCTCCTCGGAAAAAGGTGCGTCAAGGAGAGCCTTGTCCTGGTCCGCCAGGGTAGGCAGAGGCATATCAGTTACATACTCCTGAATCTTATCACGGAGAGCATCTGGGGCGAAATCGGCGTACTGCCCGTGGATGTTATATAGGCCGCGGAATATACGTGGGATTACCACGTGGGTGAAGGCGACGAGTGAGGGAGCGGCCGCACTTATCTGTGAATTCATAGTAATGTTTCCGGACGCGGTCTCTGAAGTGCATATATATTTTGTCGAGATGCGAGCGCAGCTCCTCCCTAACGTTAAGTTGTTCAGTTAATGCCTCCTACGAACGGGTCTGTTTGTGAGTCAACTGAAGAGAATGAATGTGCACAAGGCGTGTAACAACCCAGGAGGCGCGTTCCTTTTTAAGGAGTGCACCATGTTTGATCAGTAGACCATGGATCACACACTTGAGTGCTTCCCACTGTAGCAAGAGAGGAGTGTGGTCGTGTGCATGGTGGAGGCTGAAGTCCCTATTTGCCGCACTGATGTCCGCCTTACAAGTGGCATCCTTCAGAAGGCTACCATTCAATCTCCACGTGAAAGGGCGGCGCACTAAGCCCGGGACCTCGAGGGACAAAAAGGTGCGTGGTCGGACCAAAGGGCCGGATCAAAGCGGGAGGTAGGAGATCAGGTGAGGGCGTGATGACTGACCAGAAAAAAGTCTATATGGCCATAGGAATTATGTGCTGGAGAGTGAAAAATATAATCCTGGTCTCTAGGGAGCAGAATGTGCCATACATCGACTAGTAGAGATTTGTGGAGAGTATTCACTAACCGTTGCAGGTGCGACTGGGAGTGGGGGGGGTGGCGAGGAGGGGAAGAGTCAAAGGATGGATCTAGGGCAAAATTAAAGTCGCCCCCCAGTATCACTACCCACTTGCTAAAGTCTGCCAACCTGCCAACTGAGGTCTTGCAATAAAGTAGCTGCCCCTGGTCGGAAGATAACAGCCAGCCACAGTGAGCACGGTGCCCGCAGTGCGCAATTTAAGAAACACAAATCTACCCTCGGGGTCAATCAGGGTGTCTAGTATCTCATGTTGTAGAGATCGATGAAGGGCAACGGATACTCCCTTGGACTTGGCGACCAGGTTGACGCTGTGGAAAAAGACCGGGTAGTGACGATTGTGAATATCCGGAACATGGTCCTTCTTAAAGTGAGTCTCCTGTAAGATAAGAACATGAGAGCATTTCTTATGAAGCTGATACAGAATTTGATTACGTTTTTGAGGGACATTAAGCCCCCAAGTGTTGAGAGTACAAAAATTAAGAGAGGTCATAGTCAAGAAGAGGGAAGGGAGGGAGGGTGACACAGGAGGAACAAAAAAGAGGAAGGAGAGGAAAGGCAAGTACGAGCAGACTAGGACAAACTAAGACTGCAAGTAACGAGGAATTAACAAGTCCATCAACTATTTTAACTGCAAATGGCATTAAATAGTCGCAAATCATCACGTTGCAATTATTTTATGTTAATAAAACCGTAGTTACATAGTAGATGAGGTTGGATGAAGACATTATTCCATCAAGTCCAACCTATAACCCTACAGTCCCCTACAGTGTTGATCCAGAGGAAGGCAAAAAAAACCATAAGGCTTATGCCAATTTGCCCATTTCATGGGAAAAAAATTCTTTCCTTACTCCAATCTGGCAATCAGTATAAAATCCTGGATTCACGTGCCCTTAAAATCTAAAGCCCATGACCCGTAATGTTGTTCTGTTCGAGAAAGGCATCCAGGCCCTCTTTGAACTTATTCAATGAATCCACCGCACTTCCTCCTGGGTTAAACAGGTGATATTTAATGGAGAGTTAAAATTACCCCTAATCATGTTGCTGGCCATTGGATTTTCTTGTGTAAACACCGTGGAGAAGAAGGCATTTAATAGTTATGCTTTTTCCTCATCCTCTTCCACCATTACACCCAGATTATTTTTGAGAGGGCCCACATTGTCGGTTTTTATTCTCTTGTTATTTATGTAATTGAAGAATAATTTTGGATTATTTTCACTTTCCTTGGCAATTTTTCTCTCAGCCTCAATCTTTGCCTCCTCTATTTGTCTTTTACACAATTTATTTTTCTATTTATAGTTTTTTAATGCTGTGTCATTACTTTCTTTTTTTAGCACTTTAAATGCTTCCTTTTTATCCCTCATTGCACTCCTTACCGTTTTAGTTAGCCATATTGGTTTTCTATGAGTTCTGGCCCGCTTATTCCGGTCACTTTGAGGACATTGTCCCAGTTTATGCTGCTAATCTCCTCTCTCAGCTGGTTAAAATTGGCCTTCCTGAAGTTTAGTGTTTTTGTTCCCCCTCTACTGAACATTTTTTTAGTGTTTACAAGAAAACTTATTATGTTATGGTCACTATTACCAAGATGACCCCCAACCTCCACTTTTGACAATGTGCTAGGTTCATTTGTTAAAATTAGGTCTAAAAGTACCTCACCTCTTGTTGGGTCCTGCACTAGTTGCGATAGGTAATTGTCTTTTATTACTGACAAAAACCTGTTCCCTTTGTTGCACCTGCAGGTTTCTGCCTCCCAGTTGATATCTGGGTAGTTGAAATCCCCCATAATAATGACTTTATTGTGCTTTGTGGCCTCATCTATTTGTTTTATTAGTACATTTTCAGCTTCTTCCATTATATTTGGAGATTTATAACAAACCCCTATCAATATTTTATTATTTTTTGTTCCTCCCTTAATTCCACCCATAAGGACTCCACATATTCATTTTCCTCCCAGATGTCCTCACACAGAACTGGCTTAAGGCAGGATTTTACGTATAAGCAAACCCCTCCCCTCACAGAACTGGCTTAAGGCAGGATTTTACGTATAAGCAAACCTCTCCCCCTTTCCTATTGGTACGCTCCTTTCTAAACATACTGTACCCCTGTATATTTACAGCCCAGTCATATCTGGAGTCCAGCCATGTCTCACTTATGCCCACCATGTCATATTTCTCTTCCAACATTATCACTTCTAGTTCCTCCATCTTGTTATAGTATACATACATTTCAAGGATTTATCATTATCCCTACTCTTCCACTGCCTACTGACTGTTCTTCTTTTCAATCTCTGTAAAGTTTGCATCGCAGACATCTTTGGCTCCTTACTGTACCAGACACCTGACTCACAGCCATCCTGCACAGCCATCCTGCTATTACCTCCAATTATAAAATATATAATATAACCCATCATAATGAATAATACCCAAGTGCATCTTTAAATTAATAACTTCCCTGTGTACCCCCTTTAAATAGTGCCCCTTATTTATAATGCCCCAGTTGTTTCCTAATTAAAAGGCAAAGAAATTAGTGGGCTTCTAATACCTGGGACCCCCCAGGATCAGCTGTTTGAATGAACCATGGTACCTGTGTAAGTACTGTGACCCCTTCTCTGTTTACACAGTGTCATTCTTTTCATAGCGGCCATGTAATGTAATTACAGTCACGTCCTATACACATCTATGTGGCAAGGCTGTAACTACATCACACAGTCACTATAAACAGACAGCGTGTGATATAATCAGATACCATGGCCCCTTCATACAGCTGATCAGTGGGGAATCACTTATCTCTTATTGATGATCTATTCTGAAGATAGATTATAAATAAAAATGAGGTGGAATACTCCTTAAGGCCGGGGCCCCAAGTGGCGGAAACATTGCATAAAAAATGCAGCGTTTTACAGTTCCTGTAGAGTGGATGGGATTCTAGCTAATCTCATCCACCCTTTGCGGAAAAATGCATGCAGCGGACAACCGTTGCGGTTTTGAAAATTGCGGCATGTCAATTATACCTATGGAAATGCCGACAGCTTCCCTATAGTTATAATGGAAGCAGAATGTTTTCTCTGCAGACTTTCTGTGAAAAGCACTGTGGAAAACACCGTGATGCATTACCTCCACAGTTTTTTCTGCAGCACTTTTTTGCTGTGGCTCACTACGTGGGGCCTTAATAAAGCCCAAGCGTCACCTTAATTAAATTAATTGCTCCCTTAGATCCCTTGCCCCTGATTCCCCCTGACATAAAAACTGCACCCCTAATGACCCCTTATATAAATGACCATCCCCTTATGTTCATAATGCCCCTTAATGACCCCTTATATAAATAATCCCCCTTTGTATTCATAATGCCATCTAATAGCCCTTATATAAATGACCCCCCTTATTTTCATAATGCCCCCTAATGAACCCTCCCTTATAGTAATAATTCCCCCTCCTAACACTATACCCACAACTGCACTAAAAAAAATTCATACTCACCTGCCTGTGATCCTTTGATGAATGGAGCCGCCACCTCCTCCCTGTCCACGCTCCGGAAGTCTGTCTCAAGCTGTGACGTCATCACCCCCACCTGTTCCGAGAAGCAGACGTCTTCTGTCTGTGTTCTCGATGTGTCTTGTAAACCACAGACCTGAAGGAGCTTACAGTTTACAAGACAGTTAGTTGCAGGATGCATTTTAACTAGTTTGCAGACACTGATCTAGTTAAAAGTAAAGCATGCCCTGGGTTGGTCCCCACAGAGTTAGTAGGCCAGGGGCAGCCGCCCCCTCTGCCCCCATGCTAGCTGCGCCACTGTGTCTGGGGAATAAATCTGTGCGAGATTTAGACTAAGGCCCCATGTAGTGGGCTACAGCCATAAAGTGCTGTGACAAAAAACGTGGTGGAAACGTATCATGGTTTTTCCAGCAGCACTTTTCACAGAAAGTCAGCAGAGTTTTCCTCTGCAGACTTTCTGCTTCTGTTATATATGGAAAACACCAGCGTTTCCATAGTTATAATTGACATGCTGCAATTTCCAAAAACATAAATGTTTTTCAAGTCGCAGCATTTCTGCTGCAAATTATTGTATGCAATGTGTAGATGGGATTAGCCAGAATCCCGTCCACTTTGCAGGGACTGTAAAATGCTGCATGTGGAGCTTCAACCTAAGGCCACTTTCACATAGCAGTTTTTTGGTTAGTATTTTGCTGAAGCATTTATAAGCCAAAAACAAGAAATGATTCCAGAACATGAGGTGCTTTTTTTTTCCAATTACATGTTTAATCTTTATAGTCTTGGCTCACATATGCTGAATAGAACAGCGTGCTACTCTGTTGTGATGGTCAAAAGGCAATGAAAGCTTAAAGGAGGAAAAATAAAGCAAATGTGAACAAAAACAAAGCCTTTTGCTCTGATGACTTTTTGTATAATGCAAGTGGGAATGCCCACTATATTATATACTATAAAGAATTTCTGCTCAGAAGGTGACACACCTTGCTTGAGGAAATTTCTTGAATTAATGCAAGATACAGAAAGCAATCTATAACTTTATCTCCACTAACTCTACCTTCCCAGGGCTGTATCTGCCATGAGACGAGATGAGGCGGCAGATCACAGGGTCTATGAGGGGGCAACGAGGAGCACATTGGATATAGACAGTGAGTGCCAAGCTGCACCAGTGTCTGCACTTGCATGTAACTTCCACATTTCCCCCGATGCTCCCATAATGTTAGAGAAGCCTTCAGTTGCCCCCCCCCATGGGACCTTCCAGGAGCAGAATAATAAGATACACATATTCTGTATGCCAGAAAAACGAAACTATTACCTATGTTGGGTGCTATTAGGGCACTATTACAGTAATAGTGCCAACGCAGATGATTATCCCATATTACAGGTAAAATTCTTCCTACTACTTCTGGGGACACTATTATCCAATGTGAGGGTTATATTACTTGTGGGGGAACTATTAGGGCCCATTCACATGGAGGTTTATGAAGAGGAATTAAGACAGATATCCGCCTCAGATTCCTCTCCATTTTCTGGCCCTCCAGCTCCCCTCCTTTCACTTGCTGATTAGTCTCAGATAAGTGGGGCTCAGTGGAAAGGCCCATATGTGAGTTTGGCTTCTGATCAGCAGCAGAATCCATAGGAAGGTCAAGCAGGATGCTTACGTTGTTTTCATAGTGGAGGGAACATTCTAATGGGGGGGTTGGGGGGCATTTTATTTTTTGCCTCAGGCAACATATAACCTAGAATCAGCCATGTACCTTCCACTACTACTTCTCTTTAGAAAGGCTGAATGCTTTGTGTATATACAGTGTATATATATATATATATATATATATATATATATATATACAGTACAGACCAAAAGTTTGGACACACCTTCTCATTCCAAGAGTTTTCTGTATTTTCATGACTATAAAAATTGTAGATTCACACTGAAGACATCAAAACTATGAATTAACACATGTGGAATTATATACTTAACAAAAAAGTGTGAAACAACTGAAAATATGTCTTATATTCTATGTTCTTCAAAGTAGCCACCTTTTGCTTTGATTACTGCTTTGCACACTCTTGGCATTCTCTTGATGAGCTTCAAGAGGTAGTCACCTGAAATGGTCTTCCAACAATATTGAAGGAGTTCCCAGAGATGCTTAGCACTTGTTGGCCCTTTTGCCTTCACTCTGCAGTCCAGCTCACCCCAAACCATCTCGATTGGGTTCAGGTCTGGTGACTGTGGAGGCCAGGTCATCTGGCGTAGCACCCCATCACTCTCCTTATTGGTCAAATAGCCCTTACACAGTCTGGAGGTGTGTTTGGGGTCATTGTCCTGTTGAAAAATAAATGATGATCCAACTAAATGCAAACCGGATGGAATAGCATGCCGCTGCAAGATGCTGTGGTAACCATGCTGGTTCAGTATTCCTTCAATTTTTAATAAATCCCCAACAGTGTCACCAGCAAAGCACCCCCACACCATCACACCTCCTCCTCCATGCCTCTCGGTGGGAACCAGGCATGTAGAGTTCATTCGTTCACCTTTTCTGCGTCGCACAAAGACACGGTGGTTGGAACCAAAGATCTCAAATTTGGATCATCAGACCAAAGCCCAGATTTCCACAGGTCTAATGTCCATTCCTTGTGTTCTTTAGCCCAAACAAGTCTCTTCTGCTTGTTGCCTGTCCTTAGCAGTGGTTTCCTAGCAGCTATTTTACCATGAAGGCCTGCTGCACACAGTCTCCTCTTAACAGTTGTTGTAGAGATGTGTCTGCTGCTAGAACTCTGTGTGGCATTGACCTGGTCTCTAATCTGAGCTGCTGTTAACCTGCGATTTCTGAGGCTGGTGACTCGGATGAACTTATCCTCCGCAGCAGAGGTGACTCTTGGTCTTCCTTTCCTGGGGCGGTCCTCATGTGAGCCAGTTTCTTTGTAGCGCTTGATGGTTTTGGCCACTGCACTTGGGGACACTTTCAAAGTTTTCCCAATTTTTCGGATTGACTGACCTTCATTTCTTAAAGTAATGATGGCCACTCATTTTTCTTTACTTAGCTGCTTTTTTTCTTGCCATAATACAAATTTTAACACTCCATTCAGTAGGACTATCAGCTGTGTATCCATCTGACTTCTGAACAACACAACTGATGGTCCCAACCACATTTATAAGGCAAGAAATCCCACTTATTAAACCTGACAGGACATACCTGTGAAGTGAAAACCATTTCAGGTGACTACCTCTTGAAGCTCATCAAGAGAATGCCAAGAGTGTGCAAAGCAGTAATCAAAGCAAAAGGTGGCTACTTTGAAGAACCTAAAATATAAGACATATTTTCAGTTGTTTAACACTTTTTTGTTAAGTATATAATTCCACATGTGTTAATTCATAGTTTTGATGCCTTCAGTGTGAATCTACAATTTTTATAGTCATGAAAATACAGAAAACTCTTGGAATGAGAAGGTGTGTTCAAACTTTTGGTCTGTACTGTATATAGCAGGAGATGCTATATATAGCATCTCCTGCTATATATATATATAGAGGTCAACATGTAAAGAAATAGGTGAATACTGATGCAGGATATAAAAGAAGCAATGCACATTGTATTCATGTTATCTATTTCAGTGGTAACTAATTGAAATGGATTTACAGTGATGTTGTGTGGCTGGCTGGGCTAACTACAAGTGTATAATGTTCCCAAGAGATTAATCACAACCCTGTCTTTTTCCTCATTAAATCTGGCATTATAAGATGAAGGAGGCAGCAACTCTGTGCCCTCGTACCAACATCTGTATTCATTATCCCACTTTTTAAAAATTGTACCTCCGAAAAAGTCAGCAATACATCACCCTCCAACTGTGAGTGTTTTTGGCAGAAGTATTGCTAATTTAGGTTAAAAAAAGAAGAAAAAAAACTATTGCTTCTTTATTAGGTGTAAAATGAAGCATCTTCCAAGTTAATCTAGTCTGAATAATGATTTCAGTGTGAGCCTCTGCAGTCAATCATAGCTGACGCTAATTAGCATAATGAAAAGCCGTGTTAAGTTAATAACGGAGTCAGATAAGGAGCCAAGTGTTAGAGATGAGGTGATGTCACTCACCATTGTCCTGAATCTCACTCTGAAGGCTGCCACCTAACCTCTAATTATTTCCACTGGCCGCTTTGAAGCTTGGGGATTTAAGTGGAAGAGACGAGAGATGGGAAATCAATCCGGATCTTTAAACTCTGAAGTTTGCCGTTTCCCAAATTGCCTGTGCATTGAAGCGTTAAATGTGAACTGCAGCAGGTATCTGCGTGATATTGACAGTTTGAACTAATATCCAAACGCTGCTATACAAAAGATTGGAAACAGGACAATGGTCATCTAGCCTGTAATAGATTACAGTGATAAAAAGATTGCCATGTAAAACGTAATTGTCAAATGCCAGGGAAATGATGAAAGATATGCAACTAACATTTCCACAATTTTTATTTTTCTAATTCTATGTTGACACAGGTCTCACCCATGCCACTTGTATGCGACTTCTCAATAAACCAGGACTGGAATGTGAAGGCCCCTAGGCAAACACTCATTTTAGTGTACAAATTCCTATGCTACCTCTGTGTCCCAGATCCCACCTGACTCCCTATTACAGGCACATATAAGACAGGTTGCTTCACATGCACATGATTTTCTCCACTGAACTCTAAGGAAGTTACAGAAACAGCCAAATCAGTGATACTCTTAGCTCTGTAACAAACAGTTACAGGATTATGTAAAATAACAACTCCTAGTAAAGCCTAAATAATGAAGAGGTATGCTGGTAGTTGGAGCCTGGGAGGGGAGTGTCTGGTGGTGATTAATGTGTATAAAATCATTATATCTAGTTATCAAAAATGCATTAATTCCTTATGCACTAATTTAAACAGTGTAACATATATAACATATGCATGTGTTACATATGTGTTTTATTGAGGGATTCGAATGTGAATTTGCTACAGACGTGCTGAGGATTTCACCCTTTGCAATGCATGTATTTTTAAGTATTTTTAGCTAAATCTGTGTCCGTAATTTTTTAAAATCTAATTTTATATTACATACACTTACAAATATTTTGACTGACCTCTGTTTGTGTGTTTGTGGACTCAGAGTTACAATACTGACTGAACCACTGTGTATCACTTACTTTGGTACTGCACTCAGTCTTATGCACAGGAAATTAGGAAAAGTGTTTTTTAGTTAGCAACCTTCATTCTTTCATCCTAAAGAACATAATGGTGATAATATGGGACACAGAATCTGTGCCCACATGATAACCTATTGATGGCTATCATTACAGAGGCCCATGGCCTGACACTCAAAAAATCTGCTTTTTATGTTAAACATATTCTTTTAAGAATTTGTGTGATTTTTTTTATCTATAGTTTAATAGAAATAAAAAAAAACCTACAGTTTTTACTCTGTCCACTAAACCTAATAATAGGTTAACATGTCATGTTCTGTAGATTTCTTTGCAGCTGAACTTCAATATCAACACATACAGGATTACCCTGTCAAGTATCATCCATGTATATAGATAACATAGGAGCCATCATTGATAATAGGTGATAGACACCTCTTATCTAATCCCTTTCATTGAACAATGACCTCTGCACAGGTCACAGAACATATTTCAAAGATTTTAAGCTCTTGCAAGCAGGGCACTCACTCATTTTTTATATGTTAATTATTTTGGGTCATTGTAATGACTAATATTGTCTGTTCATGTACTCTCTGATTTGTCATGTGCTGAGGAATATGTTGGCACTATATAAATACAATGATTATTATTGTTGTTATTATTATTATTATTATTGTTATTATAATAGCTAGAAAACTCTCCTATAGACAACACTGAACATCTCTAGATTACTACTGATATGGTCCTTAGTGGCTGCTGTAAAGCAAATTTCTAAATGCTGTTAGCAGCTCATAAATAATGGTAGCATCAGATATAGCAGAGTTAACCCAAACTTCTTCAATTGTTTAAACTGATGCAGTGTGCTAGCTTATCGTAAAAGATAAGGAAAAACAAAAGTAATTGGAAAATCGGTTAACAAGTTTTGTTTGACTCTGTTACTACATCTGTATACAGTCATGGCTGTAAGTGTTGGCATCCCTGACATTTTTACAGAAAATGAAGTATTTCTTCCAAAAAATTATTGCATTTACACATGGTTTGTTATACACATGTTTATTTCCTTTGTGTGTATTGGAACTACACAAAAAAATGAGAAAAAAAAAGCCAAAAATTATATAATGTCACGCAAAACTCCAAAAATGGGCCAGACAAATTTACTGGCACCCTCAACTTAATATTTGGTTGCACACCCTTTAGAAAAAAATAAGTGAAATCAATCAATCACTTCCTATAACCATCAACAAGCTTCTTCCACCTCTCAACTGGAATTTTGGACCACTCTTCTTTTGCAAACTGCTCCAGGTCTCTCATATATGAAGGGTTCGTTCTCCCATCAGCAATTTTAAGTTCTCTCCACAGGTGTTCAATGGGATTTAGATCTGGACTCTTCAGAACTTTCTGGTGTTTGATTTCCATCCATTTGTGGCTGCTTTTTGAAGTATGTTTGGAGTCATTGTCTTGTGTCCATGACCTAGGACGCAAACCCAGTTTTCTGACACTGGACCCTACATTAAGACCCTATATCCTTTGGTAATCTCCAGATCTCATGTTGTCTTCCACACAGTAAAGGCACTCAGTGCCAGAGGTAGGAAAACAACCCCAAAACATCTTTAAACCTTCACCATATTTGACTGCTGGTACTGTGTTCTTTTCTTTGTAGGCCTCATTCCATTTTCAGTAAACAATAGAATGCTGTGCTTTACCTAAAAGCGCTATCTTGGTCTCATCTGTCCACAAGACGTTTTCCCAGAAGGATTTTGGCTTACTCACGTACATTTTGGCAAACTGCAGTCTAGCTTTTTTACGTCTCTGTGTCAGCAGTGGGGTCTTCCTGGGTCTCCTGCCATAGCGTTTCATTTCATTCAAATGTCGATGTACATTTCTTCAATACTTCTCTTCCGTCCACATCCAGGGAGGTTAGCTGCAGTGCCATGGGTTGTAAACTTCTTGATTATGTTGCGCACCATGGACAAAGGAACATCAAGATCTCTGGAGATGGAATTGTAAGCTTGAGATTGTTGATATTTTTCACAATTTTGGTTCTCAAGTCTTCTCCTCTTTCTGTTCTCCATGCTTAGTGTGGCACACTCAGACACACAATGCAAAGACTGAGTCAACTTCTCTCTTTTTTATCTGGTTTCAGATGTGATTTTTTATATTTCCCACACCTGTTACTTGCCATGGGTGAGTTTGAACAAGCATCACATGCTTGAAACAAAGTTATTTATCCACAATTTTGAAAAGGTGCCAACAATTTTGTTTAGCCCATTTTGGGACTTTTGCGTGAAATTATGTGCAATTTGCCTTTTTTTTCTCTGTGCTTTCTTTGTGTTGTTCCAATACACACAAAGGAAATAAACATTTGTATAACAAAACATGTCTAATTACTATAATTTTCTGGGAGAAATACTTCATTTTCTGGAAAAATTTCAAGGGGGTCAACACTTACACACTTACGACCATGACTATATAGAGAGAGAGAGCAAGAAAGATACAGATATAGCTATCATCAACTTGAATCTGATAACCCACTTTATCATAATAACTTTCAACAAAAACCATTGAGGGCAATGGAAAAGTTAAAAGCCAAGGTTGACAACTGTTTGTTTAATGCATTAAAAGTTTACGTCAAACTTGGCTACATCTGGACCCATAAACCAGAGTAGCCCACAGACCATTTCACCATACCATGCACTGACTTTTTGTACTGGGGTCTATTTAGCTATACTGGTAGAGTTAATATTGAAGAATTAAAGGGTACTTGAGTTTTCATGAAAAGTTGAAATATCTGCCAGATCTTGCTGGGCAATCTGTTTTTTTACTTTATAAGTCTACATGCATGGTGTTCTATAATTTTTTATGCTGCTATTATCCTCATTATGGCTGCAGCACACTTTGTATTTACAATATAGAACAGTCTGCCCCCTCTCCATTACAACTACTACTAGTTTATTTACATGTAATTCTGCCAGGGTAACTGTACAATAGCAAAAAATAGCTGATAAAAGTGTAAGTGAGGGGGGGCGGAGCCTAACCGTAGATGCTGATGGACGTCTGAGCCTGCAGCTCCGTCAGACACTAAGCCACTACCTGCCTTAAAACGCTCAATTGAGGACAAGAATGGGCAAGACACTGAGAGAAAGAATCGGGGAACTACCAGGTACCCCCTAGGGCAAGAATAACGCAGCGGAGGTGCATAAATTCTTTCGCAAGAAAGTCCAGCGTTCTCCTGCAGTGGCGCGCAAGATGGCGCTGGAAGAGGCCCACTCGGGAGACGCGGCAGAGGACTCAGATCTGGACAGCGCTTCGGGTACTGACCGGACAGACGCTATCTCCAGGATGATTACCAAGTCCTTCCTTCGCAAGGCTCTGGCACAAGCAATCGCCCCAGTGCTCGCGGAGCTCTCTGACATACGGGCTGACATACAATCCGTGGGCAAAAGAGTAGACTCCCTTGAGTCGGCGTGCTCAGCGATTACCCTTCACTCTTCTTTGCTGGCACAGCGTATCACCGATCATCACACCCACTTGAACAGAACATACGATGCTCTGGAGGATCTGGAGAATCGGAACCGCAGGAGGAACCTGCGCCTTAAGGGCCTTCCGGAACATCCTGCTTCTGAGGATCTGAGAGAGGTGATGTCGGCCATCTTTGTATCCCTCGTGGGTGCGGAAAAGGCAGCCTCGGTCCGCATCGAAAGGGTCCACCGAGCGGTCAGACCTAAACCCACCCCTGCTGACCCACCGAGGGATGTAATCTGCGGGCTGCTGTCTTCCGCGGACACATCTGCTATACTAGCTGCTGCAAGGGAAAAAAAGACCACTTATGTATGCCCAAACAGAGATCCACCTATACCAAGACCTGGCGCCATCTACCCTGGCAAAGCGTCGGATGTTACGTCCACTGCTGGAGGCACTACGGGAAAGAGGCCTTCAGTATGCATGGCTTTTTCCCTTCGGGTTGTCTGTTCTTAAGCAAGGCCGCAGGATAGTCATACGTTCACCAGAAGATCTCTCCAAAGCCTGGGCCTTGCTCGACATACCCCCTATGGAGATTCCCTCGTGGTTGTCTCTCCCGGAGGACTTATACTCCTGGCCGTCACTGCCCAGCTTTGAACAGGAAGGCCTGCAACAGCGTCTCAGGTCGCCAAGACCTAGGAAACCCTCCTTGAAGAGACACATACAAGAATCCACTTGATGTCGGTAATCTTACCACTGAGCTGTTCCTCTACGTGGAGCTGACTTGTGTGTGAAAGGCACCTCTGGCAAATTCACTGTGGAACCATTCCCTCCCACTGGACTGGCCCAGAAGTGAAGTACCTATGTTTTGCACTCATATCCGGGACTGCTGGTGGTTGAAGGTACCCTCTACCCTGGACCTATCCTCCCACACCCCCTCATACTTTCCACAACCTCCACTCCCTCATGACTTATCCCAGGAGCTTGCTTTGTGCCCGATGGGCCCTGCAGCACCCACGGTGGGAGGGACTGGCACCCTATGTCGGAAAACGGGTGGTTGGAGCTCTGTCACTCTCTACCATGTTCCCTCCCTCCCCCGGTTCCCTGAGAAGTCCGACTGTTTGAGATGTTTGATATACATGTCTGTGGGTGGGTTTTCTGACTAACAATTGTATTTGTGGGGCCTTCCGCCCCCCCGTCCGGGATTTCGGGGCCGGTGATGCGTTTATGGTGCCTTGGAGGAGGAGCAGGCACGTGGGGCCCCGTGGTCTCGGACGGGGGGCGGAAGGCCCCACAAATACAATTGTTAGTCAGAAAACCCACCCAGGGTTGGGGAAGAGGTTCATTACTTTAGTAGGGCGTATACTCATTCAGTGAACCAAAATTTTCACGTTGCACTGTGTACACTAGGCACGTCAGGGAACTTGCTAAGTAAGCCTACTTGCTTACTAACTACTAACTGCCAATTACTAATCATTACTCACTGTCACTAATCAGTACCTATCGCTAACTCTCAGGGGTTACCACAAAAACCATTACTAACAGCTAACTATTACTAACTACTAACTACTACCAGCGGAATATCGGGGGGGCGGGTTGTTGGGTGGGGGGGCGGGGCTCACACACGGGTTTGTGGGTTCTTTGGATAGCAGGGTGTCGTGCCGGGATTCCCGATGCCTCGGGAAGTTATGCCGCCCTAATACATAGGGGTGTGTACACTAACCACCCTAACTATATTGCAGAGATAGACCCCCATAAGGGATTTCGGTATAACCACATTGGAGCTGTTTATGTAATCCCGGATTGTATTGATTCTGTTGTTAATGTTGTATAATATGACATGGGCTCATTTCGGCGCAATTATGGCAACTATCCCTGAGCCTATTTGCACTCTCATACTGCCCGCCCCCCGCCCTTCCAGACGTGTCCGTAGGATATCTCTAACTCTCACATCTCTTGTGTCTCTTGTGTATCTTTACATCTTTTACACACTGTTGCCTGTATGTAGTCCCCATTGTTACACGCCTCTGTGCGCAACCACTCCTGTAAGGTATGGTAGTTGGCTGTCACGATTGGGACCATCTCCGTTTCCCCTATCCCTTTTATATTCTGTCTATTGACAGAGTAAGTGTTACAAGCTTAGCGGCTGTCAGGCGTTGCCGCTAAATATTTGATCTATTGACGGGCGCATTATTTTGGGCCCAACCTAGCTCTTGTACTCTTTCTCTTCTCTATCTCTATCTAAGCTTTCCTCACCTCTCTCTGTTCTCCCTTTCTACCCCTCCCCTTCCTCGTCTGGTTGTCTCACTACCCAAACCTTCCCACCTAACCTCTGTTTGTTCAAATACCCCTCCTTTCCCTCTCTCCCTCACCCTTCTTACCCATTGGACTCACATTGTCTCAGGGCCACCATGTCCGAATTAGTTTTTACTTCCTTTAACACCCATGGCCTAAATTCCCCGAATAAGAGATCTCAAATTTTTACCATACTCCGTAAGCTACACACAAATGTGGCGTTCCTTCAAGAAACTCATTTCAAGACAGGGAAAATCCCTCGCCTCCCCACAAAAATGTTCACTACTTGTTTCCACTCCACGAATCCCACTGCTTCCTCTAGGGGTGTTTCTATTCTATTTCATTCCTCAGTGCCTTTCCAGTGTTCTCAAACTTATGAGGACTCCGAGGGCAGAATTCTGCTGCTAAAAGGCACTATCGCTACTTATAAATACACCTTTGCCAATTTCTACGCTCCCAATCAAGGCCAAGTGGCTTGGCTTGTTGAGGCTCTGCGCACACTGGAACTCTTTGCAGAAGGTTCTATAATCCTAGCTGGCGATTTTAACCTCACTCTCAACCCTGCTCTTGATGCCTCTAGAGGGACATCATCTATTCCCCAGAAAGCACTGGGTAGACTCCTGCAAGACTTAAATGACTTGCATTTGGTCGATCTTTGGCGTCTGCACAACCCATCCATGAAGGATTATTCCTTTTTTTCCAATCCTCGGCAATCCTATCAGAGATTGGATTATATTTTTGTCACTAGAGATCTAGCCCCGTATTCTCTACAATCCCGCATCGACTCTATATCGGTGTCCGATCATGCACCAGTATGGGCTAGGTTAACACTGCGCCAACTGCCTCAAAGGGATTGGTGCTGGAGATTAAATGAAGCTTTGATGGATCGCCCAGATCTAGTTGGGACCGTCAGGCAGCAGATGGAGTCGTACTTTGCCATAAATGCTAATGCAGATACTTGTCCCACCATTACTTGGGAGGCACATAAGGCGGTAATTAGGGGAATTTTCATATCCCTGGCCTCCAGAGTCAAGAGGGAAACTCAGGCAGAACTAGACAAAATTCTTTCAGACATAGCGGCAATTGAACGCACACGCAAGGCAAGTAGACAGTTGAATAGAAGCACTGAACTCCAAACTCTGCGAGAAAAGCTAAAAGATGCCATTAACGTCCGAACGGCTAAACATTTTCTTCACTACCAACACAGGCTCTATGCACATGGGGACAAGGGGGGTAAGCTTATGACTTCGCTGATTAAGAAACGAAAGGCCAAGTGCTTTATTTCGGTTATAAAAGATCAAGCAGGCAACACACACAAATCCACCAAAGACATAACCTCGGCTTTTCTCTCATTTTACACTGGGCTATACAATCTAAACACCAATGACACTGAGACCGCTACAACAAGCAAAGTAAATAGGATAGAGGAATTCCTTAACTCCCTCTCTCTGCCATCCCTGTCGGCGGAAGACGCTGCGACACTCACGTCCTCAATTTCTTTGGAAGAAATTAAATGTGTCCTAAATAGCTTCCCTAAAGGGAAAAGCCCAGGTCCAGATGGCTTCCCCTTACAATACTATAAAGTATTCCAATCAGAATTACTACCGCATCTTTCTAGATCCTGTAATGCCCTGCTTTCGGGGAAAAAACTCCCCTGCCAAGCACAAGAAGCACATATTACGTTGCTTCCTAAAGAAGGGAAAGACCCCCTCTCCTGTGGTAGCTATAGGCCTATCTCTCTCCTTAATCTCGATCTTAAATTGTGGGTGAAAATATTGGCCACTAGAATGAAACATCTTCTACCTTCCTTACTTCACCCTGATCAAGCTGGTTTTGTTCTGGGCAGAGAGGGAAAGGATAACTTCCATCGCTTACTCCACGTTATCACCCATGCTAGGAAAACACGCTCGAGCCTGGTTTTGCTGGGAGTAGACGCTGAAAAAGCGTTTGATAGAGTGGACTGGTTATTTATGAAAGCCACGCTAAAAAAATGTAACTTCCCCCTTCAATATATAGAAGCGATCTTCACTCTCTATGGTTCCCCTTACGCTCGCTTGAAGATTAATGACACACTTTCCCCCAGCTTCAATATTACGAATGGGACCAGACAGGGTTGCCCTCTTTCCCCCTCCCTGTTCATTTTAGTATTGGAATCCCTATTACAGGCGGTTCGTGCTCACCCAGACATATCAGGATTTAAAATAGGAACACAAACTATGCATTCCGCCGCCTTTGCAGACGACGTTCTGTTTATGGTGTCCAACCCCGAGAAAGGGCTCCCTGCCATTGTAGAACTCCTTTCTCGCTATGGCTCAGTCTCCGGATATAAAGCCAATCTAGATAAATCGGAGGTGTTAAATGTCTCTCTCCCCCCTAAAAAATCACTACAAGTATCCGCCTCCACGCCCTTTAAGTGGACCTCAAAATCCATTAAATATTTAGGTGTCCAACTAACAGCAGATCCGTCTCACATCTACACAGAGAATTTTCAGTCACTACTAACGGAAATTCGCACCATGTTAGCTTCTTATCAAGGAATGCCGTTTTCTTGGTTTGGTAGACGAAATCTATTGCAGACTTATGTGCTTCCCAAGATCCTATACCGACTCCATATGTTGCCCATACGCCTCCCCCCATATTTTTTCAAGTCATTAAGAAGTCTTTTCTCCACTTTCCTCTGGCGTGGCAAACGCCCACGGCTCTCTATAAGTTTCTTGATGAAGAAGAAGGTGGCGGGTGGCATGGGCATGCCAGATGTCTTGGGTTATTACAAAGCAATACAATTGAAGCGTTGGATTGAGCTCACTTCCTCGGATCCACCCTCACTATTCCATAAACTTTCTGTCTGCACATTTGGGCCGACCTGCCAAGTAGACCTGTGGCTGTATGGCTCCCCAAGTCGCAGCTCCCAATCAATTGATCAAATCCTGTTAGGCGCCTGTGAAACATGGCGGGAATTGAAAGAAACACTGGCACCTTCCCCTTCGCCTCTAAGCCCTATAGGCATTGTACCAGATTGGCTGGGAAGGTCGAAGGTATCCTGTTCAGACATGTGGCATCGCCTGACTTCACACCGACTGCTGGAGGCTGTTGGTGAGAAAGCAGAGGTGAACTTTACAAAACTGGAATCGCTGGTCTCTGACAAACCGCTGTCCTTTCTACATAAACACCACCTGCATAAATATATGCGGGACTGGCTGACAGCTAACACAATACGAGTCGATCTCACTCCCTTCGAACGAAGCCTCATAGCTCGAAATAAATTTTTGTCCAAGACATCATATGTCCTGTCCACTTTTGTCAGTCCTGTTCGGATACACAAACCGGCTTTCCTAACTTCTTGGGAAATGGAGTTGGGTGTGGTCCTCTCAGAGGAGCAAGTCAAACAGGTATTACGAAATTCTCATGGCTTTTCCACCTGTGTGCGCCTACAGGAGACTCACTATAAGTTGCTAACCAGATGGTATCATACTCCACAATGGCTCCACAAAATGAATCTATCAGATTCTGACACCTGCTGGAGATGTAAGTCTCAGAGTGGGTCCTTGTTGCACATATGGTGGCAGTGCCCAGTAATTAGTCCGTTTTGGAATGATATTCAATCAGTGATTAGACGACTTTCTTCTCCGACCTTTAAGCTCAGCCCAACTATGGTCCTGATCTCACTACAATCGGCATACTATACCCCATCGAGAAATAACCTTATCTCACTCCTCTTATCGGCTGCCAATTCACTTATTCCTCGCAAATGGCTAAGTACTGATCCCCCATCAAAAATGGAATGGGTGGAAAAAGTTAATCAGATCTCACGCTTCGAAGAACTGTCAAGCTGGAAATCCAGGACACATGCTCGTTTCCTTAAGACCTGGGCAAAGTGGAAGGAGCTGAGACTGTGAGTCCCCCCCCTCCTTCCTCCTCCCCCCCTCTTCCCACCCTCCCTCCCCTTCTCCCCTCCTTTCTCCTCCCCCTCCCCCATCCTCCTCCCTAGCTCCTGTTTTCCCTCCCCCCTCTCTCCACTTATCCCCTCCTGTACTTCCTCCTCCCTCCACACATGGGGCTACATTATCTACCCTATATCATCCCGCTACCCTACTCGATATCATTAATGTATACCCTATTTTCTCTCCCTTGTTACCTCCCCCCCCCCTTTTTCCCCATCCTCTCGTTGCTCTCCCTCTCTTCTTTTCTTATCTATGTCAGACCTCTCTGTCCCTTACCTACCATCTCTTTTCATTCAATGCTCTTCCATTGTGTATTACAAGCCTAAGCTTCACTCTATATGGCTCAGTAATACCTAGGATTGATTATTCCATAAATTGAGTTTATTGTCATTATACAGCCTGCACTGATACAAATGTACTATGTTGGATGTACTTTATATGATTTTGTGCACTGCTGCAAAATGTTTGCATGTATCCTCATTTGTTATACGAGAATTAACAATAAAATAAAAAATATTAAAAAAAAAAAAAAAAAAGTGTAAGTGAGCATAATATATCAGATACAGCAACACTGAACTGCAAATACAGGGCAAATACATGCAGGCATGATGCAGCTAAAAAGATCCCTGATACAAGAAAAGAGCAATGTAAGAGCACAGTCAGTAAAGCTGCTTGCTGTCTGTAATCACACAAGCAGTCAGAAGTAGATACAAGTACATAGAAAACTTTTCTTACATTGTAGCTGTGAAATGTTCAGAATGTTCAGTCTAGTGCACAGGGAAATCAGTTTGCAGAGATGCTGTGAGGAAAAACAACCAATCCCATCTGTATTCACTGTCCCTCACTCTTCCATTTACTGCGAAGCCATCTTGCTTTTTTTAGTCAATAACTATTATTGAACCAAAGTTGCATTACAAAAAAGTTCATATATTATATAGTGAAATAGCAAGATTTTGTATGAGTTACATCAAATTTATAGAAGGCTCAGTTTTTAACAATAAACAGAAATTAAATACAAGTTTAAAATTCTCCATTAAAACAAGAGAACTAAAGCTAACAAAGAATCAGATAGACTTGCAAGAATACCAATAAAGTAAAAAAAGAACATAAAAAAGTGGATATGAGAAGTGCACCAGCGGTATTGCATACAGTGTTTCATACTCCCAATACACCCTAAGATTATATCCTAAGCTATAAGAGGACAATGAAAACATGATGACAACCATTTATTCAATTTAAAGCTGTATGTGAGAAAGGATCCTTGAATCAAGGCTATAGAGCGTTCCATTATTTAATTCAATTATTATTCAATTATTCTGCTATAGTGAGAACTGATGTCTGCCTCCAATATTTTGCTATGAGTGTTTTAGCTGAAGTTAATACAGGAAATGTAGTAGCTCTTTCAATCTGAGGAAGATCCACTAGGCCTATATGACATAATTCAGAATAAATCCAAAATATAGCTTTAGTCGATTCATTTAAATTATGAAACGCTAATATGTATATGGATCTGGGTTTATTACATATACCACGGATCCCTAGGGGAAAGTATCTAATTCTTAAGAATTTATAGAAATCTCCATTGGGTATCCCAAATTTGTCTCAGATGTCTGAGAAGTCCATGAGGTGACCATCCTGCGAGATATCAGATACTGTAACTACACCTTATGTTATCCAGTTTGTTAAACCCAAATCAGAGATAAAGAAACACTTCATAGGTATGTCAGTAAATGACACTGATAAAACTTAATGAAATGTATGAAATCACTTCCATGTGTGAAGTTCTGCCTGAATTGTTAAGTATAGAGGAATTGATAGAGAGATACCCAAAACCTCTAACCCTCAAGTGAGGGTTTGACGGACAGCTCCTTTTCCATGGCTATCCAGTGTTTTATGTCTCCCGCAGACTTTCTAGCTTTTTACTATATATCGGAATAGTAGTAACATGATATTTGTGGGAAGCCTAAACCCCCTTTATTGACAGAGAGATGCAAGACATCTGCCGCTACTCTGGCCTGTTTATGTTTCCAAATATGACCATTCAAAAGTCTTCACAGTTTACATAAATATGAATGCAGTAAAGGGATAGGGAGATTTTTGAATAAATACAGTATGTTAGGTAGTATTATCATTTTAATACATGATATTATGAAAATCCAAAACGTTTCATGGCTGAGGTAAGAAGATAATTCCCTTTCTATTTGCTGGAGTCCCTGGAGCAAATACTGGAAAATAGTAGGATCTGACTGGTAACAGTGAGCAGTAGAACTAACTGTTTAAATCCTATACAGCGCAGAGAGATAGGTCCCAGAAATCCAAATGCCTTCACCAATACCAGCCGCAAATCCAGATGGACTTTGCTGAATTTGGGGTCCACGTTATCACCACAGAAACTGTACGAGAAATAAACACTCTACAATCAGAAATCAAACCTGAACCTATGATAAACCAATCGGCCAATCAGAATCAGGAAGACAAATCAGGAGCATGATTGTACAGGCCAGTATTCAGTTTAGGAGGAAATGTAGTCAGTAGACAAGCGGTTTTCTGGTATCAAGCGAAGGGTCAGTTTCAAGAGATCACGTCAGAGTCAGAATCAGGAAACAAGCAGTTTTCCGGTATCAAGCCAAAGATCGGTTCCTAGAGCTCACGTCAGAATCAGGGAACAAGTGGTTTTCCGGTATCGAGCCAAGAGTCAGTTCCTAGAGGTCAGCATAAACCTGTGCAGCACAAAGAATCAGGTATGAAAGCCAGACAAGCTACAACCAATTGCAGGCACTTAGCTAAGAAGGAAGAGAGTTTAAATATGCCTCCTAAACTGCTAATTGGATAAGTCCAGTGTCAGGAATTGAGCTCACTGGGTCTTGAACCCTTGACTTCCCGGCCACATTCTGCAACTTTGACCATTATGCTATTGAAGAAGCCTTACTTAGCCTGGACTTTTTCTATTGGAATGATTAGCTTAGGGATCACACCTGCACTGTGGCCAGTCACAGTATAGCAATCCCTATATAAACCCACAGCTTATTCCATCCTGTGCCTGATTATTCTGGCTGTCTGCTTCCTGTTTGCCCTGATCCTCACTACTGCTCCTGTGTACCGATTTCTGTATATATCTGACCAGTAGCGCAACTAAACTCTTGTGGGCCCCAGTGCAATCTTTTGTCCGGGGCCCCTACCTCATCCCTACAGCGAATTCTTGATAGTGATGGTTACGGGTGCTAAGGAGTTTATCAACCTTAGTGTGGTTAGGGTAATCTGTGGGTCTCCTTGGCTTATGGGCCAGATGGAAGCTACAATCTCAATACTGATGCCAGTGCTTATGGGCCCCCTAAGGCTCCCGGGCTCCGGTGCGACTGCATCCTCTGCACCCCCCTCAAGTTACGCTCCTGTGTCTGACTAAGGCTGATCCACTGCTCCTGTGTACTGAATCCTGCATACATCTGACCACGGTTGCTTCTTACTCCTGAGGTACTATTCCTGCTATTTAGCTCCTCATCTACTACTGTTTAAGTACTGTGCCATTGCCTCACCAATTGGACTGAAGATCAGATAACTAGCACCGTTATACCAAGAGAACTCTGACACTGCAGAAGCTTCCCAGGTCATCACGGCAACGTTAAAGCAATAGTAGCTGAACTGAGATTTCTGACAGTAACAGCGTTTAATCCCTAAATAAGGTAGATAATCTACTGCTCGTGTGAAGTGGTAAGTACTTTGAGGGTGAGAAGATACATTGGAGGATAGATTCAATTCCAATATCAGTGATTTTATGGTGTTAAGTTTATAGTAAAGTACAACAGCTTCAGTGTAGCTGGGAGAGACTGAGATGGATCTGTAAGGGCGATAATCACATCATTCATGAAAAGGTAGATTTTGTGCTCATTATTTCCCCAGTGATATTCAGAGATGACCTCATAGCCGTAGCCATCGCTAAGGTAAACTATTGCTGAGGGACAAGTACAGTTGTGCTAAAAAGTTTACATACCCTGGCAGATTTTTTGTTTTTTTTGGCCTTTTTTCAGAGAATATGAATGATAACACAAAAACTTTTTCTCCACTCATGGTTAGTGGTTGATTGAAGCCATTTATTGTCAAACTTCTGTGTTTTCTCTTTTTAAATCATAATGACAACCAAAAACATCTCCCCAGCGTTTCTCAATGATATTGAGGTCAGGAGACTGAGATGGCCACTCCAGAACCTTCACTTTCTTCTGCTGTAGCCAATGGCAGGTTGACTTGGCTTTGTGTTTTGGATCGTTATCATGTTGGAACGTCCAAGTACGTCCCATGCGCAGCTTCTTGGCTGATGAGTGCAAATTTGCCGCCAGTATTTGCTGATAATGTGCTGCATTCATCTTTCCTTCAACTTTGACCAAGTTTCCTGTGCCTTTGAAGCTCACATCCCCACATCATCAGTGATCCACCTCCGTGCTTTACAGTAGGAATGGTGTTCCTTTCATCATAGGCCTTGTTGACACTTCTCCAAATGTAGCGTTTATGGCTGTGGCCAAAAAGTTCGATTTTTGTCTCATCACTCCAAATTACCTTGTTCCAGAAGTTTTGAGGCTTGTCTCTGTGCTGTTTGGCGTATTGAAGGTGAGACTCTTTGTGGCATTTGCGCAGTAATGGCTTTCTTCTGGTAACTCAACCATGCAGCCCATTTTTCTTCAAGTGCCTCCTTATTGTGCATCTTGAAACAGCCACACCGATAGTTTTCAGAGAGTCCTGTATTTCAGCTGATGTTATGTGTGGGTTTTTCTTTGCATCCTGAACAATTTTCCGGGCAGTTGTGGCCAAAATTTTGGTTGGTCTACCTGACCGTGGTTTGGTTTCTGGGCATGTTATCAGGACAAAATCACCAGGGTATGTGAACTTTTGAACAGGGTCATTTTGATGTTTTTGGTTGTCAGTATGATTTAAAAAGAGAAAACACAGACGTTTGACAATAAATGGCTTCAACCAACCACTAACCATGAGTGGAGAAAAAGGTTTTGTGTTATCATTCATATTCTCTGAAAAAAGGCCAATAAAACAAAAAATCTGCCAGGGTATGTAAACTTTTTAGCACAACTGTATATAATGCCATTATACTGTTCTGCTTCTGACCTTGGATGTAAAATTTGGAGAGCACCTTTCAGAGATATCCCCAATGGACCCAGTCAAATGCCTTTTCCGCATCCAAAGATAGAAGCAAAGAAGGCTTATGAACGAGCCCTACTTAATCAAGTAAGTTCACAAATCTGCAAGTACCATCAGAAGACAAATGACCTTAGTGGACCAGGGCAGGGAAGACCTTTGCCAAACGATCAGCCATAAAATAAAATAATTTGAAAGGTGAAATCGCATTTTGTTTTGTTGCTTTTTATCAGCTGAGGCCTGACTGAAAAAGTGGCTTCTAATAAAAGCGTGGTGTGCACACCAGGTCATGGTGGGAGATATGTGCTCTGAGGCAGAGATTGAGAATGATCAGTTTATATAGATGCATGCAATCATCAGTTATTAACCCCTTCCCGACATCCGCCGTACTATCAGGTATTTAAATATGCCGCCGGGTTTCTGCTGTATTATACAGCAGACACCCAGTGCTAATGCCCGCAATTAGTGTCCGCACTGATCACGGGCATTAACACCGCTGATCAGTGCTGACCGAGGCGCCATTTTGCCGGGGATCCCATTGGCATGACAGCCAGGAGCCTATTGAAGGCTCTCAGGCTTGTATGTCATTTACTTCTATTGAAGTGCCGATATTTTGCAATGCATTGCATTAGTGATCAGACCGTTGGGGTTCAAGACCCCTAGGGGGTCTAATATTTATTTATTTTTTTTTACGTAAAAAAAATTATAAAAAAATAAAAAATATTAAAAATTCAAATCACCTCCCTTTCCCTAGAACAGATATAAAAGTACTTAAATACTATTAAACACATACACATTAGGTATCCCTGTGTCCAAAAACGCTAGGTCTACAAATCTCAAGTCTACAAGTCTAAATCTCAAGTCTACAAGTCTAAAAAGATTTGTCTGTTGCAGGAAAAAAAATCAAAAGTGCCAAACTGCTGTTTTTTCACTGTTTCGCCTCTGATAAAAATTTGAATAAAAAGTGATCAAAGCAATAGCAATTCCCCAAAATGGTATAACTAAAAAGTACACCTGGCCCCGCAAAAAGAACGCCCTATGCATCCCCGTACACAGAAGTATAAAAAAAAGTTAGGGGTGAATATGGCAACTTTTAGAAAAAAATTGTTTTTGCACAGTTTTAGATTTTTCTTAAGGAGTTAAAATGTAAATAAAAGCATATAAATTTGGTATCCCCGGAATCGTACGAAACACAGAATATAGATGACATGTCAGTTTGACTGCAGAGTGAACGCTGTAAAAATGAAGTCCGTAAGAAAGTCGCACAAATACATTTTTTCTTCAAATCCATTCTGAATTTTTTTTCCAGCTTTCCAGTACATTGTACAGAATAATAAGTGGTAGCATCATGAAGAAAAATTTGTCCTGCAAACATTAAGACTTCATATGGCTCTGAGAACAGAAAAATAGAAAAGTTATGGGGTTTGGAAAGGGGGGGAGAGTCAAAAACGAAAATCGGAAAATTCCTCTGGCAGGAAGGGGTTAAGGCACCAGGGTCTTGAGGGGGGCTATTGTAGGCCACTGCATCAGCCATCAGTACATGGTCAGAAGAGTGTTGAAGCCACCAAGCATCTAAAAGGCATTTGGAATGGTATTAATAGAAGTAACATACAGTACCATAGTAATGGTCAATAACAGCTCTAATGTGGCTATCCCTTGAACCCACAGGGGCATATCACATAAATCATGACACACGTTGTAGTCATTATATCTGGCAATCCATAAGCGAACAGAGTGTAGCAACAAACTAAGTGGTGTAAACAGAAAAATAACAGCTGTATCATAGTTGTTGTGGGGGAATAAGTGAAACACATCAATCACCATGTACCATAGCCAGGGAGGGAAAACCATGTATGGTGTTTGAGCCGCCTATAGTAGTTCAGATAGAAACACTGGGGCACAAACTCTAAAACAACAGGTTACATAACACCTCAGTGATGCAATCAGACAAAAGTCTGTCTTAGAGATTTAGTCACACATTCCGCATCCAGATTGGAAGAGTGGCACAGTTTTGGGGAAGTCGGAGTAACAAAAGATGCAATTCTATCCCTGAATCAACTTCATCACTTTAGCTGTAGTATTGGCCATAATTTCCTGGCCTTCCTTGTTACACACCAGCTTTACAGGAAATCCCATATGTATGGAACATTATGAACACAAACGATCTTTGCTGAAACCTGAAATTCCCTTCTCCTAACCAGATAAATTTGCATACACTGTAACATCCTTGAATCTCTAAATTCTAAGTTTCTCTGGCAGCTAACATCTTTTATTTAACATGGTAAAAATGAAGTCGGACAATAACATCTCTCAGAGATGCTAAGGAACGCAATTTTGATTTAGAGATTTGGCGTACCCTATCAATAGGTCAGCTTGTGGAGTTTCTGGTAGTAAGAGCCACAAACAGGTCAATGACAGATTTTCCCTATTGTTCATTTTTGCTGATTCAGGGATCCCTTGAAATTGTACATTATTGCTGTGGAAAATTCTGCCATTTCATTCCCCATGGGGGAAGTATGTGTTAGGATTGTGAATTCTGATGTGACCCCTTTAAGACTGCTGGGTCCACAGGGAGAAAAGCCCCTTTAAGACTTCAATCAATGTGCTGGTCTGGGTCTTTATAATCCTGTCCATCTCTTTACTCTTTGCTGGCTATTAGGTTTTTCCTTAGTTTTGGCTCCTGTTCCTGCTTCCTGTTTGTTACTGGCTTTGGCTTGTTTCCTGGACCTCCTGCTTGGATTCTGATTCTGCTACCCTGCTCTGTTCGGCTTCCAACCTCTGGCTACGTTCCCTGGATTCGTCTCTGTCTCTCATTATTTTACCTTGCTGCCTGCTCCGTTGCTGACCTGTTTGTCGACTATTCTCCTCGGTGAGTCGTGTGCAGATCTGGTGTCTGACTTCTGCTAGTGGTGTGCCAATTTGCAGTACATTTCTCTGTGGTGTCAATTCCAGCCAAAGGATTCTGGAAAGTCCAACTTTACCACTAGGAGCTCTGGTGAAGACGTCTGGAGGCTGGTTTTGACTCGCTCTGGGTGTGGTGCGTTTTGGTTGCGGTTTTTATCACTGATAGTTGTCTGGCCTGGTCCTGCTATCTCTTTATTGCATACTCACTATTCTGTTACCTGCACTGCATCTCAACCATAACAGTATGATCCCCTAGTGCAAAAACTTCAGCTTGGATGTTTAAAATTGCAGGATAGAGTGTCTTCTTGTAATAAAGACCTTAGGTCTTTTAGCAAAAGTCTGAGGGAGTCTTCTGTGACTGGCATAGAATTAGGCTGGATGCTGTCCTGAGGATTTAGAATGCCATGTCTTGGAAATCATAGTCTTGACAAAGGAAAAACTTCTCCCATTACTTATATTTTGATATTACAGTATAATAATATGTAATGTTGTATATTACACAGCATAATGCACGATGAAATTATATGTTTGCATTTTATGTTCACTAAATCCACATAGAAGTTAAAGAATATATCACCTAAAAATCACATACCAATATATGTATATTTACTAAAAAAAAATTTTCAGATGGAAATGTAAGAAGAAAGGGAGATATTGTCTTTATTGGCACAAAAACATTGAGGGCACTAGACCAAGCATTGGAGAATATGATTGAATATTAACGTAATAATTAGTATTCCCTCCATAGATGTCAGTGACGTCTACTATGTGGATCTTTATATTAGAGTCCATTGACTTCTGTACGGTAATACTGTCTATTGATTCTTATAACAGCTATTATGGAGCAATACTATAATATAAATTTAAGAATGTTCAGTAGTTCTTAGTAATCAAATTACACAGCTCACTGCTTCTTCTGTTCAGTGGATGAGGTAAACCAATGGCCCTAGGCTGTTTCCCAAACATGCCTCCTTCTCTCCTACCACTACACTGCCACAAGGTGTATACAGACATCATTGCCTTTCCCTGCTAGCATTGACAAATGGTTTTACATTGAAACACACTGACAGTGTCTATCATTGGTGGCAAATATCAAGCAATGTAGAGACATATCCTATTGACAAGAGGAATGACAACACCCATTGTCAATTAGGCCTGGACTAAACAGATCCTTTTGTTGAACTTATTATAAAAGTAGTTATTGAAAAAGAAATGTTAGTAGAAGTGACAAATCCACTATAAATCCAATGATTCACAAGTGATGTCTTCTTAGATTGCAAACAGTCTCTTTACTTTTCTTCTCCATCATGCCCAGATTGCCATGTTGATTTTTCATGATGATTGGGGAGTTTCCTGTTGAGACAGCTTTGCCTCCTTGTGTCTTTAGCAATTCCCAGCATATATAGCAATACAAGACTGCAGACAAACCCAAAAATGAATACAAACCCAAGAATACGGACTGCAAATCAAAAGCAAACACAAATAAAGACCCTAGATCTCTTAAATTGTAACAGTCTCTGGACCAGTACCTCCCTAAGCGAACAGAGACTGCAGAACAGACTATCCCATTGCCCTGCCCTTAGGTAAATATAGACTTCAAACCAGATCCTCTTAATATAGACCCAGACCAGATCTCCCACCCTAATACATCAGATCTTTGGACAAGGGATTATTGCACAATGTAGTTATTTCTTGATATTTGCTGAACAGCAAAAATTGTTAAATTTGAAATGTGGGATTTGAAGTGGTCATGAGCTTCTTACGAGTCTCAGGCCCTAAACCACCTATATTATAAACTGCCACTGATTCTATTGCATTACAATAGATAGCTATACATTTAGTAAACATAAACACTGTTCACATTACATCTGTGTCCCCTGTCAGATGTACCTGTATAATTTGACAATTCCACTATAGCTCTGATAGAAGGTTCTGATATAAGCTAATGTATAGGCACACAATGATAGATGTCATCTGTGGTCTTCAATGCCAGAAATAATGTATATATAGGACATATATAAGACCAACAAAGGCTTGATGTCTAAACCTACAAAATGGCACAATTTAGCATTTTGTTTATTATTAGATCCTTTTAGTTCTCATCATATCTTCAAGAAGTGCAGGAAAAGGGCAGGAAAGTACTCTCCATTATGTAAGGCGACATCTTTGACTTGGGTGATGTACATGTAGTATTTCTCTATAGTTCAGTGGATATTCTGGATGGTCCTTATAACAATTCCATCGGCTTATTTTATCACTAGTACAGCAACTAAAAAAGACACATGATGTATGAAGTAGAAATTAGATTCTCTTCTTTCCTTATGTATTGCAGATAGAGGCATATAGTACTCTGTGATTTATAAATGTATTTTCCACTTATGGCAGGGGACAGAAGATATTGCCGTACAATGTGAGACTTAGAATGTATAAAATAACATGGACTGGTTGTAATTACTATCCTAATGTATTTCTGTTGAATGCAGTATTTTTCTTTTGTTCTTTTGTAAATCATCCACTACTTTATTTGCTTAGTGCATGATGCACAATTTTTCAAGTTTGAAATAAACCTAAGGATTTCTTTTTTATGATTTTAGATACCATCAGTAGTTAGATCAATTCCCTTAAATCCATCCTTTCCTGTCAAACCTCCCTTATCTTTGCTGAGCAGACAGCTTGTGGTCACCTGCCATCAAACACAGCTTTCCATCTGGCACAGGAGTAAACTCCAATCTCTCCTACCTAGTGCCATGTACAGGGCAACAATATTGCAATCACTATACTAATTGATTAAAGTATCACTTTCAACATAACTGTTAGAAATCTTTCTAGGGTTTGACATGATAAAACAAATACAAAGTTTGTTTCATATTAGCAAAATTAAGATAAGACTATTGCGCAAAATCCACACACGCCTTGATGTATGAGGGATAATCAAATTCTCTGGCAAATAGGATTGTGCAGCGACTGGGAACAAAAAATCTACCTAGACCCCACGCCCTGGAACTAACGCAGCACTGGATAAATATATTGACTGTATCAGAAGCAAAGTAAATCAGAAATCCTGGAGAAACAAGATAAACAGGTGAATAACCTAACCTTGCAGGAACAGAAGGCTATTGCTTCACTGAAAGAAAATCAGGATATTATAATCAAACCTGCTGACAAAGGGGACGCAATAGTTATAATGAACACCTCAGACTATATCCAGGAAGCAAACAGGCAATTGTCAAATGCAATCCATTACTCCAAACTTGGAATTGATCCCACAGAGGCCTATATGAAACAACTAAAGAGTATGATCAAGAAGTTTCCAATCCAGATCCAGAATCAGGTAAAAGGCTTTATCCCAGAGGATCCCAGGCCGGGCTGCTTCTATATGCTTCCAAAGATACACAAACATGGCAACCCTGGGAGCCCTGTCATTTCTGGCATTGGGAGACTGACAGAAAACATCTCGGGTTGGGTGGAAATTCTCCTAAAACCCATTGTCAAAGATTCTCCAAGCTATATCCAGGACACCACTGACCTTCTTAGCAAACTGAATGCCCTGGGCCCACTACCTGAGGGTACCATTTTGGCCACCATGGATGTGGAATCCCTGTATACCAA